>BSAI01000104.1:10351489-10388019 GCA_036245035.1 Adrianichthys oophorus
AGAATGGAAGTAGGTGTGTGGGGAAAGAGCAAAACTGGTTCTAGCCTGAGCTTTTGTTGATGACTTCTTCTAAAGTTTACTTTCTTCTTTGCATCTACTTTCATTTTGGCTCTAACGCTCTCTTTTTTAATACATTTGTTTCCTCCCATGGACAATCTGGCTCTCACCCTCCCTCCATAAGATTTACAGCCTCCCATTGGTGCCCAGCTTTCTGAAAAACTCCAACGATTCACTGGTGTGAGTCTATGCCAAAGTCTGCCAGCGCACGCGGCCCTCGGATGTCTGTGTTTACTTGTGTTAAATTGAGACATGCTACCTGTCAGGAGTCCTTCTCTTGCCGTGCTCGTTCATCTCCAGCATGATCTCAGATGAGTCAAGGGGTGAGCTGGCGTTGGCGTCGAGGAGGAGCTGTTCGTGTTGAGCCAGATACTGCGCTGGAGTCTGTTTGGTCAACCTTGCACAGTGGAGCAATTCTCTCTGCAGCAGGGGCAGGTTTGCCTTGTGGTCAAAAAAGGAAAGACATAGATCTCTGCTTAGTAAAGACATATGTTGCTGCAGCGGGGATATATTTTCCTTGAACTGATGTTAAGAAACTCACAGTGGAACATTAGATGGATGGGGTGAGAGTGAAATAATGCCAGATTAGGCTAAGGGGGGGTAAGGAGAGTGATAGATGAAGAGACAGGATGAGATAAGGCAGGTCCCCTGACACATTCCTCCCCCATGCGTCTCACTCTCTTTGGGGTGCACTCTCATGTGCGTTGGATCCGCATGTGTGGCTGTGGGTGAACGTGTGTGTAACAATGCTGTCGAGAAGCTCTCTCAGACCTGTCAAGTTGATGGAACACAGATACAGCAACAGTGTCCCAGATGTGGAGGATCACCACACCACTAGGAGGTCCGACACACACTTTTATTTACACGCAGACCCTTCAACTGTCTGCATTAAATATGGTTGTCGCCATGGATGGCTTCCTTTTAAGGGCATATAAAACACCCCATATAAATATTTACAAATGAAAGTAAGGCTTCCCCCAGTGCTCTCCGGCCCTTTATCTCTGAAGGCAATCTCCTTTTCCATGAGGACGGTGTAATAAACCAACTCAGCACTTCTTCCTACTTTAGTTATAATACTCTTTTGCACATTTTATGATACTTTTGAAGACCCACGCCGATGAAATTTGGGTTTTTAACATCATCTTGGGGCATTTTTTCATATTGGAGGACATTTAGAAAGAAAATTAAGCTTAGAATTGCATTTCTGAGTATTTCTTTATGGAAATTGTAATGGATCTGGAGCAGATCAAAAAAATCTCACTTAAAAAAGCTTGTAGCAGTGATGAAGGTGCTACAATCTGCGAGCCACAAGCTCCCTGCTCCACTCCATGCCTGCTTTTTACATCTTGTACATCTTAGTTGTCCTTGTCTGAGCTGGCATCTGGATCAAAACTGTACGGCTGGATATCTCCGATATTGCTCACCATTTTTGTTGCACCAATAATGTTAAGTAGGGGTTTAGAGGGACTGTAAGCTAGCGGGAGAGATGGGGTAAGAGTGAAATAATGCCAGAGAGAGAGAGAGTAAACAGATGGTTGATGGGAAATGGGGGCGGGGTTACTCCGTGCCAAGAGTTCTGCCCACAACTTAGAGGCAAAATTCTAATTCAGTACTGCTGTATCATCTTAATTAACAGGCACAGGAATGCTTTTAAAATTTTTCAAAAGATGATTGATTGGAGTTGGGTTTTTAAATACTTTCAATGTTTCCATTGACAATATTGAACTTTTTTACTCCATTATGTGATAATTAAAGATTTAGTGATCAATCAAAAATGTTGAATTGTTTTGTCTTAACTTTTAATTGTGTTTTTGCAGTAATTGTACAAATAATTTAATCAACAATTTTTATAGTCTTTAGATTGGACTTTATTCGCATATGGAAGTTGTCTTTTTGAACCAAGCATTAACGTGTTTAACTAACTGTTTTGAAGTTGATTGTTTATGAAAAAAAGGAAGTTCAGTGTTAGTTTTATCTTAGATGGAACCTGTCAAAACTACTTACCTTTAGAAAAGGAATGACAAAAGGCCTCAGGGGGAAGTTGGTGGCCTCGTGAAGTTTGGAATGAAACTCCTCAATGGTGAGAGTGGAGTTCTGTGCAACAGGGAGAGAAAGCAAGTGAACAAAATCTGGAAGACTTTTTTACAGAAACCACTGAAGTCTAAAACATTACATATACACTGTACACGACAAATATTTAGTCATAGATTTGTATTTCAATAGGGTATGAAGCTGGCAATGAGCTGACAACCAAAATTGGGTTTGAGAAAAAAGGTAGGCAAAGTTTAAAATAGTAATAACAACATACCACCAGTCCTAACACGAGGCTGCGCACTCTTTCTCCAATCTCAGGAGATATGTCGTTTCCAAACTGCTGCAGTGTTGTTAGGAAGCGCTTCAGTTTGCAGAGCTGTCGAGCTCCACAAGCTGGCGGGAGCTGCTGGTTGGACAGCGAGGCCGTTGAAGACATGGCTGGCCCGTTACTGAAGCCATTAGGGGTGGATGGAGCACCATTTAGCGATGTCGGAGAGTGGCTGCTTCCGTTCAGCACTGCAGAGAGAACAGACAGAAGAATGACTGTGAATTGGGTCAGGAGCTCCAGGGTTTCTTGTGGGGGCACCTGACAGATCTTGGGACAAGATGAGGTCTTTCATAGCTTGCTGACAGAGAACGATGCACTTAAGATGATGTAGAAAGGAAAGCAGACAAGACTTAGAATTCAGTACCATGCCGGCTGGGAGCGGGATGATGCAATTGTCTGCTGGTTTCTGTGAGCTGCAAGTGTGTTTGCGGGTACTTCAGCTGTCTCACAAATGCTACCATTTGACCCCCTCAAGCCCTTCCATCTCTGCCTGTATCAGTCTATTCCCCCCTACTCCTCACTCACTCCCTAGGACACAACTATAAGAGGAACTTGTTAAAGAGGAGCCAAAAATATTGCTTTGGCCTGTGTTACTTTTATTCCAGTAGCAGGTGTGTAGCTAAATCTGGTCTTGCACATGGCCACCAGCTGAAAGTAGATTTGCAGCTCTAAGGATCAGTAAAGACACAGCGTTTTAGATACAAACACACACAGAGACAAAAAAAAAACGGCAGATACACCTGCTTGCTTTTAAAATTTCTGGTATCACTCCATACACTAAATTTTGTGTGTACACAAGATGGACATCAACAAAATAAAAGGGTCAAATCAACAGCACATTCTGCACCTGTGTAAATTTAGTTGCAATAATTTTTATTTAAAAGTGACCCATCCCGACAAACAGTTTAGATACATAAAAATAATATATATATATTTTTAACTTTTGAATGAACTCAATACTGAACATTGTTAAAGAGTTGCTTCCCTTATTCTTACATGTAAACAAAACAAAACAAAAAACTATAGACTGGACTTTTATTTTGGTTACCAATCTACTTCACGTCAGACATGATTTTTGGTTCAGTCACATGCACTGCAACAACAGGCCTCCTACAAATATGTCATTAAAAAAATGAAAAAAACTCTTTAAATTAAGAAAAAAATGTGCCAATGGAGTAAGAAAAATGGTCTTACCAAGAATTCTTATATTAAGAAGAAACTCTGGTCACTAAGGCATATTTTCTTGAACTAAGATAAAATTTACCACAAAAAAAAACTTTCTTGAGATTTTTTTATTGCAAGAGAGAAAAAAATTTTTTTTTTATGAAACACGCTTCTTTTTACTTTCTTAAGAATCAGTTTTTTGCAGTGTTTGGACTGACTGCCGTCCTGAATGTCTGCACTCGTGTTCCAATTTTAGTGAGAAGGAGCGCTGCATGAAGAGAGCTACAATGCTGAGCACCAGCCACGACAGGTGAAACAACATGGGCTGTCATTACTATATAGGGAAGAATGTCGTGTACAAACTGCAACAGCATTTGGCTTGATGCTCCCTGTTACCAGCGCCGCCTGACCAGCTGATAAACAACACACATGCATGCACAATGCCACAGACACACTCAGACATGCACCCTAAGACACTTGTTCCATCAGCAAGGGCATTGTTGACACAAAAAGACACGCACAAGTCTGCAGGGAGACACACCTGACATATACAAGTGACCAAAACACTTGTTCATCATGCAGGGAATAGACATATATTTGGAATTCCCCTCCCTTTGTGCAGACACACAAAGGGGCAGTTGTGCTTAGAGAAATAGTTCCCTATACATGGTTTTTGGATGCTGCACAAACCTATATTAACTGGGTAACTTAATAGTTTGGTCTGGACTCATCTGTTGCTTCTAAAGTCTAGAACCTTATTGAGAAATGAGCAACAAAAAATACAAGTTTTAAGATATATAATAAGTAAAACCAAGAACAAAACTGAAAATATAATGATTTTTCAGTGATTGCATCCAAATTCCTTCACTACTCACTATTTACCATATAGTGCTTTCACCATGTTGCAGAGCTGCCCAAATCTACATTTCCAAAACCGCATGCCTTGGAAATTTTGCAGAAGTCTCTGTGAAAAACCATTGTGCATCGATGCTCACTAGATTGGAAAATTACGCATTGAGTTTGAACATTTATGTATGTGAATAAAACTGTATTTTAATTTATTTAAAAAAAAAAACATTCAAGTTTTCATCATCAGAACACAGTGGATTTATAAATAGTCTTTGTGCTATTACTTTGTGATATTGGTGACGTCAAATTTGTCTTTAAAAAAAAAAGTGAGCATGGTGTCTGAATTGTTTTTAAAATCCAGGGAGCTAGACAGTCCTACACTATATAGTTTTTAGTAGTTTGGGAGTAATGAGAGAAAGGAAATACAGCCCCTGTCTTGTGTTAGATAATTTTGCTCTAACTTTTAGAAGCAGCATCAAGCGTTAGCTTTCTGATTTAATCTTTCTTTTTCTCGTTTAGTTGTCTTTAAAATCCTGAATTTTCGGCATCAGAGAATGGAAAACCATTCCTGCTCCATGACAGCCACAATCTGAAATTAAAACTTTGTCATCACAGACACCTTAACATTTAGTAACCAGGTGATTGAGTTAGATCCATTATTTACCTCGTGCTGCCCCCCAAAAAAATCCATGTTTGAACCTTCTTATCAGCTTTCTATTGTTAATAGTGCTGTTGACTGTGCCTTCTGCAGCTTCTGTTATTATATTAGTGGCTTTCTGTAAAATGGAGTGTTTTTTTTGTCACAGCGGAGAACACAAATCTACAACGAAACCATTTTGGTATGTGTGTAAAAGAGCTTTGAGTTACACACACAAACAATAAATAAGCTGATTGCTGTAGTAATTTGGGGATATTTAAGTTTTACAGAAAAATCCAATCTTATTTACTAATTTCCTTTTAAAAAATTCAACAAAAAAAAAGAACATTACTTGATTTACTGGTTGTCGGAGTGAAAGAGGCATTGCGACTTGTTGCTTGGCTTACAGCCGGGGGTGGAGGAGGCATGGTGGGTGGGGTGGACCTGGGCTGGGTTTTCACATCCGCAGGTGAATCTGGCATTGTTCCAGCCTTCTGCACTCTGCTACCTGCATTATAAGAGGGGAAAACCACAAAGAAAAACCATGACAGTTACCATGATAAAGCTCCAGCTCTGAAAAAAACCCCACACACACTTTTAAAAGAAGTTCAGACGGAGAGCGTTGACATTTTCACCTGTGCGCCATCGATTGTTTCCTTTAAGCAAAAGCCCCATGTACAGAACTAAAATAAATCAATGCAGGCAGTGGAAACGAATCCAAGCTTGTATTGTGTTTCTTGTTGGAGATTCATGGGCCTGGGAGACATACACGAACACCTGCTCTCTCGTTCAGCTGCTGGTGACTGAGATCCCTCTCTACTTTTTCCCGGTCGCTCTCTCCTTCACACATACACAATCCATGTAGCAATGACATCCCAATCAGTGTCCCCACCCACATGTAACCTCCAACCCCAAGACACACATTCACAGGCACACACACTTCCCCGCCTGTCCCTTCTCGTTGCCGGGCTCAGACAGCCGGCTTGACAGCCTGTGACAAGTGCAGCTGGATCTGCTGCTGTCCGTCACTGCAGATTGGCTTTCAGCAGAGCTCTGTGTTGTCCTGCTATACCAGAGGCTGCACCGTCCTCTGCCAGACACTCTGCCAGGACCAAAGAAGGCAAGGCCAAGCTCTGTCACATGAAGGCAATAGATGGTGCAACCAGGGACATGAGGAAAGCATAACAGAGTGACATGCCAATCAACAAGGTCTGTGACCTCATATTGTGTGTGTTTGAGACCAAATTCTTTCGGTAAACTTGAATATTTTGCAGAAAGCTGCATACAGGTATCACGCTCTTTTAATTGAACTATCTATAGAGCCTTAACTAACTCCCTGTCATTGTGTGCGTCTGCCCGTACAGCTGCTGGAACCAGATCTTTCAGCGATGTGAACCCGAGATGAGGCTCTGATGATTCTTTCAAACAGGGAAAACTTGGTGCATGTGCATGACTGCAGCATGCACACAGTGCAACGCAGAATGAGGAAGAAATATGACATTGTGACACAGTTTGCATACATGTCATAGTTCTTAATATATTAAACAAATAATATGGTGTCCATATTATGTAAATAAGAAAGGGAGACAAAGATGGAGCTGTTTTATAGATGGGGACGGTAAGCTTCAACACAAAGTGGGTTTAAGAGGTATGCAAAAAAAAACAAAAAACTTAAAATTATTTCTATTTATTCTTCTTTGTGACAAATTACAGTGAGTTTGTATGGCTATAATAGAAGTGTTTATTAACATAATTCTTTTTCAAAGAAAAATAAACAATAAAATGTCTCTAAACTGAAGAAAATGCTGTTGAGTTATCTTTTATCTATTTTATCTTTTTATTTATAATATTATATTTTATTTATAATAACCGTCTGTTGTTTTTACATTCAAACTGCAGAAAAAAATCAGAGGTGAGTCATAATGTCAACTATGTAAAATATTGCATTTTGTGTTATTGTCATTATCAGGTAGAAATTGAAAGCAGTTACCCAATAGATTACTTCAGAACAAAAATGGAACGTGTAACAACTTTTCTCAAGTTCTCAGTTTGATTTTGACTCATAGTGTGAAACAAAATCAGTTTAGCAATAAATTGCCAATTTATAATTGAAGTTGTCTCAGAAAACTACAAAAAAAAAGCACAAAAAACATCAAACATAAATAACAAAAACTAAAATCTGCATTTTTATAATCTACATTATTATAAATCATTCAAGATAATGAAAGCCAGTTGAGATCAAACCATTCAAGTAAGGTATCAGGCAACAAAAGCTAATAGTTTTGTTCCTTAATAAGGAAATTCAATTTTTTAACTTAAATAAAAAGGAGCACCTTAAAATGAGCAACTTTTTTTGACAACAACAGGGCTTTAACTATTGTTTAGAAAATGTGACACAAATTTTAGGAGCTAAAGAAGCAACAAGAAAATAAAGTCCAAAGAAGAGTTCTGAGCTGAAGTAAAAGCTAAAGTGAAGTAGAATTATTCTTGAGAGTAAAATTTTTACAAAAAAAATCCACAAATAAATATAACTCATTGCATATATGCTATAAACTCCCCTCTGCAATAACAACATCTTCTTGGAGAAAAATTACAATCATTTGCTTTCAAGAGCTGTTTTGAGAGCTCTCTTGCATCAGAAAAAACCCCCCAAAAAACTAAACAAATTCAACTTTAAGAAGCGTAGTGAAGATCATAAGTATTTTAATAATGACCCAATCATCTTACTTTAAACTTCTGTAGAAATATTCTTTGGTAAGAAAACTATACTCCACTGTGTCATTGCAGCAAATTGTCAAAAGCACTGGCTGTTATACTTTCATACTATGATTTCAAGTCCTGTACATCGCTGCATTGTAAACATAATGCAGTCAACAGCTATTACGACAAATCAGTGTCACTTAATTTGTCTTTTGCTTTCATGTTTTGCCCCGTGTCATTTGGCCCGGATGCTTTGTGTAAGCCTATTTCAGAGAGCTCATGCAGAAGCGTTCAACAGCTGGTGTCTGTATTTAAAGAGCGCCACACTGGAGTGTGCTGTGCGAGGGCTACTGACACAGTGATCCACAACAACACAAGGGCCACTCTGCTCTTTGGCTCATGCCAGACGCTCTGATCATAAACACACAAGTCAGTGGCAGACAGGGGGGGGGTGAATGGTTCAAAATAACCTTACTCTTCTGCATAAAAATGAATGCGTCTGAATTAATGAGTTTATATGTTTCAGTCTCCATGCTACCGTGCAGGAGTTTGTAATGTCTTCAGGTTATGCGCTTTAATAGTCAAACATACTGTTGTGGGACTGTCTCCACATAGTGATGCTCAAAGAGCTTGACTTTAGAGTTGAAAATCTGAGGAGGGAGAGAACAGAAGGATATGGGGAGCATCCTGTCTGTCTGCTCCCACCATGGGATTACAGACAGCTGTTTAATCTGGCCAGCTACAGACGGGGCACACACAGACACACCGTGCTCTGGAATTTACTTTTAATACATTAGGAAGCCCACTAGCGCTACATCCTCATCTGTGACCATCTGTGCTCCTATTGTTCTTTGTGTTGAAGGACAAAACATTTCAAACATGAGAATAAAAAAAAGGGACTAGGATCACCTGCATAAGTCGATCTGTTCTCCAGATTCAGCTCTGGATCAGCTGCAGTTCTGCTCCATATTTAAATCTGCAGCAGAAACCAATAAAATTAGAAGGAAAGCTACTCAGTTGCACTGTTCTAAATAAGATCTAAGATTGTGCGGATAGTAAAAACAGCGTGACACAATCAGCACCTACTTTGCCAGAGCCTGTACCTGTTTGTTGTTGTTGTTTTTTTTTTTTTGTTCTTGTTGGACTCTGCAAACAGCTGAACGTCTGTTTGTTTGACGTAATGAGGACTAAAAGATTGCTCGCCCAAGAAAAAGTCTGCAGCGTGCCTTCTAAAAATGTTCCCTGTCTTCTGCTCTCCCTTTCTGCTATGATGAAACCAGATGAAAACACAAATCCCAGCAAGACACAACCACAGATAGCATGCAGCACAATTGCACATGCACAGCCCTGTGGTTTGTCAAACTTTTTTAAAGACAGTTTGATGTCTTGTTAAATGTTGGAAGACCTGCACCTTCATTAGAACTCCCTTGAAGATCCACTCAAATGAAAATTAGGTTTTTGGTGCTTTTACCATTTTTGGAAGACGTATATATAAGGAAAAGAAAGCTTAAAACAGCCTTTTTGAATATTCCTTTATTCAAATAGTCATGAATCAGGTGCAGGCAGAAAAAATCCGTTTGAAAAAGATTGTAGCCGTTAACATAAAATCTACAATCGATGCGTCACAAGCTCTGCTACATTCTGATGCATCCACTACTACTGTAGATCCATGTACGTTTGCTTTCCTTGTCCAAACCTTAAAACAAAGGACACGATGCAAACACTGACAACTGCTGTTCAGTCCCGTTTGTGGGATTTTGGTCCCATTTTACCAGGGTATGTGCCATTGTGTCAACTGAGAGTTCCCTGCATCTGTGTGCATGTGTGCTTCCACTGGAAATACAGCTGCAGCTTATTAGCTCTGGCTAACCACCGCAAAACAGTCCCCTTAAATCCCCCCAGTCTATTCAATCTTTCATAGTCCGCAGAGACTGTCGTCAGTGACCACATAGGCCTAAAAGTCTCCCTCTGTCTCTTGCAGCCTCCCTCCCTCCCTTTCCACTGTAATTCCCCCAGTCTCCAGGAATGCTGTTGTTTTTAATTTCTCCCAGCTGCTCTGGCTGGCTGCCCAGCCGCCTGCCTTTCCACATCTGTTCCCCATCCAGCCGCCGTGGAGTCCACACAAACAGAGCCTGAGCCTCTGGCCCTCCACGCCCCCACCCTACCAGGCCTTTATATCAAAACATTCAGGATTGTAACCCTGTGCCCTGGACATAAGGAGTACAGCATCAGGTGTTTGTGCACTACTTGCTCAAAGGAAACCGTTGGCAAAAATCCACACTCAAAAAGAGACATATGCTCTATATCTATCTTTAGTGAACACTCTTATTTTGGAAGCTTCCTTGCTGTCACTTTGAGCCTGCTTTTTGTCACAGGTAAAGCAGGAATGTACGTGCGTGTTTGTGCATCTGTGTTCGTGCACACGTATATGTGTCAGCATAGAGGCTGCAGAAAGATCCCAGACTCCTCTTCATCTTGAGCTGATTTAGAGTTCAGAGGCTTTAAAGCCTTCTCTAATGACAGGGTGGGATGGAGGCCGGTAGTGTATACACGTTTGTACTCACACTCCCATCTAAATCTTATTCTAACTTCAAGTCCCTGGAAAATCCATTTAAAGACATGCGGAAAAGTTAGACGCTATCAAAACGTCTCAAGCAGATGCATTCACATGTGCATTTGTAGACTATGCGCTCACGCTGTGGGCAGAAGCTCACACGTTTTCCCTCATGTTACTTGGGAAACTGTGTGTAGTTCACATGCAGCGCAGGCTGAGCAAACATGTTTAATGAAAAGCAAATGGGAGAATGAGTGGACATGGGGCTGGGGGGGTCATTGGGTCTCCCTAATAAGCCATAAAAATAACTTTTTTTTTATCTCATTGACCCCATTACTACAAGAACATATCTCACAAGTAATCAGTTTTTATTTAAACTGGCACAAAAAGCAAGAAAAACCTGAAAATGAGTGAGGATGAATCAAAGGCAATTTATTCAGAGCCAAAAGGTGCTCAGGTTAGATGACTTATATTCCTGTCTCTCAGCGCTGCAGGGATCCAGTCATACTGAGCTTATATCTGTGAGAGCTGTTGATGTAATTGTATTGAAGTTCCAGCGACCATCTGTTCTCCTCTGGGAGGGCCTGGCTCTTCACGTCGGCAGTGAAGTGGTTATATGCAGCATATCACTACTGCCGACGTGCTCACAGAGGGAAAAAAAAAAACAAAACTTCCTTTTCAGATTTTCCCAACGGCTGCTAATAAATTCCAGATGCTAGATTTGAGCTCTTCAGCTTCCCTCCCACTTCCCTCTCCATCTTTGTCTTTCTCTATCTCATATTTCCTCTTTTATACTTCTAGATTGTTGACCACTCATTTCACTCTTTTCGTGCTCCCTCCTCTACTTGAGGACCCATCCATCCTGGCATCCTTCTTCCTCCAGCCACTGAACCCAGACTCATTCCTAAATAAAGGAAGGTATTTGTGACATTTGGTCAAGGCAGGCTGCGCCAAGAACAACTCTCCGGCTAGTAAGACACATCTGGAGCGTGTTAGACCTGCGCTGGTCACTGGTACCGACAAGCTTTCTCAGCAAACATCACAATGAGTAATCACCCAAAGCTTTGCACAGTAAGATGCGTCTAAAACGCCAAACAAACATGTTTGTCGTTTTCAAATCATATTGAAAACTGTAACTCTCAGCAGACCAAACAGCAGCTGTATGTCCAAATTCTCTGTTGTACTTGTTAGTTTGCTGTTTACATTTTCCCAGCAGTCACAGCCTAGACTCTCTGAACGGGCTGTAGCGCAATGACATGACTGCTCACATGTTTTCTGCACACAAACTACATTTGAGTGTTTTTTTTTTTTTTTTTGTGGTTCAACATCCATGTGTGTGTGTGTGTGTGTGCGCATGTGTGTGGGCATGTGTGTGTGGCTTCGGGGTACCAGTGTGAGAGGAACTGAACACCTGAACATCAATAACTGTCATGTGGGCCACCTGGGACCCCACAGCCAGCTTGCACCATGGGCACACAGCCATCACCAGCACAGCTGCCACTGGAGGGAGAAACAAAAAAAAACACGCAAATGTAGTTTGTGTGCGGAGAGGGGGGGCGAGGGTAAAGACAGACAGAGAGAACTGAGATATGGGGGGAGGAAGTAAGAGACATGTAACACACAGACATGAGGAAGTGACTGCATGTGCATGCATCTGGACTGAATAGACGGACAGACAGACAGGTTCTGCTCCAGATGAAAACTCTCCCTTTGTTTCCTCTCATTTACATCTCCTCTTCCTACTCCTTCCAGCTGTGTGTCTAATTTTGCCAGCTGAAAGCTCAGCCTCAGGCATTCGTGAACCAACATGTGATCTGACTTTTTGCTGTATTTCTGATGCAGGTCAGACACCAGGCTGCATCAGTTGTGAAGCTACATTTGAACCGCCCTCAGGAACGTGTGTTCAAGGGAGCGCTTCCGATAAAAAGTCTATGCTAACGTGCGCGTTTCAGGCTTCTGCGTTTAAAACTTTCGCGTTCGTGCATCGCTATGCAAGTTTCTCTGACCATTTTTGGCCTCTACATACAAAACATTGAACGTGCGTTGCAATTAAACCAGGTCAAACTTTGACCAATCAGGGACTTGGTTTTCACGCATGTATGGTTCCCCTTTTTCCTCCATGTGTGTACCAACCATTTGAACATTGATCATGGAGGAGAGATGAATAATTGCAGTTTGTGCCCGGATGGAATTAAGTCTTTCATATGTTGAAAAACATCTGTGAAAGAAAAAGCCTGAAGCAAGATTTGCCAGATTTCTCCGGCTTTAACATTTTTCACCAAGCCTCTTCCAACAGTAGGTGATGTACTAGTAAAGAGTTTCAAAAGATCAAGAAGAAGATGCTCCTCTTTGATTGTGCAGTGTGAAAAGCATGGGCTAAACATGCGTTCAAGAATGCAGGAAAAGCTCATTCAAGAATGTAGCATGATAGAAACTTTGACAATATTTAAAA
This sequence comes from Adrianichthys oophorus, assembly GCA_036245035.1. Lineage (NCBI taxonomy): Eukaryota > Metazoa > Chordata > Actinopteri > Beloniformes > Adrianichthyidae > Adrianichthys > Adrianichthys oophorus. Next base: position 10,364,265 of record BSAI01000104.1, read on the forward strand.
ACACTGGTATGAAAACAGTTCCAGAGTCATTGAGGCCAAAAGTCTTTCCATAACCAAAACAACTAAAGTGGGAGTAGTCCTGCAAAAATGTCTGGTTTTGTGTCCAAATGTAGAACTAGCGGAGTCGGCACACTGCTGAGCATCAAGACACTGACCCGGATTCACAATTTTTAACTCAAAAGCTGGTTTTCTTTTTCCCTTTTACAATCATTTTATAATCAGCCTAAAATGTTCTGTTCTCAAGCACCGGAATCCAGTATTTACCTTCTGAATGACTGTAGATTCAAGCCATTTTTTTGTGGTAAAAATCATTGCATTTTTTATTCAAAAGACAAAAAACAAGTCACAAATGCCTTTCCTTTCTCCGAGGATATTCACCGCGCGTGCATCTACTTTAATAAGCTCCCCCATCCAAACACCTGCAGCTTCAACCAACGCCTATTAGCTCATCAGGCTTTTAATTACTCTGTTAATTGCATACAGGCGGCATGAAGGGCAGCCTGGGAATAGGGCAAGGAGGGCCTCGTGAGAACGCCGTCTGATAAACCTGACAAACAAGAAAGGAGGCTTTTCCACCAACAGCAGCCGCGGCAGAGCAGCTCTGGAGGCTGAGAGAAGGAAAACGGGGCAGCTCCAAACGCCGCTGCTCTGAGTGATTTCACCTTCTGCTCTGGTCAGCTAGACCCAGCGGCCGAGGCTAGGAGATGAGTGACGAGAAAGGCTGGGGAAAGAGGAGACATAGAAGAAGCTGTTCATCTGTGAATGACTGCACCACATCTGGACAAGCTCATATTAGTCAGGGACAAACGGGGGGGTGGAGTGGGCTGGAGCTGGAGGGGACGGCTGAGAGAGACTAGCGTGGGAATATCTCACTGTTAAGTTTAGGGCATGCAGGCTTATTGTGTTTGTGGGAGAGTTAGGCTGGAGTCTCCACAGAGTGACCTGTCTGTCACAGAGCTCTGCCATAACACAAACATCCTCCAAGCTGGACATGCACACATGCATGCAATTACAGAGCAGCTGATGTGAGAAAAAGCTTGAGAAACTCTCCGTTTGGGTTCTTTGAGCTATGTGACATTTAACTTTCACTCTTAGAGCGCTTCTTTATTGATCTAGCTGCTGTGTGGCTCTTGCCTTGCAGCAGATGTCCTCCCACCATGTCTTCCAGGAGCGGTGTTTGAGGAGGTGTCTCCAGGAAACGGTGGCCGGCGGCTCGCTTCCTGTGTGACAGGTGCACGATGGAAGCCCAACAGCTGCTGTCCTGTTCCCTCCCTGTATTCCTCTCTCCTGTTTCTCCTTCGTTCTAGCCAGCTGCAGCCGCTCTGTTTGTTCTTACATCACCACTGCTGCCTGGTGATTTATTAAGGACAAAAGGCTTCATTTTGACCCTGGCAATGTGCGCACACGCACAAGCATGGAGGCACAGACCGCATCGCAGGTTTGATATCGACATGTGCGATGGTGAAAACGAGTTTGAGAACGGCTTTGTGAGCTGGTAAAATCTGACACTGAGCTGTCACTTGGATCTGGGATGGGAAAACAAACAGCAGATTAGCCGTTTATGCAGCGTGATGTCTTGTATCCCATTTCATTTTGTGTTAAGTGTCTGCCCTGTCACTGCAGAGCTGTCAGCACTGACAAAACGGTCTGTAGCCTGAACTGCTCCCTAGCCTGCCATTGCTCTCATACCTCTTCATTTGGCTCACAGGCACAGTAACAAAGCGGCTGACATTAGCCAGGCACGGGGAGGGTATTGTGTATTATCCTTCGAGACCCCATAGTTTGCACACACACACACCAAGAAATAGAATGTGCCCGAGACAGGGAGCATTCATGTGACAGGTTACAGAGGAGCTTTGACAGCTTCTCCATTTAGCCTGCAGCCAGCACATGCTGGACGCTGCAGAAACAAATACCAGCTACTCCTTTGGGCCACTTGCCGACTACAGGACGCCACCACAAAAACAGAGCTGGTGAATGAAGCAACTGAGAGACGGCTGGCCACCCTGATTATGTTAGCTAATTGGTAAATTGGAATGACCTGCACTCATGTTGTCACAATTAGGAACCATACTTTAGTGGGATGTTTTACTTTTCAGATTTTTATTTTCTTTGAAATACTCTTAACTGCCTTAAGCTCATGACTACGTTTGTACCGGTATGTTAGAATGTGCTTTTATTTTCCCAGGAGGAAAAGGAGGAACTTGTGGCTTTTGTTGTAACTGCTCAAGCTATTTTCAATATGATTCTGAGATATGAAAATGTCAGTGTCATTTATGCTACGGTAAAAAAAAAAAATACAACTGCCACCGTGCAATGGGGAGGCATCGGCAGAATCTTCAAAATTTCATGCCGCCGCCACCAACTGTGGTCATGAATGTAAAAGGTGTTAGTCAGGAAAACTGAATGGTCTGCTTTTTATATCTCTCCAGGCTGGTACTTGCTATGGACGGCCACTGTCCGGAGGCATTTACACATCGTCCAGTTTGAGTTGATGCTGGCCGGCGATTCCGACTGCTACCGCCCTCCCAATTACAAATGTCGCCATGTGGCCACCTGCTGAATTTACTGAAAAACGTGCATGTGGTGCTGCACGGTGACACTCGGGGAAATGTTGCTGTAGTATTGTCCAGGTGACATTGTTTTGTAGTTGAGTCATGGTATCTGTCATGGCTGAAGCCACTTGGAGTTCAAATTGGTGGTATCAGCAAAACACATTTTTCTAAGATCTTAAGGTTACCCCACCTATTCACTTGGATCTAACAGTTTCTCCATAACGCCACACCAAGCAAAGTCTTGTCTACCTTCAGTTCAAGCTCAAACTTTCCTGAATCTAAGATCATTCATTGGATGAAGACTCTCTTGAAAGTGTTAAAGTTAAAGATTTACAAAAATCTGAGGTCTTCTCTTTTTATTCATTTGCAATATGTTGATTTGAGAGTTATACACGTGTGTGTGTTTCTGCATGTGTGTGTTTCGGAGGGGAGAGGGGGTGGCAAGAAAGACCGACAGGCAGAGGAAGGAAGGCTGGAGCCAAGATTAAGGTCTGAACAACTAACTGGTAACACAACAGTACTCAGTGGTTCAGCTTCCCATTCGGAGAGACGGAACCATCTGTGTGGCACGGGATCTGTTTCCAAAAGATAACGACACCTTTAATTTAGCAAAAAGAAAAACTGTAAGGACACAAAGAAAGCAAATGTGAAAGAGACGCGCCTTCCTTCCCATTCTCCACATGCATGCTCCTCCCTTGCAGCACTTCCCCAGACGTCTAGAGAGGACCTTTTTGGAAGAGGTCTCTGCTCCAGCTTTCAGCTTGTTTACTTCTTGTCCATGATAAAGGCCTCAGTGTGGAACACAGGGAAGGGGAGGGATCCTTTATATCAAGTACCGGTGGTGATATGAACTTCCCATTCTCTCCGTCGGTCAGTCCTCTCAGTTTGATAAAAATCCTCCCCACCGCTAGGTTCTATTAGCCCAGCTGTTTCCTCTGTTTCACTCTGATCTGAGCACGTTTCCTACCGCCATGTAGACGGGATGGGAGGTGAGAAGGTGCAGAGAAGACAAAGGGGTCAGAGGTCAGTGGGCAAAAGAGGAAGTAAAAGGTGAGCTGAGATAGCAGGAGGTGTATTTGGCACAAGCCAAGGAAGGGAGGAGGGGGAAAGCGTTTTGTCCTCTGCTGTCAGCAGTTTAGATGCTGCAACATTTGTTTGCTGCGATTCGCATCTAACAATTTCTATGATCTGGAAATTAGGATCCTCTTTGAGAAGTGACACATACTTGCAGATGCATTCATGCACAATAGGCAATAAACTCAGCAACTTACTATCAAATGCTCTACAGTTTTTAGCCCACTGCAAATTTGCTGAGAATATTCAATTGTGATAAAGAGCAAAAAAACGCTAAATATTTTCTGTCCACTTACTTTCCCTGTTCGCAGTCTGAGTGTGTGTATGAGACACTGAGGAAAAAGAAAAGTCTCCAAAGCCCAGTTGAGGTTTCTCTTGGCTCCCACTCTCGGCTCTGGTCCCACGGTGTGGCGACAGCAGACCAGCCATCCGCTGAGAGTGTTTCTCATTCCATCAGATGTTGGTAAGCTGCCTGCTCCTCCACTCTGGTCTCTGACATTACCCCGTCTCCCCAGGGAGGCTGGGGAGGCTTGTCACAGTAATATCAAACACATGTGAAACAGACCAGGTCAAAATAAGAGCAGCGCACACACCCATAAAAAGTGGGAAAGGGCGGGAAGCAACCAGAACATTCTCAGAAGGAGTCAAGATAGCAGGATAGAAGTGATCCAAACGGTTAATATCCCATTGCCTTCAAAAATGATTGATATGCACATTAAATGTATTTGTAGAAAGTTCCTTATTCTCTTCAGCTTACAAGCACAAACAGAACTAATCAGACAAGGCAATTGTTCATCTTTAAAACAGGAGGTTCCCCTCTCACATGTGGAGAAATTGCAAGCCGATCCCTCTGAGCGGGCCATAAAATGTAACACCAGACCTGTATGCTTTAGGCAGACAAAGAAAAGCAAACACAAGCTCATGAATGCCACATATCTAGTTTGTGAAGGTCCCAGGTGCCTGTGTTGTGCTGACCACCTGACCGAGTCGCGGTGTGCTCTCTGCTCCCGCCCACCCAGGGCCATCTGTTCCCCTCATTAATTAGAAGACAGTCAGGTTCACCTGTGCTGCACGCATTTATGTCACTATAGTCACCGCACACAAAGCACACAGTCGCACGGTAAACAACAAGCAGGTCCTGCAGCTCTCATGCACGGAACGGACTCTCGGTCCGCTTGCTCTTCTGACACTGAAAGATGAGGCTGTTCAGCAGCAATTTTGGTGGTCAAACGTGTGAGGAGCTGATTGCCAACATTGCCTCATGCAGGTACTATATGGTGACACAACAGTTGTGAGGAGCACATTTCATCATGTTTCTGCACGGGAAGCAGAAGACATCCAAAGCATGCACCTGTGGTGGATAGAAATGAACAAACACTGCACACCGGGGTCATAATGAATGACCTGCCTTTTAAGAGTGCTACTTAGTGATGAAGTGGGGACATCTGCTTCAGCAGCCGGAAGGATCTGCTGATTGGCTGCAAGGAGGGAAGACGAGCTGCTCGCCTGGCGGTGATGAAGGAATATAATGTGCGGTGAGGCAGGGTGTCTGCACTGCGGTTTCACCTCTGCAACCTCCCATCCATTCTTCAAGACTATTATCAGCTGTTCAATTATTCAGATGATATTTACCAGGGCCAATTATGCAGGGCTGTGTCCTGCAGAGAAAATGGCTGGAGTGTTTTACTGTTGCACTCGCACAGTTCATCGCTGAGGCTGTTCAAGTGGGAGGGAGTGAAAACCTCTAGTTATTTCCTCTCGAAGGTGTAATAAATCATTGGTTCTATTTGAGCTTTCCAGTTGATTATTTTTCTGTGGATAACATTCTCGTCTCCCACAGTAAAGCACACGCCTTGCACTCACCAGAAAAGCACCCATCTTCACTTGTTTTCAGCTTATTTAGCAAAAAAAATAAAATTACATTGATGGGGCTTTGTCACAAAAAAAGGTGATGAGCCAGATTTTGAGGCAGTTCAGTTCAGAGAAAATGGATAACATTTATCCCTTCACACTTTCATCCAGCGTAGATGGATGGTAAAATCACCAGAGGTTTGCTATCATCACTTCGTCTTTGATGTGCAGCACAGTCAGGCAAGACAAACAAGTCCTGACCCAGCCTCTGTCTTCCTCTTTTAGCTCAATAAAACATGTGCGATAATTAAAAAAAACACATCCATCTAAGAAACAGAAAAAACAAGCTGTTTTTATCGAAGTTCTTAAATTTATACCAAGGATTCAAACACACGTAGACATCATTTCTACACTAACAAGTCCTTTTACGTATAGGACTTAATGCAGAACACTTCAAAAGTCTCAGTTCAAACGGAAGGCTTTAATTTCTACTTTTCTAGAAAATCTGAGAGCAGCTCTAACCAACTCTCAGCCACTAAATCAAACCTGCCGCCATGCAGGGAAGTTGCTTGTTCCAGCATCTGTGCAGGTTTTTACTTACTTTGTCAAGGTCGAGGTCGAGCTGAGGTAATCCACACCAAATAGTTTCTAAGCAGGTTTTTAAATAGTCTCAATCCGCATCCATAAGGGGGGGAAAATAAAGCCTTTAGTCCCTTTTTTCTCTCTATTTCTGAAATGCTGAGAGGAAAAAACGACCGTCTTTACACATATGGAAATGTTTAGCTTCCTTTGGGGGTTCAGATGGGGTCCAGGTTTAATAAATTAGGGTGTGAGGTATCTTGCTTAAAGGGAAAAAAGGAAGAGAAAATAAAAAAACAAAGCCAAATGTTATAGATCCTTAATCAAACTGTTGTCTTTGGTTGATTTTGTTTTGAATATGCTTCTTTTTTTTTTTAATCAGTGTCTTTTGCTGTCTCTGTGTCACATTCAGAACTTGTCCCAGTCATTTAAATCCGCTGTACGGTACAGTTCTGCCCCTCCAGACAGAAGAAACAATAGGAAGCAGTTTGACCTGCAGCAAATGACTTCCTTTGTGTTCTCCTCTTAAAGAAACAAAACTATTGATCGGCCTCTGATTTGTATCTGGAGTCCTTCACCCAGCTGGGATGTGGATCTTCAGCGTCCCGCGCGCGCGTCCAGGGGTCTTTCACCTGGGACACATTCAGAACCGCTGTCACAGTGGATCCAAAGTCCGTGGCGTCAGGAGAAAGTTGTCATATCCAAAGAGGAGAGCAGACCTCGTCTCCTGGTTTTATGGGTTTCTTTCTGTCGCTGCGTTCTCCTGCGAAAAGCACATCCGCGCGTGTGCGCTCTCGCCGCTTGTCCGCCTCCGACGCGCCACTCCTCCGTCGAGCTGCGCTCAGACGCTCGTGTTGAGAAACACTCACTTCTCCGGGAAAACGTTAAAAAAAACAGTTGTACGTTTTAAGAAAGGCTTCTTTGAACGCCAGTTCACAATAAACATGTTTTTAGGGGGGGATCTGGGGACTTGTTTTGTCTTCAGTGATGAGCGGAGCAGGCGAGCCACTGTGCGCAGTAACCGTGGCGCTCTCCTCCTCCTCCTCTCTCCGTGTCCTCGCTGTAGCCTTCTGTCTGCGTTTAAACACCATCTGGAGCTCCTGACTCCACACTACCTCCCTCTATCTCTGCCTGTGTGTCTCTACGTCTCTTTCTCTGTCTCTCTCGGGTACCACGAGAGCTTTCTGCTTTTGCACAGGAATCCTTTCTAAAGTGTCAAACCTTTAAATAAATAACAATTTTAACTTTATGATCATTTTTATGTCAATTCAAAGTGCAATTCTGAGTCTCATTTACAACTTTACAAATGTTTTAATAGAGTGCAAATTAAACTCTAGTAAAAATGTCACAAAATGCTTGCATTAAGTTTAAGGAATAATAACGGAAAGGTGGTGAATGCTGCATCATTTCTAATCCTGGGACTCCGCTGTATTGCAGTACCACAGCTCGCCCGTGGGAGCCGCTGTTTCCTCACATCCGCACCACACGGCCACAACAAGGGCAACAGCATGCTGCACACTTTTTATTCGCGTTGTTTAACACTTTCACAACAGCTTTCTGGGAGCTGCATAATGCAAAAGAATGTGTCAGTCGGCTTGTGAACGTCCACCAGGAATTATTACGAAGCCTGTGAAAATTTACACTTTGCTCAGTGTTCAGGTGCCATAAACAGCTGGGACTGATGTTTGGGTGGACAGATGGAAGACAGGACTTGTATAATAAATAGTGCTACTATCAGAGCATGTCTACTTGTTAATACCATGCATATGTTTTTTCTTCTTCTTTTTTTTTTACACACCCAAAGTACTCATAAATTTTGTTCGAGTTTTATTGTAATGATTCCTACCTTTCAAAATTCTTTTATTGGTGTTTATAATATTTTTCCATGCAGGGAAAGAAGATTTTAATGGCTATTTATGAACTGACTTTCAAATTAGATTTGTAAGGAAAAGTCTGTATTTATCATCAAATCAAAAATCTGTGAATACTGGGGGGAATGGAAATATGTATTGAAGTGCTTCCCCTTATCAACGGTCCAAAACTGAAGAAAAAAAAACCGTTTTGATTGGAAAAAAAATCACAAAAGTGATAAAAATGTAAAAAAAAAAAAACGTTTCTTTTAATTAAGGAAAAGTAAATACATTTCCTATGGTAAAGACAGAATTTATTGGTGTATTTATACCCCAGATTAACAGAGATGCATAAGAAAAGACAGAAGAAAGGGCAGGTACAGTACATCTGCCCTCTATAGTGAGAATTCTCCACCTGCTAGCCCGTCTGACCCACCCATCTACCTCTTTCTGTCTGCGTGCGTGCACACACGTGAACACATACAATCTCTATGCAGGGACAGAAAACAAAACTGACCTCACCTGTGTCTACAAAATCAACAGAACCTGCTTGTGAAGTGGACACAGACAGAAGCAACACTCGTGTCTCTCTGATATTTCCTTACCTAAAAACAAACACAGCTATTACACGGAAGCAGCAAGTACGTTTCTGCACCAGCTGATGCAGGAAGTGACATCATGTAGGAGGAGCATGAATGATCTTGGTTGTACCACAACATCTTACATAAAGATGCACATTACAACACACCTATACACTACCACCAGCTACAGATAAAAGAGGCTTGGGGAAAAACGTTGAAGTGGTGGAAATTTCATGAATCTTGCTCCAGGCTTTTTCTTTCACAGTTCTTTTCCAATACACGAAAGACTTGGCGTCATATAATTGCGGCTGCGCACAAACCACAAAAGAATAATTTCTCCCCCAAAATCAATTTTCAAACAGTTGGTACTTCTGTGAACTAAAAGGGATGCCATTCAAACGCCACTACCAAATCCAAGTCCCTGATTTGTCAAAGTTTGACCTGGTTTAACTTTAACGACTGCATGAGCCCAAAAACGGTCTTAAAAATGTGTGTATCTAAATGTGAATGCAAAAGTTATGAACACTGAAACCCTAAAAACCCGCGTTTACGCACGTTTACATAGACTTTTCTTTGGAAGGGGCTGGTTGAATGCATGTTACAGAGAGTGGTGTGAATGTACCTGAAGAGTCACAGTGTGGAAGTATGGAAGAGTCACAGTTCATTTTCATTTAAACTTTGATTATCTTATACTCTATACTGGACTTAAAATGGGACAGTGTATCAGGACACACAGGAAAAGAACCCTCAAATCATGTATTTTTTTCCCCACTTTATGCAGAAAACTCCTATTTATTCACATATAATAATCTGTTTTTGTGGTTCTGAATGTGTCTCCTCAGCCTGTCTGTGTATGGCTTGTTTTTTCATTGTGTAGAATACTGAGAATGATAGCGGCGTGTCTGTGTGGCCTTGACTGACAGAAGGCTGCTGATGAGGGTTGCATCCAAAGAAAGGATCCCTGTCAAGGTGACAGCACCAAGATTGACAAGATGTTATTCTCCACGGGAACAGTGTCAGTCAACCTGTCAGCCTGCCTGTACGACAGCCTCTCACTCCACTTAATTTGGCCTTTTGTTGAGCGGTCACCAGGTTAGCCGCAACGCTTCATCTGATAAACTGCTCAGAGAAAGAGCGCAAACCCCCGCCGTCACCTTTATGAACTCTCCGCGTCACACCGCTGAGATTGGGAGCATCTTTGAAGGCATTAATGACAAAGACACCTTTGTCTCACCTTCCTTTTCCCTCTATCTCTGCACCACCAGACACCTCGTCCACTGCTTTGGACTCTCATTATGCTGAGACAATCTTCTGGATGCTGGAGCGCTCACTGAGACACAAAAACAGAGTTCAGCCATTGTGCTTCCATGCTGAATATGTAGACTAAAAGCAAAAGGGAAAGAGAGAAGTTTGCACCATTTCCTCTGCTCACACATTGTAAATCCCTTCCTATAGTGGCAGTCACAGGCTAGTGTGTTGAAAGGAGATAAGGCCTTCAGCTGGCTGAAACGAACGCTAGACCTATTGTATTCCCGCGCTTTTCTCTCCTCCACTATCCCTTTCTAAACACACCACACTCCTACGAAGCTGCTATTACCATCACCAATGTTGAGTCCAGAAGCTTCCCTCACACCAATAAAAGTCAACAAAGGAAAAGAAAAGACCTCTTTTGTGTTGCAGTTGAAATACTAACATTTGCCTCTGAGTTACACGCATCTAAATTTGAGCTCTGTAATTTTAGATCCCTTTTTTTGTGTGTGCACACAGAAAGGATGTTAATGTCTCACATTTTGTCATCAACATCTTTAACCCAAGCATGTTTCTAAGCTACTTTATTATATTGGGGGGGGGGGCAGAAAGTGAGTTTCCCAGCGCCATGGCTTGGTGCAACGGATCATTGACCCACCTACTCAAGCACACGCGCTCAAATGCTGCTTTTACAAATTGCAGCTATAGACCCCCTGACATTTTGTCTGAAATCGAGCAGTAAAGTGGCAGCTTTTTTGAGACATGATTGGAATTCAAAATGCACACTCCTCGATACAGTAGTGTCCTTGGAGATTCCTCAACTGTTGCCACAAGTAGAAAGAGGTCATTTAATTTCTGTGCTTTGTCCACACAGCCAATAAGGCTATAGTTTTTTCATCCTGTTTTTGAGGAATGACATAATTGTCTTGATTATATACACGCTAAAGGGTCTTTTCATTTCTGAGCCAAAAGAAACAATTGCCTCTTGAAGCATCTTTTATTCATGCACCGCTAGAATCCTAGAGCAGAGTAGATTATTTCGGTAATAAGGTTAAACAGCGGAAGATTTACGCAAATCATTTAGTCTGGGAAATGCATCCAGCTAAACTGCACATTCAGACTAACATTAATATGTGCACAGGTGGAAAACAATAAGTGTGTGGTGGCTAACAGCTCTGAGCATGTGAGCCGCAGCAGTGCAAACTGACCAAGGAGGAAGTCACACATGATTAAATCAAGTGTTGACTAAAGAACAGGATATGCTGAGCCGCAGAGGGAGAAGGACAGTCAAACGTTCACAGACTGCAGGTGAGAGTGGCAGGCGCATTCACATGAGACAAGAGTGTGCCGTGCAGGCAGTTGGGGGAGCTGGCACTGATAGGGAGTTGAGGGGGATGAGACTCTGTATCGAGTTGTGAACATCTGTTCCTCATAGAAACCATAAAGCTGGTGCTGAGGAAATAAAGAGGATAACTGCTCTCTCTGCCTCACACAAACACACACCTCTTCACCATCTTGTCTTTCCCAAAAAGAGGCAGCCCAAAGTTTTTTTTTCTGCGTTTATTTGCTTGCACTTCATCTTCTCTTGCAGTGCTTCACATTTATCCGTTGTCATGTCTGCGCGATGTTGTCACTGAGCAGGAAAGCTGTAAGAAAGAATGGCTTTCTCATGCAATTTTAAACTTTTCAAATGTTGGTTTTCAAAGTTTGGCTCTTGGGGAAGCGCTGAGGCACAGCAACAAAACAAACCCATCAGAAATAAACAAAAAAGGAGAAAAGAACTAAAGTCTGACGAGAGTTTCGCCACGACATTGGATTTTCCTCATTCAAGCAGCTAATTCTGAACCTGTTTTGCAAAAAAAGACCCCTGAATATAAGTAAAACATCTTTAAATGTGAAACATTTTCTTTAATTCAGCAAAAAAAAAAAAAAAAAATGCCAATGTGTTAAGAAATTAAACCTCGCAGAGAAAAAAAAACAAGACCTGTTTTCTTGATTTTAAAGAAAATACATTTAAATTATTTATTTAAAAACAAAAAAAATAAATAAATTATTTTGCTTTTGAAGCATTTTCTCGACAGGATTTTTGTCTTGAAAGATAGAAAATAAGACCAATTTTTATGAAACAAGGGTCTATTACTTTCTTAAGATTCAGTTTTTGCAGTGTGGGGGATTCTTCTTCCTTCAAGGTTCAATAAAGTCATGTGTGTCATCGACCTACAAGATCATTATGTGGATTGTCAGGGTCATTGGGTTTCTGGCCAGATCAATCTAGAAAGAATCGTGCTGTTTTTTTCATGATCATATTGATTAAATGCAACTTAAAGATCATTCTTGATTTCATCTGAAATTTGAATGGCAATCCATGTCTTTGGAGACCTTAATTATACCACCAACTTTGGGAAACTGGCAAAACTAAGTGCTTCTATATGTGTTATTTATGGAGGCATGCCTCTTTATGTCAGATAAAAGCGTAAAGAATATCCCATTCATTTCTGTTGAGGATTAGGATTGGCACAAAATTATAAAGTCCATGATATAGCAGACATGAGCCAAGGCTTTGTTAGGGATCCTCTGCACCTTTTCCGTCAAAGTCCCTTGATTTAGTTGGTGCTGCTTTTCTTCCTCTCTTCATCGCTCCCGTTGCTTTAGTGGCTCTATCTGGGCCTGCTGTGAGCGTGTGCTGGTGCTGGGTGGCAGTTCTTTATTGTGGAGTGTCTGTGTGATTGTGTGTGTGTGCATGTGTGTGAGTCTGCGTGCTGCATGTGGCTGATAAGACCCAGGGAGAAGAGCCAGCGTGCCGACATATTCTTGCCACTGCGGTTATCGCCCGTTGCAGCTGTGCCTGAGCTCTGCGACATCTGCTCCCTCACAGGAAGCCTATGTTGCGGCTCACAACACCTCGCACACATACACCCATGCTTGCATGGACAAACACATGCAGCGTTAACATACTGCTGGACTGTACACCTCTACATATATATATGTATTCGTGTTCAGATGGTGGGTCAGTTTCTTGAGACAAAAGACTTTGTTTATAGTTATAAAAATATATTTTGATTTAGTGAATGCGTGTGTGATGACTTGGAGAACCAGCAGCTGAATTCTGCTGGGTTTTTATCACAGAATTACAGGGGGGATGCTTATGACTATGCCTAATTATAGAGGCCTTATCACAGCAACGTTCACAAAGCTCATTACTGCCAAGAGACGGTATGCGCTGCAGGTAATTCACTACGCTGGGTATTAGTCCTTGGACTGGCTTATGGTTCCTACATATTAACAGTCTATAAAATGAGTCCTTTAAAGCCTGATTGTCAATGCATCTCCCTGAATGACGCCTTTAAGTTGGGTTTCCATTTTTACTTTGGTGCTTTGAGTCCTCTTTTGAATCAGTTACCTTTCCTCATCATCCTTTTGGTCCGGGGTGCTTTTGAAATACCCCTCATCTGCCTGCAGAGTGCTCACCTCTGGGTTTCACTGTGTCAATCCCCCTGCTGTCCTGCAAGTGCTTCGTGAAACCACTGAAGCTGAACCCCGACACTGCAGCACCATGGGGAACCCTATAGGAAGACCCTGACCCCTCACCCCATTAGTGATACCTTTATTTTTACCTGAAAGCCCTCTACATGAAAACATGACAAGGGATGCCATAATTTAAAATAATATTAGAATGCAGCAATTGATATAAGCTGTGTTGCACATTCATTCACGGCAAGAAAATATGGAGCTTTCTGAAGTCCTTCTAACCTTGACTCTTCTCTCCTCAATCATCAAATAACTGCTCCACAGTCGAGATTAAAGAAGCCCCACGATGCCCTCATAGCATGCGGCACTGAGTCAACACAAACTGATTATGTGTCAATCACCTCTACTTAATGAACAGACCTGACATCTGCAGGACTCTCCATCACTCATCACAGTTAACGCTGCCAAAAGACTGCATAAAATGACAGGCTCCTACCTCCACTGCTTCTGTAGTGGCTGCTGGCTGTCAGGTGAAGGTCCAGGCTCCTGGGCTGGACTCTGTGAGCAGCGTGTTTCTCCCTCAGCTCCCGGTGACTGATCAGCGTGACCGTGGGAACACGCGCAGGCAGCGATGGAGCAAATGACCCGGCTGTCAGGTCAACCCTCTTGTGTTGTTCCAAGTGGACCTCAGCAGACATGTTTGGCCTGTCTGGGGACTTTTGTACTAGCAGTAAACTGGTGGACACAAAAGATACTTAAGTCTCACCTTTAGCTTCAAATTTGTGGGATTTTTTTCTTTTTCTCTGCTTGTTGTATTTCAACAAATTTCAAGGGTGTCCTCCTTCTTTGTTTCCCATAATGCCATGTTATAAAGAGCCTCTGACGCCCCAGGAGATCATTATTTTAGCCTTTGACCCACCAGAAGGAATAAGCTGATGTTGGGTCTTCAAAACTGAAGAGACACAGAAGAGTTCCGATTTCCAAGTTGTTGCAGGTTTCAGCTTTGTTATTCCTGGGAAATCCCGGATTTTTTTCCCCACTACTTGTCTGGTTGACGTTTCCGTTCTCTGTCTTTTCCGAAGTGTGACCGAGACAGTCAGCAGCACGTGTGAGTGAGTGTCAGCAGCAGGTCAGCTTGTCTTGTGGCTCTGGCTGAGGGGTTGTGCTCGCAGCTGAACCCTCCTCCTGCCCTGCCTGCCTCTGCAGCTCAAAAGAGAAGTGTGTATCTGGTGCCTGGATGTTGCAGTTTATGTGTTTGTGTGTGTTTTTTTTTTTTGGTGTTGCAGGGCTTCAGCCTCTGGGGAGGCCAGGGAGCAATTCTGCTTGAGTTGATAGCAGCAGATGACAGCAGTGAGTAGGACCTGTGCCTCCATGTGGGCTTCCTCTGTCAGGAACCAGCTGTGTCAACCAGCAACCACTCCTTCCCCTCTGCGTGCTCCGCTTGACTTACATGTCTTTTCTTCTGTGCACCTTGCCTGGTAGCTATAAAGGAACATCCTGTTGTCCCTAATTAAAACATCCTATTTGGGGACAAATTTATCGATAGTATCAGAAGAATTTTGACTGAATAAATTCTTAAACAAAGTCACTGCTAATTCCTGAGCAAGGACAGGAGGATGCTGGAGCCCATCCACCCACACTGTAAGGCAGGGAACACCCTGGACAGTTCTATCTCTATTACAAGGCACAAATACAAAGTTTTCCTAAAAAGGTCACAGCATCAACAGTCAGTTGTAGCCTAACAATTTCAGAATAAAGTTTTTGTTATTTAACTCAAATCCCCTAAACTATAAAAAAAGTTATTTGTTTAAGCCACATGCTCAAATGAATGATATTAAAATACCCACAGTTCAAATGGGTGCTTTGTTTATATTCTGTCCACCTAAACTAAAACCAAGTGCACACTCCATGGCAACAGCACTCCCCTTGATTAACACGCTAAAGAGGCTTGTTTGCTGTTTTAAGCGTCAAACACCTGATATCCCAATTCCCAATCAACTAAAACAATTGCACATATCTATAGACGACCCAAAGACCTGCTGTCAGTATCTACAGGACGCCTGCAGAGCTATGTGTCCAAGGAAGAATGATCAAGGAACAGCAACACAATGTTGGGCAGGTGGTTCTTTTGCTGTTGGGTGATTCATACAACTGATGAATTGCCTACTCAGGGGTATTTATTTGAACATACTAGCTTTTGTTAACAGTTCTTGTGAAAATAAAAGAAGTGTAAGACAACGACAATCCAGATTAATAGAAATATCAAATATCCTGTAGTTTACCAGACAGAAAAAAAGAAGAATTCACACACCTCATTAAAACACCAACATTATTGACCAGCATCTTGCATATATTTCTCTGACCTTAACACACCCACCAGCTCATCACCTGTTTCGAGACCAAATCCTCAAAATCCTAAAAAATCCTATTTGCAACTTGTGCCTTTTAGAAAAAAGTCAGAAGGTGGTTGAAAAAAGGGAATTTACAAGGTTGTTTTTGCATGTTTAAGCCAACAAGGCTATACAGCAGGAGGCTGATCAGTGCGCTGTTGTTAGCATTCTCACTTCTCAGCAAAAAGACCCTGGTTTGCATCCCGGCTGGGACCTTTCTGTGTGGAGTTTGCATGTTTTCCCCATGCATGGAAGAGCTTTCTCCGGACACTCTGGCTTCCTGTCACAGTCCAAAAACATTCTTTATAGGTCAGTCAGTGACTCTAGATCAGTGATGGGCAACACAAGGCCACGTGGGCTGCAGTGTCTGCATGATTTCCAGATATCCAAACCCTACACATGACTGATTACCTGCTTCAGGTGTGTCCAGCCAATCAGAACAGAGCATGGTATGATGGAAAACATGCAGGAATGCGGCCATTGAGGCCCGGAGTTGCCCATCCCTGCTCTAGATTGTTCTCTACTAGTGGTTGTCTGTGAGGCCCGCCAATGGACTGACAAACTGTTCAGGGTGTGACCTGTCTTCAACCTAAAGTTGCTGGAAAAGGCACAAGTGACCCTGCAATGGACTGAGCAGGATTTGTAGATAGATGGAAAGATGCTAAAGCTACCTTTATTGCTGTTTTTTTTTTAATTATTACAACTTCATCCCTTAATTTGAAAGGATATTTCATACTAGAATAGCGACTTAATTTTGGCTTTTTCACCATGTCTTTGCATAGAACCTACAGACAGAATTTACAGGGTTCTTAGGATCCCCGACTCATGCTGAAATTACACAACAGAAGTTAGATGAATTCATATTTTGCTGTAACTTCAATTGATGTAGCATGAGGCTGCAGTTTAAGTCAGTGCTTTGCTAACATGTTTAGCTGTTGGAGAATTGCTGGATTTCAAGTAAATGAAACACTGCATATTGGCTCTACATAAAAGCAATAGTTTGTGTTTGTCTGGTAAAGTCCTCTTTGTGCTTGCAGTGTTTGTTTGTCCTGCAAGTTTCTGTTTAAAAATATTTTAAAAAGGGACTCCTGTTACTTCATAGACATGGACACTTAACTCAAAAGTACAAAATGGCCATGGTGTAACAGCAAATTTCTCAGCACTGATAACGCACAACTTAGTTAAAAAAATACAAAGAAAAATTTGTGATGGTGCAAGTACAGTGCTAATGAGAGAAGTGAGAAGGGATGTGAGTACACAGATGTGCCAAGAGCCTGGCTAAAACCAGCACACAGATGGTCATCAGCAGAGAGGAAGTGAGACAACCTTCTGGGGCTTTTTCAGTTTTTAGGAGTGGGAGCCAAGAGACAGAGAAGTGATTTTTCTATAAACCCAGAGGGTGTGTGAATTACAAAATTTAGGTATTTTTGGTGTCTATTTTAATCTGTTAAACCACTGGAATTTTCCCACATTTATAATACCTCATGCACAGGGCTTTATGATAAAGTTAGAACATTATCAGCGTGAAAAAGAGCGAATTGAAAGTGCAAATTACATTTTAAATAGCGGTTGAATTCCCTGTGCAGCTGATTAAATTAAATCTACTTTTGGGAAATGGCAGTAAAAGTGCAGTAGTCAGCAAAAGGAAAACAGATGCTCGTTGCAGGATATGAAGTGCTGTGAGAACATATGAGGTGAAAAAAGAGGGGTAGCAGAGAGCAGATCATCACTGAAATTGATCCTGGAGCTAACAGTAGAATTTGTGAGAGAAGCAGCCAAAAGTAAGGACTCTCTCCAAACATAAATGAAAATTTCTGTCTATTGTCATTTTTTAATTAGATGAAGAAGAAAGAAAGGCAGACACTGACAGCTTACAGGTTTAGATGAAAAGACTGAATTTGTGTTGAAGTTCAGGGTTTTACTTTTTGCTTCATTCATAATCAAGCTTTTTTACCGTACTTTTCGCACTATAAGGCCCACTTAAAGAGCCTATACCATGCTATTCTTAAACCTTTCAGATTAAACTAAATCCATATACAGTATGTGATAATATATTACCTTTAGCACACTAAAGAACACATTTTTATGAAATATAAGTTATTTTCGCAAGCTAATTTTCCTACAACTCGATAAACAACTCAATCTCTGAGGTACCGCCTTTCGCTTTTTGTGGGTGACACCCATTTTATAAAGTCATACTAGAGCCAGCCTAAGCCGTGTGTGTGCATTTTTCCCACAAAAGAAAACAACGTCTGAATTTTTGCAAAGATGGATGAGCAGATTGTGAATATAAAATGAAAGCGTTTTGCCGATCACCAATAGCTCCGCAGAGAAAGGGGCTGTTTCCCCGCATTTATAGTTATAAATGTGAGGGCCCAGTCAATTTCTTGAATTGGGAAGAGTTCAGGGTTGGACAGGAATTCTCAGAGATGCTTGAATGGAACAAAATACTGCTGTTTGTTATGAAGAATTAATATTATGATTCACTGCCTCCCTAAATGCCACGACAACCCCTCCAAGTGTGATGGCCTGCAAAATTCCAAATTTAACTAAGAAATAAAATTTAAAAAAAAAAACTTCACAAAAACCAAAAAAAACAAAAGCATAAAAACAATATAAAAGACAAAGAAAATATGAGGAAGAACAGACAGATGGACAAAGAGAAAGCCAAACATAAAAAAGATCAATACAGCCAAACAGGGCACAGACCAGTGTCCTGCATGTGCTGGTCCCAAGCCTGTTAAATTGTAAATGATAGTGTCAAGAAGAGCATTTAACAGAAAACTTTACTGACATATCAAATAGATGGATGTTTGAAAGGATTTGACATCCCAAACTCTCAGCACACCCAGACTTGCTCCCCTGATATTCTATAGTGAGGCTGGCTAAATTCATGCCAGATTTTAACTGGTACAGGGCTCCCTGTCAAAATGTTTGGTTGGGTGTTATTGTCAATATGCTAATGCGGCTAAAGTGTAGCAGTGTCAGAATGGGCTTCTTTTTTTATTTTTATTTTTTTTACATGTTACTAACAATAATGGGAGTTAGCGTAGTCTCTCTTTTGTTTGTTTTAGTTGTATCAGTCTATGCTTTTATATGTTGCAAATAAGGTTGGGAGTTACAGGTATTGTGAATACGCTAACACAGCTAACACTTCAAACTTTTTACGAACAAGTTCTAGAGTTACTGTGAACAGAGTTACTGTAGTCTGACTGACAGATTGATCTGTGACTCTTTTGTCTCACTCAATTTGACCTTATAGTTCGGTGCAACTTATATTTGACATAACATAGAAAATAAACCATTCATTGATGGTGTGCCCTATGGTGCGGGAAAATATGGTACATGTAAAGGTCCTTTGATGTACATGTTCTTGCCTTTTGCTCGGGCATCCCAACTTCCTTCTATGACACACAGATGAACACACACAAGTGCACAGTTTTATGTGTTACCTGTTAAAGAAGCCCATGCTTCCCCCAGCACCCATCCCCAGATGTTGCTAGGTATAAAATGAGTTTTCAGGCAGAGAGAGATAATGATTCCCCCCATAATCACCAGAGGCCAGCTCTGGTTCTGGCAGGTGCTATCGCAGTAGCAACCCAGTGGTGCCTTCTCCCTCCAGATAAGGTCAGGAGGATGATGGGAGGTAGGATGGTTGGAGGGAGGAGCAGAGAGGGAGAGGAGAGCATGGCAAAGGGAGGGAAAAAAATATGCGAGTTACAGGAGAGCAGCTAGCCTCTCCTTATCAACCCCCAGCGGCTGCTGCTACTTGCTCCCAGATGTGACGGGCCAGAGCAGTTGTGTCAGAGAGATCCCTCTATCAGCAACACACAGGCACCCTTCACCAAATACAAACCCAGCAGGAGGACGCACCAGGACTTAATTACCACTTTCAACCTCCAATTAGCATGCAGGAAAGAAGCTAAATAATCTGCAACTTTGGTTGGTGCTTCAGAAACCCTGAGAAAATCCAAACCTGCCAGTCTTGTTTCCTAGTCTCTTTGTTAAACAAAAGCAGCTTCCTATTACTGATAATCCTATTCTTCCATCATAAATGTAAGCACATTCATTTCTTGAGCATAACAGTTCAGTGCAATGCTACTTTTCACCTTGCACAGTAAAAGTAGAGCATGTGAAAGTCAGCAGTTGGGACGGCTGGCATCTGTGGGAGAGAAGCCGCCATATGGTGAAGTGTCTTGCCCGCCTGTGAGACACCTGGCCACTACTAAGAGTTTGAACTTTTCAACTCTACAACCAACTCAGGGGCATTTTTCCTCAACATACTCCAGCGTTGTGCAACATTTACATGTTTTTAAAGGCATTCCACAAAATGAAACCTTGAATCCCAAACCCAGCTGACAAATGAGCTTTTTAGCAGAAACTGAGAATTATTGTTTAACACATTTGTGAGTGTTTAGGGACAGTGCTTCCAAAAATTACATCTATTGTTTTTACAACCATAGCAACGATGATATTTTTGTTTTTTTATAATTCACATAATGAAAAAAGTTTCTAAGCATTTTTTAAGGCCAAAAGTAAGAAGAAAGCACACCCACAGCTTTTTCCACAAACATTCCCATCAGACAAATAATTCAGTGAAAGGTTGTTCACCTTTTTTTTTTTCCCTCTGAGGTGTTTTAGAATACACACCTGTTTGGCACAGACAGCGTCAGACAAACCTACAGATCTTAACAGAACTCTATATGTTAAACCGTCCCCATCTGTCACAGTGGAGCTCCGCACAGATGCACAACGAGCGCCTCCTTTTTCTTATCCTTCACACAGCAGCCTTGGCACTCGTTCAAGAACTGTCAAAGCACACCTGCTAAATTAAGCCGAGCATCATACTCACAGAAACAGACACAAGCTCAGGATTACACATTGTATACGCACGTGTTGGATACACAAAGCAGTGAAACACACATGGACTGAGTGGTGTAACTGGTGACATTGTTTTTGATAACTAGGAACCTGGTGTTTGGCTGGAGTGCAGCACAGTGTGCACGTCCTGTTTATTCTTTAGGTTCAATAAAAAAATAATTGACAGAACAAGCTTAAAAGGAAAACTAAACTGTATTTAAATTAGGTTAATGTGACACGAGTCGGGTTAAGTGTGCCTCGGCCAAAACAAAGTCCTGTGATTGTTTTGCCTTGAACCAGAGCATGTTGGTATCAAACTCTCTTGACCCTCAAAAACCTGGCCTCTCCCCCTTGCTCATGGCTCGTGGCATCCACAGCCGCTGAGCTGCTCTAAATAGGTGCCACTGTGAATTGGAGACAGATGGAAACGAAGGTTCCCTGCAGAGTGGTTCCCCTGCAGCTGTGCAGTGTGCAGGGTGCCAGGGAGTGATGACAGCTCAGAAAGGGAGCACCCAGAGAAGTAGAAGATGATCCAGTCTTCATCTCACATCCCTCGTCTGCACACAGACACACACACATTTATTAAAGGAGGGGCAAAGGTGCAAATATGACAATGTTAGCTCTAGTAGCCTACTAGCCTTCAGGAATGTGAAAGTAGTGATTTAAGTGAGCAGACCAGAGACGGACAGCTGTAATGCAACACATTTCCACTCCTCTATGGAAACCAAACAGACACACCCGGCGACTATTAGCTTATCGGATCACCAACAAAAGATAATGAAATGGGAAAAGAAGTGAGACAAATTGAGCAAAGTGTTGGCTTCCCCTCACAACTGAAACACTATTGAACCATAGAAGTTATTTAAGCTCTCAAAAGTTGGTAAGCTATTTGATTGGAACATTTTAAGAAGTATTTCACATCTGAGGGAAAGTTGACAGCTAGAACTGCTGGATAATCCAGCTGATGAATGTAAACTGCTAGACAGCAGCCAACTAGCTCATTCAACTCAAATGCCTGAGACAAGAGGAAGCTGGTGTTGTAGTTTAGTGGGGTTCTGTCTAAGCAGGGCTAAAGTAAAGACTTATTATAATGATGTCATGTTCTCATAAGTTGTTTATTTTTAATAGGCTACTGATGAAAACCAAAAAGTTTACTTTATTTTTCAGATTTAATTTCAGGCTAATACAACAGCTTAAAATGTTCTTCTTTAGATAAAGTAGGATGACTTGGGGGAGCAAAAGTGTCTAAAAAGATCAGGAGTTAAGATAGAAAAGAATTCAAGTCATCCTTCATAAACAAAAAACATAGGTGATCCTGCCAGAAAACATGGAAATAATGCAGAGTCTAAAGCTACCATTGACTTTGAATAGGCTACAAGATCAGCCTAAATGTTCACGGTTCTGAGTAAGTTCACTCAGATCTTCCTGAAATGTATTCACCAAGTTCTCCTTTACTGGCTGATCATATACGTTACTTGTGAAAAGTCACATTCTTGTTTTTCCAGCTCTGTTTGTACAATTGTAGCACATCAGTGATCCAGCATCAATCCCAATCCAATATGGCGTCCAGCTTTATATACATAACTTTATATGCAACAAGCTAGCGTTCCACCTCTAGCCTATATATAACTCATTGGCATTATCCATGTAGAATCGCTGAAATAAAAGATGCAAAAGAAAAAAACTCATCAGTTTGTGCTTTCAGGCAATGAAGATTCTACCAAAAATTATTTTCTAAAAATGATTTTCAAGGAGCAATGCTCAGTGTTCCCACTCCGGCAACAGTATGGTCATGTAATATGACAAACTGCAAGAAGGACAAGAAACATATGTTAAAGTTGAAAAGGAACAAGAAAAACAACAGTTATTATGTATTTTTTGGTCGATTATTATAAAGCACATAGGGTAAATATGAAGGTATGGGTACTTTTAAGCATAGATAAATGATTCCAAATTTAAAACATTTAATGCTGTTTGGTTATAACAGAGTCAAGTGACTTTCAGTTCTTCTTAAAGTTAAGTACCCTTATACTTCTAAATACAAATATTTTAACATAACTTGCTTGTAATTTAAAAGTTAAAATATAAATGCCTGTTGATTTCCCTGACCAATGTAATCCAGAAGAACCCGTGGTGTAATCAGTGTAACAGAAGAACATCAGAAATGTGTTCTGTGGACCACTTGGTCTGTGGTATACCTCACATAATTTTCTTTTCAGGGAAACTGGATCTTGGTTCTTTTGAATTAAAAAATGTCACAATTTCCCTTTTTTTGAAACAGCATCTTTGTAATGTGATACAATACAACTTTCAGTACAGGATTATTTATTAAGCTATTGTACACATACCTCTATGGTAGAAAGCTTAAAACACAATACACAATAGTGAGGTTTGTGAGAAGACAATTGTTGAACTAAAAAAAATAACTTTCCCATTTGTTAATACCCTGTTTTTTAGTAGGACTTTGTTGGAGGAATTTTTCTAATCTCTGTGTTTAGCTGCCAAAGGTGATCATCCTTCTACTGAACAAATAAATTCATGTTGTCTTCAGCCTGAAACAGAAACAAATACCTTTACAGGCATAGAATTTTAGAGAATACAACTCTTAGACTTGAGAACTGCATTACACTATACAAAAGATATGTGTTTTGGCCAAGAGGTGAGTGTTTGGAAAGAGAAAGAGGTATCCTCAGAATTACCTGCAGCTCATTATCCTTCTCTGATTGCCATGTTCAGGGTCATGTATATTTCAAGTGTGCAGCTTCTTGTAAAAAGTCATTGAGTGATTTTCAAATGAATACGGGGCAGCTTTTAATCACACATTTGTGTGAATTATCAACATTTTACCTGAGGATGTGCTAAATATTGAATTTGCTTTGTGATAAGATTAAGGTCCGTCTTAGTAGCAAGACCTCAG
The DNA here is from genome assembly GCA_036245035.1 of Adrianichthys oophorus. Taxonomy (NCBI): domain Eukaryota; kingdom Metazoa; phylum Chordata; class Actinopteri; order Beloniformes; family Adrianichthyidae; genus Adrianichthys; species Adrianichthys oophorus. The sequence goes on from BSAI01000104.1 coordinate 10,387,638, forward strand.
TTTAACACAAATTTACAGTGACATGTTGCATGACATGACGTGGGGTGCTGATTCTCAAGGACTAAAGCCAGAGGGGAACTGTTTGAAGGGGATAAAACAAACACAGGAGCAACCCTGTTTTACCTGAGCTTGGTGGCAATGGTGCAACAGGATCCCAACAATATGGAAACAGTTTGAACCTTTGGAAACTTTTTATATCCTTAAAAAACTGTGATATGTAAAATACTTTTTAAATTGTGTTTATCAGCTTTTTTTACATTTCATTTTAAATAATAAAATGGGAAAGTTGAACAGCCATGTCACAATAGGACAACAATTAGATGTTTTTTTGCTTTTGTTAGAGATTTTATGATTCTTATTATTCTGTTTTCTTACTCTTGCT
>BSAI01000104.1:10388029-10414608 GCA_036245035.1 Adrianichthys oophorus
TCTTTTCAGTGTGGTGTTGTTGAAATGCTTGGGGCACAGACCCAACAGCTTTACTGCAAAACTTTTGTTTTGTGCAGAATTTAAATCTCTGAGCTAAAAGATACAACAAAACTCAGCTAGACAATTTTATAAAAGTCAAATACTCTAAGGCTATGTTAATGTTTTCTTAAACACACATTCAGTCCATGATTCTACCCTGGATGAGCAGGGAGGGCCTTTTTCTTTTGTTTACTAGCACATGTCCACCACCCACAGTTGAATGGGGCTTGGTGGAAATGTTGAAGCAGTGCAAATCTCACAAATCTTGCCCCAGGCGTTTTCTTTCACATCTCTGTTCCGATAAATAAAATATTTGGTGTGATATAATTCTGGCCAGAAACAAACCGCAATGATTAATTTCTCCTTCATGATCAATTTTCAAGCAGTTATCATTTCCATGAAGTAAAACGTCACTACCAAATCAGAGTCCTTGATTGGTCAAAGTTTTACCTGGTTTAACTTTTAATGCAACTTTTAATGCAACTTTTAATGCAATTCAATGGCCACACGTTCAGTGATCTGATTGAGTAGCAATGCATGACACGAAAGTTTTTAACTCGAAGTCCAAAACGTGCATACATGTGCTTTTGCATAGACTCTTCATTAGAAGTGGCAACTTGAATGTGAATTGCCAAGAACAGTGTGAATTCAGCTTCACAGTACATAAGAAATCTTATCAGAATACTGTCTTCTAGTTTTATTGTGTTAGTAGGGGTGCTGTTACTTGGTGTTGAAGTATTATGTCACTTTGCACTGACAAAAAGGTATGGATCTAAAAACACAGGGACATCTTTGCGTGTCATTGTGCCCTTGCTCATTAGAGTTGTATTTTACACATAGACAGGAGGTCAGGGAATACTGTTCTTTGATCTGCTTTACATAAACCAATCCAATCTAACACAGCCTGTGCAAAAGAAAATCAATTGCATTTTCTGTAATTGGACTGGCACTCCAAAACAGAGCAACAATCGATATTAAAAATGAAAAATTAAGCCAAAGGCCATCTTAAGTGTATTGATTTGCAGCAAGAGGCAGAGGAATCTAGATATTGCCACTCAAGAATTTGAGCCATTGAGCACTATAATTCTGGCATTGTCTCAGTACTGAGGTGGATAAGCTCCAGCGAGCATGGAATACCAGTGCTAATTAAAAATTGCTGATCTGTAAAACGACTGGAGTCCAGAAGTTGTAGCCACTTTTTTTTTTTTTTTTTTACATTTTTTGTTTTGTTCCAGTTGCACAGAAACATAATCACATCAAGGTCAAATACGACAATTTTTTGTGTTTGGAATGCTTCCAACTAAGAAAATAAAGGTTTTGAAAGGATGCTCACAAAGTAACCTATCAAATCCTAAAATAAAATTATCAAGTATTTTTTTTAAGGCCTTCACATTTAATCTCCTTTGTATGAAACTATATTCACACTGCTAAACACTAATAAACACACTGCTAAGTGCATACAACTGACCAATAAAGTGTTTCAGGACCTCACTAGTGTGAGCAAAACTCTTCACTCTTCTGTAAAATTGCTTTTAGATCACCTGCTGTACACTGTGGTGAATGACTGTAACATTGTTTCTTTAAGTTCTAGTTTGTCCAACTTTTTCATGCATGCAGTCATCATCAGCTTGCTTATTACAGCATGCTTGTATGTTGGCAAAACCAGCTAACAGAACATCCTTTTCATTGTTCTTGTCAGTCAAGCTGCAGAATGATAAAGTATCCTGTTTGAAGGGCTTTCTTTCTTTGTGTTTAGGTCCAGATCTCAGTATTCTATTAAAGTCCTGATTAAAAGGTTTCTGTGGCATTGCTAATAAGGCATGTTGTTTCTGTTTCCACAGTGTGAAAGAAAAATAATTTAGCATCATTTGTAACTTTAATTCACAATTTTCTGCTTCCACATCATATCCCCAGTGCAAGAACTAAAATAGTTGTAGATAATATCTTTAGCAAACTCATTGTACACCACTAGTACCTGTGATCTTACCTAAGACTAGGTGAAAGGATATGCATTATGCATTATTACTTGGCGTATTATTGTTTGTCACATCAGGCATTACAGCTATAAATGGGAAGTCTGTAGGCAAAAAAGGGGTAAGCCTGTATGGGGTACGGATGTGGCCCACACAAAATAACTAAGTCGCGGACTGCTCAGTAAGCACAAACATTGTCGTGCACATTTTTTCCTTATGGGCATGCTGTGAGCGACAGGTCATAGTGGACACTTAAACAACCTGCAAGAGAAAAGGGTGAAGTACGTGAGACACAGGTACAGTTATTATCCTGCGATACATGATAAGTGAAACGTGCCCAAATAGGTTTGCCCATATTTGGCCCTGCTAACACCAGCAATGTAACCGTAAGGGAAATTGCGACTTTGCTTTACTAACAAGTAATGTGGCATAAGGACACTGCAAGACAGCATCATAAGTGCAGTTTGGATTAGCCTCACTAATACTTCAAACTATAATACTTCATACTTCATACTAAATACTCTTATCACACAGAGGACTTTCATATTTTCCATTCTCAACAAGCCTCAAGGGAACACCAAGATACGCTCTCATTAAGGTGCACCTTTAACCAGATGCTCGTCTTTATGGCCCTTCACAGACCCGGGCAACCTAATAACTCGTCCATGGGTAGAGCCATACGGGGGTGACTCGGTACAGGGGTTGACCCATGTGTGTGCATGTGTCCATACCTTTGTGCAATACAATGACCATCTAACAGTCTTTTATATATGAAGCTCAAGTCAATAGTTTACAAAGTTATTATAAATAAACCTGTTACTAAGACCTTTGATTTTATATCATAAAGAATAGTATTGTATATATATTCTAAACATGCTCCATTTTTATCCAAACACAAAAGCTAGCAGAAAGTTTCTGTTACTTGCTACCTGGTAGTGTGACAGCAGGATGTCTTCAGAGGAAACAGCAGCATGCGTCTACCCCCAAAACCTGACACTGATCTTCAGAAGGAACAGAAAATCTTGTTCTGGAATTTCCACCTGGTAAAGAAACTTTCTGCTGTATATAGATCATATCTCTTGTTATGAGCATGCAGGCGCACAGGTAAAATGTAAAGCTGCAAAGTTATAAGTCTGTGCGTGTGTGGTACCTTTTTTTAGTAGAGTGCTTCTATTAGCTCCATGTCTCATTCCTCTCCATCCATTTTCTGCCCTTTGTCACCTCTTCTGCATAACAAGAGAGTTATGCCATTTGTGTCTCCCACACCTTAGCTTGAAAAGCTGAAAAGCTGGCAGATGGATAGACAGACAGATGTGTTCTAATCACCAGACAGATGGACTGACCGACCATCAAAAAGATGGCAGATGTTCAGATAGTTAGATGACAAAATTAAAATTCACTTATTGGTTGTGGAGGACACAAAACATGAAAAATAAACATGTCCTGTAATATCCCTGGAGGTTACACAACATGGGTTTTAGAGTTTGTTGCTGCCTCTTCCTGCATTAAAAACTAATACTCTATTTGCCGTTTCTCATTTTTGTTCTTAAACTATCAATCTGTTTCGTTTTTTTATCCTGACTGCAGTGGAGTCCTGCATTCTCTGACAGGAGAATAAGAAGGAAATTCTTAACCAGAGTAGCTAGGTTAACAGAGAACTGTTTAAATAAAGACACAGCTTCTGTGCATTGATATTGCAGTTTTAAAGTCCCATTCTGATAATCTTTTAATCTATTTTAAAAGCATTCCCAGTGAACTTTTAATTATGATTATTCCATTTTTAGACAAAATCAAAAAAATAAAAAATTAAGACATAGTCTCTGGAGAGCAGCAGTAGAAACCCAGAGAAAACTACAGTTCAAACTCCCACATGGGGCAGTGAAGTTGCCAGGTATTTAAGTCCTCATTTGCCAATCCTGAGCAGTCACAGAACCTTAAACCAACAATCCACAGCACCTGAAACAAAACAAAAAGGACCTACACACATATAAAAAGAACTTTCACTCCATACACAATACTCAAAATTCAAGAAACACATTTAATAAACATAAATAAAGGACAATGGTCGTAACAACTTCACATCTACAAGCTTTTTCCAACAGCATTTTTTTCATCTGCACCTGATTCACCATGATTTGAGTAAAAAAAGTACTTAGAAATGCAATTTTGTGAATAATTTTATTTATATATGTCCTCCACCATGAGAAAAATGCCACAAGAACATGTTAAAAACACAGAAAACATGGTTTTCACCGGTGTAACAAACCATTGCACTTTCAACTTGTCAGCTTGATTGTTATGTTGCAATGTGATGCTTGACTGTTTCTTTTCCACTGACTTGGTTTCAGCAGCGTAAACATTTTGTGGTTCACACAATTTCCAAGGTTGCTTTTGTTTGAAATAATAGCAATTTTAAGTCTGAGTGCTTTATTTTATTTTATTTTTTTCAACAGCCTTCACCTCGAGTACCTGTTGATCTAGCTATAACACAAGAATAATTATTTTAATATCCAAAATGGGAACAGACAGTTTGACAGGTAAATAAAACCAACTCAGAAGAAAAAAATACTTTTAATCTCATGTGAAGCAGAAAAGAAGAAAATCTCTAAGCGTTTTAAAAAAGTTGTAATATACGAAAATGTAAAATAAACTAAAATCAAAAGACAACAAAAGAATTAAAAAGGATTAAACTTCAAAAAAGACAAAAATAGGTGAACCTCAAAGCATGCAGTTGTATTTCAAAGATGTTTTGAATTTATTTGAATTTATTTAGATCTGAATAAAATCATTACAACAAAGCAAAAGTAAGTTTAGTTCCTCGACATAAAACATTTGATCACATTTATCCATTTTCTTAACCTGCTAAATCTTTTTTGGGGTCGCGGGGTTGCCAGAGCCTGTCTCGGCACCTGGGCGAAGGTGGGGTACAGTCTGGACAGGTTGCCAATCTGTCACAGGGCACAGAATCACTCCCACACACACACTCACACCTACTGACACTTTAGAGTAACCACTTAACCTACGGAGCATGTTTTCGGACTGTGGCAGGAGACTGGGTGCCCAGACAGAAAAATCCAGTTAAAATTTAGTTTAAATTTGTTGAATCAATTGCAAGTGATATTTTGAAGCTGCAACAGTAATTATGTGCATGCAGTGAAAAGAAGCAACTATTACTCATTTGATGTATTTGTTTCAAGTTTTGCAGTTCATCTGCTTTGGTGATCTGATGAAGCTTTCTATCAGGGTTAGGGTCAGAATCTGAGGCCAGAGCAAAAGGTAAACTGTAAGGAGACAAGTTGTAAAAAGGGCAAGATAGGCAACGCCAAAAAGAGAAACTGAAAGAGGAAAAGATGAGAGACAGCAAAGTGCCCTGTCAAGGGGAAAGGAGGAGAAGGCAGTGGGTAAATAGTCAGTTGCTCTAATAGGAATATCAAGCTAGTGAAAGGTAAACAGGCTTCTCCTAGCAGATACAAAGGGAATGTGGCGGCTTTGAGAGAGCTGGAGTGCCGGCACGCCGCTGTGGCACACTGATAACGGCCCCAGGCCTGCCTGCATCCCAGAGATAACGCTGAGCACTGGCATGTGTCGCCCCTGATCCCAATTTCACAGTCAATATTCATCCAGCCAGACAAACAAGCAACATTTAAGATAAAAAATAAATATAAAGTCCTTCTGCTATTACCTCCTGTTTATTAATCTCCACACAGCGCCAGCTGCCTTATAAATAGTGGTAAACACACCACCCTCATTACCCGATCCCCTCCCTCCAATCAGACCTCCTCTTTGCTCCTTCTGGGCACTCTTTCCTCCTTTTCCAGTCCGCTCTCCCTGATCTTCCTCCTGTCTTTCAGCACATCTGGGGATTTGCAAGGCTCGACTTAGTCTTTTGAGATTTCCGCTGCCATATGTGTCTGTGTGAGCTTTTGAGCGTGTGTGTATTTTTTTTTCTTTTTTGGCTGAGAACACCTGTAAATGTATGTGAGTAGTGTTCACAGATCTGTCTCTAAAGGAGTGCGCTCACATGTGCACATGTAGCTACTTTCTTAAACCCTCGCAGTGGTTATATGCTGTCTTTGCCGTTTTTGTAAGTTGGAATTTCTCTGTTTAACCTGCTGCTTTACAAAGATTGGCTGAATGTGCAAAAACAAAAACAAAAAAAGAAATCTTACTTTTACAATTAAACATTTGCAAATCTCCTAGTGCACTGGTCAGAAAACATTGGTTTAAAGGCAGCATTAAAATACTTGCCAAGACTGGAAGTATTTTGAATTCTGCAGCCGTCTAGTCATCTGCACTCTGATTACCATCTGCAACAATCACAGAGAAGAGCAAAGCAAGAGCTAATCATAGCTGCGTGGCCCACAGCTTCTTTTTAATTTCTTCTGGTGAACTAAGCACAGAGACCTTTATTGAATTAGCTTCATTCATTAAGTGACTCAGAGCAGAGAGAAAAGGCAACAGAGCGATGAAAAAAAGCCTTACTAAGCCAGTACTGACACAGCTCCACGTTAGTCCCACAACTGCGTCTGACACTGTAGTTTTTACTGTTAGAGCCACAGACATTACTTTCAATCAGTTCCATTATTTGCTGGCAGCTGGACTCTAATCACTCTTACCAGTGCTCTTTAGTGCTCCCCGACCTCCAGTCCTCAGCTCTCCCATCATCCTCCTGCCCATTACACCTGGCCTGCCTCATCGCTGCTCACTCACTCATCTCCTCCTCCCATCCACGTGGCCTTCTCTTGCCCTTCCTTTCTCCCAACGGTACAGACCTGTCCATCCCTGACCAGCTGGCCATATCCCTTTAAATCTGGCCTGGGCTGAGCCGCTGTCTCTGGGAGATTACTGCACACTTCCTAGGCTCCACAGATGGGAGAGACAGGCTGCCAGCTGGCACAGGGACACCCACTATCCCCTCTGGAAACTGGCCAGCAGGCCTGGCTCTGTGCTTCACACACGCTCATTCACTCTAGCCAGGATTCTGACTCCCTGCTCTAGATTTATCCGTGTCATTTACCAACTCTTTCTGCCACAGACTTTCACCCTTTTTTCTCTGCCGTGATGCAAGCAACCACATCCAGTGGTGTGTATGCAGTGTGGTGAAATTACACCTACACGTGGCAAAAGAGGAGGTTTTCCTTTGAATATTTGCAGACTTGTTTCTCTTTTTACGTACCAAGTGTGTCCTCAAAAAATGAACTAAATATTAAAGAGATGGCATTTTTTAGAGCAGGTTAAGGTAGAAAACAGACACTAATACACATGTGCCAATCCTCATTCTTTCTGGCAGAAATTATTCGGGACAAAAATATGTATTCAATCCATTTAATGCTAACGGACAACATTCAATAAGTTTGAAACTTGTTCAAGTTCAAGTATATTTTTGTGAAGATTGCTCTATAGTAACTAAAGTTTTCTTTTCCCATATGGTATAAAAAAAAGTAAAAATTGCCAAATTCACACTTTACCACAAAATGGCCACCAAGCTTTAGGTCCTGTGGCCATTCCATAATAATGTCCAAACTTCCTTTGGAAATCCATGACAAATACATTAAGAAACAAAAAGTATTTTGGGCCCTAAAGAGATGTTGGCCCCATTCTTTTTTTAATAGTTTCTCTTGCTGTGATTATTTATTTATTGATGGGGGGGGTCCCCACTTTGCCCAGAATTCATTTTCACAAGTTTGCCATTTTTGGTGAGTTTTTGAATGTGTAGTGGGGATTAAATTGATAACTGAACGCACAATAAGATAAAAGAATTGCAGTCTGGGATTGCTGCAGGTCTTTATAATAAACTTATAACTTATTACAAACTTGTGTGCCAACATGTCATAGCCAAAAAAAAGCGTGTCTGCATCACTGCAAATTGTGTTAACATAACTAAAAGAGATTCATGCATTCATGTTCACCACTGCATTGCATTTAGAATGAACGCATGTTTAGCCTAGTTTAGCCTTCACTCCAGACAAGCTTCTTTTTCTATTGTTTACTAAAATGTATGTCGTCTACAGTTGGAAGAGGCTTTGTGCATACATTTAACGAAAGGCCTAGTCTCTCATGTGGCAGTATCAGGAAAAAAAAGCGTGGGGCCAACTGGGTAAATTCTACAAAAGTTGCTCCTTTAAGTTTGTCTGTGACAATCTGAGATCACAACAAATATGATTGGTCTCTTTTTTTCCCATAATTTTATTTAAAATGTGGCAGCAGCTTTTATATCTGTAGTTGTTTGCTAGTTTTTTGGTTTGACGTCTAAAATTTCCTCTCTAACTTCATAAGTAGTTTTTTCTTCATGCCTCTCTGCATTGCCTTCTGTTTTACCTGCTCCACACCTGTTCTGGGTTCTGTTGATAGGTTACTTCTACACACCTGCTTCCCATCAGTTATTCCTGTCTCGGCGCATTCACGCCCCAGTTTTCAGTTCTCATTTGTCAGATCCTCATCAGTATTAGCCTCCCTGTTTTCAGTCTGATCATTGTTCCCTTTTCCTCTGCATTTGTATTCTTGATTTGGACTCCCAGTATCTGTAATTAAAGTTTATATTGGTCGTTCACCTGCCTGCCGCTTTGAAAGCTTGTGTTTGGATCCTCCATTATCCATTTGACATGGACATAAATCCAGTTTTTTTTATTACCTGGGTTAGTTTGACCTTATCTGAACATAAGAAATGACTAAAACCTATCTTCAGGTCCTTTGAGGGGGTGAATACATACATTTTTTTTGCTATCTCTTCTGCTTATTGTATTTATTTATTTTTTTTAACCCAAAGATGTTGCTTTGTCCCAACAAATCCTGTTACTTTGTACCACAGACTACATTCGCTTAACATCCTTTCAGCTGATATGTAGAAATTCCCCTTATCGGCATACTTTCTGTTTGTGGGGTAGAAACACCCAGTGAATAGAAAAATAAGGCAAACACATGCTTTTTCTCCTAATGCCTCTCATACTTGTGCACATACAGTACCTGAACATTGACTCCCATTATAGAGAGCAGTGAAAGGACAGAAACCGAGGCTTATTGAAAGGTGTCACATGTGCAGATGTGATAAGGGTGCCGGACAGAGATAACCGAGCCCCCCTTCATCACCATGTAACAACCGAGAGACTGAGTTAAAACAGAACACACAAATGCACCGGCACATTCAGATGTGTTTAATGTTCCAGGAGAGGACAAGTTCATTATCCCTGTGTGTAGTGGCTTGATAAGATCTGCATCTCCTGAAATAGCTACACTACTGAGTTAGAGCCTGTCAGTGTAAAATTACAAAAAAGAACTAAATTAATGAAGTTGTATATATGTAAAATTAAAAAAGTGGCTTTATCCCAAAAGTAAACATCATTTAGCAAATATGTCTACTTTTGTCATGAGTTTATTTTCTGCATGTACATTTTTGGTGGAAAAAACCTGCTCTTATGTGAGTCTTAAAAGCATTATTCACCATTGTTTTTTTTTAACTATTATATTTTTTTGTCCCAGTTGGGTTACAGAAGCGACAGAACATCATTTATCCGAATATTACTCCTTACAATATAGTATGTTCACTAATTTTTTTTACTGCGTTTTTCCATATGTCTCAAGTTCCCGCAGGAATTTTTCGCAACTGCATGTAGCAGAAGGTTTTAGCTGAGAGAAAACATGTAAAAACTTTCCTCCCCATCCTTCTGCTGCACCACCTGCTGAGCACTGCCGATGATTACAGTGTGAGATTGCTGTGCCAGATTACTGTGACCCCAAGGATCCCTGCAGAAGGATACAAACACACACGGACAGTACTCATACATGCTCTACGCACACAAGAACACCTGGCATCTCATTTTACTGCACTTGGTTGCAGTCATAACTGAGAGCGTTGACCAAACATGCATTTCCTGCTGTGTGCAGTTATAAATATTAACATCCACTGGCTTTCTGAGTGAGCAGAAGAAAATAAAAAAGCAAGTGGTATTTTTTAGAAGAAATACAAAAAAAAAAACATGACTGTGGTATGGTGTCTGACAAACACACACTTTCTTATTTCTACGTATAGTATTCAATCAACATTAATCAATTATCTCTGTTTATTTCTTTACATTTTTAAATCAGTGTTTAGTTTTTTCTTTGTCATATAGGTCATGTTTGTGTCCTTCCCCAGAGTCACGTTCATCAGGGTTCAGTTAGTTATCACCACAGCTGCTTCAGTTTAGTTAATGAGTCCCCTCAGTGTGTTGAAAATCATAAAAACCCGTGGTGTTAGTTACTCTGTGTCAGGATCACTACATGCCACCTTTTGTTGTGTCCGATCTGGTTTTAATTAGAGGCACTTATCAGATTTTTTTAAGGGGTGGTTAAGATCAGTTTGTGTAAAATCTTTTCTTCGTTTCTATCAATCTACTCCTTTCACAAGCAACACTTCAACAAAGACGCATCTTAGGAATGCGATCTTTGTTGTGATTTTAATGTGCATGAAAAATGAGGATGAAAAAAGTTTATCATCGGGGGTGGAGCTACAGGGGGCCCGGGGGGGGCCCTTTATGGGTCAACATTAGTATCATTGTTGACAAAGAAAACAAATTCCTCAATACAAGGTTTTTGAAGTATTGCAAAAATAACAAAAGCAATGTTTCTGAGTGAAATTTTGACCCTATCAAATTATTAGCTTCGCCCCAGTGTTGTGGATGTCAGACCATCTGGGCTTTCTCTCTGCTGTTCTCATTTGCCACCCTTACAAAGTCTTCTGTCCCTCTCCCATCCCCACCCCCCCAATAAAATGTTCTTGCTCCACCACTGTCTATAACCTTTAGTGTTTGGGCTCTGGACCGTTAATGTCATGCATGCTTTGGAAAGACTTGGACCATAGATGAATAAACCCCAGAGTCTAGAGATGATCATGATAGTCAAGAGCAAGACCATGCAAAAGCAACACTCCGGGTGAAGAACAGGGTGGAGTAGGGTCAAAAAACCGCCTAGAATGCAGAGAGAAAAACATGAATGAATTTAACCCTTTAACACTGGAGATATCGCTGGGGAAACCTGAATAACATACGTTCTTTGACATACCGCACCTCCTCTATTCACATGATTAATGTGAATTAACTGATTCTGACACACAGAAAAGTGACTTTTCATAAGGGCTTTGCACCAATATGCAAAACATTATTAATGTAAAGTGTTGCATGATGGTGCAAAGCCGCTTTTAACCTGGAATTACATTAAATGCATACACGAAAGTCGAAATAATATAAATACTGAAACTAAAGCTCTGAAGTAAAAGGGTTTAAGGTAAAAATATGACTGTGATTGGCTGAAAAAGAAAGTTTTGTAGAGTGACGTGATGATAAGCCAGCATTCCTGAAGTGAGGTAGATCTTCTTTGTTAAATCTGTGCCAAAGCTTCACTTACTGTCAACAAAGGCATGAAGTAACTCAAAAGAGGACATTTCACGTATTAAACAAAAACAACCAGGAAATAACCAAATGGCTTTTTGCTTTAAAATATCACTGCAGGTAAATATGTTGCCAAAAAAAAGAGTGGAATAAGTTTGCATTGTAGCTATATTAAACATCTATTTATGAAATAAAAAATCTTCAGGTTTTAATGACCTGTGTAATTTCTCACTAAAACTGCAAACAGTAGTACTAAGGTGACTTGTGCACGTTAAGACAGAAATGCAATAAATATCAGACTCAACTGGTTTAAAGACACGGATTGCAGTTCTAAATTTTTGCAAAGAAGGCAGATCTACTTCACTGACTAAGAATATGGTCACATTTGCAAAAAGCCACCACATGGCGACCTAAACGCAAGCTTTTCAGCAAATGTGGTTTTCAAAAACAATTGTGTGGCAGCATGAAATCTTGAAGATTCTGCCGATGCCTTCCCATTTGTATACTTGACCGTAGCCTAACAGAGCCGGAAATAACTTCTTAGAGATTCAGAATGTGTTTTTGAAATGAGTTGATTTCTCTCATTTTCTTTTTTTTTTAGAAATAACATTGTTTAGTATTAAAAATAGAGTGTTAACAAATAAACCATGAGGATGATGGTGACGTGTACATACATCGAAGAGCAAAGTTTAAAAGGTGCAATAAGAAAACTAGGAGTCTCAACGCTAAACTGGCTGTTTATGCCAATCAGTGTGTTGTTTTGTTTGCTTACATCCTAATTAATTCTACCCATTTTTACAATAATGGGAGTCTAAACATTCTGCTGACATTGTGATTGCGCCCTCAGAACACTGTTGACAAAACAGCAGCAGATCTCCACCAACAGAGGCAGGGCCAAGAGGTGATGGCACAGATAGTTGAAGCCTGCATGACCTAATGTGGAGGCGCATCAGTCACACATGTGCACCACATCACTCTGCAATCTATATGGATATCAGTAAAAAAGAAAAAATGAACTTTTCCTTTTTTCTCTTCATAAACTCCCCGTGTTTTTTTTTTTTTCCTTCAGCCTCACCTCCCTTCCTCTGCTGCCATGTTTGTGAGAGTGAGGGCTTTGGAGGGTGGCACTCTTATGGCGTGAAGCCAGATGGCAGCCACAAGGCAGGCGATGTGGCGCAGAGCAACGTGGGGTGCACGGGCACGTCCACGTCCGCACACAATCGCTCACTCACACGATCTCTCCTTAATGAACTGCCATGAATTATTCATCACACACAAGCACACGCACATATCTCTCACAGGACACATACACAGTTCCTGTCAGCAACAGAAGGCCCTGCGACTTCTCTCTATTTTATTATCATTTCTCTAGGCATTTTCCTTGGTTGTAAAGGAATACCAGGTGGTGCTCGACCCCTCAGACTCTCAACTCCTCCTCCTCCTTCCTTCCTCCCATTTCCTCCTCATTGCACCTTGTCCCCGACTCTGTCGTTCTGTCTTCATGTACCAGTCATTTATTTTCAGCTCCCCCCCTTCTTTAAAAACTGCTTTGCTTCTCTTCTCTACTCATGAGCGGGGTGTTTCACAGGGAAAACAAGAGGAGAGCAAACTCAGCTTGGAGGATAGGACGTAATGCAAATAATTGACAGTGAAATACCCACCAGAAATGAGCCCACTTCAGTATTTGTTCTTCTTTCTATGGCAAATACACTGAAACACATTTGCACTGTTGTTTTTGCATGAAAACAAGCCTGCACTCGTGTTGCAACGACTTCTAAAGATGGTAAACCATCAACCTAAATGTGCATGTTGTTTATGATGATGTTTTATAGCAACGGTTTTCACAGTGCAAGCCTGACCTCCCCGGGGATTGCAGTGAATGGAGGCGATGAAAGATTACATTAGTTATAAAAGGAATAACTTAAGCGCTTGTGGTTGGGGAGCTTAAAGACATTAGTTCTGGAGGAGCATGATGGCTCAAGACAGAAACTAATGTGACAAAAGATGATTTATATATATGGTAACGTCAAAGCACTACATGGAAAAAGCATCTTCAACTTATAGATATCTACAAAAAAATCTAGTGTGTACATTTTTTTCTGACAGTTTATTTCAAAATCCCTTGACCACCTCAGCAGTAGTGTACATGCATATAAAAAGAAAAGATTTTGTCACTAAATGATTATTCTCAGATATTTATCCTCATATATGTTAACCTCTATGCATGAAACCACGGAAGCTCCAAAATTACTTAAAAACACAAGTGATTTTTTTTATATAGCTGGAAACAAATTCAAGCACCAATGGCCTAATAGACTTCAAAGACTTTTGACAAAATAATTTGCTTTCTTCTGAAAATAACTTATTTGTGCCTTCTTTTTAATATATTCCTAGCTTTCTCAGTCTAAGCAGAGATGTATCCAAATGTTATCTTGAAGACTTGCTTTTCACTCAATTTTTTTGGGAGATTAATCAGGTAGAACCTTCTTGTCCTGACTGACACTGATGCTGAAGGTGTCTAGCGGACGTGAAAGCTGCTGTGAACATGTCTTATTGTGTCTCTGAAAGCTGAACAAAATGGTTTATTGTTCCTCACTCTGACAAATCAGAGCAAAAAGAAAAGAGAATAAAATGAAAAATAAATGCTTGATAAAATGGTGACAAAGCTGAAGGATATTAGGTTCAGAGCGGTGTAAAGTGATAAAGTGACACATGACGGATGCTTTCAGAAAAAGTTGCTCTTGCTGTCTGAGAGGTTCAAGGTACAAAAGGGAGATGTGGAAAAGAGGAGATGTATTTTCTGGAGCTGTGGGAGGAGCAGAGGTGTCATGGGAGCATGAGGATGAGAAAGCCTGATAAGGTGCTTGACATGTGGGTAAGAAGAGAGAGGGAAAGAGCTGCAGAGTGACAGAAGGAAAGGGACAGGCTGAGCTGCTCTAGTAAAGGTCACCACTCTCCCCTGTGAGGTTGAGTGGTATTTGAACCTCACTTCTGTGGTTACAATGTACATTCACTGTTCCCCGTGTGTGGGTGTGTATTTGTGTGCGCATCAGTGTTTGTTGCTGAAAGATCAGCTCTAGGTTTAATTTTTAATAACAAAGAGTTATTTCCTTTTGGATCCATGGCTGTACCAAGCATCAGTTATGAATCCACACAAAAAGACCACACACACAAACACAATTCACACTGAACACATAAGGTATTTGGGGACCTGAAGGCTTTGTGCGTAAGATGGAAAAGGATGGGAATCACAAAGACAAAGTAACAGAGGGCTGAAAAGGGCAGGAGATTCAGCGGAAGTACGTTTTCTGCACAGAGCGTTGTAACCTTTTCTTTAAATAGATTATCTTAAATGAAAAAAAGTGATTCCAAGCTTGGGTCATGGTGGCATCAGTTAAACATCATATTCTCAAAATACAAACGTTCTGATTCATCTCTTAGCCTTTCCTGTGAGATCACTTTTTAAAGTGAATTCTTTTATGGGAAACATTTGAACTTCACTCATTTAAAGACTAAAACATCCTGCAACAAAGGTAATGTCAAAATACACGGTCCCATTATCCCCTCCACATTGTAAATTATTGTAGTTTCTTCCCACCGGACACATGATGTCTATTAGTTATCAAATAGTCATCTACAGTAGATGACATCCAACTGACATAAAAAAAACCATCATAAGTTTAGTTGTATGTGTAGGAGACCTCTATATGCAGATATATTTTAGAAAACTATTGGTAGACATCTAATAGAGTAACAAAATAGAGATGTATGTGATGTCCTGTGGACATCTACAGTAGATTAGATATCTAATAAACATCCTGTGTCTAGTGAACATTGATGCACACTACTTTTTTGCAGAGACTTCTGAGAAATTTCTAGATTTTGGAATTGTAGGTTCAGACAGCAGTGCAAAATGCTGTACACACTACATCTTGCAAATAGTGTCTTTGTGATTGTTAATGTTATTACCATAGTGTGTTACACAATCTATCAGCATTAATGGGTATGATTGTGTCCTTCAAAACCCTGGAAGAGATAATAAATCCTCTGTATCAATTTGCACCTTAATTTTAACATCTGACTTTCTGATCAAGATCATGACGCGAAAACACAACCCAATTATAAACAAAAGGCAGCACCATTGTTCTTTGTGTCGCATTTCTGTGAAAATAAGTGTGACTAATTTTGAGAGACGTGGCAAGAGTAGCAGGTGTGTGTGCATGAATGCATGCGCCTTTATCTAAAACACAGAGACCCAGTGTGAAAGCAGCAGGAGGCTGATGGAAGATGTTTAAAAACAATGTGATGAAGATGAAGCTAGACAAGGACCATCATCAACATGCTTACTTCTTACACAGACATACTTCAATTCACCAAGGACTTTTTTTTCTCTTTTAGCTTCAATTAATGTCCCTAGTTTGATTTGTTATAAAGAAAACAATAAGACAACAGTGATCTGAAAGATTCCACTGTTATTACCCTGCAAATTATTTAATTTTACACAAATATTTACATTTTGAAATATAGAAGTTTCTATTTTTAATGTTTTTAGTCTATAGAAAACAATATGCAATCATAACTGCGCTTTTCTTCTGATGTCTGCACTTTTCACTTTGTAATTAAACTATTAATTATGTAAATGCAAGATGTCAAAGCTCACAGCAGGGGGAGAGTTCTGTTGTGTTATGGTAATAGTGTGGAATATAAAGCTGCTTTCACACTGAGCTCTTTGGTCCCAACTAGTGTCCCTTTTATTTTTGCATCTGGGATGAGCAAGCACAAACGCTGGTTCTCATTTGATTGCAAGTGAACTCTGCTGCTGTTTAGCAACAATGTTGAAGCATTCATATGAATGACAGAATTTTAAAATGTTAAAATACATTTTTGGGTGTAAAGCATCCTGACACAACGTTGTTTTTGTTTTGTTTTTTTTAATCATTTAAAAGTCACAAAACCTATTTGATAGCCAACAACATAGATGGCAAAATTAAACACATGAAATGCTTTTCTGCACTTTCTTGCACTCTCGTGACCACCTTTACTCAGCTGCTTTCAGGCATTTTTTTGTGGATAAAATGTTTTACATGTGGCTTTTTCTGTCCCTCTGCAGGAAGATTGGTTTAAGCTGACATTGACAGCCCTGGTTTGAGAGCTTTAAAGGGTTAGCTCCCCACCCCCCTCTGTCTGTTCTAAATGGCTATGTAATTGTAGGGCTGCTGGTCGTGGACTTCCTGCTGTGGTGAGACGAGAGCTTGACTGCTTCAATTTTGACCTTTTGATCCCGCCTCTCTTTCTGTCTTTTTCTACTCTCCTTCCTTGGCTTCTTCTATTGCCTCATCATTTCTGCCCCCTTCACTCTCTCGTTGTGCTCGTACATCTCACACACAAACACAGTGAAAAGTACCCACTGACCGCGCAAGCACACTGCTGTCTGTGGTAAGTAATCAAATGTTCAACCCTGTAGGGGGAAGGACCCATGCAGGGCTGTGGCTGGTCAGGCAGGTTTGTTAGCGTGAGGGAGTTTGGGGGCATAGCAGATGCTATTTTAAAGACTTACCAGTGACATGAGAAAAAAAACAGATTCAGATGTACACTGGCCGCTTCGACTTGCATTTAAGAAACCGCTTCCATTGAAAAGTCTATGGAAATTCACGTAAAACTTAGTTTCAGGCTTCTGCGACCAGAACTCTCGCGTTCAGGTGTCACTACATACGTTTTTAAGTCCGGTTGTGGGCTCGACGTACAAATCGGCCCTTCATTGATCGCGTGCTGGAAGTTCAAAAAGTTGAGCTAAATCACAAAAAAGGCTGAACTTTGACCACTTAGAGACTGGGATTTGAGAGTGACGTGTGGGTGGGGTCCTTTTCAAAACACAAAAGGAAATCAACATGAAGGAGAAATTAATAATTGTGTTTTTTCTGCTCAGCCTGAATTTAATGACTCCACGAGTCATCACGAGATTTATACTGTTTTAACATTTCACACCAAGCCTCTCATGCGCTAGTATCTGGTAGTGACGGTCCAGCGTGAACACCTTATGCCGAAAGTGCGGTCAAGAACCTGCGTTTGCATTACATTCCCAGTGCATTCCATTTGTGATTTTCCATTGAATATGTCTAGGAATCTTATGATTTTGGAAATGTTGATCGTCTAATAATTTCAGAACTAAGCACAGCAATGTTAATTCTTTCTGACATTCTATATATAATTTTAAATCTTTGACCCAGGAAAGTTTGTTTAAAATCTTGCTGCTCATTTTAGTAGCACCTTTCTTCATGAAGCGGGTCATCATTTGAAGAAAAAAACGATGCATTGTTTTGACACTTTTGGATCATCTGTTCATAAATTATTCTGAATGAACAAGAATATTGTGCTTCTGTCCAAAGTTCAGAGGGGTTTAGAAGAAAGTGCTATTAAAATTCATGTGTGCAGCTTGGCTTCACAGCAGCTGTTGACACAATTATGGATGAAAAAAAAGTGTGAAATTAATTTCGAATTTAATGTAAATTGCTGTGATTGGCAGAGTTGCACTAATCGCCATTCATCGGCAAAGAAAATATGCAAGCCTCAAGCTCATGAGAGAAAAAGAGCAGCTCAAATAAATAGACCACTGGAAAATGGACAGACACGGCCGTGCACGAGGATAAAACACACAATCACAATTCTTTCAGCTAAGGAAAGAAATGACGCTTCATCAAACATACTGATAGAGACAATTAGGATGAAACAAGTAACATTTGTTTCAAGCCAATCATCTTAGACAACAAACTGATTTCCAGCTATTGCCTCATAAATTCATTCATTTTCCAATCCGCTTTATCCCTTTCTGGGTCGCCGGAGCCTAACCCGGCTACTCATGGGCGAAGGCAGGGTACACCCCTGGACTGGTCGCCAGTCTGTCGCAGGGGTCACAATCACACACCCACACCCACACACACTCACATCCACACCTAGGGACAATTTAGAGTAACCAATTAACCTATGAAGCATGTTTTTGGACGGTGGGAGGAAGCCGGAGTACCCGGAGAAAACCCACGCATGCACGGGGAGAACATGCAAACTCCACACAGAAAGGTCCCCCATTGATGACACTGTTTCAAGTCCCCCAGCCAGGACTTGAACCAGGAACCTTCTTGCTGTGAGGCAGGAGCGCTAACCACTGCGCCACCGTACAGCCCTTGCCTCATAAACAAATATTTAATTGTTTCTAAAAGAAGAAGCACACAATTCTACAAAAGAATAGTGGGAATAAATAAATAAATGCTATAACAAGTAAAATCAACTGAAGACAAAGCAGGAGACAGAAATGTAAAACATTGGGTTTCAGGTGATGGATTCAGTGCTAAAATGTATTGGTGAAATTAAACTTCATTGCAGATAATAATCTAACATGAAAAGTATCTTTTTTTCAGTCTAAGACCATAAAATAGTATTTAGCAAAGTTTGTTAGTTGTTCTTTTAATGCATATTTACATATTAGTTCTCCACAAATATTTTTACCCATTAAAAAAATTATAATAAGTACATACATAAATATACAAATTTGATCTGTTGAAATGTTTAATTCCAGAAGAGGAACTCTTCTAACTTCTTGTCAGTGTCTGAACAGAAGAAAAAAACACAAAAAATTAAAACAATAATTGCTTTGAAATATTTTCTAAAAATCTGCAGACACTTTTTTATTTTAACATTTGCCACAAAAGCAGATAAAAAAGACTGCCTCCTCACTGATTTTGCCTTGTTCAGCACCCATTAAACACACAAGAAAACATCATCCTGTAAAAGATATGGTTAAGAAGCAGTTTGTGGAACTGCTTGAAGAACTGTGGATTAATTTTGCAAACAAAAGAAGTGCACAAAAACTCATGAGAAAATTTGCAAGTTTGAAAAATCTAAGAGAGTGCCATTAATCAGGGTGAGATTTAAAATAACAAATGTCATTTCTTTCCTACGTCAAAATAAAATCCCTTTCTTTTCAACTCTGGCAATTTTAATAAATACAACGAAAAATCAATAAAGCTAAATAAAGCCAACTGTTGACAATAAATAAATGAGATAGGTGAGTTTTGGAGAATATGAACTTTGCAGTTACTTATATTATAACTATTTTACATTTTTCTCATATGTTCTTGTGTAACGTCATCCTAAAGGTATTGTCTCTAATTGGTTTGATTCGGCAGCACATTTTTCACCCAAGTTATGTCCCCTAAATTTGCAAGCCTTAAATCTATAAGAGAAATGTAAACGGAAAAAAGAACAAAGTGAAAAAGGGAGGGGACACAGCAGTCCATGGAAATAATAGAAGTATTTTGTCAACAGGTTTAAAGGACAAATCTGAGAAGCTACAAAAGATGGTGGTCTTATTATAACGAGCATGATCGGGAGTGAATGCAACAACAACAACAGAATGATGTTTGTGGCCAGTTTGCACACATTTACAACATTCCTACACATAAAGAAATGTTAACCCTGCTTTATATCAGCTCCCTACAGGAGAATCATCATGAAACTTGTTGTTTTTATGAATAAAGACAACACAAACATTCTTTATCGAAACATTTGCCTCACTCAGATGCTGGATTCATGCCACTGTGCATGTCAACTCAGCTTCTGCAGCACACCCACCTCCATCCAAATTAAAACAAGGAGGGCAAAAAGATATTTTCCAATTCAGCAGATGTGAGTCATTTCATCTTGTGATTCAAATGAGTTTGGTGTTTTGTGTGAACAGATGTCCGTTCCCCGCCTCTTTTATCAACATTAGCTGATTGGGTTTTAGCATGCAGCTTGCCTTGCCTGTGCCTCACAGGTACTAACACACTAATCTGCCTCTGCACAGCTGTGCAGAGCAATGAAGACGGGAGGAGAGGAGGAGGGGGGGCTGAAAAAAACGCAGAATGGAAACATAGAGATGGGCTGGGAGGGATGAGGAAAAAGATGAAGAAGATAGATAGATGGAGGGAAGGAGTGTGACAAGGGAAGCCAAAGGGTTGAATAGAGATGAGGATGATTGTGGAATGAAAAGACTTGAGGGGAGAAGTCATTGAAAGAGAGGCAAACAAAGAAGAAGTGTAGAGAAGTCAAGCAAAACAAACAATGAAGATAGTGGTGGAATCCCAATCATTAAAGTTCCTCTCCAACTATATATTCTTTTCTATTGTAAAATTGTTCCCAGTGATCTTTTCATTATAATTATGCAGTTTTTAGCCAAAATCAAAAACTTTTGTCAAACTTATGTCATTTTCTTGGACATAGTTTCTGCAGAGCAGCAGGAGTTTATTGGAAATTCGCCTCTGAATTGTGGGTGGGACAGTTGGAGAGCAAGCCCACCCCCACTTCTGGTCAATCACACACTCTCAGTTTAGCTTACAGCCGCTCACAGCCCTAACCAAACATTATCGGCGCATCAGAAATGGCGAGCAATATTGGAGCTATCCAGCTATGCAGTTTTGATCCAGATGCCAGCTCGGACAAGAAAAACGAAAATCTAGTTTTCCTCAACGGTATACATCTGGAGAAAGTGCAGCAAGGAGCTTGTGGCCTGCTGTATGTCACTGCGGCAATCTTTTTCAAACTGTGGTTTTTTTTTGTCCTGATTCTCCACAGTTTAAATAAAGAAAAACTCAGAAATGCAGTTTCAAGCTTAATTTTCTTCATGTAGCTCCTCCATCGTGAGAAATATAGCACAAAGAACATGTTAAAAACACTAAATTTTCATAGGAGTGGGTCTTTAAGCCAAGAATGGGTACTTATGTATGTGAGACGGTGTGTGCGTGAGTGTGCATCTGTGGCAAGGCCAGTGAGTCTCAGGTAATCCCTCAGCGGCTTCCTTGCTTGTAGCAGTTCACACAGAGAGCACCTGCAGCACAGCAAGGGTCACACTGTGGCGACACTCTGTTCTAATGGCGTGAGCTTGCAGGTGTGTGTGGCTTCATCATCATAATGCAGCTTTGTGCGCCTCTCTGTCTCTCGGCTATCTTAAACTCCACTCTGCTCTACTACCCTTGTGAACTGAGATGCTAGAAACACAAGGGGGTGGGGGAGTTACAATTCCACTGTTTTTTTGTGAGTGGCAATACAATAAGGCACAGACCTCTGTTGCGTTTGTTTACCCAGCCATCGTGCCACAACAACGGGACTCTTTCTGTCCGCACACCTGTTCAGCAGCACTGACATCAGCAGCACTCAGCACACAAAGACCACCTCTGCACTCCAAGAGGGGGGGGAGCTGGGCCTTCGGGAGGAGCATCCACTGATAAGAGAGCGAGTTAAGAATGAGTGGCGGAAGCCTGGATGAGAGTCGGATGCAGAAAACAGGTGGGAATACATAAAACAGAGAAAAGATGTGATGAATTAGGCTGGGGTGGCTGGTGGTGACCATGAGCCAGACTGGCGTGGGGCTCAGTCCCCTGTTTCTCTCTTACCCTCCCTGAGAGTTGATCGGGTGCACTCAGCTTGTGAGCTCATTAAAAAGCACCCATTATCCCAACATTTGCACGCATCACATGCAAAACTAATTTACTTGTAAGAAATTAAAAGTTCATTTTAATTGAGCTCGCACTGCAGTATGCAAATGAGGGGTACATAATGTACACTGATGTGAAGCAGACACAACACTGAAAATGGACTTAACCCTTTCACAACTATATTTTTGAAGTCATAATGTAAATAGAAAACATGAGAGACATTGAGTTACATTAAAAACTATTTAAGAATCACAATAAAAAACAGTTCACGCTTTGTTCAAAAGATTAGAAATGTGTACACAGAGTTTGGAAAGAGTTCCATTAGCCAGCAGAGTCAAGACATTTTAGATGCAAACTCACATAGCAGAGGTCAGAGGAGTAATGCCCCAGTCACAACTGCCCTTACAGGTGGGAAAATTGACAAATCAGTACAGGGCGAGCACGGAATCTTAAGATCATAGACACCCCGGTGAGCCGTAAGGTAAAAATGTTCCTGCACATTTCTTTACTGGCATGCTGCAGGCTTCAGGTTGCACGTAACAATTAAGACACGCATGAGGGCAAGTAAGGATGAAGTAGGTGGGAGGCGATCGCGTTGAATGGGAAGTTTCCTAATTTTCTCAACACACCCAAACCACTGCACAGGGAACCCGTTAGTGCTGTTTAAGTGGAAAGTGTGCTTTCCTTGTGCACAACCAGACTGTTAGAAATGAGGAAATTAGACAATCAGAGTGTAGCTGGTGTGGGTATCCTACAGGCAGCCTACAGGCATCTTATGGGATTTACATATCACCTGCTGTACACCTCATGCATGCAGCATTTGCATTGGGTCAGTAAGTAACCAGTGCACGCAACCTTACTAATGACTGCTGAGTGCTGCGTAAAGGACACCACATGACAGCATCACTTGTACTTCATAAGTGCCAAATTACATTAATCTTACAAATAACTCACAATTCATTTGTCACATGCACAACAATGGTACACTCCATTTTCATGATGTCCCTTAAGGTGGCTACACAAGCCTCAAGGTAACTGAAAGACACATCTGCGCTCCTCTTAAACCCCAACCACCCAAAAACCCACAGCACCCGTACTGGGGTTGACCCGTTCGAGTGCATGTGACTAAGGCATAAGATAAAGATTGTAAGTGAGATCAACATTTCATTTTTTTCACTGGATGTTTGCCTTGTCCTCGCCATCAGCTTGACCTGAACCCTGTGCTCGACCTCCCTGCTCAAGTCTGTCAATAATCAATAAAGTGTCAATGAACTGACAGAGACACCTGGATGGTTCCATGAGAGGAAGGGAAGGGTTCAAAGTGAAGAGTGTGCAAACGTCTGTGCACACTGATAGGCACAAGTCAACCAGTTTAGTGAGACAAAAGATAAAAACACACACACACACAAACTTTGACGGGTCTGTAATTTGGGGCTGAAATGTTTTTGTGTTGCATCTAAAGCAGAGCCTCCTTTTAAAGATGCCAAACTGAAAACTTTTGTGTTCCCTGGAGGATTTCTTCTGCCTCCCTCCTTAGGGGTTTTGAAGACTTTTCTCTGACTTGAATGGTGTTATCCTAAGTTGAAAAGATAAAGACGTTTTCCAGTTATATTACAGTTCTGAAAGGAAAACAGTGAAAGCTGGAATCCAGGTTAGATTCTAGATAAGAAACTGGAGAATTCTCCTGTTGATTATCTTTGATTGCTGTCCTACAGCTTTTCTTTTATGTGATCCTGTCACAGATACAGATTTTAAACCATGAGACAACACATTCTAAATTAGGCACAACAGCCCTGAAAAAAGGAGCAATTCATGACCCAGAATATTAAAATCAGAAGAAAAAGTCAGACTTTCAAAGCTGGATGGGATTTGAGTAATCTTTTTTTTTTTTTTAAACGCACACACACAGAGAAATCCTAATTAATCTAATATGTATTTTTTCCCACACTGAATATTAATTGTGAACATATTTTTCTATCAGAAATTACTGTCTAAATAAAGAGAAATACATGTAACTTTCTTATTTTTAACGTGCTGACTCATCACTAACTTGGCCCTCCTCTGCTGTGCACAAACAGGTGAGTCTGGCACTCACCGGGCACAGATAGTTGGCACAGAGGGTCATCTACGGAGCTGCACGGAAGGTGGGCGCATCCTTAGCTGGCTTATGCGTGCCCTTAATGAGCAAAGTGTTGATTTGGCGCTGATCCTAATAGGATCAAAGCTGTCATTTGGCTCCCCTGATGGCTGACAGTAGGCCAGGCCTGGCACACAACCAAGAAGGAGGAGACACAGCGTCACTGTCACATAACGACGCTCACTTTCTTTACCGTTGAGTCTGTCTTTACCGTCTCTGTCCGCTTCTTATTGATGCATGTGCAACACACGTAAAAAAATGAAATGGAGCTAATGCAGCCCCACATCACAATGTGAGTCAGTTATCACAAAAGCTGGTCATTTGTTCAATTCTCTTTAGATGTTGCCACAGCAAAAGTGTCAAGGCCATTACTTCTCGCAAACCCAAATCCCCCACAGTGAGGGTAAAAGGAGCCGTGTTTATTGAATGTAGCTGGATGATGCTGAAATGCACTAAGGGGTGTCTCAGCTGGCCTCAACTCATTGAGAGGAATGATTTATTGTGCAGGAGTAACTGGGGTTTATTTTGGCTTGAGAGTGCTGCATGCCCCAAGGCTCGGTGATGGATTCGCTTACACACTTCCCTGCATTGTCATTTAAACATGCATAGAGAGCTAAGAAGTACTTGAAGGCAGATGTAGTCACATTTGCATACTTAGCATACAAGACAAAATAAATTTTAGACTCCCAAACACAGATTTTATGAAGAAAGTAAAAGGAAGCAGACAAAGAGAAAATCCTGATATATGAAACCCCTCCTTCAGCTTCCAAATTAAAATGCTAATGTTTTTTTTCTTTCTTTTTTTGGTTATCATTACTTCCCTCATCCTCTTCATCCCACATGCCATCCCCCACTCTTTCGCCCTCAAACCTTACCCCCACCCCCTCGTCTTCACCATCCTTTTGTCTCAAAATTAGTGAAGCAGAGTGCTCGGGCGGCTAATTATGTATTCAAATGAAAGAGGCTCGTTAATGTTGCACTGGGGAGAGGCAAGATGATTGGGAGAGGGTGATGGAATTGAAATGAGTGCCGGGGTGTCGCTCGCTCGCTCGGGTGGCGGCGGCTGTGGCGATGGTGGAAGAGGCGGTGGTGCATCTGGAACCAGCCGAGCGCATCCCAGCAGATGTCACCTCCCGGGGGGTGATTGGAAGGCATGGGGTGGGGGGGTTAGGGAATAAGGTAGTAAGACAACTGGGGAGGGGGTAAAGAGAGGGGGAGTGTGGTCAGACAGGAGAAGTACTTTACAATGACAGGATAGGTGGGGAGGAGGTTTTGCGCGTGGGGGTACGGGGCATGGCTTTGTTTCTGCAGAGAACACAAAGAAGAGAGATGTGATGGTTAATTTAGCTCAGCAGCAACAAAGAGACAAAAAAATCAAAAATGAACTAATGAGCATGCTGTTGATCTAGCTGTCACTCTGGATGTTGCTGTGCTTTATGGCCTGCTGCTGCACATCAGTGTGGGGGGAGGACAGCCACCAGATTAATTATCACAAATGGAGTGTACACCTGCATACAGTAGACGTTTTCAACCATGTTTGCATTTGGTTTGGATATGTGGATGCAGATCAGGGGTGCATCAATTCATTTTAACAAGGACTCGATTTATATCATAATTTGATGATCTGATTCATTGTTGATACTGGTTCATTTTGAATGATCCGATTCACTGACTTAAAATTGATCCAAGACAAGACTTCGATCAGTTTAACTCAGAGATAAATACCTGAGTACTGAACAGTGCAGGTGAAGTTTTCCAGATTTCTTGTATTTCTTGTAAGATAATCAAGTGTAAATTAAATACAGACAATTAAGTGACGGCAAATCCCTTCAAATTTTAGTTTGATAAAGTTCATCCCACTGTTGTCTTTTCACATCCAAATAATACAAAGAGAACAATATTCTACCACACTGCATGTCTTTGCAAAATTCAAAAATCTATTTAAGTTTAAATGGTTTTATAACAGATAGTTTGATTTAATTGACAACTTGCCTCAAACAGAGCGATCAGATCATATCGTAGGAATATAAATCAATTTGTCGATTTAGTCGATTAATCGTTACACCCCTTACACAGATTGATGGAGCAAAACTTATTGTCCTCACATGAAGGCTGCTTGCTTTCACTCCTGGTTTCTGGGGCTGAAGTAAGTGAGGTGTGAGGTTCCTTCAGTTTTGGGGAAAATACTCAGGCTGAGGCAGGGAGAGGTGTTCTTCCAGCTTGAACCAACCATCTGCTCTGGTTGTCCTTCATCTGACTTACCTGTCATACATATTGGCCCATACAAACACACACAGACACATTGACCTGTAAATTGTCCACACACACACCCAGAAAGAGTTCACTATACTGTATTCATGAGGGCTGTTGTGCCAGCTCGGTACCCTCAGGCTCCTGGCCCTGTGGCCTGCAGCAATCATTACAGAGAGCCCACACTCTCATTATTGATCCCCTGACTGATAATCAAATGCGAGCTCCGTCCCTAAGGGGCACCACTGGGACCAGTGGCCTCAACACACTGCACCTCTGGGGTGATGGTGTTTCCACAACAAGACATCTATCTATCTATCTATCTATCTATCTATCTATCTATCTATCTATC
>BSAI01000104.1:10414618-10428152 GCA_036245035.1 Adrianichthys oophorus
ATCTATCTATCTATCTATCTATCTATCTATCTATCTATCTATCTATCTATCTATCTATCTATCTATCTATCTATCTTTATCTTTTACCTTGTTTTCATGTGAATCTCTGACGGAGATGCATGGTGTTTCTAATTTGGCATGCAGACATTAATTCCAGCACAGCTGCTGCCTCCTCCTCCTCCTCATCCTCCCCCCCACCCCCACCACCACCACCACACCACACCACATCCCCACACCTCCAGCCCCACGTCTTCTCCTCCCTCACTCTCTCCCTTAAGGCTTCTCTCTAATGTGCTGCTTCAGAGAGGCGCGGCAAATTAACACCATTTGTTCTGCGGAGCATGCCTTCTTCTCAACACTACAAGCATATCTTATGAGGTTTGTCTAAATGTAAGAGGGAGCAGGAAAGAGGAGTCTGCATGCATGCAACTTTGTTGTATTACACCCCCCCCTCCCCCCCCCCCCCCCCCCCCCCCCCCTTATAAATCCACAGCAGAAACAACAACAAAGTAAGTCTGAAAGTGCTTTGTTTATTCCAGAAAAAGATCTAAAAATGCTGTTACTTTTTTTATTGCTTCCATTGCTTTAGCCTTCAGTTATTTGCTTCCACTCTGTATCCCTGACAGTGATCAAACCCTACAAACTGTCTCTGTCACAATGGCAAGCATCTGTGTTTATGCTGAAACCATGCCGCTTTTATTCAAAATTCACTATTAGCATGCTTACCGCACGCTCACAACAAATGTTGTAACCAACCTTAAACACCCTATTAAAAACAAATACCTATTTTGTCAGAAAAATACTTGCTGAAAAGGTGGGCCATATGTATGAGAGGAGCAGCGCTAGAGAAATGTGGGGGAGGAAAGGTGCAGAGAGGCAGGAACATCTGGAAACTCCCAGAAAGGTTGTTTCTGTATTCTCAGTCTGGGCTGACAGGAATATTGAATATGGCAGACCTACCTTTGCATTTGCACACAAAGAAGCACAGCCACATGCACAAATGTGCTCAGACAAACACAGCCCTCCAGACTTCCTCCTGCCCCACCGCCTCCTGTGCAGACCCAGCACGGCTGTCTCTCTGTGGACGCAGCTCCTTTTGAACCATGAGCTGATTTCTTCCTCCTCCCCCACATCTTGCTCCCTTCAAACACCTGTTCTTCCTCTTTTTATTCACCTTTATTTTATCTCTACATCTTCACTGTCCTCTGCTTCCTCCCCATCGCCCTCCTGCTCCTCCTTCCTCTCAAGATAACAACCTTATTAAGAGCTCTAGCTGACCTATTCTCCTGATAAACACATCCCATTGAGGGTCCCTGCTTTCTTCCCTGTGCTATTATGTGGGGATTACTCTAATCTGGACCAGCAGAAGCTGTAAACATTGAGTGATGAGTGAAAAATTCTGCGTGGGAGAAAATGTTTGACGCACAAACATCTCAGACAATCAAAACCAGGATGGAGAAGGACTTTCAGATTCACAGCAAAATGTGTAAAAACGTATCAATCAGGGAATATGATGCATTAGTTACTAATAAGACGATTGAAAGCAGTTTGATTAACAGGAGTAGAAATAGTGCCGGATGTGGGCCAGAAAGTAGTCAGCTGTGCCTCAGCTGGGAGAAAGCTGAATAACCTCTTTTCCACAGGTGCATGCTGGGAGGGGATCAGCCTCCCGAGCTAAAACAACATGTTCTGCATCAAGCGAGTTCACAAGTCCTCTGTCGTTACAAGTTCAGCGAGGACGGGGAAGTTGAAGAAGAAGTCTGAGAGGGGGCGCAGCCATAGACATGTGATAGGAGACGAGCAAGATTTTTCTTAGGGTGGCAAGAAAGAAAGAGGCGGACGAAGAAGAGGGGAACAGAGAGGGAGAGAGGAGGGATGAAGTGCTGCTGCACTTGGAAAGCTGCCGCCACATCTGCTCGTCCATGATGTCTGTGCTGCAGCCGTCAGCTGTCATTTTGGACCGCAGTCAAGTGGAGCAGAGGTACCGCCTGGCAGCCTGCCTTTCTGCCTCCCATTTCAATCCAGAAAAGCTGGCCTGTCTTTCAACTACTGTAAAATGTGCCTACTCCCCCTGCTCCTTTTGCCTTTCTCTCACTTTCTGTGACCTTGACTTTCTCTAAAGGAATTATTTTGTTTGTGTGTCATTTAGAGAGGAGCGAAGTGTATCCGAGCTCCTCAGGGTCTTTCGTGCAATGAATTTTGTTTTCTATTTTTTGCACAATAAAGCGAATTATAAATGCTACTTGAGCACATATTGATAAACACTGGCATTCAAACAAAAAGCCAATCCATCATGGAAAACGTGCCACTAACAGCCCAACAGGATGCATTACTGTAGAGCATTTATCCTAATTATCACCACCAAACAAAGAATTTGAGAGTCCCAATGCATTAGGTGGGGTTGTAAATAATGGCGCTGGATTTTAAGCACCACCATTAGGTTTCACAGAAAAAATATGAGTTCTTCAGTGCTTTCCTTGTGCCCCACCCATCTGGAAAACAAAAGTGATACCGAGTGTGTGATTGCACGAGAATGAACCAGATCAGACTAAATGAAGCTAAAAAGGGAGGAAACGTACCAGTGGACATGGGGCCTAAACACTACGGCAATTATTGGGGTTTGAAAACACAAACAGGAAAAGAATGAAGGAGAGCATTGTAATGCTCTCATATGGCTAACTACAGAGCACTGGACAGTGAGGCAAAAGGTTGATGAAGTAAATAAAAAGATAAATAAATAAACAATCCCCTGTCTGTGTTGTGCTCGGCTGTGCGGTGGTGCCTGGTTGCCCATGAATATTCCATGAGGCAGAGAGTGGGGAAGTGTGCTGCCTGGAACATCTGGTCTGGTCCGCAGGGACCCTTGTGGCGAGAAAGCTGCAACTTCAGGAGGAAAGCACTGGAAGGAGGACTCAAAAGCCAACGAAAAACAAGAGAAGAGGAGAAAAAAAGTCAGCAATCAGCAAACTCTCACATCATATGGTTGATTTGTTTTGCTAATTTGTTTTTAAGAGCAACTGCCCCAACTTTATACAAAGCAACCGAGCTCAGACGGTTTTTACGTGAAAATCACATCATCGTGGCTTCTTCTCCAACTGTGGTTTTTGTCATTAAATATGGATTTCACACTGCCTTTTTATAGGAAAACCACATCACATACTAATGACTTATAGGACTCAAATGGGCAAGAATAGAATGAAACTAAATGGGATAAAGATGCACATCAAAAGTATTGAGCAATAGGAAAAAGCATAACGCATTTTATTTAAAAAATGCTTTTACAGGTCCAAACTCAGATGTTAAAGAATTGGAAAAAAGTCAAACAACTGCTGAATGCTTAATAAAATCATAAAGAGAGAGTTCGCTGTCAATTTACACTGTAAAAATAATGTATTTTCTATAACTTAAAAGAAATAAGGCAACATTTTTCAAAGCAATTTTTTTAGTGAACTAATCGGCATTTTGCATTTCAAAGAATAAAAATTAAATTACTTTTAGATAAATTAATAACTCAAGAAAAAATGTTAAATTTATTTTTTTAACTAATGTTCTTAAATAAACAGTGTGACATGAACATTCCCCTCTGAATACTTTTCCCAGTGTTTGTTGTAATATCTGTTTCAATGGAACAACGTGTGGACTTTTTCTGAGTCATTCAACTCTTGTTACATTGTCAAAAGAAATAAAAATATAGAAACTTTTGTAGATATGAGCATACATATGACCATACCAACATATATGACCAAACATATATCTACAGCATATAACAGTTTTAAAACAAAAAAAATGTTTTATATAGATTTCTTCTCAGACTGATTATTGGTTTTATTTCAAATAATGATTTAATTACACTTTAATTACAACAAAAAGGAAATAAAGTACCTTTACTAAACATCATACCATAAAAAAAAACTTTTTATCACTGAAGCCTCAGTAGTAACTTTGTAAAATGATGCATTTTTGCTAAAAATAGACATTGAAAGATTGGTGATCTGTGTTTAGCAAAAAAATGGATATCTCTCTTGGAACTAGAGACTAATGCAGGACAGATCCATGCTTTAATATAGTTTACAAACTTATCCTGAACACCTGAATGTTTGTTGCACAGAAAACTCAGCATGGTCTTCTGCTGCATAGCTCATCTGCTCCACGGTTCAACTTGCTCTAAATTCAGAGATTGTTCTTCTCATTATAAATCACTTTCAACATTTTCTCTGATCCTTAACTTGATTTGTGTCCATACAATTGTAGTTTACTTTACCTGTACTTCCAAGTTATGAGTTAGTAAGCAAGTCTGAGAGACTACACATGATTGACTGATGAACTATCTATGACAGCAGCTACTTGTAAGGATAAAATCATCAGCGGATGTATATACCATTGACTGTATACAAGAATTGGACTGAGTGACTACTCCATCTCTTGCATTCCAAAATTGAAGTGCCCACTGGTTGCAAAAAGCCAAAATCCCAGAGACTTCTATTGAGAAATAAACAGCTACTACTCAGTCATTAAATTTGTCAAAATAACTATTCCTGCTTTATTACTAGGGGTGCAACGATTCATTTTAACGATTTGATTCGATTTAGTATTTGTGGTTGGCGATTTGATTAACTTTTGATATTGGTTAATTTTGAACTATAAGATTCACCAACCTAAAATCCATCCATGACTCCTTTAGCCAAACTTCAACCAGTGTGACTCAGAGATAAATACCTGGTACTGAACAGTGCAGGTGAAGTTTTCCAGATTCCTTGTATTTCTTGCAAGATAATCAAGTGGAAATTAAATACGTGTACAAACAAATAAGTAAACAAGAATTAAAGTCAAATCCATTCACATTTTAGTTTCCTAAAGTTCAGCCCATTGTTGTTTTTCCACATCCAAATAGTATACTTCCCATCTTTATTCAAGGGGAAAATCAACTGATAAATAATGGCTGTCTTTCAGTGGAGGGAGAATACTCAGAATGCTGTAAGTAAGTTCTTTACAACATGTCAAGGCTCTCTGTTTTAAAAGGAATCTGACATTCCTATTAAAAAGCACCAACAGTGGTCCTTTTTTTTCAATACAGAAGGTGCAAGGTTAGTTCAAACACCTTTTACAGAAAATGTCTGAGCACTAATCATTGATTTTTAAGAATGAAAAATCGGCATGTTTGAATATAAATGCTGCTACTGTTGCTCTATTCTTGACCAAAGCAAATGCATGATTGCAATCGTGGTTTTATAGGTTTCTTAATTCTCCTGAGCTGTAGCACAATTGGCAGGTCAGTCTGAGCTCCAACTGTTGGTATTTTACACCTTATAATGTCTGCTGTGGTTTTCACTCAACAATATTAGTTAATTTTGTACCTTGAATAGCACTCAGGTACATAAATGTAGAAAAATATGTATATGAAAAAGAACATTTTTAGTTAAATTAACTAAGTAAACAAACTGATATACTTACAAAGTAGTCAAAACATTTTTGTATGCCCCCTGCTATTCTGGAAATCTTTAAAAAGTTCCAATCAAATAATGCAGCGTGTTCTGCTTTTATGATGCTTCATACGCCGCAGTGAGGTCAACAAATTGAGAGTGTGTGTTCCCTAATTTTCCTTTTTTGGAGGTAGGCCATAGGAGCAGCTGGTGCCTGGAGCTGGGAGGACTGGGGGATGAGGGTCAAGATACCCTGTCCTGGACGCAGGATCATGGTGATCTCATTATTAAGTGAAGCCAACTCCGTGATGATTGGCCCTCAAAACCAAGCACCTGAGCTCACAGGCAGGCTCTTTAAAAGTCGGGTTCCTCATAAGATGGTATATGTCAGGGATAATACCTGAAGAGGTGTGCATTTTCAGAAATTATCCAGATTCTGCAGCCAATCAGATTCAAGTACACACCCAAACCATAGTAAAACAGAATATATATAATTTTTTATTTATTTACCTTTATTTCACCAGGGAAGTGAAGTCCTACTGAGATTTAAAATCTCTTTTTCAAAGGATCCCTGGGGCTGAAGAGGGAGTCATTCATACACATACACACCAAAGAACAATCGACAATGAAATTCATGAAACTATTTAAAACATTCACAAACCGTATTTCTCATTTCCAATTTTTTGAGCACAGTTTTAAACTGGCGTGTAGGAAGTAGTTCCTTCAACTTTAAATCCATTTGGAGATTGTTCCAAGTTGTCGATGCAGAGTACTGAAAAGTCACTTTCCCGGCTCCTGTTCAAATGATTGGTCAGTAGCAACGATTCTTGTGATCATAAAGAATACTGTCCAGTTTCTCTTGGTTTAATATAATGACAGAGATATGAAGGAAGCAAACACAGAATACCTTTATATACTGACATGCACCAGTGAGTACGACTAAAGTACTTCAGTGTTGATCAGCCCACATGTGTATGAAGTTCACAGTGGTGAGTATGAGGCTTGCAGTTTGTGATGAATCACAGAGAAGTACGATACACAGAGTCCAGATGTTTCAATGCTTGATTTGGGGTATACATGTAGATAAGATCTCGATAATCTAGAACTGATTAAAAAAGTGACTTCAACCAGTTTTTTTTTTTTCTTGCATTAAAAGAGAAGCATAACCTGTTTGTAAAATAAAAAACAATTTCCAGTCTTAATGTCTTTACCAATTGCTCAATGTGTTCCTGGAAGTTGAGATTTTCATCAATTAAGATGCCATGGTGTTTAAATGGTGTTTCCATTTTTGTCCCTTGAATAGTTACAACTGTGTGACTAAATTGCACGTTTCTTTTTATTTATGAACATTAATTTGTTCTTTTTTTAAATTAGAGAAAGGTCTAGATTTAGTAATCTGTCCTGAATAACTTTAAAAGCATCTTGTAATACAGATACACTACTCTCAAGAGATTCGTTGGTAGGTCTAGTAAAAATAACCATATCATCTGCATATAAAATATATCTGGTATCACCAAAATCCTGGCCAACATTGTTCACATAAATGTTGAAGAGGAGGGGCCCCAAAATAAAACCTTGCGGCACTCCTTTTGTCAGTGGAAGAATATTAGAACAACTTTTATCTGACTTTGTACATTAAGATCTGTCAGTGAGATAATTACAAATCCACCCAACTGCTGCTTTAGACAGATCAATACTGATTAGACTATCTTTGAGTAGGATGTCATTTACAGAATCAAAAGCTCTTGACAAATCAATAAACAGAGCGTTACAGTGTTGCTTACTGTCTAAAGCTGTTGAAATATTATGAATCACCTTCAATGTTGCCGTCATGGTACTATGACCTTTTCTAAAACCAGATTGATATTGACATAACATATTGTTTAAATATATAAAGAAAACCCTTTAACAGTCTGTTTATGAAAGATTTCAACATTTTTGATCAAATAAAAAGCTTTTAAATTAGCCTATAATTATTTAAATGTGTTGGTTCGCCACCTTTAAGTAATGGGGTGACGGATGCTGATATCCAAATTTTGGGAATTTGCATGGTGCACAGACTCAAGTTAAAAATATTAGTCATTAGTTGAGCAATGAAATCAGCTGAACTTTTTAGAAAAAAGGATCAATTAAGTTAGGTCCTTGTAGTTTATCTGCATCTAATGATGTTAATGCTTTGTGTACTTTACACACTTGAAAGGCTGTAAGTTAAATGTTGAAATATCTGAGGATGGCTTAAGAGCATATACAAGAATTTATGGATTGTGCAGAAGATATAAAATGTTGGTTGAAACAGTTTAACATTTCGACTTTATCATGGATATTTGATGAATTATAAGCTATGTAACTGGGCAATGCCCGTTAAGTCATTTTCAGCACACAAAGATTTGATAGTTTTCCGAAACCTTTTAGGATCATTTAGGCTGTCAGTTGTAATTGACAGATTAAACTTCACGGTGTTAGTACTCACAGCCTCACAGCGAGAAGGCTCTGGTTCAAATCTCAACTGTGACCTTCCTGTTTGGGGGTTTGCATGTTCCTCTCACACATGCTGGAGTTTTCTCCTTGCGCTTCAAAGTCCAAAAATATGTTTCGCAAATCAAAAGATGATTCTAAATTGTCTGTGAGTGATTGTGTGCCCAGCGAACTGTCCAGGATGTACCACATCTTCACCAGACAGTAGCTGGGAAAGGCTCTAGCAACCCTGTGACCTCAAAAGGGATTCAGCAGGTTTGGGAAATGAATGGGTGGATGGATGAAAACTTTTGGTTAAATCAAAGTCATTTTTGAGAAAAGAAAACCACCAAACCTTTCAACATGTGTTTAAACCTCTTCTAAAAATGCTATTTGCAATTTGTTGCAGACAATCACAGACTAGTGAGATATTTAGCTGAGGGTTGCACCTCACTGTGCTGCGACAGCTGGCCATCAACACAAAAAGTAAAAGAAATTGGGCAGAATATTGTGACAATTTCCATTAGCAAATTTGTAATTTGTTAACGTTACATAAAAAACACAGCAAAATTTAGCTCAAAAATTAATGTGTCCTTCACACAACTCCTGTAAAAAAAATCCCACAAGGACCACACGACATTTACACGATGGAGATGTCACATGGATTGTTTTTGTCTCCAATCAGTCACAATTTAGTTTCATTTGTCACCAGCTGCTTGCAGTTTCTGACTCAAGAAAAGTATTTCCCTTCAGAAGCTTCTGTAAGGCCCTTGCGACAGACTGGCGACCAGTCCAGGGGTGTCCCCTGCCTTCGCCCATGAGTAGCCGGGTTAGGCTCCGGCAACCCCGTGACCCCGAAAGGGATAAAGCGGCTTGGAAAATGAATGAATGAATGAGCTTCTGTAAGTTTGCTTTACTTTAAACTGCACGGGAAGCTATTTCTGTATTTCTATTTTTAGTGTTTTGATTAAAAAGAAGTTGTTTTAAATACGTGTGTGCACAGGACAGATGTCTAAGCAGAACAGGACAGGGTGGAGGAATCCTGTAGACCAGTACGCACTGATGGATTTTCTGTTTGACCATAATATCTGTACAGAGAAACTACATGAGCACACCTCATCCATCACACACTCCCACACACACACCAACACCAAGCATCTTTTCAACCCACATATTTCCTTTTCCACCTGAGACCATCAGTTCGTAAAGAAAATGCCCTCCCACACACACACACACACACACACACACACACACACACAGGAACACACACACCTACTTCTGACCCCTCGCCCACTAAAGACATGACCTTTCAATCTTGTCTTGTCTTCCACACAGAGGGCTGCATCTCTCTGCCTTCTTTGACTGTGTCACAATGTCTTAAGAGTGAAAATGAATAATTTCTTTAGAAAAAATATACAAACATGAGATATTTGTATCAGTTTTAATTAGTACAGCTTTTACAAACAAAATTGGGTTTTTGGATTAATTAAGTTCACATGTCAAACCTCCTAAAATTTTGGATTCCCACACATTATTCAGCAGATATGTTTGGACTTGCACTGATGTTTAGTTTCAGAAAAATGTGTTTATGAGGGTTCATCCATTCAGTCACCCATTTTCTAAACCTTCAATTTCCCCTCCGGGGTCACGGGGGTGCCGGAGCATAACCCAGCCACTTGTGGGAGAAGACAGAGTACACCCTCTAGAGGTCTCCAGTTGATTGCAGGGTATGTGGGTTCAATAAAAAAGACATTTCAGTTGCAGCAACGTGCTTTATTTTGGTACAAATGTTTATTTTGTTTCAGATTATTTTGAGATCCATTTTGTTTCATGCCATATTTTAAGAAACAAAAAAATGCAGTTTGAAAAGTTTAAAAAAGGGTCATGCAGGACTTAAGGTTTTGCACATATACCATGTTTGTAGCATAGAGTAATGTCAAAGTAATAACAGCATTTTTTTTTACATCCAATCTATTTTTATTAAAAATTGTTGAATATTAATAAAGCAATATTGGCAATTTTCCCTGGCAACAAAATTTTAAAATCAAATCCATGGCCTCATTAGCTTGCTGTTTAAGGCAATTAAACTTGATCAGCAACAACTTATGTCAAAACAAAACAACAGGCATGACCTGTAAACAGCTGTAAATAGTCACCTCCTTTTAGAAATGCATTGTTACATGAAACTGTTCCACCTATGATCACAAATAAAATGTTTACAAGTTTTTGTGAAACATTTGTTTATCTAAAGGGTTTCTTTGCTTTCCAGCAAGAAGCCTAAAAACACACATACAGGAATAAATCTATTACAAAAATATCAAGTAAAGCACTTAAGAAAATCAGCTTTTCCTGAGTGACTCATATTGTCTCTTTGACACATCAGGGAAAATCTGTGGGACCTCACATTTAAGGCTAATTAACACTTTTGGTAACTAACAAAAAGAGGAATATTACTAGAAAGAATTACAGAATGGCTGTGAGGCTGGTGCATACATAAGGCTCTGACATCTAAATGTAAATATCTAAAACGCACACTTATCTTTTTTTTCCACATACTTTATCCAATTCAGGGTTCTGTCTGCTAAAGCTGTTCCAGATGTCTGTGCAAACAAGACAACAGAGACAAAAAATAAAGCAACCAAAAGATACAAATCATGATGCCAAGGCAAAATGAAATTTAGGTTACGAAAAGCACAAGCCCCATTTATTACAAGACATTTTCAAGTGTGATTTTTTTTTCTAAAAATGCTGTTCATTTCTGCATCCAAAAGAAACTGCAGAGTGGTGTAAAATGTAGCTGATCCACAGAATTTTGTCACCTTGGTGAAAGTCAAATTTGTGCAAAATCCGACTTCCTTTTTTCATTCCGATTGCACAGGTTTAATACATACAAAGTACAATGGGGTGCACAAGCCCTCAATCAAATCAGCAATTTAGGTAGGATGTTGGTCTGTTTTCACAGCAGACTTAAGGAGTAAATTAAAAGCAGTGGCTGACAGGGAACCATATGTTACCCGTCTCTGCAAGAGAAAAAACACAGCAAAGATTAATTGATAATAGCTGGCACTTCTACCACTTCCAACAGTGATATTAGTGTGAGCGTGCGTGTGTGTGAAGGCGTCTGTGTAAATGAATGGAGTTCATGTGTGCCTGCGTCCTGATTGCAAACAGCGTGCTCCCACTGAAAAGCCCAGGAGGGGAACCTGTCAGACAAGATGGTTTTTATTGTCTGTAGCATCAACATGCCTGCATTTTCAAACCTGCCATCTTGTAAAAGATGCCAAAGACTTAAACAACCAACACATTACTCATGTATGAGCTTGCAGGATAGTGCTGAATGTTTTTTTTTGACTGTTCAGTTTGAGTTTGCTGAGCATTCGTTCACTGAAAAACCTGACTCTTTCTCTAATTGCTGCTGCAGGATGCAAAACATGACATTAACAAAACTACTGAGCATAATGGAAGGGACCTAACTGGCAGGGATGTGCAAACAGATTAGCACTCTCCCAGCGTAGTTATGAGTCTATGATCAGAAATCCGACTACGTTTCCCTTTGTGCAGTGGGATGGTTGTTGACCTCTTCAGTTCAGGATTGCCTGACATCAAATCTGAATGTCAGACGGGTGAGGCACCCTGCAGGTTTCCAAAAGGGCTGTAGGGGAGGGGAGAGGGGTGGTAGTTAGGGAGGAGAAGTATTGTTTGATTGGATGGGCTGATCAAGAGAAAAGCATAGAATGAAACGGAGGGAGAGAAGGGAAGAGAGAGAAGGACCACTCAGGGGAAATCAGCTCCCTCCACTCATAAACAAATTCATCATCAGCTCTGACAAACCACATGCCGCATAACGATGAGCTTAAGTGCACAGAGCCGGGGGGAGGGCGGGGTAGAGACGGCAAAAGACAAGGGACAGATTGCAAGAAAAGCAGGAGGTGTGTGCATACTGAGCAGTGGTAATCTCTTTACTCCTCACAAATGTTCCAGTAAGTCTGCAGTCCATATTTTTTAATACATGTCAGGAGTCGATTAAGTTCTTCAACTGATATTTTATGCATCTTAAACTTTTAACTTCAATCTCATGTGTGCATCCCCCAAAAACAGATTTTTGGAAAACATTTAGTTCTGTGTAACGATGGATTACAAACTACACAGGTGTTGAAAGTAATAATGTACATGATGAAAAAAAAAAAACTATCGTATTAAGTGATGGAACTCCTGGTGTGGTGCAGAAAAAGGGGAAGACATGGACCCGTGAGATGCAAAAATGCAGAGAGGGTGTCAGCGGCTGGACTGACAGCCCATAATTATGGCTCATTTTCAATCATTAAGCCATGGAGTGTGAGCAGCCATCAAGCTAACGAAAGAGCTCTGATTAATAATGAAGGTCTGCTCTCCTCCCTCTGATGCACGCACACATGCATGCTCGCAGTTAACCTCCAAAAAATTCCATGCCCGCTGCACTTTGACTTCTGGTTAAAGGACAACATTTGTGATCACACAAGGAGGTTTCACATGCGAGCCACATTCAGTACCTCTTCATCCAGTTCTTTTGTCTGTTCAAGCTTGTCTTTGGGTAGAGCTACATTGCTAAAGGACAGACAA
Source organism: Adrianichthys oophorus (assembly GCA_036245035.1). Taxonomy (NCBI): domain Eukaryota; kingdom Metazoa; phylum Chordata; class Actinopteri; order Beloniformes; family Adrianichthyidae; genus Adrianichthys; species Adrianichthys oophorus. The sequence goes on from BSAI01000104.1 coordinate 10,427,092, forward strand.
ATGGCCACCAAACATTAGTAATCAACCAGACAACCTTCCTATTGGAAGAAATGGATTTTATCTTCACCATCTTAAACCTCTAAAGAGTTTTTTTTTTTTTTTTGTTAGAACTCACATTCTCAAGAGAAATGTTATGTGAAAAATGGTTTCAAATACTGCACTTTTCTTCCAAAGTTCAGAATACCTCCCTAATCTTACTTTAAAGATCCACTCCAATGAAAATTGTGCTTTTGATGTAGTTTAACATGTTTTTGTGGCGTTGCTCTCATGAGCAACGCTACAAAAACATGTATGTATATATATATATATATAAACCAATGGGAACATAATTAATATAGATGACTTTAGACTTTAAAATTAATTTTGTGCCCTTTTAAATAGTGTTTTGAATTCTCTCTTTGCTATATGCTGCACATCACATATCTGGTTCTGCTGCTGCATCTACAACACTTTAAAGGGAAGAAAACAGTTCCTGTTTCTTGATGCTCTCTGGACTGGGGGAGCTGTCCAGGAAACTGGTGGTGCTGAATTTAAACTCAGTAGTGCCTCCCTACCTCACCACCTTCACAACTTTCTTTTCTTCACACACACACCTCCTCCCCACTGCCTGCCTCCTTCTCATCTCTGCTCTCTAGCAAGCTGTCAGAGGACACACCGTCTCCTTTGAACTCCCACACCAGCATCGTGCAACGATCAAACTTTGAGCTCATCTCTACCATGAAATATTTAGCACACAGAGGAACATATTCAGTTTGTGTCGATTGAGGTTCTGGTACGCAGGTACATGAGAGATGGGAAATATATAAAAAGAGGAGAAGAACAACTGGAGGCTGACACTATGAAATGATGAAATATATGACTTTCATTTTAGCAATTGATAATATGATGTTTTGAGACAGAAAAATAAGAGGGACAACTCTCAGCAGTTCTTAGATGTTTTTTACACATTCTTAGGTTTCTGTTGAAGAAGACATGGACTGGAAAAAAATAGAATAGAATAGAATAGAATAGAATAGAAGAGAAGAGAAGAGAAGAGAAGAGAAGAGAAGAGAAGAGAAGAG
>BSAI01000104.1:10430316-10464938 GCA_036245035.1 Adrianichthys oophorus
AGATAGATAGATAGATAGATAGATAGATAGATAGATAGATAGATAGATAGATAGATAGATAGATAGATAGCTTAGGGATATTAACACACACACGAGGGATGCAGTTCTGTGTGTTTGCGTGTGCATGCGTGTGTGTGTGTGTGTGTGTGTGTGTGTGTGTGTGTTCATTATGTTTCAGATTAGGAGGTGCGAGACAACAGATGGATATGTCTAAAAAAGCCCCAAGCTTCCAACACCAATCATGGATTGCGGGTTCAGATTGATGTTCGGTCACATACTATTCCATCAATGCAGATGAAAACTGATTGTGAGCAAAGATTTCAAAATTAAATTCACATTGTGTCTCAGAGCAGAATGGTTTATAAACAAACTGAATCAAAGACTCAAAATTCAGTTTTCAGTTTCATTCATGTTTTTCCAGTATAAAAGCACTCAATAAACCTCCATTTTTTTCCCTCAAGTGTTGCTGATGCAGAACCACTCCTTGCTTTGTCAGTTTTTTTGTGTGTGTTGCTGTATGTTGGCTGTGTGTGTATACGTGTGTGTGCATGTATGAAAGATGAATATGAACTTGAAGTGTGTGCACACGGTGCCTGATGACAATGACAGGGGCTTGATGAGCAGAGATAGCCCACTGCTGATGCCCTGACCATATGGATGGGTATTGTTGTGCCTCCCCCTCACCACCACAGATGGTGCCCGCAGCATCACAGCACAACAAAACCTAAGCCATTGTTTTACCAGCAGCAATCATAATGAGAGGAAGGAGGAGAAAGACAGAGAAAAATAATTACTTCTGCGGCCAGAAAAAAAAAAAGATATGTTCTTCTTCAGACTTGGAGTCCAGAAGGGCAGATTCCTGAGAGAAAGCAGCCAGAGTGGTTGATGGTAATTGACTGATATGGTAATGAGTGCCTAATTATACCCAGTACATGGGCGCAGAGGGCCGCCTCCACAGTGACTGCCCCATGACCCGCTTTCTGACAAACTGTCACTTCATCTTGCCACATCACTCAGGGGCTTATCAAAAATGACCCCAAAATAGACAAGCGATAACACACACATGTGGGCGCAAGCACACACACAAACTCAAATTTGTACAGTTCACTTGCAGGCGTGGTACACACCCAGACATATGCTTGCACACGCCAACATTTAAGTGACACATGGACAGCTTTATAAGGAGTCTGCAGGGTGCAGTCAGAAACCTCCAAGTCACAACAAACTAGGGAGCACTACTGGACAAATAATTGTTTTCATTTCCACTTTAATTTGGCATTCAAGAGCGTGTGTGCACATCTAAATATTCAAAACAATCTTCACCAATGCAGCGTCAGGGCCTGTTTCTTACTAATCAAGACAATCTGTATATTCTGTAGGTGTGACAGAAATACAATCTAATTTACCGTGCTGATAAACAGGCTGGACTTGTAAATTGATTGCACTGTGCTTGTCACCCTTCGTGAATTAAATCAAAATATGTATGCCGCATAATTACAAGTCTATCACACAATAAAGCACTCTTTACATGTGCTCAGTGGTTGTACCACTTCTTTTTTTAAATGTGTTTCATACATCAGCTGGAAGAGAAACTAATCTACTGTAATTTTCTACATTCACTCAAATCACTTTCTATTGTTCACAAGGTATTCATAAAACCCCACATCTGGCTTTATTTTTGACAGTCGTTTGAATGGCATTCAAACGTGCTCAGTGGGGATTCCAAATTCTTTTTTGTTTAAAGCCACTTGAAGCAAAAAGATTTAACCAAACAGAGATACCATAAAAAGGGCAGCGAAGTCAGGTGACTCAACAAGATTTCAGTGACCACTTTTGGTGATTGAAAAACATACTTATGTCAAATGAAGTACATTTATGTGCGGCATGCACCACTATTAATAGTTAATAATAGTTATAATAGTTTGGGGTTTTTTGTAGCAAAGCAAACATTTATAACATTTTTCCAAGGTTTTTTGTCATTTACGTCAATTTAATAATATACTTTTTCGCGATTTTTATGTTCTTCAAAGGCAAATTTTATAATTCAAATTAAAATATTAAAAGTTTTGTAAAACGTTTTTTTCTTCTTGTCTACATTTCTAATTTTCCTTAAAGGTGTTTACCTATATAAAGTAGAACGTCATAACTATGAAGGTTCTGGAGGCTCATGTCATTTTTTCCTATATTGCCTTTTTATCCCAGGGGTCCTAAAGAATTTGGCAGCACCTATGGATACCAGGTAATTTGAGGGGCATAAAAGATACAAAGAAATGTAAAAATAAAGAATTTGAAGTAAAGAGCCACGAAGAGCTCAGACCGGAGCGACCGGCTTTCTGTCATATCTGGTGATCATTTGTGTCTGGTCAGCATGCTTGGTCTGACCCTTTGCGGTATCAGTCCACAGGCAGCCCACACTCCAGATGGCCTCAGTCCAACAGGTGGTCCCTATATGGGGGTAGGGCTGAGAAGTCTGACATCTGCCACTCTCAGCTAACTAACCGCTCGCAAACACTCTGTAGCACAGAGCACTTTGTAGTAACACATATTCAGTTTTGTCACTACTCTGCCTATCTGGACTAGTGAAATCTTGGGGCCCTGGGGCTCCAGCTCCCACTGTCTGCCTGTTTCTTCTATCTGATTTCACACTCATCTCACACATTTCAGCTCAGTGTGAGCTTTGTTTCATGGCTGAGACTTCAAACAGCTCATTAGCATGTATTCTCTTCATGTTCCGTTTTTTTTTAGCTTTATTTAATTCCTAATTCAGACATCTTGGATCAGCATGGTGTAGTTGTTTGCATTTATTCTATACAGGCTTGTGTATTTTGTTAATGAACAACATAATACCGAGCTGTGGGCACAACCTGATGATTAAAAAGACACAAGGACTTCCATCAGATGCTTCAGATCCGCTACAGCTCTCTTCTGCACAGAAGACCACTCTTTATTGCAGTCAACAGTGTTTGTGCAGTCATTATAGGAGTCAGGCTTGTGCACAGGATTCAAAAAATGGGTACAAAATATTAAAAATGTGTTTGTTTTTTTGGGTGTAGTATGCACTGCAAGATGGCCTAACACAAGGAGGCATGCTTTATTTTTTCTAGAAGTTTAAATATTAATAAAAACCTTGTTAGAATAGCAGAGCGGTGAAATATTGGTCTTTTACCCAGATTTGAATAGCTTTACCCAAAAAACAGTCACTTAGCAGTCTCTGTAACTTCATTTAAAATAACAACATCTGGTAACGGTGTTCTGTAATGAGGTGTTTTAACTAACTACTGTTTTCTTAACAAAGCTGTTGTCGTAGTGAATGTTGAAGACACTACGTTACTATGAAGTGTTTAATAAACTGTGAAAACCAAATGATTGTCCGGTTGTGTGTCACAAAGGGACTTTCTGCAAGAAGAAAACTGGGTGAGTTTACACAACAAAAGCGATCATGATTGTCTGAGGCAGTGTTATGTTTCATGGTAGACAATCGAGCTATGAGAGATGAGAAAAAAGCTGGGAAATAATGTGGAAGGTGGACGCTATAGTGGTCCTCGCAGTAACTGGAAGACAGGGAGGTGTGTGACCCCCGAACTGGTAAAACTGCTCCAACAGATTCCAGGACCAACACCTGAAATCGCTGTCCAGAACAATGCAGTCCAAGGAACAGAAAACAGCTCTTATGCTCCAAGGCTTCTGGTAGAAGAGCTCATCTTAAAGGGAATCAAACTATTTACAGGGACAATGATTTTATCTTCATGTTCAATTCAATTTATATTCAATATCAGTTTATTTTCAATTAAAAAATATTTTCTTCAATGTTTTCCATGTTCAAGATTATGCTAAAGTAAGTGGAGTCCTGGATTGTTTGCTTCGTTGCAAATCAGCGACATATACAGCATGAAGAGGTTACCTTGTCTCTTTGCAAAGATACCTGCCAGCACATTTTTGTTTTATCTTGATGCACAAAGACAAAACAGCTTTCCGTTTTTATTCAAAAACATTTTCCTTGGAAGAGATCAAAATAAGGTCAATTCAACTCTCCGCACATTGATTTTACCAAATATTTTTGTGTAAATCCCTTTTTTTTTTTAAAACTAAGAATTGGCCAAGAAATTTAATTTGTTGGTCAACTAGGTAAAAAAGTGTGTTCCAGATGCTCGATAATATGTAGAAACAAAGTAATTACAGCAGAAGTTGAATTATTCATGAGGAATTGTTTTAAACCTGCTACTGACAGGTGTCTATGAATCCATATGGTATGTGTGTCTGTGTACAAACCCCATCCCCACCACACACATGCATGAATATATCACTAAAAGAAAAGGTGAGGAGGAAAGGTGCTGGAAAAAATAATTGTAACCAAGTTTTGTGTGTGCGTGCACACATACATAGATGCCAATCTTGCTAGCACTACAAGTGCGCTGCAATATTAAGACTTCTGCTCTGATCTGACTGTGTGTTTCATCATGATGGAGATTTTGTTTCATATTAAGATGTAATTTCTTCAAGACTCTGGTCACATTCGTACTGGAACTTCTGCAGAAATTTTGAGTTGGTCGGTTTCTAACTGGAAGATACAAAGCATTTTAAATGTAAATATAAAAAAGTCTAAATTACAGTAATGGTTTTATGTTGAGAACAAATAAAAATGTATTGTATGGCGTATAAATGTTATTTTTGTTTTTGCTTCTTTTTCGGATGCATACAGTTTTTGAACAACTGAAACAGCATCCCTGTTTTCTATCTTTAGTTCCTGAAATTAGATTCAAAGAGCAGCACTGCTTCTTTGTTTACATGAAAAGAAGAAGAATGGCACAAACAGAGGTGTTCTTTTGACATGTAGGAAGGGCAAGATCACAGCATTTACACCTGTTCAAATGATCCACAAAACCACACTGAAATCTGTCAACTTGAACACTGACTGTAATGCAGTGACAGGAAATTATCATTATACTACCACGTCCCCCCTTCAACTTATTTGACTGCAATAGTTTTAATACATTTCATAAAGCATGTCTTTGTAATGAACCCGTAAAAAGGTCTACTTATATGTTATCTAGAAGTGCTTTAATTCTACTACTTTTTTTTATTGTAAATGAACCCCTTGATTTCAATTAATCCAAAAATACAGTAAAACAACTGTAAAAGGAAATACAGTAGAGTATCTGTGCACTGTGAATCATCTTAGAGCTTAACTACTGTAAAATGAAATGCGGTACACAGACATTTTACTGTATTTCATTTTAGAGTAATACAGCTGTAGAAAGATTTACAGTAATTACTGACATCCAGCTGCTAGTAAGTTGCTGTAAAATCTACAGCAACTATTTTACAGTGCAGCTGTAATCAAATCTATCTCATTTCCTTGAAGAAATAAATAAACTGATTCAGTCAATTATGTTTTACCCCTATCTCTTCCATGTTGTCCAAGGAAGAAACAGGGGGTGCAGCTACTGGACTAGAGTGAAAATGGTAGTTACCCCACTGAAGGAAAAGGTTTATAGGTCACTCTGGCCGTGACTTGTGCCATTTGTCAATACTGTCACCACCTCACCATCTTCAGACATTGCTGGATGGTTATAGAGGCAAATACTTATGCAAGGTAAAAAAAGACATCCAATCTGTCTTACAAAAGATGTACAACCATTGTTCCTTCTTGTTATTCTTCAAAACTGTCTTCATTCTTTTTTGTCTTTTCCCTTGGCTAATTGATGTGTTGTGATCTCCCTCCAGCATTCATGCTGCCTCCCTGAGCTTGCAGGGACCTTCACAATATTGCTTTTGAGCAAGGTCCAATAAACAAACAATTACAAGACAGGAAGATGTATCAGGCTGAATTGCTTCACGATGGGGAAGCATTTAATTTCTGATTTCACAGTCCTTTGGTTCCAATGGGCATGCAGAGGGGAGGGGGCGGGCCTGGCAGAAGTCATTTTCACAGAGACAGGCGTGCATTCAGGACACCGTGCAAACAAAAGATTTTCAAAGGTCCAACATTATGGCTTCATGTCACGGTTCCCTCTTTGAAGTGAAAGTATGGATATCTGTGAAGACTCATTTATCCAGAATGGTTCCACAGCAGAAAAAGTTGTGGACCTGGACTTGGAGCCCAGGCGACTCTTTTCTGTCAAGGTATGAATAGACCCAACCTAAGGTGTACTTCCATCTTTATTAGTTTTGTTTTTTTTTTTTTTACATGCTCTTTGTAACTGAACAGGATTGTGAATAATTCAATTGGCAGCCATATATAATCACTAAGCATTGTCAGAGTGACCACAGTTTCACTATTCACTTAATGGATTAATTCAGTTATAAGAGGGGCTGCAGTAAGTAGTTTTCCAACTGTCTTGTCTAACCACAATGCAGCCATAAAGACCAACATTAAGCTGCAACACCAGATCAATATGTAACACTGAAAGGAGGAAGACCCTGATGAGGGCCTTTTCTGTTATCTACTAAACCCTTTTCCTTCTCCTCGAGATGCGTTTGTGTTTCTTTGCAGGCACAACACTCCTTCTGAATGCAGGACCAGCACAGCTCAGAAATGACGACAGCCCTGTTTTCACTTTAAGGAGTGTCCCAGTCAATCAGCTTCTGAGCGACTGACTGAAATACTGCTCTCATCTATCTGTTTAAAAGAAGGAGCAGGACAAAGCTCACTCCACTGAAAACGACTGCTCTCAAACTTTTAAGGAATGGTACAGAAGAGTGAGCCCACGGACCACAATGACTCATTCGAGAGGCTGGATCCCCATGAAAAATTCATGTTTTAATAATTGAGGGGAATAGTAATAGTGTACCTCAACCAGCTGCTTCTTCGCTCGACTTTATTTTTTAAGTAGCAGGTACATAGAATGTTTGTGCAGTGTAGCTCTGATCATGTCACAATCAACCTGTTATTTAGTCACTAGCATTGCAAAAAAGTCAACCAAAAAGTGAAAAATGTATCCTTTTCTACATCTTTATTCACATTTTCATGAAATCGGTGTGATCCATTTTAACTAAGTGGTTGGTGTATACATGCCAATGGACTCGTTTTATCACCAACAATCATGTTTCTCCCCATCATTTGTTCCTGTTTCTTCAAACGAGCAAACACAAACCTTCCTGTGCGTCAGGATAAACCCATTGTCCAGGTCCGTATAAACATACATCAGTTAAACAGGCTTTACTTTTCTGTCTCATTTGCTGTGGTTACACCTGTGTCAAACATGCATCAATCACCCGAACCCAAAACCTTGTTCATATTGCAGTGGTGCAGCAGAATCACGTGCCACTCTTTTCTGGCTTGAATAATTAGCATCCTCGTGGGGAATCTTTACCACACTCACTTTTGACCAAATTTTTATGTTGTCTTGACATGAGAATGTCATGACAGCAGTTTGGTAGTTTCTAGCAATCGCTTATGTTGTAAATAAAACTGAGCTACTATTAAAATCTGCTTAGTTTTATTTATGTTTAGGAAATATCACACAAGAAACACAAAATAATCTGCAGTAAATCACATAGGTATGTTTGCTGTTTCCATCAAAAACATTTTTATTTAGATTAACCCAGACACTGGCAATTTTGTGTCTTATATTTTACGTTTCTAAGTCGTACCTGGAATTAGGCAACACCATTCATTTATTGTATTTTGGAAGCCTTTCTTTATAAATGAGTTGTTTGAAGGTGATTTCTGAAATGCAATTTTTTTTTTGCTTTATCCAATTTTTATGCCTTCACTGGAGAGCTTCCAGTGGAGAAATGACCAGAAAAGGGGGGAAACACAAAGCAGGAAACTGCAATTCACAGGGAGCAGCTTATTTGTGTGCAAAATTAACACAGAGCTTAATTTACTGTTTATTTTGGTTTGTAACAGAGCAAAATCCCAGTAATTGGTTTTATAGAAGTGATCTTTGTTCTGTGACAAACCTAGGAAAAAGACGTGAAAGAAAATGGCTTTTAGTTGAGTAGATGGGCAAGACCTCTCAGACAGGAAGCAACACCTTCTGTTTTGCAAAAAAGACAGGAAAAAAGTGGTGCTGAGAGGTATTTTAAAAAAAAAAAACTTAGAAGAAAAGTGGAATCAGTCAAAAGATTTACTTTTTTTTTAAATTAATGTCTTGAGTCTAACCTCACCTACATGTTTGATTTATAGATCTGTCAGTTACAGATCCTCTGCTGGAGTTACTGTGTTGTTTGTGTTAGCACTTCTGCTTTGTTCTGGATCTACGCTGTAAATTATATAACAAAGTATGCCAGTCCAAAAGTATCAAATGCAGCCTGACGTCAGAACATTTTTAGATTTCACAAAACATTGAGTGTCTGAACATTTGAGACCTGAGACGGCTTCGTTTTAAAGAAAGTCTCCAGAATTTAGAGATTTTGAAAATTTTGCAAGTATATTTACACAAAAATGAATTGTTTCTAATACAAATGTGTGAAATGTATAAGTCAAACTCTAATCTTTAGCTGTATTGATAAAACAAAAGGCATGTTAAGCTTCAGCTGGCACTCGTGCAGTTCACATTTTGCACTTGTAAATCATTTAGGTTGTGAAATCAATCTACTATCAAATATTATAATTCAAAATTTAAGTCTCACTTGATTTTTTTTTATTTTTTTAAATAAAAATTAAGTAAACGAGTGAGCGCCTGGGTGACAATTTCAAAAATTGAATGATGGACATAGAGAAGTAAAATTAAAATGAAGCTAATTTTAAACAAACTAAGAATTAATGCCATCAAGTCGTCCATGTCCATCGCTAAATATGCTAATCTGGTGCAAAATCATTATAATTTTGCATCCAGCTCAGAAATCTCCAGGGTTTTATTGTTCCTTTGCATTAACAAAAAATTATAAATGTTTAATTCAAACCAACTTTGCTAAAATTGTACTTTTTAGAGTAAAGAATAAGACATTTTTTATCATCTGCTGTAAAAGGAAACTACAAGCAAAATCCCAAACACCTAATTCACTTCAGCAATATTTATACATTTAAGTAAAAGTGCAGAGTAATGCCTGAAAGAAAACATGCTGAATGAGAGCACAACAGGCACAGTTGATAGAATTCACATAATATAAAAGTGTGAATACTTAAAAAATCCTTTTGCAATTTCCCTTTATGCAGATATGAAAAGGAAAAATCTCAGTAAACTTTAAAAAAAATGCTACCAATGCTACCAGCTACCATGCTTGCAACATTAATTTGGCATCTGTGCAATGTGCAAATACTATATTTCCTTAGTTTTTGTTTTTTTGTTTTAAGAAATGAAATGGACAACATTTCTTCAAAAACCTTATTGTGAGCGATCACTTGCCCGGATCAGCACATCATAAATACACAAAAAAACTAGACAGCAGTACAGCGTGTCCAAGCTTTTTTATAGATACCTGTATTTTAAATAACAGCAGCTGCTGACAATGTTTTATAAAATAAAAACACAAATGGTTCATAGCAAAAGAAATACATCTTGTAGTAAAAAAATAAATAAAACAGTATGAATGTATTAAGCATTCTCTGACAGTTTGTATGTGAATTTTATGCAAATTCACACTTAATTATGGGAATATACAACAAAAATTCTAGGAGCACAGAGGCAGTTACAGTGTCCGTAAGGAACCTCTACACAGTTGGCTGGTGGGAATCTTAGCCAAAATATGTCTGTAAAGCATTAAAGAAACAAAAAAACTAATGATTTGAAGAGGGTTTTTTTCCTCTTTCATATGTCAACTTCTTCTATTATGCATTTGGACTGGTTGTACAAAAGGATACTGTTAATCTGCTCTCAAACTTCATGGTTTAAGAGAACCACAGCTAATTAACCGCACACCAAAACAGGAATACATTTTAATATTGATCCCCTTAAGTCCCCGGTGCATTGTCTGTGTGCATATGTGTGTGTGTCAGACTGTGAGTGCAGGCAAGAGTATGATTATGAATATTTTAAGAGCGCATTTAACATGGCGAAGCCAGAGCAGCCTCGGTGAGGGATTTGCGCCTACTCTTCAGCTAATGACCCCAGGCGCTTCCAGCAAAGCTTCTTCATATTTTAAAGAAAGTCGATAGAGCTGCAGCCCAGTCAGCAGCATTAAGATTCATACAGACGCCACAGGGACCCTGAAAAAATTAATAACACGCGTGTCTAACAATCCTTCCAGCGATTTAGAGGAGCACCCAAGCTCACTGAGTGAAATGCAAAGCAGTAATGAACACACAGATAAGATACATACTAAAACCACGTCCCGTACCCTTCCAGGAAAAGTAGATAAAGTCTCCCACCCCCCTCGTTGCCCCATTAACAAATATACCCATCACCACTTTGCAGGCTGGTTCAAAACTAATAAACACACTCTTTACGTAATGCCAACTTTCTATATCTTGTTTTTCCTGTCAGTCTCAGCTTCTTTGTAAAGGAGAAGAAAGCTCCAGTCAAAAAGTTTAAATAGATCCTACATGGCACCACTGCAAACAGCTTTTTTACATGGCAGAATTGAAAAAGGCTCAGACTCAGAATTGCGGCAGATTTGAAGCGGCAGGCAACAGACTGCACACAATACATTTCAACGACTTTTTGGTGTGTTGAGCATCTCTGAACAGGCTGGCCTCAAGCAATAGCGTTGTGATGCACAGACCTTCGGCAAATATTAAAAAGCTGTTGCAGAATGATTGCTTCGCTGAGTTATTCAGGCCTTTATTCTGAAATCAGGGAGGAAAACAGTAAAAGTAACTTCACTTTGAGTCGATTATTTTCAAACTGCAGTGTAAATTTTAATGACATGAAGCACCACAGTCTCCTCATCAATTACTTAGGTTCCTAATTAAAACAATTTAATGTTAGAATGAAAATCTATAGCTCTGAGGAAATACATGTACAGAGAAAACATTTCTGCACTGCAAACGTTAAAAGCCACAAAATGGCAAACTTACTTACGTGGCTCATTTATGCCCTAATAGATCATTAAAATTTGTAGTACCAGTCACATAAAATGGAATATTTACATGAGGTTAATCTTCAGGGCTAACTGATGCTTTTATTGCTGTAAGTTTCCTTGAGAGTCTGGACAACACTACACCAGCAGGCTCTGCCCTCTCTGGGACGTCAGACAGCATCTGCCACTATTTCCCAGAGAGCTCCACAACGCTGTTGCAGCCTGGGAGCCACAGAGCCTGTCTGTGCCCGTGTGTACATGTGTGTTTTTGTAGGCAAGTGATGAGCAAGCGAGTTTGTCGAGCTAACAGGGTTTTTCATTTGCATGTGTGGAGGACGGGAACAATAGGATGCAGTTGCCTCAGGTATGCATGTTAAAAATGAAAGGAAGCATGGAAGCAATCTTGTCTTAAGTCGCTTGCACAAGAACATTTAAACCATGTCCAAATGTAAATATACTCCATTTTGAGCCATTTCACAGTTTAAAAAAATGATTTAAAAGCTGAACCCTGTAATCTAACATTGTTTGCTTGACTGACAAGGTGTAATTTTTTTCAGAGAATGTGTGGAGGCTAAAAGGGAAAAAAAGGAAATCAATAAGGCATTACTGGAATGCCATAAAAATGTGATCTCGTCAGCCAGTTGGTCAGGATGTTCGATGTAATGTATGTGGATATGTTATCTTAAGGCTATGATAAATAATTTTTATTTTGTCTGATCACAGCTTAACCCTGCATTATTGAGGGTGTGTTCATGACAGTAGGAATTTTCAAAAGCCTGCTTCAAAAAAAAAAAAAAAAAAAAAGTGCATCCTTCTCAGTCAATTACTGCATTGTGTAATAATCTGAAGGGAAAACATCTGCATATATGTTCCTGAAGCAGGAAAATACAATGCCAACAAAGACAACACATATCCACAGCCCAGTTTAATCCTCTGATGGAGATGTGTCTCTCTAAGGCCATGATGAGAGGCTCATATAAGCAGCTCATCAGCAGCCTGTTCGCCCATATGTGCCTCACACCCCTCGGTCCCTTGTGAGCTACGGCTCTGTGCAATGAAACCATCTCATCTGCCAACATGGGCCACTTGGAAAATACCCCAATTTCTTCTCAGATGGGCCAATTCTGTCTTCAAGGACTGGTGCTGTGATCTTTGCAGATTGCGAGACACGTCTGTGCACCCTTTCAAGTGCTTAAAGTCCTGAGCTTCACAATGAAAGCAGAAACACTGACTGTAAAGTTAAATGTAGTCACAGCAAAGAAACATCAAAATCACAACAACTGTGTGCAAACAAATATAAGGTGAAAAGCACATTAAAGTTAAAACAAGGAGCTTCTTTTAACTAACTAACTTTTTAAAGTTATTTTGTTTACACCAATGGCAAGTGTTAAGGTTAACACAAGAAGCAAAAGAAGTATGACATATGCTGAGGGAAGCGCACAGATAGAAAGGCATGGTCCAGTGTCATATCTGTAGGTCCCGCACCGCCTTGGTTCGCTTAGCCCCCTGACACCTCACATATGTTAAGGACATGGAACAGTTGGATGTGGCCGGGGGCTAAAATGGGTCAGACCGGCACAGATGGAGAAATAAATCCCACGGGGTCACAGTCAGATGACGAACAGAAAGACGCATCATATCTGTGTTTGAAAATGACACATATTCAAATATTGACACACGTCTTTCTATGTAAACAAGAACAAAGGAATAGTTAGAGCTAAAAAACAAAAAAAAAAAACAAATCCACAAGTTCTAAAACAGTCCACAGCAAGCACATGTGGGAAAAAGCAAGGGAATGCAATTAAGTTAAAAGTATTACATGACTATTTTTAGATGCTCTTTTCAAGTTAAAACGATAAATAAATATTGCTTTGTTGTTTTCTAAAGAACATTTTTTATAGTAGCTAACACTCCAAAAAACTCTACTTTTAATTGTCCAGCAGCATAACTGGTGTCTTGTAGGAAATAAAAAAACATAGTTTTTTCACCTTGAGAAGACATTAGGTAAGGATAAGTTTGCAAGAAGCCCAATCAGTTGAAAGTGCAATTTCAATGCAAGGGAGGCCTGAACAAACTGTGAGAGACTGGTAAAACACACTCCAGAGATAAAACATACCCCCCCCCACACACACACACACACACACTTTTAATCTTTTAAAGCAACAAGTTAATAGTCTGTGAGTCGTCTTGATAGAAATGCTCACGAGAAGTCTTCTTTTAAGAAGCCGGTATTTTCCATTTGGCCATTGTTCTTCTGTATCACAGCTGATATGCATAAAAAAAAACAAGCACATGTCCCTGGTTATCAAAACCTCCATTACAAGTGGAATGTGAAGATGTAAATGTTGAGTTCAAGAGGTTAACCATCCAATAATTCAGTATGAAGAAGGAAGAGTATTTCCCATCAGTGTAGTCCTTGGTGTTTGAGGTGATCTTTCACCCCAGTCTTCCAACACAAAGAGATATTGCAAGATGAAGAGCACTGATCCTCTAGGGTTTTGTGTTATGTTAGCCTTTAACATGGTTTGTTTTTGTTGATTTGAGGCTTTAAACTTTCCTTTATAATCAGTAAGCTTCCAGTTTCCATTCTGACTCACGAAGAAAGCATGAAAAGTCATCACACAGCAAATTTTTCACCCCAAATGAACTATAGCATCACATGGGGATAAAATCCCCCCGCAGACGACAGAGACCATGGTGTCAACCAAGCAAAAGTTTGTGGGTGGCATGTGTTCTGTGAGACACCCGTATGTTTGCTGGGAATCTTTTGGATAAAAGTCAAGTTTGCAGCTGCAGCCGTGGAATAATTCATGGCTCTGCTTTTTACCCAAGAGGAGCCACAGGTAGTTGATGAAGTGGCGGTGCCAAGACTCCCAACTGGCGAAGACGAAACGCAGCTGCCAGGAGTCAGCGTAGCCAGATGCCGCTGCTGATGTACCATGTGTTCCAAGCAGGGCAACAGTGTGTTTTTGTGCAAGCTGAGGTGGGAGGGGAGAGAATGGAGTGCTTGCCAAGACATTTTCACATTGATGCCAACCTGACACATGCTTGGGTACTCCCCATGGTTTGTGTTACCCTCTCAGCCTCCCTCAAAGCTCCGCGGGGGGTACGCGTCCTCTCTTTTTCTCAGATGCAAGTCCTATGCCAAAATGGGAGTTGGCGCCGGCTTGCGGCCACCCAGCCCATCGGTGGCTACCGTTAGACTGATTCAGGTGGTCTTTCCTGCACTTGCAGAGAGCCATCGGAGAAGAATACCGATTCCAGCTTACCCAGTTTGCTTGCTCTTTGTTTCTGCTTAAACGTTACCGAAAAACCTGTCTTTTCCGCCATGGTAAACAGAAACGCACGTGATGGCTTCTTTTCCTTCCACTCCTGATCCGTCCCTCCTTACATCCAGTAACTGTTAATTAGTCTCCCACTGGCTCAGATTCTAGTACCCACACAGGGCATCTTGAAAATGTGGCCAACTTCCAGGAAACAAATCCGAAATCATGGGTTGTCGGTGTGTTTTTCATTTAATCCTAGATGGCATTGCAATATTTTTGTTTCCGTCAAATCCTTAAGTAATATAGCAATTGCTTTCATTAAAAATGCCAAAAATTGTCCAGAGGCTGCACACAAAAAAAATCTGATTATCTGGAAAATAGGGGTAGCAATAGCTGCAGTGTCCCCACGAATGGAAAAGAGTGGACTTTGACGATACTATTCCTGGGAGTGGAGGGGAGTTCTCTGAAACAAAGACGGCAGTTTCGTTAGGAACATGCCATCCTTGTCTGCAGTGTAGGGGGTTTAGGGAGGGAAGTAAAAACTTTTTGAACGTGTGCCATGTCTGTACCATTCCCTTATCTGAGGCCCGCGACTGCCAGCTGGCGGCAGAATGTGCCCACTTGCACTGTGATGATAAAGCCAGCCAAGCTAGTTGGCACATTAAGTGGAAGGACTGGCATGTGATCTAAAGCCAAACACAGCACTCTGTGTGGTAGCTGCATGTATATGTGGCACTGACACCCTCCTTTCTATTCCTGCTGTGAAGCTCCTCCACTGGATCTGCAAGTCTTGAAAAATCAAATAGGGATCAGAGAAGAGAAGGTGTCTGAGGTGGGGATGTGGTCAAAGCACAAGATAAAAGGCATACGACATGTTGACAGGTTCATTATAAATAATTTAAATACACAAAATGTATTTTAGATCTATTTAGCAAACATCATGGAAGTTTAGATAATGCACTTAAGTCTTTTTGGGACTAATACTAGAGGTCGGCGCTGCTGCCTCGGCGGGGGTCATGGTGTGGAGATGTCTGGGAGCTCTCCCTCCTTTTTTTTTCTTTTCATTCCTTCATCCACTTCAGCTTAACATAACATTCACCTGAGCACAGGCGTCGGCTCACCTTTGCACCTTCAAATGGTGTGCGTGTCAGAAGGTAGTGCTTTACACGTGTTGGTTGGTATGCACAAGTGTGTGTGTGAACTGGATGTGGACAAGTTTGTGAACACTCTTGGAGCCGGCAGGTATGTTTGTGGCAGCTGAGTGTGTGGACAGGCCCCGCCCATTTTAGACCAACATTCACTATTTTAATGGGTATAGGCTCCAACATTTTGTTGCCTGTAGATTCGCAACTCTAAAATCTATAATCCACCGCCCCCCCCCCCCCCCCCCCCCCCCCCCCCCCCCCCCCCCTCTTCTTCCCCCTTTCTTTTTCCGTCCGGTCCAACAAAAAGAACACAAACAAAATTAATATTAATAAAGTTTCGTTTAAATTACAAAAGGGGCTTATACCAACATACAATTTGTGTTCCCAATGATTTATAACCCCCGATTGTAAGAGTAAAATCTGTCTAATGCAAGAGGCTTTCAGCTTATATGTGTCTGCTCAGCTGTTGGACAGGACAAGTTAAAAAAAAAAAATACTAAAACAAAATTCATTCTTTCTTACTATCTTGTGCATCCTTCTTGCATTTTTGCATTATATGTAAAAGGCTGCATTGATTAGACTGTTCAAAATGTTTTACAGTACTTTTTGGGTGGTATTATTGCTTGTAATTATACTAGAGGTTTTAACAAAATAATATAAGATGTTTTTAAAAAGTGCCATAAACGTTCCAATGCAATTGAATTAAACATAGTAATGTCTTTAAATGAATAAAATAAAAAATAAAAAACATAGAGTAGTATCATTAAAATTGCGAAATATTTGACTTTTTAAAGTTACTTAGACAACTAGAAAAATTGATTTGCGGGTATTCACCACATTGATGGCATTCTAACTGAGAAATGCAATAGGAACTATGTTGAAGGTTCCTGTTTCACATCGAGACTTTTATGTCGTTGCACAGTCCTTCACTGTAGAAGACGAAGATAAGGTAAAAATGTAAGAACTAACCTATTTTTTCATTGTTTTTTCATAAAGAACAAATTAACGGCCACAGGGAGAAGTCAGCTGATTCAGTTTTCGTTTACATATATTTGCTAAACAGCCTTGCTTGTTATTTTTTCAAAGTAAGTATATAAGAAATAAATAACTTTGAATTTCTCAAGTGTGTCGCTAAATATTTAACGCAGCGTCAGAACAAGTAGATGCTCACATTTGACGTTTTTATGTGTGTTTACACATTTTTTAAAGAAAAATTTCCAGAGGTTTAGTGACAATGAGTCTGTCATTGACTGTCTGCTGATCAGAATTAATGGAAATCTGCAACAAAGAAGTATTACATTTTCTCTTTTCCTATTTTCTGTTTTTAATTAATCTTAAATGCACATCAGATTAGATTGGATTAAATTTTATTGTCACCAAATACACGTTCAACCTACCATGAAGTGAAAATGTAGCATACTCCAAGATGAACAGAATCTATGAGTGCATTCAACCACAAACACATTGTTTTCTAAAATTGGCGTCAGTATGTTTTCACTTTGTTGGAATAATACTAAAGTAGAGCTATAACAAAAAATAGTAAAGTTTACTTTGACAGTAAAGAATAGCTTTTTAAAAACTACTCAGATGTTGAATCTTAGTCTTTGCTCATTTCATTCAGTCTAACACTAAGGCTTTTATTGATGTAAAGAATAAAAAAGGGAGATATGCTATATTAAATATATATATTGCAAACAGTATATCTTGTTTATTTAAATATGTTGTTATCCTTTACAATGTTGCTACATTAAAGACTTCAAATCAAGTTTGCCCTAGTTTAGAGTTTATATTAATTTTATTTATTTTTTTTGGTGTTAAAAACACCCACCATATCACACACGTACAAACCAGACATCACTGCTGCTATATGACCATTACAAATACATTTGGTCTTTCTCTAAGTTTTTGATTTTTTTTATTTATGCAGTTATTATGCTGGCACAATAATGGATCCCTAGAAAAAATTGTGAGGGGGTTAAAAACAAAACAAAACGTAACTGGAAAGTTACACCCTATTGTTGTTGAAGTGGTTCTTACTGCTTTTTAAAGTCAAAAGTCAATTTTAGTAAAAGTTAATGAAAAGTAAAGTGCTGTCAAACTACTATTAACAATACAATATTTACAAAAAGGTACATTATGGTTTTTGTTCCAACCTGTGCATTTGAAAGTTATAAATATGTTTTAAAGAATACATCTTAAAATGTTTGCCTTTTTAAAAAAAAAAAAAAAACATTTGCAATGGGTTTCTAAACCTTTTTTGATGGTTTGAGTTGGTCGCATCAGACTTATGATTTTTTTTAAATTTAAATGTCCATTTTTGGTTTCTATTTTGCAGAACTGAATTTTCATTTTACTTTAGAGGCCTTTTTGTAATTCACAGATGGAGGACACTAAGGATGGAGTCATCATAAGAGTTTCACTGTGGAAAGATTAAAAAGCTGAGTTCCAAACATGCTTACAAAATTTCCTGCTGTCGCTATATGCCCTCGCAACTGGGCTTTTCGTCACTGCAAAGCCATCCTTTACAAGACTTTTTATCAGCTGTGCCCAGTGCAGCTGTTAGGAGCTTCAAGGACTCACACATGGAGTACAGCACCATCCTCCAGGGTAACCCAAAAACCTGTGTTTAGCAGAGCTCTGGCATTTGGGGAAAGGCTTGCAATTATAGATAGCAGTGGAAGACACAGATACAAGCAGCTGTACTGCCGCAGCTTGGGTCTTGCAGGAAGAATTGTCTCCGCTCTAAACATTGACTTTGCAGGTCTGAGTGGAGAACGGATCTCCTTCATGTGTGCAAATGATGCTTCCTATACTGTGGCTCAATGGGCAACTTGGATGAGTGGAGGAACAGCGGTGCCACTGTACAAGAAACACCCTGTTTCTGAACTTGAGTACATAATCTCTGATTCTCAGAGCTCCCTGCTTGTGGCGGGACATCCCTATGCTGAGATCCTTGAACCTGTGGCACAAAAGCTGGGCCTGCCCTGCCTGACCCTACCCCCCACTTATAACCTAAATGTTCTGGAGAATGCAGATACAAGTGATAAGGAGACAACTATCACAGACTGGGCTGACCGTCCCGCTATGATCATCTACACCAGTGGGACTACAGGGCGCCCCAAAGGGGTTCTGCATACACACAGCAGCATCCAAGCCATGGTAAATGATTACATTTTATTTAAACTATAAAACAAAATTCAGATCAACTCCTTTTACTCGCTGTTTACTTGTTGTTAGTAATTATATACAAATATTCTATACAGTAACAATGACATAATAAAATAATATTAGTAATAAATGTAAAGTGACGATTCTAACTTGTCTCTAGGTGTGAATGCGTGTGTGTTTAAGTGTGGCCCTGCGACAGACTGGTTACCTATCCATGATGAAACCAACTTTAAAAGCTGGTATAGGCTCCAGCAACACCATGATCCCGAAAGGGACTTGTGAGGTTCAGTAAAGAAAAGAAAAAGAAAAGCAATATGTTTTCTACAGTTGAACTAATAAAACTAAAGATTTTTTTGGTTCTTGACTTTCTCGATGTCAGAATTTTTTCCATATTAATTTTCAACCTAAGAATTATAGTAAAAATGGTCCAAAGTTAGAAAATCTCCAAACGTATTAAAATGTGTTAAAAATTATGTTTTATAACACTGCATGTTCACATGCTACTTTGTGGTTGCAATAAAGTAACAAATCTTTTTTTTTTTTCATATTATTGTCTCTTTGTCTTTGTTTGCACATTTTTCATACACTCTGTGTGTGATTAAGAACCAAATATTTTTAGTTTTGTTTCTAACCTAAAGCAGTATCCCTTGTTAACAGTTAGAACAAGGTGATGCAACTATAAAAATAATGTCATTATTTTCAGGTCTATTCAGAAATCTGACGGAGTAGCAAATGTGAGCTTATTGAAGATCATGATAATAAATGTTAGTGATAGCTGAAGCAATTTTCTGCAGATTTGTTCCAAGACCCCTGCATATCCTCTGCTCCTTCCTCCTGTCCTCTTTAGGTCCAGGGTTTAGTTTCAGAGTGGGCATGGACTAAAGATGATGTCATTCTCCACACCTTGCCGCTCCACCACGTGCATGGCATTGTCAACAAGCTGCTGTGCCCACTCTGGGTGGGCGCCACCTGCATCATGCTACCGGAATTCCACCCCCAGAAGGTCTAAAAAATAAACTTTTCTATGCTTTTTAACTGTTGAGCTAGCTTCTGTGAGTCCTGTACAGTAGCATCTTTCCATGGACCACAAGTTTATTTGACTACAGGAACAATAAGTATTTTGCATTTCCACGCCTTCTTGTAATGACATCCTGTTGCGTAAAAAAAGATGCCTAGTTGTTTTTCTAAACTACTTTTATGTTTCTCTGTCACGCTTACTCTTTTTCCTACCTTTTTTCTTCCTTCCATTTCCTTCTCGCCCTCTATCAACCTCTCCCCCCTTTCGTTCTCCTCTTCCCCTCACTGACTGTCAAACTAAAGGTTTGGGGCTCAGTGATGAATTGCCCTGTGTGGCTTTGTATCTGACCAATGCCGACTCACGGCAGGGGCTTAAGCAGCAGATCAATCGATGAGCTGACATTGAAGGATGATAGCACTTGTTCAGCCCTGAGAAGAGGGGGAGGACAGTGCTCTTTGTGTGTCCGTGTGGGCTCAAAGGAGTGCAGGTACAAGCTTTTTAACGAATGTGCATTTTTGTCCTATAAGTTGGGGTTTCGGTGTAGGCACGCACAAACACACACCAACACACGCACACACAAAAAAAGGTCTTAAAAGGACAAATGTATCTGTCAAGTCATGCAACACAGCTATCAGTATGCAGCTGTTATCCCTGCCCTTGTACGCCAAACCACCAAGCCCTCCTTTCATCGTCAGAAAAAAAGGCTTTTTTCTCTCTGTGACATTACGGTGCATTGATAAAATGATCAATAAACGCTCTCTTCTATTCTTTAGATCTCTGAGTCTACTCTAGTTTACACAGGCCAGATTTGATTTGTGTCTGATTTTTGACTGAAGGTAGTGGCCAGATTTTTTTATCAAAGAATTTGAGATTCAGCAAATGGCAATCTCGTCTTCATTTGTTCCAGATTCTTCTCCATGGTTCATAAAGTAGACATAGATTAGTGAGTAAAGTTTTTCCTATTTTGTCTTCTATAAATACAAATGAATGCAAAAGTAGTATTTATAAACAAACATTTTTGAGACAAGATATTAAAACTAACATGAAACATCTCCTTTAAGGACAGAACATGATTTTGGATTAAAACATAAAAATAACTATGAAAGAAATTTTTATAAATGTACTTTTATTAATAAAATACAGTATAAACTAGAGATAATATTACAATAACCACTTCAAAAAAATACGTTTTGTTATGTATTATATGAGAAAAATGACTGTACTTAACACATTTTAGACTTAAAAGTGAATAGAGAGTGGGATGCTGTAGACAATAAAATTTAATCATGGGGGTGTCCAGCATTGGCATGCTCACATCATGAAAATGTTTAGGATGCAGGCTGTGGCTTCAGGTTCTCATTGCATTTTGTCCCCTAGGTGGAGACCAGCTCTTTGACAGACATAAATTGCCTTCCTCTCCCCTCCAGAGTGAACTTAGTGGAAGCGCTCCACTGCACTTGATAGACACCCCCAGAGTGGTCAGGGCACACTCAGTTAATAATCCTTCCCTCTTCACAAAGTCTTATTTTGTATTCTTATAGGTGAACTGTAGATGCCCACAGATTTTAGATTTACTTTCCACAAGTAGAGGTGCACTTTGATTCACACAAGTTGCTGGTTCTTAAGCTTTTTTAGTGTCAGTTGTCCATTCGTGGTAGGGATGCCACAGTTCTTGGGTTAAAACCGAACCGATTGTTACACTATTGAACCGAATCATGGGCAAAGTGAATCGTTGCATCTCTAATTCATGAAAATCACGTCTTCTTCCTTTGATGTTGGCAATAGTTGGGCTGCCTTAATAAGGTCTTAAATATGATGAAAAAATTGATTTGCTGCCACATTTTTATCCAAAAGGAGCCACTTAACCTGATACTCTCTTAAATCCAGGATCAAGGAGTTTTTAAGTTTTCAACAAGCATATCTGGCAGTTCTGTCTATTATGTTTATTAAAGACTGAGAGAGTGAGTGAAGGACAGTTTAGTTAATAATAGATGATGTGAGGCAGGGATGAGGTGGATTAAAGGAGAAGTGGAAGGAATGATGGTGTTACATTAAAAGGAAAGTGGCTAAAGGTGAGGCGATGATGGGAATAACTGTGTTTTTTTTGAGAGTCTGTACTTTGGTGTGTGTTTGTGTGTGAGACACAGACTGCCGGGGCAGTCAAGCAAGAAATTGGGGGATAGAGGGAGAAGGTAAGTGAATGTCACAGAAAGACAAGTCCAAAGAGGAGGGGGGAAAATGATGGAAGAATATGTGTCGGGTCAAAATAAAATGAAACAATGAAAATGAAGCATGTGGGGAATGAGAGGAGAACAGAGGAGGAAGTGAGAGCGATAAAAGAGAAAGCAGAGGAATATTTTATCCTCCCTAAAGGAAAAGAGAAGCTGCCGCCCACCTTCACCTGATTCATGCCCCATCCTCTCAGAGGATTGGGCGGGGAACGTTTTTGTGATGTGACTGTGTCCTTGGAGAAGTGACTTCATGTGATTATTCAAAATGCATTTTTTATTCGTGCAAATGATTCTGCATGAATGTTTTGGAAATCTTTGAAAATAACTGAGTGAGCTTTTGCAGGAGAAAGTGATAATTCACTGTTATTATGTGGTCTAGTACCTTCACACACACACAGCAGCTTTAAAAGATGGATTTAGTTGTTTTAAACAAATAACTTTACTTTTTCTTTACTAAAGATTACCTCATCCAGCGCTTTAGTTTCATACAAATTATTGATCAAAATTTAATGTAATGTCAAAGTTTTTTTTTCCTTTTTTTGTTTTTAGCTTAATAAAATTGGCTAATTTTCCTTAGGAATTATAGGTTAAAATGGGAGTTTGCTCAAACGTATAAATCCTTTTAAATAATTTTTTTCAAATGTGTTTTTTATAAATTCATTTATGAGTCTAGCACATCATTTGGGGTTCTTCTTAGAGGTTTTTTGTTTTTTAACAACTGTTACTTAAAGTATCCGGCAGTTTATGGATTACTTCAGTTTATATTCATTTGATTTTACTAAGATCTTACATTTTTGACCCTTTCAATCAACAGAATATGTCATCTTAACTAAAGTTTCCTTTACAGGAAGGCTCCACAACAATTTATTTAAAAAAATGTATTAAACATGTTGCAGTTGGTGATGTAAAGACAATTAAATTTGTTTTAGATGGATGCATAGGTGTAGGAGTGGTGGGTTATTACTGATGTGACAACAAGAAGCATCCACACCACTGAGCCCCAAGACATATTTAAAGAGTTTATTGAAGGAAAGCTGGAAAATAGAGACCCAGGTGTTTCTAAACTTCATCATCCACTCACTGTGTAAAGCTTATCTCACTGTATACCCTCATTACTCATTAATTCCCCCCAAATAACCAAGTGAAAAGCCTAAGCTGTACTCCTTAAATAGCCTAAATATGTAATGTAAATTCATTTTTTTATGTAAAAATGTTTTGCTTTTGAGTGTAAAATCTCTTTGGACTTTCTTATTTTACCCTTAACTTAAAGAAACATAACCAGGCAACACCACATAAACATTCGGTCAGTGTGCATGTTTGGTATAGTCACATTTTCCAGACTGAAATTAAAGTTTTTTTTAGCTGCTCTATTTTATAATGACCTCTGCAAACCAAGACTTATTTTCTTTTATTCCTGTTTTTTAATGTGTTTTTGAGTTTTACATAAGCTTGTTGTGTGAACTCTATTCTGCCTTTTGCATGAAATGAAATAAAAAAAGTTTATTTTTTGCGCTCTAATGGGCTAAATCTGGATATAAGAATTATGCTTTCAGTGCTTCTTTGTTGGCTCCTCTTACCTAACTTTCTACCATTCCTTATCTCATTTCTTTTCTCTCTTTTAGAATTGTGTTGCGCTTATCTCCCCATGTCTGTTTTTTTTCTTTCCATTTTCATCCGCAGGTGTGGGAGATGTTTTTGAGCTCCAAGGCTCCGGTGGTTAACGTGTTCATGGCTGTGCCAACTGTTTACTCTAAACTGATTCAGTATTATGATAAGCACTTCACGCAGACACATGTGAAGGACTTCATCACGGCGGTCTGCAAAGACAGAATCAGGTACTGGTTAATGACAGCTTTTTTAGTGAAAAACACATCAATGGATACATCAGTAAAGTAGATGATTGATAAAATGTAAATTACATTTACAAAATACAACAATTTTGTATTGAGTTTATATATATGTTTTAAGGATAATTTATCACATTTGTTTTAAGTCTGCTTTACATAAACCCAGAAAACAGTTTTCTAAGAATTTTCTTTATACGTTTGTGTATTAAAATTATTTCAAAATCATTTTGAGGCATGGAAAATTCCACTAATTTCTTCCTCAGATGTGGTGTCTAAATATGTGTTTGAATGGCATCAAATTCTTTGCTGAAGTTAAAGTTTAATATACATATTATACAAATAAAAATACTTTAATTTGATTAAAAAAAATTTTTTTTAATATATTTTTCAACATTACATTGGATTGAGGTAACTTTAAATCATTGTGTGCTTGCTTTCGTATTTTACATCATGATAGCGGTGACAAACTACTCACAACAATTGTATGATGTATTTTCATTTCAAGTCAATTTTTTTTCTTTTCTTATTTTTTTAACGAACACTCCTTATATTTTGTATCTGGACTGCAAATACTATATAACATTTTGAAATACCTCATGAAATTATAATCATGAAGGATTATGCTTTATTATATGTTTTGAATCTAATCAGTCAATTCAATCTAATATTAGATTGGTTGATGATGTTTTATAGGGAACCGGTGATAATATAGCAAATTTTAAAGGGCCTGTATCATGCTACTCTTCAGCCTTTTAGGGTATACTATGCCCATATATATAATACATTACTGTTGGCACTCTAAAGAACAAATTATTTATGAAATATGAGTCATTTTGCGAGCTCCTTTTCCTACAGTGTAGTAAGACGCCTCCATCTCTGAGGCTCCGCCTTTGGGTTCTTGTGGGTGCTGCCCATTTCATGACGTCATCCGAAAGCCGGCCTTGGCAGCGTGTCTGCGTTTCGCCCAGAGAAAACAAACAACTTCCGAACTTTTGCAAAGATGGATGTACAGATTGTGCATATAAAATAAAAGTTTGTTGCTTCCCAACACTTCACCCTACTTTAATTTCTTCCAAGAGCCATTTATTACTGCAGCTGCTGCAGCCACAACTATGGGTTTTTTGGTTAACTGGACAGTTGGAGGATCCAGTTATAACTTTGCTCACTGTTGCCTTTAGAAAGCTTCTACACACCTGTTCTTTTCACCTCATGCAACATCCACACTTGAAATTCTTTTGAAAAGCTTGCAAAGCCCCAAGGTCTGATGTTTGCTTTTCTTTGAGTTGTCATGTATTGAATCCACATCAAATCTGTTACTCCTCATTATGTTTGTGCTTGTTTTTGTTCCGTTTGTTTCATAAAGGTGTGCGTTTCCCTGTATTTTTTATTTTATTTTTTTGTGCTGGCAGTAATTTTTTCCCAGCGTGATGTAATTTTGTATATTTATGTTTTTCATAAAAAGAAATCAATAGTTGTGTTGAGCACAAGAAAACACAGTCTCCTGCTTATTGATTTCTGCAAAGTGCCTCCATCACACATGACTGGAGGACAGGACACCGAGGTGCAGATGTGTCAGAAGTTACGAGCAGATCTTACAGCCACAAAGCCTGTGCACGTTTGTCTCATTGTGTTATAACCTTGGAAATCTTTATTCAGCCTGCCTCAATCATGTTTGCATCTTTTTTCAGGCTGATGGTTTCTGGCTCAGCTGCTCTTCCTCTTCCCACCCTGCAGCGCTGGGAGGAGATTACAGGACACACGCTGCTGGAACGCTACGGCATGACAGAGATCGGCATGGCGCTGTCCAACCCTCTCAAGGGCCCACGCACACCAGGTACTGGGGCTTATTGCTCCCTCACACCTGTAAGGAAAAACAGAAGCCCCCGTCGCCCAGTTATGTTGAATTCTTGTGTTTCCTGTAGGGTGATGCCATGCAGTGTGCCATAAAACACAAATCACTTACAAAATCACAATACAAAAAAAATCACAAATCATTCTTTACAAGAATTTTGAGTTTTCAAACCACCTGGCTGATTAAATAAAGCCAGAATAAAGAAAAAGGTTAACCATTTGATTGCAGCACTTCCTTCATGAATCACAACTAATCAAATCAAGGTGAAATTTTCCTCAAAGACTTTCAGCTAACATATTTGTAAGGAAATGTTCATGTGCGGTGCAAGTCCATCACACAGCCAGAAATCAGAACTCAAGACGCCTAAAAAAAATGACTGATAAATGAAGAGTTGTCAGGCCTGTCACATGGAAATCAGAAACCCAGGAATAGACCAGGGTTTGTGGTGCTGAAAATGTCATTTCACAGAGAACATGTGGCTATTAAAGTGAAGAGAGAAAATGACCTGAAAGTGAAATTTAATCAGAAAATTGCACAGGGCCAACCAATGAGTGATGATGACTGGATAAGAATGGAAATAAATTTTCCAGAACGTTGTGTGATTTTCTTGTTTATTCCTTAAATACAAAAGAAAGGGGCAAGGGCATGTGTTTAAATAGTTGTTGTTTTATATATATAGCAAAGATCTTGTGGGACTTCCAGATACAGATGGACAGGATGGTAATGGAGAACCAACCAGACATTGTAGTGGTGGATAAAGAACAGAGGACAGCTGTTGTGGTGGATGTGGCTGTACCAAGTGATGGTAACATCAAAAAAGAGGAACATGAGAAACTGGAAAATACCAGGGACTCGGAGAAGAAGTGGAGAAGTTTTGAAAGGTGAAGGTGACAGTGGTGCACGTGGTAATTGGATCACTTGGGGCTGTAACCCCCAAACTGGAGGAGAGGCTACAGCAGATCTCTGGAAAGACCTCAGACATCTCAGTCCAGAAAAGTGCAGTGCTAAGATACTGCGTAGGACCCTCAAATCCCAGGCCTCTGGTAGAGGACCCAAGCTTGGGGTGAGGTACCACCCACAAAGGGTGAGAGGGGTGTTTTATTTACACACACATATATATATATATATATATATATATATATATATTATGTAAGTATTTTTCAACAGTGTTTGTTTTACCCAAGAGCAGATACTCAGATGAAAGGCTCCCATATAGAAGGAATACATAAAAAGAAACTGATATTTGTTTTTCTTTCTTTCTTTTTTGTGCTTTTCTTGTTTAGATTAAAATATTTTTCTGTTGCTTTCTGATCATGTAACAATCAAAGCTTAACACACGTTTTGTCCACCCACTTGGATTAACAGTAAATTTAAACTGCTAAACCCATAAGTTTACTCACTTTTTCTCATTTCTGTTGAAAATAATCCTTTTTTTAAAGACCTACTCCAATCATCTTTTGATGTATTTTAAGAGCGTTCTCAGTGTTCTTTTAATTCTGACTATGACGTTTTTAGCCAAAATATAAAACCAGTGTCATTTCTAGGACATAGTTTCTGAAGAGCAGCAGTAGTTGATCAGAAATTCTCCCCTGGGTTGTGGAAGGGACCATTGGTCTCCTTATCCTTTCACATCTGTTTACACACTCTACAGCTAGTTTACTGTCCCTCACACCCCCAACCTAACAGTATCAGTACTGAAAAAATGGCAAGCAAACATTGGAGCTATCCAGGCGTATCGTTTTGAGCCAGAAAACATACATGGATCTAGTTTTCTACCAGAATGGAGCAGGGCAGCATGTTGCAAACACCAAAACACAATTTTCATCAGAGTGGGTCTTTAATGAAAAACGTAAACATATGAGTAATAATATACATCACAACTGTCTTTTTTTTTAATCATTTTTATAGTTTCATAAACTGTTATTTGACAATATTATTATGGTGATCCAGTATTTCTTCTACATGAAGCCACATCTTTCATTCAGCTGAAACTGTGATATGACAGAAAGACAGAAGTGTAAGAAGTAATCAGCTGCATTATTTATTCCTTTTGAACTTATTCCTTCCCTCGCTTCTTTGATTGAGCGTTTTGCTCTGTGTGTTTTGTTTATCGTGAGCAGTTTTCTCTGTTGTCGTGTCAGAGAAAACCCCCCTGATCCCCAAACTTCCGCTCCCTCGCTCACACAGAGACAAAGATGAAACGAGGTCAGATATTCGCTATTTTCTTTCTTCTCCAGCCCCCCCATCTCTCATCAAAACTTCTTTATACAGGTAACACTAATTAGCTTGCAAGCAAATTGGGCAACCCCGTGTCTGCTGTCCTGTTGGGATTTTGCATTGTCTGGGGATCTTTGGCAAAAACTGAGCGAGTGTTTGATTTCTCTCAGGCGATTATTAAGAAAATCTTAAAGAGGTCTGTGGTACTATTGATGTTGCTGCTGCACTTGTGTATCTGTGTTGTGTGTTTGCGTGGATGCACGCCCGAGTTTGTGCCTGTTTGAGTCGGTGGCTTCCTGTCTCGTCTTTAAGTAGGTTAAAATGGATCAATAGAAACCGCAGGAAGCACTCTCAAAAGGACAGTGCCGTGCAGTCGCTCCCTGCTTTCCACACACACACAAACACACACGCTCCATTCTTTCTGCCTCTCACTCATTATGTGTGGAAGACACACTGCAGCTTATTTGACAGATATTTCATTACATTAGTGCATGTTTAGAGTGCCTAAATAAGTCATGTTGGTTTAATTTATCTTCCAAATTGACTTTATTCTTATTTGTTTTTCTTAGATTTTTTTTCTTTGAAAAACTGTAGATTGAAAATTCTTATTTTGATGAAAGACATTTCCTACAGAGTAAAATCTAAGTATTTTTAGCCAGAGTTTGTTTCAGTTTTTGACATTTTTTTGCGACAGTTCCAGTCTTCTAACTTTTCCCAGTGGCTCTTGATTCCTGGTGCTTCAGCAGTGTTGGATGGGTCTTTAAAGTTTCTCCTAATTCTAATTTTAGAAACAGATATCTAAGGGATTTGTTCCAGAATTAAACAAAAACTTTAAAAAGTGGAAATTATAGCTTAGATTTACTCAAAATTGTGAACTAGTTGGTGCCAATTGCAATCAGTATCACTGATTTAATTCAGTTCTGTGTGACCAAAGTTATTTTGCCTTGAAAAAGCTTGTTCCTACCCCTCCAATTGTAAGGACATTTGAAGTTGTAGTGGTGTCCGAACTTTTTTTTAAGGATAAAACGTAGAGACTTAGGGCCGACTATCCCTCTGTTGGGAGGGTAATCATTAACGCATTTCTTCACGTGAGGATGCTCTGCACCACAGAAGTTTACATTTAAATGTAAGTAATGACTTTTCGTCTTAACATTACTTTTTAAAATTATAAAACCGATGTTATGTATTTTCCAAGCACTGTCAGCACTGCGAATATGACCAGAAAATATAGATTACGTCATCGAGTGGTTGTCACTTCCGAATTTGAAGACACTATTTGTCCATATCTCTCTATTTGGAGGGCTAGGCTAGGGTAGGGAGAAGCTGTAGGGCCAGGAGAGGAATTTGAATTCGGCTTAAAACTAAGTCCAGGTGATCATTTTAGACCCATAATACAATTCCACTTAAATCATGTTTTGAGCTATTTTATGTTCCCAGTGGTCTTTAATTATGATTACGTCGATACAAAATCAAAAAACCTATTGTTTTCTACGACATAATTTCTTCAGAAGGGCTGCACGGTGGCGTAGTGGTTAGCCTTCTTACCTCACAGCAAGAAGGTTCCCGGTTCAAGTCCTGGCTGGGGGACTTGAAACAGTGTCATCAATGGGGGACCTTTCTGTGTGGAGTTTGCATGTTCTCCCCGTGCATGCGTGGGTTTTCTCCGGATACTCCGGCTTCCTCCCACCATCCCAAAAACATGCTTCACAGGTTAATTGGTCACTCTAAATTGTCCCTAGGTGTGGATGTGAGTGTGCATGGGTGTGTGATTGTGGCCCCTGCGACAGACTGGCGACCAGTCCAGGGGTATCCCCTGCCTTTGCCCATGAGTAGCCAGGTTAGGCTCCGGTGACCCAGAAAGGGAAAAAGCGGTTTGGAAAATGAATGATGAATGAATAATTTCTGCAGAGCAGCAGGAGTTCATTAGAAATGTGCCTTCTTTAGATACAGTACGTACAGACCATTGGGGATGGCAACCACCAATTTTAACCACATCTCTTCTGAGTACATACACTACAGATATATCACCAAGATTCACATTTCTCTCACCTAGGGCCTTTCAGTGAGGATGTTTGGGATGTTTGGGGATGATTGGCTGCTGTTGACGGATGGAGGTGTCCGTTTTACCCCACTCCACCAATTTTAACTACACCTCTTGAGTATACAAACATACACACTCACAGCAGGAGAAGGGATTGTCACGCTGGATCCCGTCTCCCGCCTAGACCGGGGTGGGGTGGGCCGGCGGCTGGTGCAGGGGCATTGTGGTGTTTGAGGAGATCCTGTGCCACTGATCTGGCAGCTCCCTTTCCATGCTTATAATATCTAAGCTGAATGGACCATGTCCCCGGGGTGTGGGCAACGTTCCCTATATCTGGGCACCAGGCTATCAAAAAAATTTCTGTTGTTATAGCAACTGGAACTCTGTCTTCTGGCTTGCTGTGTCCGGCCTCTGTTGGGGGCCCTTGCCAAACCTTGGGGTCTGTCCTTTCCGCCAGGCGACCAAACTCAGCCGCCTCCCCCTGTCACTTCTGTGGGGCTGGCGGATGGGCTGCTGGGGTTGCAGTGTGGGCTAGTTGTGGGTGGCTTTGGCTCACTGCTGGGGGTGGTAGCGGGGAGGGTCAGGACTTCCCAGCAGTGGCGGGTCTCACTTGTGTTTATATACCATGTGATGATGTGTGCGTATAAGCACAAACACATGCAATTTACCTAAAACACTCATCCAATGTTTTTGTATCACCCCCCCCATCTGTCCCCTACCTCTCATCTGGCTAAAGCTCAAAAAATAAGGCTCAGCTTCATTTACAAAAGGGCTTCATATTAACACATTCCAAGGAGTATTAAACTACCCCAATTGTAAAAGCAAAACGTCCATCACAAAAAACAAGCAAGTGGATGCATCAGAATGGAGAGGAGCAGAGAGCTTGTGGCCTGCCAATTGTAATTTGTACATAACACAACTACAAGCTTTTTCATCTGACATGTTTTTGTCTGCTCTTGATTCACAACAATTTAAATAAAGAAATACTCAGAAATTCCGTTTTCATCTTAATTGTCTTAATATGTCTTAATATGTCCTCCATTATAACAAAATGTCCACAAGAACATGTTAAAAACACCAAAAACACGATTTTTCATTGAAATGTGTCTTTAAATGCTTTTAAAACTTTGTCTGCAATAAGACATGCTGCTAAACAAACTTAACCACTTAATGCAAGTTGAATTTTTTTTTTCAGCGTTTGAGGTGATTAACCCTTCACCTTAACAATTTGCACAAAACCTCTAACTAAACTACTGTACTTTGTCCAACTTTAAAAATACTACCACTAAATACCCTTTAATGTGTTTTTTATGCTTTACAATAAGACTGTTAAGTGGAAAAGAGTCATTAAGGCTAAGATTTGACCACTTAGCAACAATAAGGAAAAGCTTTTAAGACTTCACTTATAGGAAGCAGTTCCCACACTGAAACTAAAAAATCTGAGAAAATAAAAACATGCCAGTATAAACCCACTGGTGCATCACAGTCTTCACTATTAAGAAATTCTTTGCTCTGGTTAATTCACAGGGTAAACAAAGACTAGTTGCCAAAAAAACATGCAAACAAGTCAAAGAATTAAACTTGAGGTTCTAAAAAGAAGCTCATTTTACTTCACTCTTAATTAGAGATCCCAGGTCATTTCAGAAATTCTTTTCTAATTAATTAGTAATAATGCGGGTTACCATGTATAAATACTGATAGTCTCTTTTGGTAATTGTTTACCAGTGGAGAATTACCTCTCTCTTTCATACACTCCCCTTATTTTTCCTAGTGCTGTCTCCCTGCAGTTCTTACAGCCAAACACAACATTTAGGAATAAAAAAAATCTGCAATCAGTAGTGTATCGTGTTGCACAAGACTTACTAAAAAGCCCTGTGTATTTCATTTAAATTATATATATATATATATATATAGTAATAATAATGCTAACTTCATAAATACATAAATAAAGTTGTTTTTCTCCTCAAGGCACAAACTTACTACTCCATTTACCTTAAACAACCTGATTTTGTTTTGAATTTAACAAGGTTTCCAGCAGGCACTAGTCAATATTAAAACTGAGTGTTAGTGATTAAAGGAGAGAAGGCTCTTTTGTTATTTCTTGGAGTAGAGTTTTTGCTCAGTAGAAGAAATCAAAGTAGAACATTTGTCTGGAGAGATCCAGACTGAGGCTAAAACATCAACCTTTTTTATTGACTATCTTTTGTTGAGATGGCTACTGTGCTTTACAAAATAATGTCAATTTCAGATTTTTTTTTCTTTCAGTCAAGGAACTAGACTGACCCTCTGAGGCTTTTTCTTCAGATATAGCAATGCTCCTTGATGCACTTTTAGGGAAACTTCCATTGAACATGAACAAAGGCGCTTTTGCATTTTTGATCAAATATTAATGAAAAAAAAAGAGTATTTTTTACCTATTGAATGTTGTTAAAAATTATAGGATTTGATCCACATTTTTAAAAATTCCCCTGAAAAGAAAATTGTATTGCAGTCTATCAATTAACACGAAAAACGAAATAAACATGTTTAAAAACACATTGTTAAAAATGATAAATGGTGTATACCTAAAATAGAGGTTTGCTACCTTCCTTGAAGACCTGAAACGCTTTACAGTCACAGATCCATTCACTCACATACACATGGATTCACACAATGATGACAGCTCCACTGCCGAACTCTGGCGCCAACCTATAACCACCAGGACCAATGTGGGGTTCAGTGTCTTGCCCAAGGACACTTTGACACATGGACAGGCAAAGCAGGAACCGAATCTGTGATCTTCCAAACATAGGTTGACCGCTTTACCTCTGCACCACGGCCAATGGGCGCTAGTCATTTGCTAAACACCAGAAACAATGAACACAAGATGTGGTCATTGATGTAATTCACTTTTGGTCATATTTTACTTTTAGCTACAGTGGTGTGATGTCAAAGTTAACAGAAGTCAATCATTTTGAAACTCTACCATTCTGACTTAACCTCTAACTGACGATGAAAGGGTCGTCATTTAATCAACCCCAGTCATCCTCCAAATTGCATAGGAATTGCTGCTTGTTCAGAGACCATTAGTCTATAAAACAGTGCAGACAAATGCTCAAACCTGTAAAGACCAGAGTTTTTCTTTTTTTTATTGCTGTTTCTGAAATAATTACTGAACTTAATGGATGGAGCTTCAACACCAGCACAGAAACTTCAGTTTAAGTGAGAACATGGATGTCAAATGCATATTTATTTATTTTTTTCTTCAACCAAACTTATGAGCTCCCTGAATCTGCATATAAGATGCTGTTGAATTCTATTATTTGTCAACTCTTAGATATTCTGTGGGAAAGAACTCGTCCAACATTCTGCTGTGGGAAAATGACATTCAGTTTCTGTTTGTCAGACGGGGGGCCACACAAGTGCAAACAAGGACAAATGTCCAATCATTTCTATTCTATAACGTTTACTTGATGTTCATGAAAAAAGCAGAAAAAAGCTGCCTCAGGCTTCGCCTTGAAATCCCTATTACTGTCTAACTAAGCTGGCTGGTCTTGACTGAGACGAATTGCTTTCAGTTTAAAGTTTTACAAGCTCAGCGAGCCCTTAAGTCACCAGTCAGGGTCTGGAGATGAAGGTTTGTTGGAGCTAAAGACTCCCTCGGAAGAAATGCCTCACTAACTGTTGCAGTTGTTTCAACTATCTTTGGGAAAACCTAAAATCCTGACATTTTGCTTTAATGGATCATTTTCTTATTTGTCTTTGTGTAAATGGTAACAGGAGCTGTGGGATTGCCTCTTCCAGGTGTGGAGGTTCGAATTGTCATGAGTAATGCAACCAACACTACGATTGTGGAAGGAACACAAAAACAGACCCAGGTAATGAATGTGGACCGTGTGTGTAAAATATTAATCATAAAAGAAACAGAGCAATAGACCTTTTTCACGATGACATCAGACAAAATGGCGAAATCTCCTGTCCTCTACTGTGTAAAGTTTCTTCCAGTTTTTGGGTCTAGACAGGCAATGCTGACAGCTGAACGCTGTTTAACACAATTTTACGTAAATAATACAAAGTAACCTTACGATTGTAAAGGACAATTTGTAAAGTATTTATTTTATAAAAGTCCTGCCTAACTATTTGTTTTTCTCTCTTAGGTTGTTCACAACCAAATACAAATTTAAATAATCATTTGAGCAGATATTATTTTGTGTAACGGTTTATACAGTGCATCCGGAAAGTATTCACAGGGCCTCACTTCTTCCACATTTTATTGTGTCAGTCTTATTATGGCCCGCAGCAGCAAAAGTGGCGCAGTCTTTATACTCGGCCATTTTTTGACGGATTCTTGTGAAAATTTAATATGTTGACCTCTGACCAGAACTGGACATGATATAATAGGAGCGGATACGACAATATTAGGAAAGTGGGCGTGGTTAGCGCATAACCTTTGTTGCTAAGAACCTTCTAATGTTGACTTTTGCCGATTCTTCTGAAACTTACGTCTATCTGTTCGGTGTCAGAGGGTGATCAAAACATAAAATGGTTGCTATGGCGATAAAACCAACAGAAAAGCCGCCATTTTGAAAAAACTGCTTTTTTTCATCAATTTCACACATAGAGCGTAATGGGCTTTTTTGGGTGCAGCTTCTGAGTTAAGCCAGTGCTTTAGCAACATGCTAACTTTTTCCACTATGTTGACACTAAATAGGGTTTTTTGGGCTATTTCTGAGTTAA
The DNA here is from genome assembly GCA_036245035.1 of Adrianichthys oophorus. Classification (NCBI taxonomy): domain Eukaryota; kingdom Metazoa; phylum Chordata; class Actinopteri; order Beloniformes; family Adrianichthyidae; genus Adrianichthys; species Adrianichthys oophorus. Next base: position 10,464,723 of record BSAI01000104.1, read on the forward strand.
ACTAACATTTTAGCAATATGCTAACTTATTCCGCTAATTTGGCTTATAATGGGGTTTTTTGGGCTAATTCTGAGTTAAGCTAACGTTTTAGCAATATGCTAACTTTTTTCGCTAATTTGGCTCATAATGGGGTTTTTTGGGCTAATTCTGAGTTAAGCTAACATTTTATCAATATGCTAACTTTTTTTTGCTAAATTGGCTTATAATGGGGTTTTT
>BSAI01000104.1:10464948-10484092 GCA_036245035.1 Adrianichthys oophorus
GGCTAATTCTGAGTTAAGCTAACATTTTAGCAATATGCTAACTTTTTCGCTAATTTGGTTTATAATGGGGTTTTTTGGGGCTAATTCTGAGTTAAGCTAACGTTTTGGCAATATGCTAACGTTTTTCGCAAATTTGGCTTATAATGGGTTTTTTTGGGCTAATTCTGAGTTAAGCAAACGTTTTGGCAATATGCTAACGTTTTTCGCTAATTTGGCTTATAATGGGGTTTTTTGGGCTAATTCTGAGTTAAGCTAACGTTTTGGCAATATGGTAACGTTTTTCGCTAATTTGGCTTATAATGGGTTTTTTTGGGCTAATTCTGAGTTAAGCTAATGTTTTAGCAATATGCTAAGTTTTTTCGCTAATTTGGCTAATAATGGGGTTTTTTGGGCTAATTCTGAGTTAAGCTAACATTTAGCACAATGCTAACTTTTTTTCGCTAATTTGGGTTATAATGGGGTTTTTTGGGCTAATTCTGATTTAAGCTAACGTTTTAGCAATATGCTAACTTTTTTCGCTAATTTGGCTTTTAATGGGGTTTTTTGGGCTATTTCTGAGTTAAACTAACATGTTCGCCACATGCTAACCTTTTTTGCTATTTTGGCATACATTTGGGATTTTCTCGCTACAAGTGTGATAGGGTAAATGTTGTGCTGCGAGGGCGGTGGGGGGGGCTCAGAGGTGGGCGGCGGCGGTGCGTAAAGGTGGGCGGGGAGGGTACAGCGGCGCGTACAGGTGGGCGGCGAGGGCGGCGGTGGCGTGTAGAGGCCAGGGCTAGGGTGACGGGTAGTGCCTGCGGGCCATCCAACGCCGCTCGCGGCTTTAATTTCAAAATGGATTCAATCAGTTTTCTTCCTGAAAAAGTATTTGAAAAACACCCCATACCGACAATGTTGAAAACGTTATTTCAAATTGTTGCAAGTTAATTAAAAATGAAAAAAAAAACAATGTTTGAGTCATTGGACCAGTTATTTATATTGTCACACATTTGATTCTGTCACAAAAATGAAGCCTAAATAGGATGGGCATGTTTACCAGAGTTTGCTCCACTTAAACCAACATAGTTAATGATAAATGATGTATACTTTTGTAGCGCTTTTCTTAGTTCCTTGAAGGCCCACAGCGCTTTAAAGTCACAGTGTCATTCACACACTGATGGCGGCTTCACTGTCAAAAACTGGCACCAACCTTCCACCAGAGGCAATTTGGGGTTCAGTGTCTTACCCAAGTACACTTCAACACAGCATTCACACAGGCAAGGGAGGAATCGAACCTGCAATCTGCTGATCAGAGGTCGACCGCCCTACCGCTGCTCCACAGCCGCCCCCATTGTTCCGCTCCCATTGAGAATAGCAAGTGAAGTTCCAAACGGTTGTTAGGTCCACCCACTGGACAACCCACTTATCAAAAAAAACAATAAAAACACATCTCATCTAGATATGAACAATTTTGAAAATCAAAACACTTGTTAACAAATTAAAACAAAAAGCAGTTGGTACTTTCTGGTCTGTGTCTTATTCTGTAACAGAGACTCTGTTCCTACTCTGTACTCTTGATATGTAGGATCATGTGTCAGTCAGTCAAACTCTAGAAAAGATACCCTTTTAGACCCTTTTATACCCTTTTAGAGTACGATCAGGAACCGCAAAATAAGTTTGTGTTTTTTACTCTAGCAGTGTCACCTAATCCAGATGATCAACATCTATGCTGAAGGCACTGCAGTAATAGCTGGAGAACAAGAACAAGCAGCTCAATCTGAATGCATGAAATCTGAACGTCATTTACTCAAGCAGTTTATGACATTTCATTTTTCCTGCTGGGACTTTCTCAATTATTTTAGGGTTGAAATGCAGGTTTGGTGCAATGTTTGGAAAAGACTTTGTTAGATCGTAAAATCCCAGCGTTGCTATGAAAACAGCTGCTGTTTCAAACCCAGTGGCGGTCACACAAGATTTTAATTAGATTTTGTTTTGTTGAGAGCTGCACATTATTAAGATAACCCACCATGTGCAATGTCATTGTTGAATATTTCAGTGACAATATGAATAGCAATGCATAAACAAATACTTCATTGTCTGGCATTAATGTCCTTCTGCATTTAATTTGCTACTAACTGATTTCAGTCCGTAAGTAACATCCAAGAATGTTTCTCTGAGATGTTAATGTTGCATATGCTAATAGTAAATTCACAATAATCTTTTGTGCCTAAATTAATTTTGTTTGTGTTTGGAGTTAATATGTAAACATATCCCAGTGCAAATGTATTTTTAATATCTCAGATCTACTTTTGACTTGCTCGTTACAAAAATTAAGCCATAAAACTGGCCATTTTTTATTAAATACTTGCATATTTATGGCCCAAAAAATACTGTATTTAGCCACCTGAATGCAGTCGATAAGTTTACAGGACCAAAAAAGTGTTTTAATGCATGGATTGCTGCTTAGGAAGGTAAAAAGGGAACAGATTATGACAAGATATTATGAATGACAAGAAATGCGTTGACATCATAGCAGTAAAATTAATAGTTTGGAATCACACTTGTATTACTTAACCAAAATAAAAATGATGTTGTGTCATAATTTCAAAGTTTCTGTCCCCCAGATCTTATCTTGTTGCTAGTTTAAGACTTTACCCACATTTGCTTTTTTTTTTTTTTTCCACTGTGTTTTTTTTCTTTCATTCTTTGTCTCTACAGAATCAAATATCAAGATTAGATCCAATAACTTATTTTCAATTTCAGATTTTTTAAAGTTTGCTGCCAGCCAGCCCTTTAGGGGCTTATGGTGAAGAAAAATGAGACAGACACAGTTAGGAAGTCTTGAAGAAAAAAAAAAAAAGCAGTGCCACTTTGTAATATCCCTGCACTCAGCTTGACAACAATCAAAAGTAACTTGACAGCAGTGGTATTCCCACCCATGGCACTGATTAGCTAAGTTCCCCTCTGGCGCTCATCACTGCGTTATCATTTTAACTGTTGTTTCATGTCACTGCAGCAGACAAATCAGTGAGCTTGATTAGCAATAATTTAAATGTGTCTTCAACTCCTCACCAGACATTTCCTGCTGGTCTTTTTCGGTTGTCTCTAAAAATGCTGCAGGTACGCTCAGGCCTTGAGGGAAAAGAAGGGGAGCTGCTGGTTCGAGGTCCATCTGTCTTTAAAGAATATTGGAACAAACCTCAGGAGACCGAGCAGGCCTTCGCTGATGATGGCTGGTTCAAAACTGGTGAGGAAAAAAAAAACCCACTGAGAACAAAGAGTTCTGTTAATAATTGCTACTCTATGATTGGTAAAAAATTGCTCGTTTCACTTTCAAGACATCATTTCCAACTGTGTGTATTAGACGTGCAGTCCTGATAGCACGCTTGTACACACTGAGTATGTGTGTGAACTCTGTGTACATGCTCAGATTTTGGGGGGTTTGTAAGAGTGATAAATGGAGTGTGTGTGCTTTTAGTGCTGCAGGGCATTTTTCCTCCAAAGTGGTTGTGACTGCTCTGGGTCTTGAGGAACCAAGTCGTTCTTTCTCTCCTCTCTTCCTATTTTTCTTTTGTCTGTGTGTGTGAGGTAGCACAGAAGAAAGCTGTCGTCTGAGGCTTTCACTCACTCCCTAAAGACCAAAAAAATTAATTAAAAAAAGTTGTACTTTACTTCACTACAAAGCCACAAGGAGATGAGCATAGCGGTGAGTAAATCTTATGAGTGAATGTTGAACGAAGAGGAAGCCAAAGTGTGAGAATGTGTCCAGATTGGAAATGTGGTTCACGAAGGGTTAGAAGGAATCAGCCACAGATGACAAAAAATTGAATTTGACTACATCAGGAAGGGTGCTGGTGTTCCTGCTGGAGAAGGAGGTTTGAAGGGATCCAGCTAAGGAGGGAGTGATGGAGAGCAAAGCTAGATGAGGCAGAGGGAGTGTGGGGGGGGCGACTGTGTGTGTTTAATTGGCTTTGCAGGCTGGAAGGACAGAGATCCAGAGCACAGCACGCTGCTGTCACACACCATTACAGCCACTGGCCACATAATGAGAACCCATGCAATCAGCGCTCCACAGACCGTCCCCTAAGCCACACACATGCACACTCACTGCTCCCAAGAAAACTACCAGACATGTACCTTGCCCACCCAGCTGCCAGAGTCCCCTTCAACGAACATGTACACAGAGCTGTGGGTTTGGATGAGATGTCATGTTTGTTCATTTGCAATAATTATGGTAAAAATAAAGTTAAAGCAGGATGAATTCCATGCATGTGAGTGAATCTTAAGATCTAGGATCACATATCTGAAGAGCTTAATTGCAAAACACAAGTCAAATATATTTAGAAATACTAATTCTACTCCGTCCATACATTTTTATTTTTGCTGTCAAGATTTTAAGCAGTGATTTATTTGCTTTTTAAAAAATAATGCAATAAAAACAGAAAGGTTCATCACAGTTAAGTCAGTTTTTTTTTGCACTTATAAAAAACCTGAAATCCTCATTTTAGCTTTTCTGGAAAAGGGTTCTTTTATTCTTTTATCGATCTTTACTAGGACTGCATATTGAATATTTTGGTTGTTTCTTAGTACTTTTTAAATAGCTAATTAACCACTATTTGCTACGTGTTCCTGCAGTTATAATTAATAAAATAATAAAGTTCATCTGGTCAAAAAATCTTCAGCATCATCCATTTCAGATTTTTTTTCTTTCTCTTTTGGTGCTCGGCAAAAAAACCAAGACGTGTGTATTGATTGAACAGCGTTGTTAGGTTGCTCCAGGAAGGATCTCTGTACCTGAACACTCAACATGGTAAATCTTTTTCTCCTGATGCACCAGTGAGAGTGAAGTGCTGTTACAAGTTTCTGCAGAAAATTCCACTTGTCTTGTTCACATCCTATTGTTTGTTTTGACAATCTTCATGCATTTGTAGCCTTCAAAGTAAAGCTTCAAGCAGATTGGTTTTGCAAAAAAATTTCTACTGCTGTTTTCACACAAGGAGACACATCTATTTTTATTTGTTGTACAATTTCGCTCACAGATCTGCCATGTCTTCAGGAAACTTGTATGTCTAAAGACGGAGATCTAAGATTCTGAAGCATCGTTTTGACTCCTTGACTTTCTTCTGCGAGCCCTGTTCCTTATACCTTCACACCTGTTACTTGTTTCACACTGCACCTTTCTTATTTCCACTCTGCATTTTGACTTTTGAAGTCTTAACTTGATCTCTTTTCACCTTTAGATGGACTTTCCTCGCTTTTCAGTTTTTCTTCCAGATTCATTTGTCTGGAAAGGAGGAAGAGTGGTGCTTCTTAAGCGTCTAACTTGCATGTACTTTTTGTCAGAAGCAATTCATCAGAGGGCTTCCTTTAGCGTCTGCACTTGTTTTTTCAGAGTTAAAACATCAAAAAATAGATTAGGTGGAATCAAACATCCTCTACTCAAATCCTCCAGGTGAAATCTTTCCTCACTAACCTAAATCTGTCTCATTTCATTCTGATGTGGAGGGGGAGATTAAAAAAAAAGATGTTCAAAAGTTTTTTAGTGTTGACTAATATTTTACCAAAAAAATATTTCTAATAAGAAAGTTTAGATATAACGCAGAGGAAGGCAAAGGAGAAAAAAAGACAAAAGCAAAATGTAAGTTCAAGAAGTGCAGAAGAAAAGTGTGAGTTTAGATCAATAACTTCTCAGTTGGTCAGAGGTGTTGTGTAGCATGATTGACAGTTGTATGGGAGAAGCTGTCACCTGAGTGCTCTCCTTTCACTCATCTTCACAAACATCTCTGAGGCCATTGATTCGCTTTCAGACTCTTGAGCTCTCTTTTTGTGCTCTTCTGCAGAATAGTGTCCGCGGCTGAAAAGGGTGTTCAGTTGGAGTCAATAAGGTGGTGAAATATTCTTTTTTTTTCCTCCGGGTTTTGATGTTGACGTGGCACAGTGCGGCTTCAGCTTTGAGTTGTCTGCCAACTTTGTGAACTCAGAACCTTCCTCTGTAAAATAGTAACATGTTCTTATATTGCTTTAATTTATGAATCCATGAGGATTTTTGGAGAAAGGGGAGAATTTTTGAGGATTTGCCAAATGTAGTCTGTTGGTTGTAATGTAATATTGAATGTAGGTTTCATGGAGTAATTGATCTTTGTGGCTACGCATTAGTCAGATTTTATCTGCAGTCTATTTAATTAACTGACTTAGGTTTAGGGGCAAAAATGTTAACAAGAGTGTTAATCTTTTTGCAATTTTACCTTAGTTTAAAATTGCCTAAAGAAACCCTTAATTTGAGTCGTTTTAGTCAGGCATGAACCACAGCCATAAATAAATTCAGGTAAATATGTTTTGAAATGATTTGTGATGTAGGTCGACACGTGCAATTTTCTTTCAATGTATTTTATGTTTTATGCGTTCAGCAGATATATTTTAAACCACAGTTGTCATTTGAGATTGCATGATTGTTTGAGAAACACAGTGTGTGGTAGTAAATGTGTTTTTGTGCCTGTTTGAGTTGACTGAAGAGAGGCAACACACATGCTGTAAAGGTGAGCGTCGGATCTGCAGGGTATGTCTCTGCAAACAGACAGACAGGAGTGTGGCTTATATCCTGCAGAGCCATCACTAGTCATTTGTGAATTGTACTTTAGCTCCCAGCTGTGCTGTCCTCTTCTCTGCCTTCATCTTTCTTTGTTCTCCCAATGTCATCTTTTACCTCAAGTCACAATGTGTCCTTATGTTTCCAATGTCAGACCTCCCACTAAGCTTTGTGCAGCGTCCAGCCCCCACCTCCCAGCTCTGTGCTCAAAACAGCCCCCCCCAGACCTACACACAAATGTATGAAAGTAAAAGGACAGACCTCTTACTTCAAGATTGAAGCTAATTTGAAAACAAAAGTTAATTGGAAACAGTTTATCAAGTAGCTGCTTAGTGATTTTTTACTCAGAAATTAATGTTTCTTAACGCACCACGGTCTTGTTCTAAAACAATAAACACAGTTTTGTGAGAACATAGGGATGATTAATAGAAGGTGGGTTTTATTAACCCCAACATTTAAAAGGGACACAACAAAACTTATGGCTGTCAAATTATCACGTTAATCACGATTAATTAATTACAGACGTTTTAACACGTTATTATTATTTTATTGCATTAATCTCTTGCTTCTGTGAAGTCCGTTTATGTCCGAAATGCAAACCTGGAAGAACATTGCCCTGCTCAAACCATGGTCATTTCCAAAAAAAAAATAAATATCGAACAGACTATTAGAGCTTTAACCCTGTTGTATTTTTCATTTTGAATCGTTTTTCACAAAAAGCAGACTATTTAAAAGTGGTGCGTCGCGTTGTCATGGTAACAGTGACAGCGCGCGCAGCGAGTGCCCTCCTGCTCTCTCGTTCTTTTCTCCCTGAGGAAAGCGATCGTCACGAGAAAATAAACAAAGCATCATCTCAGAGGGAAAGTTCGTCCCTTCCTGCACGCTTTTGTCCAGATGACAAAGGGAAATATTTGTTTCAGAGAAACAAAGTCTAAATAGTTTAACTCTCCCAATGTTTCACATCCTCGTGTTTCTTTTCCTCCTTCTCTTCTCTCTTTCTCCTCTGCTTCATCTCAGTATTCAAAAAGATCAAATTAACCATAGAAGTTAAAGAAAACTATAAAATCAATCATGCTTTTTCTACTGTCTTGCTGTTGTGATAAACGGTGGAATAAAGTTTGTCAGCATATGAATTATGATATTAATAAGAAGTTCATGGTCAATATTTTTTGGATTGCTCGGATGTGTTACTATTGTTTTTTATGTTTTTTATTTGACCTGATTTACATATTTTTTAAATTGTTAAAAATAAATAGTCTGTTATAATGAAAAACTTCTTAAAGCCACTTTTTTTTAACGGACATTTAAGAAGCATGTTGTTGGACTGTGGGAGGAAGGTGAAGTTTCTGAAGAAACCCCACTTTGCTAATTGATGAAAATAAATCATCGACGTTACCATTTTGCATTATTTCACACTTGCTTAAAACTTTTGCAACTTTTGTGTCTGGATAAATACACACAAACACACTGACACACAGAGAAACTACAATAACCAAGGCTGTGTTGATTATTGCGTAATTAAATTAATGGAACTTACATGATTGTTTATATTACTGTATATGATTGTAGAATTCACTACAATCCATCTTTTAAAGTAATTTTTGAATAAACAATAACCTAAAAGGTTTTTTTTCGCCTGATCAGCAATCATGCGACTAGTGAGTTAATTTCTGATTTCCATCTCCAGTGTTAACCAGAAATGAATTCAAAGGCATTTACTTATTAAAGCACAGTTTATGCTGCATCTTACTAAACAGGATAAATTGCACAACAGCTGTAATAAAAAAAACTGTTTTAACAATTCTGAAATCGATATTTAAAAACAATTTATATTTTAAAATATTTTAAAAACAAAATTGTTTTATTTCCTAACCTTTGTGAAAGGATCGTAATCAAGAACGAAGAAATTATAATATTAAAAAAAAAACAAAGATTGGCTCTTTAAACTGGTTGTAGTTTTGAAAAATACTTAATCAATTAAGGAAACAAGTCTAAGCAAAGCTGAAGGAAAGGAAAATATGCAGAGGGGATCAGGAATTGATGAGGATCGAGACATAGATGTTCAAATACAGAAGCACTCCCAACGTGGCATCCATCGCTCATTTTACAAAGCCATCATGCACTAACGACAACATACTTTTTAATATCACGCATTTCTCATAGATCTTTGTTACTGTTAAACTGTGACTTCAAAACTAATATGAATAGTCAAATCTGGATTCTTACTGTTCGGGCCTCATAATCGTCTTCTGCTGTCTGGAGTTGGAGCATCTCTTGATTGAGATGGGTCTAATGTGATTGAGTGTGAGGAGCTAAATGGTTTCTTTGATGAGTATGCAGATCTAAGACAGACATCAATCCTCAAGTTCAGTCTGTTATCTGCTGCCGGATAGGCAACCCAGCAATGAAGGATAATCAGAAACATTAACATAAAGCAATTGAAGCTCCTTTAATCGCATTATATTAAACAAATTAGATTGCTCATCCAAGTGCAAAGTGCCTTCTTGTACGATATTAATTACCAAAAAAGGAGTTGTGACAAAAGTTAAGGATGATAAATAATATCAGGGTTGGAGTTTTGCTGCTCGCTTGTCTGTTATTTATCCTCATTAACACTTCCATCTCGGCATCAGGGCTTAAACGTTGAACATTAATATTCATATATGTTAAGTGTTTACAGTCACTCTGTAAGGAGGCATGACTCATATTTAGACCTCCTTTGTCTTTGTTTAGACATGGCTCTTGTTTCCACGGTGATGGATACTGCAGCTGCTTTTAAAGTTAATGTTGTGCTGAATAGGTAGAAGCTCTGTTTAAAGAGTCATTTTAGTGATGCACATGTAGAAAAACAAATTAACACTTGCAGGTATGTCTCAAAGCCATTACAACTTGGGTTTTTTTTTAAGAGTTGAGTTTGTATTGATATCTGTAAGTGTACTTATTCAGTTGGGTCAAAAGTGAGGACTATACACTTGTTTACCCTAAAACTTATATGAAATTGATCTCAAACCTTGAAATCCCTACAAATGGTGATAATGTTTTTTTTTTAAACACAGCAATGAATAGTTGTATCTGTGAAATTGTTGATTACTAAATATGTCTAATGGATTTCTTTATATAAATATTTACACGTTGAATTGTTTTTATGTTTTAATAAAAATAGATTACAAATTAGTTTTTGTTTGTCAAAAAGATTATCCCAAAATGACACAAAGACAGATTTGATTTAATTTAATTTTGGATTAACCCCTTGATGCTTAGATTCATTTCCAGCTCTGAAAAAAAGGCCACTTCAGATTTTGCTTTCAGGCAGATGTCAAATTAGGGTCAACTTGAAGCAGAAGTGGTTTGATGCATATTTGCATCAATTGGTGTCAAAGGGTTAACTACCAATACATTCTGAGAAACAAGTGATTTATAAAATAGGCTTAAACAAAATAGACTTAAATATATAAAAAGTTATAATTCTCTATTATAAAAATGTAAAAAGGTCTTTTGCTGACTTCAGGATTTGCAAATATGATATACGTATGCTGCCATTAAAAGGGTGAAGAAAATAGTTCAATTTAAGTGGATGATTTATCAGTATATTTAAATAGGTTTTCTTGGACTTTAGCTGTTATTAAGAACTGTCCTTTTTATAAATAACATATTTGCCGTGTAGAGATTTTTAAGCCTGTCAGTCCTGCAGTCAGGCCTGTAAGGAAACACTGAGTTCAGTTACTGAAAAAGAAACCATCAGAAAAGGGAGCGACATCATCAAAGCTCCCATTTTCATATCCTAAAAGCTAAAGTCCACTTGCATTAGATCTTTTGTAAAAGGTCTTGTTTGTGTTGTTTTATGGAAATGGTAATAAATAAAATACAAATTCTGTCTTTATTTTTTCCGTTGGGGTTGTCTGAGCTCTAAAAAATACTCAGCAGTTCTTTTAAAGAGAGACAGGCTTTTTTTGTATCCCTGTCACGGTGGTCTTTGAACACACTTCAACTTTAAAGAGAAGTGAAGGAAGAGGCAAAAAGAGGCAAAACCCAACTTAATTTTTTTCAGGTAATGTTAAAAATGTTAGATATGACATTAATTAAACCACTTCATTTGAAATTAGTTTTTAATTTACTTTATTCTTAATTTCTTTGGACACATGTTGGACAGCTGAATTTTCTTTTGTGTCCAGAACTCTGCTGCTCCTGTCCAGGTTGGTTAGGACCACATCAACCCCTACCTACTCTGGCTACCCTTCACTGGCTGTGAATTTTAAAGTTCATTTTAAGATTCTTTTATTTGTTTTTAAATCTTTAAATAAAGCCTCTGAGCCTCTCTGTCCTTACACTTCAACCCAGTGCCTCAGATCAGCTGGTCAGCTTCTTCTGGGAGTACTGATGTCCAGGAGGAAGCTGAGAGTGGAATGAGCCTTTTCAATATGTGCACTGAAGCTGTGGAAAGTTTTACCACCAAGCATTTTGCAGGCATCCTCAGTGTCCATTTAAAACAAACTTCTCAAAACCTGTTTTTATAGCCAGGCTTTTGACACAGCCTGATACTTTGCTGTGCTGGCATGTTTTATTGTTTGCTTTTATCTTGTGTTTTTTTTAACACTTATTTTGTATCTTTAATTGTTTTAACCTATTAGTTGTTGTTTTTATTGCTTTTGAGTTTTTAAGCTTTTTAGGAGCTGACGACACTTTGTTTGACTGTGGTCATTTTAAGGCGCCTTATAAATGAATAAAGTTGAACCTGAACTTAAATAAAATACATGGAAGAGGTCATTCTTATCGGAATGTATTTTGTTTTTATATCTTCATTTTACGTGAATTCTTTTTGTTTATTTGATTTGTATTTTTTAGAAGGAAAAAAAGTCAAAACTTACAAGTTTGTTTGCAATATAAAAGTTGACCTGATGTCATTGTTGTATCTTTTTCTTTACACTTAAGTTCCACTTTGGAATTGTAGAACAGTTTACACACCAAAACAGTCTGAAAAACTGCATATTTTTGCCTGTAAGCTGGAATGACATTTATTGGTACTCTGGACACATTTCAATTTTATCATGGAATATATTAAAGGAAGCTAAATGTCATCCACATCTCCAGGTCAAGCGGAGTGTGCTGACGAACAATAGTACTTAGAAAAAAGCTGCCCTCGACCACATTAACATTCAGTTTCTGATTATTTCAGCGGGAGAGCAAATTTGTTTAGGTGGCTCAGAGGTTCAGGAAAGTCCAATATTCTGAACTTTGAAACAGCATGTTATCAGCACGAAAACCTTTTTTGTGAATTCTCGCTTTTCCTTTTCCTGACACCTTTGGCAGTGACAGCAACAAGGCGCATTTGTTCGTTTCCTTGTCTTGGCCTGTTGTTTGCCTCACTTAACTCTTTTCTTTCTCACACTTTCCAGAAGGCAGAAAAGCAACACTCCCCAAACCTGTGTGCGAGTGGCAGTGTTCAGCATCCACACAATGATGTTTCTGTCTGGATGCAGATGCTTCTAATGACAGCAATTAATGATTTATGAAAAGCATTAAATATAGCCTAGATCTCCTTTTGAATCTTGTCAAGTCATCCGTCACTTTCTCTGAGGTAGCACACACGCACACCGCCTTCAGCGTTCAGCCCTCGCTCCGCTTCCTTCCGAGCGCGTTGAGCCGTACTCAGCAACGGAGGCGAAACTGTTCATTTTGACGGGTGAGGAGCTGACAGCCTGTTGCAGCCAGCAGGATTGTGCCCATCTAAAGCTGCAGCCAGAGTGCATGGCACAAAGCCCCGTGACTAAATATGAAAAATATTTGTTGTAACCATGCTGGCATACTTCTACATTTTGGCAAGGTATTTATGGCAGCTGAGTTTAGCTAAAATGTGGCTGTAGACTTCAGGTTTTAGTTTACAACAGACTGAATTTCTGTCTCAACTTTGTTTTTGGCCCTTTTAGTAGATTGGTTTGGTTTGGCACAGTGCATTTTAAGCACTCCAGTAAGTGATTTTTGATCAGCTGTTGCAATGAAAGAATGAAGGTCATGTATTGTTTTTTTTCTCACTATTTCCATCCCCACATTATCTGTTACAACACTTAAGTTTAATTCATTAATTTGTTAAACTTTTTAGAGTAAAAAGGATTTATAAAATGCGACAAATTGCTCATTTTTAAAGCAAGATTTACAAAGCCACTTACACCATTTTAACAACAAAAATAAACACAGTTCAGTGGAAGTAAAACATACAAACCCAAGTTCAAATGCAAATTTATTGCAAATTCTCATTAGCAACAAAATGTGTTGTGTTAAAAAGAGTGGTTTTGTTTGTTGGTTTCGATTTGATACAGGATTTGTGCAAAACCACAACAAAAATGTCAAAATTCACAAAATGTGTTTTAATTTCTGAATAAGCAGGTAACTACGAAAAAAAACTTTCAATTGTCTTATACTAAGCTTGGTGTAATGTAAAAAAATAATAAATTATAAATCCTTCTTAAATTTTATGTTTGACACTTTCAACGTAAGCATATGCAATGATTCACTGTTCCCACTACTCGATTCAATGGTGTAACATACGGTTCGGTTTTTCAGGAGAAAAGTCTGATGGCTAAAGATTCTGCCTCAGAACTTCGACCTGGACGCAGGATTTTTAAGCTCAGAGGCTGAGTGCTAACAAGCAAAGTTTTCCTTTAACTTAAAGAGTTTTATGGCTGCATTTGGAGAATCCGGTTAGTTTGAGGAACTCATAGTCCAGGCTTGTTTATTAAGTAAGTTTTAAAAAAAGTTCTTCGCAGTATTAAGCGCCACAGTACCAAACAGTAATGAATGAAAAATAAAATAGGAAAAACTGTATGGGGCTTTTCTTCCAGCTGCTGTGCTGAATCAGTTGAACTAAGGCAGAGAAAGTCTTTTCCAGAGCTATCTCATGTCATTTTTCTTCTTTCTGAAAGACATCCCAAAGTTTTTTCTCTGAATCTTCAGTAAACATTTTTTCTCTTTTTTTTATTTATTTCTCTATTTTCTTCACACTGTGTGCCTTCACTTTCTTTAATGCCTCAGAATGAGATGAAAGCCCAGTGCAATTAGGCTTCTTATCGTTTTAATTAAGAAACCCATTTGGCCATATCTGCCTCAGACGCCATAACACATAATGGCAGCGAGTCTCTGATGCCTGAAGTAGTGATTCTGTGTGTCTGTTGTGTGTGAGCGCATACAGTATTTTTGTCAGTGTGAGTTCAAACGAGTGCACGCGCGTCCTAATAACACAGTTCGCAGCAATCTCCCTCCTGCCCTTCTTTCCTCTTTTATCAGTCCGCGCTTCGTTCACTATTCCCACTTGTGCGCCTCTCCAAACATGCAGTTCTATCCCTCGTTATTTTCTTCTCCGCAGACAAGGTCAAAGAGTCCTGTGTAAGTACTTGAAACTCTACTGTGTTGCCAAAGGGTTTTTTTCTCCTCGATCCTTTGTCAAAGATTGCTTCATTAATGCTGTTTCCTCGTGTTATGCTACAGCCATATGGAGAGATTTTATGGTTTTATCTGTTTTAGCGTCTGCTTGTACACAAACAGCTTATCATTCTGGTTGTAAAATGCTATTTTCTCCAGATCTCTTTGCATAACATGAAGGCAACATGTCAATTTATTGTGTTTTTTTTTTTCTTTTAGCCCTCGTCCAAAAGGAGGAGGCGACTGTAAATACCCTGATAGTGGTGTTAACACCCTCAACTCCCCCTCCACCCTCTCCCTCCTCCACTGTTACCCTGGCCTATCAGTGCAGAGCAGTGGTCTGTGAAGAAATTCCCAATATCTAAATTTACACACTGTATCAATCTTGTTTAATAGACTGGAAAGCTTATAGCCGCTGTGGCAAGCCGGCGGAGAGGGCAGCAGTGATAAATTGTCGGTGTGCAGACGACAGCAGCCCGTGATGTATAATGAAATATTTATGATTTATCCCAGCTAATAAACTAAAATGAAGTGCATGATGTATGGGAACAGATGGGCCCTCTATTGATGCTGAGGTGGAGCGGCAAGAGGGGGAAGAGGAGACAGGAAGATGGGTGGAGAGGAGGAAGCAGGAGATGTAATGAAAGATGCTTGAGTAGTGGGGAAAAAAGGCACAAGTGAAGGGTAACGTCTAGACTAAAAGAATGAAAAAAAAACACATTTGTGTGACTGGTTGACACTAAAAGAGGAAAAACTGAAAATGTAGACAAATGGGGTAGATGGATGTGAGATCCCTGGGTTGGAGTTGAAAGAAAATGATGGAATAGAGAACAAATGTATGGTGGCACTAAAACAGACCACCATTAAAATACAATTGCTCTCCTGTATGCTTCATCATGTTGACTCAAACTGAAGCAGCTTTATTGTGTTTTATTGACTCGAGTGGTTGAAATACACTGTTATGCTGTCTGCAAATATGCACCACTTAATTTTCCCAGCTGAGCTCCATCCAGTACTTTAGCACTCTAGTGTAAAATCATCCAATTCAAGCACATGTAGTTAAGACTACTCCAGCATTATGAAAAGCATTCTTATGTTTGCAGAGTAATCCTAAATGGTAAAGAATGTACTTTCTGCCACTATCTCTAATAAGAAACATTGAATATTGTCCCCTTATGTATTTTTTAATCAATGTCGTGGACGTGTTATTAAGACCTTAGGAAACTGGCTAACTAGTAATAAAGGGCATCATTAAGTGTTTCTGTCATTGTGACAAGTTGCCAGGCAACAAGCACCAAACTCTTGGAAATTTCCTTGGATTAGTCCTCATCGTATACATTGAGCACGCTTTTAATACAGTTGTTTCTGATGAAACACAATGCTTTTATTTATGGCATTTAGTTTTATGTTGTTGGATTCCACCTCTATCTCATTAAAAAGGATGCACCGTATCTGGGATCTACCAATCAACCTAAAACCACAAAGAAAAACTTCAAACTATTGCATAAGAGAATATACTGTTACCTCTCCTCAGAACGCATTTTTACAAAAGAACAAACAAGAAAATACTTTTTTTTAATTTATTGAATATTTGTCTAGTGTCTTTCTCTGCTATTTTATTTTGTATAAAAAGAATTTTGAGCCCCGCAAGATTTAGGAAGTTGAACAATTGCTGTATTTAATACATAAAAGACAAGGTCTTCTTGCTGTCATTACACCATGGTCCTCTTTCATTCCAAAGAAAATGGCCCAAATTTTCAACATGTAAATGTATCTGTAGTCTAATTCTCAAAAACTTTGGTCAAAATTTAGTTCAGAATCCAAATAACTGGACTTGAGCTGAATTTTTATCATTTTTTTTGTTACTTTTACACCTAAGCTAAATGTGGGAGTGACCCCTTTACATGTGACTGACAAATCATCTCTAGAAAAATGTAACTGGGAATGTTGAGACTTGTTTGTCCCACTAATGTTTTACAATATTTGAGAAAAATGGGGGTTTGGCGATGTCATATCCTGTCAAGATGGCAAAAGTTGTGAAGCTAAAAAAAACAAACTTACAAACCTAAGTTTTACATGTCTTACTGCTGTCTATTCATTATAACCCAGAGATGTCGCCGGTGACGCCTAAATAGCACATTTTTTGGCTTACCGTTCGACCGTTTACGCGATCAACATAAATCAACTGATTCTGACGTGGAGAAAAGCGGCTTTGCACATTGGCTGTGTACAGATATGCAACACACTACTAACATTAAGTGTTCATAAATGCACAAAGCTGTTTTTCTCTGCGACAGAATCAACTGGAATTACATTTGAAAATACTTGTAACTAAAAGCTACTGTGTAAATGGGTTAGTACAGTTACCTGGCTGTAGAGTTACATTTTGTTTTTGTCACCTGTCAGTCAAATGACCATGAAAAAAATATAAAATATAATTACTAAGTGAAATCTAACCATGATGTTTTGGGATCAACTTTAAAAGCATATTTGTTCTGTAGATACTTGGTGAAAAGTGCCTGGTTGCAGTTACTTTTGTTTTTAACTGGGCTTCATTCCAGAAGTTTGTGGTTGTGATTCTGCAAGAATGGGGATGTTCATTGTTTGGCAAACGGAGGATATATTGGGAGGTAGAGGTGGTCCTTTGTCCACTTGTGCTCTCTACCTTTTCAATAAAACTACAAGAGTGTGGGGAAAGAGGGATTGAACCAATGACATTTTAAAATAATGTGTTATGACATTTTTAGCTGCAGCACTTAGGATCCCACATATGCCCTTGTAGCTGCCGCTTCAACTGATGTTGCTAACCTCTCCATCCAACCTTCCAGACCTGCTCAGCTTCATCACAGCGTGTCCCAAGCACCCTGTCTTTTGACAGCAGCTGTGCTCTTCGCGCCACCTGTAATACCCCGAAAGGACATCTTCCCGTCATTCTTGTTTCCATTTTTCTCCCCTTCGTCTCTCTCCACTCATCCATACTGACCCATTTCCTCCATTCAGTCATCCCCTTGGCCAGCTGCGCCCCTCATCCTACATACTGTACGCATCTTCCCCCACACCTGTCCCCCAGACAGCTATGCGTGTGTGAGTGTGGTGGGGGTATGTCTGGAGGACGTCGGGGGATCTTAAACAATCATCCATCCACTACACTTTGACTTTCAGTGGTTCTAACCCACATGGTTTTTTACACACACACACTCAGGTTCCTCTGTTATTACTCATAAAGTAGATGGATTAATATAAATGGCAAACCCTCTATATTTTTCCTTGGAACACAAAAATATTTTTTGTCACTGAAAGCAACTCCAGCTCTAAAATGTAGAAAAAAGTTGAATGAAGTTGTGTTTAATTTAAGAAATGTTACTCTGTTTTTATATAAAATAAAGCATAAATTCACTTCTGATGCAAGCGTGTTTTTTTTTCTTTAGGAGACACAGCTGTATATAAGGACGGCATGTTTTGGATCATGGGCCGCAGCAGCGTTGACATCATTAAGAGTGGTGGCTACAAGATCAGTGCACTCGACGTAGAACGCCACCTATTGGCCCATCCAGACATCTTAGGTGAGAAGGCTGCACAATAATGTACTTCTTTGTGATTGATTCTGGAGGACAGGGCCATCTGCACCATCACAAACAGGACAAGAAAAGAAAAGACAAGAAAGCTGGACAGGACAGCTTTTATACTTGATTGCAATGCACTAGTTATCTATGGAGGTCCAGAAGAGACAACCTTAAATAAATATATACACCATTAAATCATTAAGTAAAAGTGTCATTAATTATTTAAAATTGGTATTAAATAAATAACATTGGCAATCAAGTTTCATGAGAGTCCTGCTTTCATATTCTCTATATGTCTCTAAAAAAGTTCCTGTCGCTGAAGCCGCAATGATAAGGTTTAGACCAGGCCAGAGCAATGGAGTACAGGTGATCTGAGTTAGCCACGCCCCTTGAGTTGGATGGGACAGTTTGACGGATAACATATTAAAATGCTGCAAAAGGGACCATGAAATCATTCATTAAATAATGAAATATGTCATTAAATTATGAAAAGTGTAATTAAATCATGAAATATATCATTAAATCATTTAAAATTGAATAATATTAAAATATGGACACATTTAATGACGCTTTTAATTAATTAATTATCATTTTGAATAATTAATGGTACTTTTATTTAAAATTTTCATATTCCATATTTTTTTTCTATTTGTCTCTTCCATCCCACACTGGCCATGAAATAAAGAAATATGTCATTATAAATGTTTAAATGTGCTTTTTAATGGCAATTTTAATATTTTAATGCCACATATATTTCAACATTTATTGATTTCCAATTTTATTTATTTAAAGCCAATTTTAAATAATGAACGACACTTTTATTAAATGATTTAATGGCGTATATATTTATTTAATTGTTGTCTCTTCAGGACCTCCATACACATGTTTGTGGGGTTTTTTTCCCTCACCTGTTTCAGGTATTTCAATATAGGTTGAAAGTACGATTTAGTCAAAAGTGTCATTCTGTTCTTACCCATTCCATTTCATGGTTTATACCATTAAAGAAAAATGCAGACAATTCTAATATATTGATGCAAATGTATCAAATCTCAAAGATATTCTTAAATGCTTTTTAATTTTTTTTTTAGCAAAATTGTTCTTTCTTGATCTGAAGCTTCTCATATTTGACTTGATTTCTCTGAAACAACTCATGTGAAAAGTACAGTACTGACTGTTGACACACTGACAAACGATTCTGCTGATTATGTTGCAGTGAATAATCATCTATTCAAAGTGTTATCAGTCTTGGTGAAAATATGTTCATTCATGACTGGATCTAATTTGAGAAACATTAGATTTTTTTGTATATTTATGTTTATCATTCAGAGTTAGATTTAAAGAAATGTTTTCTTTTTTGTGTTTTTGTCTATTTACCTGTTTGTGAGTTTAGATGTGGCTGTGATCGGCGTCCCTGATGCCATTTGGGGTCAGAAAGTAACTGCTGTGGTGCAGCTGAAAAGGGGGCGGAGTCTGAACCTGTCAGAGCTTAAGATCTGGGCGAGGTACAGTGGCATGAATTTCATCCTTATGATCATTTTTTTTGTTAAAATAATAATAATTAAAGCCGCGAGCGGCGTTGGATGGCCCGCAGGCACTACCCGTC
>BSAI01000104.1:10484102-10498814 GCA_036245035.1 Adrianichthys oophorus
GCTTAACTCAGAATTAGCCCAAAAAACCCCATTATAAGCCAAATTAGCGGAAAAAGTTAGCATATTGCTAAAATGTTAGCTTAACTCAGAAATAGCCCAAAAAACCCTATTCAGTGTCAACATAGTGGAAAAAGTTAGCATGTTGCTAAAGCACTGGCTTAACTCAGAAGCTGCACCCAAAAAAGCCCATTACGCTCTATGTGTGAAATTGATGAAAAAGCAGTTTTTTCAAAATGGCGGCTTTTCTGTTGGTTTTATCGCCATAGCAACCATTTTATGTTTTGATCACCCTGTGACACCGAACAGATAGACGTAAGTTTCAGAAGAATCGGCAAAAGTCAACATTAGAAGGTCCTTAGCAACAAAGGTTATGCGCTAACCACCTCCACTTTCCTAATATGGTCGTATCCGCTCCTATTATATCATGTCCAGTTCTGGTCAGAGGTCAACATATAAAATTTTCACAAGAATCCGTCAAAAAATGGCCGATTATAAAGACTGCGCCACTTTTGCGAGCTTGCTACGCGAACACCATTTAAGATACAGAATTACGATTGGTACCAAATTTTCACAAATTTCTTCCCAATGATGCCCTAAAAGTTTGAAAACGATCGGGAAAAAAAAACCCTGGGCTGAATTTTTGATTTAGCTAGTAGTAAAAATGATTTTTTTGAAAATTCAAGATGGCGGCCTCTTCCCAAAGTCAAACTTCAACGAAACTTTTGGGGTTGTTGTAGACTTGCGCTAGCTGCATGTGTGTGAAATTTCGTTAAAATCGCGACAACAAAAGCCCCGTTTTTACGTACTTGAAATTCGCGGAATCCCCAATTTGGAAACAAAATGGCCGCCAAACCGTTGGTCGTGTGGCAATCACGTAATAATTTCAAAACTTCCTTTGGGTATCCCCGATAAAGTTACGTTGGTTTTGTTCGTTAATTCTAAAACAAAAATTCCGATTTTTTTTTTTTCTTCGCTGAGTAAGCTGTTTTTTTTTGCGTCGGTTTTTCGCTTACCCTGGCCACAATTTTAACGTTGTAGTTTCAAATGTTATATTGCCACGTTAAGCTTGACGTACCGGACGCGTGGATATGCGCTTCGTGACATTTCGATAAAACATGTGCGAGCTAGCTAACACCATAGCGGTTGCGAGCTCGCCACGTGCACGCCATTCAAATTCTACAACTTCTACTTCCAACATTTTGTTCACAGTTCCTGGCCATTGATGCTCGTCAAGTTACAAAACGATTGATGAAAATCCCTAGGACGAGTTTACGTTTGAAGCTCGTAGTAAACGTGCTTTTTTTTGACAATTCAAGATGGCGGCCTCTTCCGAAGGTCAAAGGTCAACGAAACTTCTGTGGTGGTTGTAGACTCCGGCTGGCGTGATGTGTTTGAAGTTTCGTTAAAATCGGAAGAACCAAAGTGTCGTTTTCCCATATTGTGGAAAAACGCGAAAATCGCCAAATCTCGCACTTCGCTACAAAATGGCCGCCACGGCGTGGGTCGTGCGGCCCCCCCATAATGATTTCAAAAGCTCTCCTGGATACCCCCGACGCGTGTGTTTTGGTTTCGTGTGCGTATTTCAAAATTTTTTTTTTTTTGCTCCTTAAACAAATTTCGGCCCATTCATTTTTTTGGCGGTATCGCTCGCTGTGATGTCATCGTTTTGGGGGGGTGGTCGTTCACTTCAAAATAAATTATTTTACAATTTTCCCTAGGTCTGTGGAAATTTTGGTGAGTTTTCGGGTATGTGGCGGGGGTCAAATTTAGGCAAACAGGTGTCGTTAGAAAGGAGAATAATAATAATAATAATAATAATAATAATAAACAAAGCAGATACAATATAGAAAAATTTACGTCTAGGACTGTGTGGGTTCGTGCACTTTTTTTTGTACTACACACTGGCCAGGTCTGTGGGCTTAAAGGCCTGTTCCTTCAGGTCGGTCAAAGGCTTTTTGTATGTTTTTGGATCTTTTCGTACGTGTAAAAACAATACGGTCCTTGCAGACAGGACCCTGCTGCTGCGGGCCATAATAAATAAGAATGGTTTGTTCTGGTTGTAGACTGATTGGTAAATGAGTGGTTACTGACAGAAAAGATGAGCTGACAGACTCTGCACTTTACAGTAAAGATAATTACAATTTCTCCAGACAAAGCAAACAAGGGTATAGAAGCGAAACAAAATATAAGTGATTGCTACATTTGAGATGGATGGTGGTGTAGTGGTTGGCACTCTCACTTCACAATAAGAAGGCCTTAGTTTGAACTCCAGCTGGGTCTTTTCTGTGTGGAGTTTGCATGTTCTCTTCACATGTTCCTGAAGCAGCTTTTCTCCGGGGACTCCGCTTTTCTTCCACAGTCCAAAAATATGCTTGATAAATGAATTGTGACTAAAATTTCTCCCTAGGTGTGAATGTGTGTGTGTGGTTGTTTATCTCTGTGTGGGCCTGTGATGGACTGGTGAACCATTCTGGGTTTACCCTTTTGCTTTTCAGTAGCTCTGTAGGCTGCAGCATCCCTCTGACCAGAAAATGTTTTCTTACAGTTTCTTTTAATGTAAAACACATTTGAGGTATTTTAATGAACAGAGATTGCATATGGCTCAGATTAACTCAAGCCTCTAAAAGCGAGCACATATTTCTAAAATTATCTTTCACAGTTTTTACTACTCGTTTCCCCATTAAAGTTTAACTAAACTGAATTTGTTTTTGTAAATCAAAAGTCTTTCATTATCACAAAACTTGATCAGAAAACAGAATAATAGCAACTATCGACATGTTAACTGTCAGCTGCAGAGAAAGGCTAATGTTTTCTCAACACAAAAGTCCATAAGCAAAGGCACATTGTTCCTACCATTAACTTTCAAACATTTAGGTAAGTCAAATATTTATTATTTCATTTGTCCTGGTTGAATGGTTTAAGTGTTTTCATTTCCAAGAATGAAAAGTCTATTTGACTTTTATTTTCACTTTTCCAGGAATCTAATTACACTTTTGTCTTTTTTAATCAGATTATTTTTGATTATACAGAAAGGTAAAAAAAGAAAAAGATTTTCAGAGAACTCAAAGCACTGGACCGTTTTCTGCCTTTAGGAGGGCTTTTTGGTCCCTGGTGAGCTGCAGTTCTGTACCACCAGAGGAGTCTGTGACCTGAATAACTTATAACCAATCCATCATCCTGACTCCACCGAAACAAAACACAAACAGAGCTCTGCGCCCCGTTATTACACGAGCTGTTATTGTTGAATATTGTTACTATTATTTCACCATTGCATTGTTGGTTCTTTCACCTGTAGCGGGCAAATAAAAGCTAGTAATTCGGACTCTGCAGATCTCAGGGCAGCGGTTGGCCCTCAAGTACTCTGATCGATATGAAAGGAGGGTGGGGGGGGGCGCAGAGGCTAGAGATGGACTAATGAGAGAAGCACAAAGAAAAACAAGCAATGAAAAAGAGGAAGAGGAGAAAGAAGCATACAAATAATAGCTGGCTTTTTCTTCCTTCTCCTCTGTCTAAATGTCACTGGAGTTTGCTGGGGTTTTTTATGTATTTATTTTTATCTGCAGTAGACAATAAATGTTGACATCAGCCCACAATGACACTTGCTTTTTGACTTTAGCCCTCGCCATAAAAATTTCAGCTTGCTCATCTTCGCCCACAGAGCATCACTTTTGCTCCGTCATAACTCTGAGTTCCACACCAGCGTTTTGTGAGGGTGTCAAGGCTGACAACTCCATGCGGAGTGTGGAGTTTACGTCCTGCCGGTCCAGAATGGTGGATTACTTACTTCAGCCTGTGGCCCCGGTTAACTCACATATGCATAAACACACACACACAGTGTTTGCTGCCAGAGGTCCAGCCAGAGAAAACCCACAGCTCGCCGCCCAAGCCAGAGAGTAAAAGAGACAGGAGGAGATAAAATGAGACATAAACAAGGAGATGGATGCTCACTCTTCAGTGCCCTGGCTTCAGCTGTCAGCATGGATCTCCGTCACACCCTGTGTGCCATGAACACACACACCCCAGAGAAATTGGCGACACAAGTGAGTCCTGTTACAGGAGCGTGTATGCACACACTCACTGAGTCATGGAGACGCAGACATCTGCTGAGAGGAGTTTTAATGGTAAATGCATGAGTCATACTTTTTCTTTTTTTTACTCACACAACAGAGATATGCAGGAGAACACACACAAACACATACAAACTAGGTTACCAGATAATGAAAGAAAGCTTCAGGATTCAAGACTTTTTAGCCACTGCAAAAAGTAAAAATAAGAAAGCTTTTAATTATCTCAGCCTTCAGTTTTCCATATTATTTTTATTTCTTTTTCACCTCTCAGTGATTAAATTGTTTTGTGTGAAGGGGAACTGTCTGTGTCTGGGAGCGAATTGGAGATATTAGGGAGGAGAGCTGCAGAGTGTATGAAGGACATTTCTTTCCTTATCGCCACTGCTCTGCCACAGGGCCAGCCTTTGTTTTCCAATTGTTTTTATTGTTTTCTTTTATGCTGTCGCATGCATGTGCGCATATGTGTGTGTGTGCGCGTGCACTTCCATCTGCGGCGCGACAGTAAATCATGTCCTTGTGCATGTTTGTCTCTCTTTTTATTCTTTGTGTGTTTCATTTCTGAATAGTACTCTGTGTTTAAATGTTTGTGGCAGGGAGCACATGGCGCCGTACACCGTACCCACGGGCTTGCTGCTGGTGGAGGAGATACCCAGAAATCAGATGGGCAAAGTCAACAAAAAGGACCTCCTGCGACAATTTTTCCCGTGACTGGACAGCTGGGAAACGTTTGGCAGCACACGTTTTTTTCTCGACTTTGCACCTTTTATCCAATTACAAATACCTGCACATTATGGACGCTAAACCATGGAGAACAAAGAATTTAGACTGATTTTTTTAAAGCATTGTGTTGCTGATTGCTTTGTAAACAAAGATCCTCACATTTATTTATGATTTCACCCTTTAAAAAGAACATGAATAAAAATTAATTAGATCTTTTATTTTTCTTTCAAAACTGATGTTGTCTTTAGTTCTGACTACTGATACACTTAAATACCCGCTCCAATCAACTTTTGATCTGTTGTATTGAGTTCTCTGTGGTCTTTTAAATTATGATTATGCCGTTTTTATTCAAAATTGAAAAAAAAAATAAACCTGTTTGAAAATGAAGACGTACAAACATCTGTTTGTCTACAAGTGGATGCACCGGAATGGAGCGGAGCAGGGAGCTTGTGGCTTGCTGACTGAAGTATCTATGTCACAACTACAAGCTTTTTCCAACGTCATTGTTTCACCTGCTCCTGATTCTCAACGATTTGAATAAAGAAACTCAGAAATGCAATTTTAAGCTTAATTTTCCTTATATATGCCCTCCATTAGGAGAAGAATGCCACAAGAACAGGGAAAAAAATGCCAAAAACACCATTTTCATTGGAGTGAGTCTTTAAGATCCCTGAGTAATTAGATGATTGAAAATTAATAAAATTTAAGTTAAATTATATTCCACTTTTTTTGCTCATTCCTGCATGTCATTTCACCGTGAGTGAGTGAGTGTGCAGCTGTGCTTACACAGGTGCGGCGAGAGCTTGAAGGCAGACTCTCCAGCAAGGCAGAGCACCCCAGCTGGATGCCCTGCACTCCATCTGACTAACCCTCTCCTTGCCTCTCATCCTTTCTCATCTCAATTTCAGCATGACTTTGCCTCCTCCGTCGTTATCACACGTCACAACAGATTGCAGCAGCAACCTGAAACAACTTGACTGCCACTCTTCCTGTTTCTGAATGAGCGCTGGCGGCCCGCCAGAAGAGAGGAGCGAAGACGACAGACGCAGAGGAGCCCTGGCTCTGACCAGGGAAAATTAATAGAGGGATGGAAGACGTGGGGAGACACTGAATGCTGAGATAAAGATGAGCAGAAGAAGAGAGGAATGGAATCTGCCTGAGATAAACAGTCATGATGAACAGCCCGGCGACTGTAGATGGAAAGATATACAAGTGCAACCCCCCCAGCCGACACGCACACACATTTTGCTCGTCCACCCACAGCCACCAGAGACCTGATTAAGAGAGCAGTGTTATCGATCTGTGGGCTGGCAGGCCAGGATGGATGAGCAGGCAGAGCTGCAGCAGCACCAGAGGACAACTCCTGTGCCCCCCCCCACTCCACACGGCCACAACTACCCACCCACACCCGGGCTGGGAGTTGGCAAAAAGGTCGTAGATGCCTTGCTGAGGCTGCAGCCAACAGCAGGGGGTCAACAGGAGCTCAGAGCAAGTGAAGATGGGGGTAATAGGTGCAGTGTGCTGGGGGAGGAGACAGAGCGGAGCATATTCCCTGGACTCAGGTGATGGAGTGCCCTTGAACTGTCTCCACCTCTTTTTTTTTTTGTTTGTTTGTTTGACTTCTGAAAACACGTGTCTGCTGGAGCGTGGTGGTGGAGCTTGTCTACAGACGGCTGCTTATTGGGCCCCAGGGTCCAGGAGGGTGTGGGTCACAGGGGACACGGGTGAGATTGTTTTGGACAGAAAAAAGGCCTCAGAAGAGGGGCAACAGTTTTACCGGAAGGAGACCTCTCAGATGGAAGTTTTGGAAAAGTTTTTGATGCTTCTTTTTGCATGGCATCAGTTTACAGGCGCATTGAACCCCAGCTGGAACCAGGTGGCATCACATGCTAACTAAGGATTGAATCCGTATTGGATTCTGCTGTTGTTTTCTTTTGTTACATCAGGCTCGCTGATGAGATGCAGGATCTTTCAATCACCCATTCATTTTCTCTAACTGCTTCTCAGAAGCACATCTCATTGAACACCTGGCTGAAGATTGCAGCTTCGTCGCCGGGCCGACAGAGACACACGAGCAGAGATTAGAGAAGACTTACACGTCAGAGCAAAGCTGTTCTGCCTGTCCAACCTCTCACCAGCCAGCCGTGATGAAGAGGAGCGCTTCTGCTCTTGAAACATTTTACAGAAGGATTGATTTCCTTTTAGGCTCTCATTAAGTTATAGAGAAAATAAAAATGCAGATCAGTCACATTAGCAGAGAGGTTGTTTGTCTTTTTGCAGCTTTACAAAGTTACATCAGTAGTAAAGAGTGTAGATAAGGAGTTTGTATGAAGACGAATCTTTTCCAGTCTAAGTTTAGCTGAAAGTCTGAAGAGTCTTGCTGGTAATTATTCTGTAACCTGCTAATTTATCAGAAGTTTTTCTTTTTTTTGGTTTTCTGGGTGAATATTTAACACTTGATAACACGTTACAACATTATGAACAAGCTCAATAATTTCCATCTTTAATCAAACCAGCTCATTTCTCCCATTTTTGATTGTGATTCTATCAATCTTTATTTTTTTCTAGATTCCAATCTATTTTCCAAGCCTCTACCTTCCTGATGAGGATCACAGAGGTCCGCTGGAGTTTACCCCCGCTCACCAAAGAAGGGGTACGCCCCAGTTAGATGGACAAACAAGCACCTATAGTCACTTCTAAAATACATTTTTATTACATTTCATACACTTTTATTTTGAAGGATGATGGAAAATTATCAGCAATCTTAAATCAAAATGTATCCTCTGAAAATGATGCACCAAACAAACTTTAACAAATACTTTCATTTAAAAATAATTTTTTGTTCTCTTTGCAATGCTTAAATAATCATGAGTTGCTGGTTTCTTACACTTTGTTAATAATGATACTAATATTGACTAAAAAAATCAGGGAGGCGAGTGGAGGTGGAGCTTTTTGCTGGGGTGGCAACTGGGGGGACAACTGCAAACAGAGCAAGATCTAAATCCAAAAACCTAAATGACAAAGCAAAATCCAAGAGCATAATCCTTACAATCACAGAGGAAGAATTCATGTAAGAGCAAAGTGTCAGTCTTTTCCTTCTGTATTCCAGCTGATCTTCCTTCAGCTCTCGTGCAGCTTTATTAAACTGCCTTCCTCCTGCAATAATTCATCATTGGCAAGATTATAAAGTTGCTCTTTCTGACCGAGAGCTTCCTGAACCATGTTAAACATGTCTTTATCTGGAAGAATTGTAAACACACTGAAGTGAGATATGCAGTGTGTAAATCCAACCTGACCTTGTGAGGCTCAAAACCAAGAAAAATGACTGATGTTTGCAGCTTTTAACAGCCTTTCAGTAAGTGTAATTTAATGGTTATTTTATTAACTTCAAAACATGGGCTTTAGTTTAGCCTGTATTATGATGCACAGGAACTGTCCTACTCCAATCATATTTTGATCTATTATAAAAGCATTTCCAGTGTCTTTTAATCATAATCATACAGTTTTTAGACAAAATCAAAATACCTGTGTCATATTTTAGGACAAAGTTTCTGCAGAGCAGCAAGAGTGCATGACAAACTCACCTCTAAGTTGTGGGCAGGACCATTTGTGCAGAGTGAGCTCAGTCCCATTTTCCCATCATTCATCTGTTTACACACTCTCCTGCTAGCTTACAGCCCCTCACAACCCCAACCTAACATTACCGGTGCGACAAAAATGGCGAGCAATATTGGAGCAATCCAGCCAAACAGTTTTGAGCCAAATACCAGCTCGGACGAAAGAAAATGAAGACGTACATGGATCTATTTGCCCACAAGTGGATGCATCAGAATAGAGCAGAGCAGGGAGCTTGTTACCCGCCCAGCGTAATTTTGACGTCCAAAGTACTCACGTTTCAAACGTTTTTTCATCTGATCCCATTTCAAATTTTTTTTACCAAAAAAAAAACACTCAGAAATGCAATTTTAAGCTTAATTTTCTTCATACATGTCCTCCATCATTAGAAAAATGTCACAACATGGGACTTTGACATCTACATAAAATCTTCCCTGACTCTTCTCTGAAATGCATAATCAAGATCAACAATGCCCCCCAAATTTACTGGCCAAGCAATTCACTCTCTGCACAGCGCGCATACACAAACATGAAGCAAACTTTTAATTATACAGTCAGACATTTGCATGCACACTCTTGACAAAAGGCTACGAGCCCGCAGCCACTTGATTAACGTGACAGGCTTCATGAATGTAAGTGGGCAAAGAGACGAGTGATGCGAGGATGACAGGCAAGACTCTTCAGCCCCAGGGACACCCTCATGTACAGTGCACACAAACATAAGCACACATCAGTGGATCCAGAATGCCACCAGGCCTGTGTGGGCGAGTAACTGATGCTTGTAGTGGTAGGTTGTTGTTTACATGGAGCTCATGTTTATTCTGAAGCGACTAACAGCTCAGTGGCTCTGCCGCAGGCTTCATTCCTGTGAGTCCTGCTGAGTTTTCTCTTTTCTCTCATTTGTTTTCTTTCTCTTTTTCTTTGGTAATATTTGCCCCTCTTTGTTGCTGCCTTTTTGTATTTTCTCTTTTGCTCTTGCTCACAATTTTGGCAGCTTGTGTCATTTTCATTGTCATTGACTTTAAAGCGCTTGCTAAAGCCCGCATGTTTTGGGATTTTTCCCACTGAGCAAAATTGTCTTGTCTTTTAACAAACACCCTCTTTTTTTAACAATATGTAAAATGTGACTGAAAATGATCACTGAAGTCATTTGTGAAAATGTTTTATTCGCCATTGTTTGGGGAATTTTGAAAAGCAAGAAAATTATTTCATTCAACACATAGGGTGTTAATCAGGGTGTTAAAACAATACTACTTACTACAATAAAGAAATACTATTGGTATTCTGGAGAATTCAAGCAAATCTTTCAGCCTGGCCCTCCACAGTAATTTCTGGTTCTCATATGGCCCCCTTGGAAAAAGTATTTGCCCACCTCTGTCCTAGTGGAATGATGATGAAGTACAGGGCAGAAAAGATGGATGAAGTTCTATCCAATGGGTTATTGAAGAAAGTTTTGATCTTGCTAATGAGATCTCAGAAATGCATGCATCAAATATTATACAAATGGTTATACGGGGTAAATCTGATATTTTGAGTTTTTGCAAAACTCTATTTTGGGTTTCACTTCAAAAATGTTGAAATAAAAATGAAAGTGGCAGTTGCAACTCTCTTTTCTGTTGAATCTTTCTCCAGAAGATGAAAAGAATCTCATATAGAAGGACAAAGGATGACCTTCACATGTACTGCTTCTTTCAGGTAACAGCAGAGACATTTTTTAAACAATTTTTCTTGGAGCTCTCCTGATTTAAAATGAAAACTGCAAAACTGTTTGGTGAAAATGAAATATTCTGACACACTGGACATGGCAGGTCCGGTTTGGAGAATACACCTGTTCTGACTGCAGCGGACCAACTGCTTCAAGGCGTTTACTTGTTGGATGTGAAATTATGAAAGCAAAGGGAGATTACCAGACAACATATAGTATCAAGCTGCTTTCTTGCTATTGAGTATCTGTCTATTTCCATAGAGTTTTTAAAACTGTATTTCTTTGAACGCCCAAAGCTCTTTACAGTCACAGTCCCATTCACTCATGCACACACACGTTCACACACTGATTGGCTGGACACGTGGCCGGGCTGGGTGGGAACCTAACATGTAATTTTCTGTTCAGAGGCTCTACCTTTGCATCACGGCTGCCCCTGTCAACGCACATACAGTGTAAAATGGTGTAACTGCACCATAGAAACAAACACTCTGAAAGTCTGCTTTCAAAACTTTTTTAACTTCCGTTTTTAAATTTTATATCCGAGTAATTTGTCCAGATTTTGATTTTTCTGAGTCATTTTTTTGTATGAGGGAAGCCCAAAACGTAATTAAATAGACGTTTCATAGGAAGTGGTCGCAGGAACGCGTGTTTCCAAGCTCGATGTGAGCATAATACATGTCTATAGAGATCAGTACAAATGGATTGCTAATGTAGCTGAGCAGAACTATGAATGACACTTTGTCAAACCCTTTAAAAAACTATTCAAATTTTGTGCATTAATGGTACCTATCTAGCCAATCTAAGCAAACTTAACAAGAAAATAAGAAAACGTCGCAGGTCTTTTTATTTTCCTACAGTTTGATTAAAATGTAAGACGGTCTTGTGGCATTACAGTCTGTTTAAATCTACAAAAAAAAAACTAACAACTGACTTGTCCAAAGCAGCTTAGCCTGTTAACAAGCCATACTTAGCAACTTCCATTGCCTCCAAACAATCCCAGCATCACCAGATTCTTTTTCCACACAAAAGTGATGGAAAGTTAAGCTGATGTGCGTGTTTCCAGAAAGTTTGCCTCCATCTTTTTTCAGCTAAACACAGGTTTAAAAAACTTTTTTTAAGAAGAGAATCAATAGTGAATTATCATGTTCCAGCACTCATAACTTGGCTCACTCAACAGTGGAGAGAGACAAGGTCACGAGAGAATAAATAGCAGGCAGACTAGCTAATGATCTATCATTCTGGACAAGCGGCTGCACCCGAGAGCGGGCTGGCTGACAAGATCATTAATAAAAGGTGCTGGGAGAGTGATCGATCGGCTTGATGGATGATCAGGGCCACAAATACTATAAAACACCTGGATGTCAAACCTTGTCTCTTTGAAGGGGGGGGAGCTTTTTAAAAAAAGAAAATGTTAAAATTCCAGCGCAATCAGGAAGTTTATGCATAGGGTCGAACCTTGAACCTAAAAATCTTCACCGTTATAACAAATTGATTTAATGTCGTAGGACTTTTGGGGTGATTTCACCCTTGCATTTGCCTCACATAGAGGCTCATTGATGGGATTTCGGGTGGATGGAGGTGTCAGCAGGTGTGGTGTGGTTGCTGCTGCAATCACCAGACTGTAACTGCTCTGTGACTTTTATCTTTCTCTTTTCTGTGGGTTAATCTATCTTTTCTGCATCTTTTTGCCTCCTTTAAATCTACTAGGTAACCATAGTCATTTTTTCACCTGTATGTGCGAATACACTCACACCTTACTCAGCAGCTCATCTCGATTCCTAATCTTTTCAGAATGAGAGGGAGAATCACTTCAGACGTGGTGTAGTCTCCGTGCATGGCTGCCCGTATCAATATCTGTACATTGATTTGGCCTTGCCTCTCCTGCTCCATTCATCCAGATATAGATTGGTTTTCCCAGCAGGTATCTCAGCCTATAATCTGAATGATGGGCGGAGTGCGTCAGGGAGGGTGTATTGAACCGAGATGTCCCACTTGCCGTCAGAGTATGTTGAACTAGTGAACAAAAAGAACTGGAAGGAGACGCCGGTGTGAGACACACTCCCGTCAGCTGGTGAATCAGATCAGAGATGGAGATTTAGTAATATTTACCAATTAATTAAAGCTTCTGAGCTGAACATACCTACCTCAAGACACCTGCTGTAGTTGTAAAACAGCACAGACATCACTAAATTTTGGAGTAAATTTAGAACATCCTTATCCTGAAAATAAGAAAAGAACACAAATCTTAAGAGGAAAATTCCAGGAAAGTGATAAAACTATCTGTTTATGCAGCAAATCATTTTTACTTCAAGAAAAACATTTCACTAAAAATGGAAAGAAAGAGGGAAACATAAACTAAAACAGCTAGCCGTTAGATAGAATGACAATGGGGATCAAAAATTTAGGCACCCCAGGTAAAATGTTTTATTATTGTGGATAAAGAACCCAAGGAAAGATTGAAAACTCCCCTGAAGGTATCAGTTTACAGATGAGACATTCTTTTAAAATGTCAAAAATGAGGCTTTATTTCCATAATTTACCCTTTCAAAATAACAGAAAACAAAATAATGGTGTGTGCACAAGTTTGGGCACCCTGGAGAGTTAATACCTTGTACTGCCCCCCTTGGCAAGTATCACAGCTTGTAAACGCTTTTTGTATCCAGCCAAGAGTCTCTCACTTCTTGTTTGAGGTATAGTATCTTCATCCATTCTTCTTTACAAAAGTCTTCCAGTTCTTTGAGATTTCTGGGATGTCTGTTACACTCTTCTCTTTTCAGGTCTATCCATAGATTTTCAAAGATGTTGAGGTCAGGTGATTGGGAAGGTCACTGCAAAACCTTCAGTTTATGCCTCTTAATGTAAGACAGTGTGGATTTTGAGGTGTGTTTAGGATCATCATTTGTTTGTAGAAGTCATCCTCTCTTCAACTTGTTCACAGATGGCATCAAGAACAGTCATCAAGAACAATCCATGACACTGTCAGGTCTCAGTTTTTCCAAAGGGGGTGGTGCATACTGCAGGGTGCCCAAACTTTTGCAAATGCCATTATTTTGTTTTCTATTTTTTTTAAAGGGTAAATGATGGAAAGAAAGCCTAACTTTTTAATGGACATATTAAAAGAATGTCTAATCTGTAAACTGATGTCTTCAGGAGATTTTTCAATCTTTCCTTGGGTTCTTAATGCACAATAATATATTATATATTTCAATCCCCACTGTACTTCAAGTTGAATGTTATACAGCCCAATATTTTTTAATTTTAATCTTTCAACTTTTTCTGTACCTAATTGCAGATATTTTTGATTACAGTGACAAAAAACTAGAGTATTAAGTTGAAATGGCTCAAACAAGAAGGATCAAAATGAGAACATGATCACAGTACAAACTGACTCATCTTAATATATCCTAATAAAATCTAAAACTAGCACTTATTCTTAGAACACAAAATCAAAATCTCTGTTTCCAAAATAATGACAAAAATGCAGGTTTAACTTGTCAGTTTTTTTTTTTACTTTAAAATGACATCCTTAAATATGAACCAAAAATTTTGGAGCCTTAGATCAAGTTTTTACATTGTTAAGAGTATGGGACAAAATGATTTTTTTCTCATTTCAACAGGTGTTGATTTACAAAAAAAATGGAAAGATGTAGAGAAAAAAAACAGCTTAAACATGGTCAAAAATCTAAAATGTTGAAAAACAAGGTATTAATGTATTTCAAGAATCAAATAGTTTGCATTGTTGCTCAATTTCTGCAAACACATTATTTTACCATAAATAGGACCTCCCTTCTTAACTTAAATTAAAAACATCATCATTGCTCTTCTGTTTAACATTCAGGTTCATGGGAATGTGTCTCTTTGACAACTTTCTGTGAACGACAATGAAAAAAGGTAACAGTTTTTGTCTGTATCATAAAGATAAAGAGTAATGCTTTTAGTTTCCAGACCAGATTTGCGAATGTGTTTTGCTTTTGGACACAAAAGCACAACCTTTCTGAACCCGTTAAGTCAATAAAAAGGCGTGTAATGCGGGTTAGGCTTATTGTGCAAAAGATGCAGAGGCATTTTGTCTTAATGTGTCTGTGCTGTTGCCATCAGTGCCTGACCATAAATCAGAGACCCTCAGGCCGCGGGGTTGCCCAGCTCATGGCTCCATGTGTAATTACAAAGCTGACATTTAAACAGCGGCAACCATATTTCACTCTGCACTGGATGCAGAGAGGTCTACATATAGAGAAAAAGTTTTTCACAAAGAAAAAAAAAAAGCCTTAAAGGACAAGAAAAAAATCAATAAGAGATCGAATGCATTCTAATGTCATGTTAATGGACCCTCATATTAATAATTCAGCGATGGCCATTTTGCTTGCTCATTAAAGTGGCAGCTGAGAGGAGAGATGTGCAAAATTACTCTGGCCTGCGCTGCTCCAGCAGCATCATTATCACATTGTCTTGCACAACGTTACACAAAATGTGTGTTTGTGCTACTCTTCCTTTCTTGTGTTTGTTGGTTCTTCTGTCAGAGATGTTATGCTTCTTCTAGCTTGTATGTTATTTCCTCTGTGTGTGTGTGTGTGTGTGTGTGTGTGTGTGTGTGTGTGTGTGTGT
>BSAI01000104.1:10498824-10741004 GCA_036245035.1 Adrianichthys oophorus
TGTGTGTGTGTGTGTGTGTGTGTGTGTGTGTGTGTGTGTGTGTGTGTGGGTTTGTGTGTGTGTGTGTGTGTGTGTGTGAGTGGGTGGGTGGGTGTGTGTGTGTGTGTGTTTACAACAGTTTTTATTTCAAAATAATGTGCAGTGGTGCAGTGCTGTCCACTCTCAGGGAGAGCTTTGATACAAATCAGTCTGAAGCTTCTATTTACACCTGTTTTTCTATTTAAGTATGTTTTTTTTTATCAAAGTTCATTTCAAGGTTTTATCAAGGCACAGTTCAATATCACCAATAGAACCGAGCATGTTTGACTAAGTTGCCTCTTTATTGACAAAAATGCATTTTTTATTGGTCCGTTCTTGTCATTTTTTGGTTAAAAAAAAAAGAAGAAATTGATTGAATTGTGAAAACTTCACAGATTATGCATCATAAATATATTTTATGTATTTTTCTCTCAGAAAAAGGTAACATGTTTTTCTTTCATTGTGCAAGGCAGCTTTTCCCAAAAGCTGAAAGAACTTGCTAAATGATTTCAGGTAGACGAGGCAGGCCCAGGGAAATGAGAACATCAAAACTGTAATTATCCATATCACCTCATCACCAGATAACGCCATATCTGTGCTCCATGTCTCAATTCTGTCTCCAAGAACGACATTGTGTTGCACATTCTTTTCTAATAGGAACAGTTAAATGTTCATTTCATACTTCTAGTAACTTTCAATTGACTTGTTAGATAATCTCTAAATTAAATCATAGATTGCAAAGCTACCACACTGGCTGGAAGCCTTAAAGACTGAGGGCCAAACTGCCAATTCAACCCATTTTCTTGAGAGAAAGAACTGAAACATAAATTATTTTACATTAAAATATTCATTAAAATGTAAAATTTACAAAAAATAAAGAGAACGAGATCAGTATTTAATGTACCTAAATCAGAGGCAGATTTAAAATGACACAAATGAGGCAGAGAGTAAGCCTCTTTGGCAAAACCAAGTCCATTCATGTGGACTACAAGTAAAACAAAAGTGAGGCAGTATAATTAAAGTTTACTTTTCACATGCCTACTATTTCTACAGCATGTTGTAAACTTAAGATGTTGCAATTTAGTCTGAAGAAGTTTTCAGTCTTCATATTTCCTTCTAAATGTTTGTACTTTTTACAGCACAAAAGTGTAATATCATGACATTCAATTAACAAAATCATGAAAAATGCAAATGACAGTTTAATTATTCGGGGGACTTCTTTAAAGCTATGAACCAGTAAAACCAGTCATTTCTACATATTTGTTAAAGTATTGTATAAGTATTGAGGTAAATTCTTGTCCACCATATTTTGTACTGCTAAAGACATCTACATATCCTTATTAATATTTTAACAGGGACTGCATGTCAAATTTAAGGTTTTTGAGTGTAAAACACCCAATGTCATTTAAAAAAAGGAAAAATATTATAATACACACAACTGCTAAAACTATATATTATACTACAATTTATTGTTAATAGCACAACATCTGACCATTAAAATTACCTCTAAATTTACCTGAGCATATTTCATTTTACAGTAATAGTTAGAAATATTACTTCAGAAGTGTAAAAACATTTTTTTAACAGTAATATCATTAAAAGTAACACCTGATTTTTTATGGTGACATTCTGGCAACTCCAGCTGCAAGTTCTTTACTGTAAAATCAACAGTATTTTTTTTACAGTGCATGGCCTTTAGTATACTTGCTATACTTATACTCAAGTATACTTTTTAAAATACACTTCAAGCGTACTACTTTTTGTTAAAGGTCAGATTATGAGACAAATAAAGATGCAGGTGAAAAGCATAACAGGGTTCTCAAAAAAGACACACAAAAAGTGTAACTGATGTAAAAAAATAAAAAGATCAACGTCATCTCTCTATAAAAGTTGCTTTGCTGTGACACAACAAAAGTCACCCCTGTCTGCACATGACCTGATCTGGTAATAGCTGACACTTATTGATCCAGAAGCAGTGTGTGAAACACCTTTGCTTTTTTGAGTGAAAGACTTCAATGGGTTTAATGAAGGGAGAGCTGCTGGTAGTGGATAAGTTTGAAGGCCACTATTGGCAGCTCCTAGTTAGGAAACGTATCAGAGGTGGGAGTTGTGAGACAGAGGGGAAAATTAAAATTCCTCTTTGGCCTGCTGTCAACCTGCGTCTGCTGACTGCTCAGAGAAGCTGCTGCGTGACGGGCTTCCTAATGGCGTTGCAGCAGCCGTTGCCACGAATTGCTTTGACTTGATTTATTTCTCCCTTTGCAGACCCCCCCCCCCCCCACCCACACACACACACACACACACACACTTCACCACCCACCCACAGGCACCCCTCCTCCTTCCTGCCAACGTCACCATTCAAGCATTCAGTATCTGCCCGTCTTTCTCTGCCTTTTGTCTTCATTGACACATACACGAGATACCATCTCCTCCTCAGCACCACGCCAGTGGCAGAGAACATCTGTCTCGAGGTCCAGCTGCCACTCAGAGTTAGAGTCAGGCGAGGTCGCACACTCCACTGGCCAGTCCAGAAAGGCCCGTGGGCAGAGGAGGGCAGCGCTGGCTGGCATCTGAGTGCATCCAGCCAGAAACTTGTCCTCGGGTCTATTCCGCTTTGCCTGCCTCACGCCATTTGTATGTTTGCATGCAAGCCTTGCAAGCAGACTTAGATTTTGTAGGTCAGAGGGCACCAAGGCATCAAAAAACATCGAAAGGCGGCTCTATCTCCTTTGAAGGCCCTTTTAGACTTTTCGAGTCGTGCGCCCACATGGCTCGTCCTTACAGCTGGGCTGCATCCCTGTGCTCAGCCACTGTTTGACCAGTTTTAATCTCCTTCCATTTGGAGTGTTTAAATTGTCTCAGTTCACTAAAGTTTCTATTTACCTAAGCAAAGTGGAATGCTATCAGAGGCAGCAGGCGGCAGCCTGCCACTCACGCAGCAGATAGCTCCTTCATGCAGCGACAGTGCAGATAAAGAGGAAAAGTACTGTTTAATCAAACAGTGAAGGCAATAGGGAATGAGCACAGGGACACTGGGATGGGATCCTCCAACTCTTCATGAAGCCATCCCTGGCTTCATATTCAAAGGAAAAGGCTTTCTTTGTTTCTGTGGTTTTTTTGACTGACTTTCTTTTTGAAACATCGTGACAGTAACGATGATTAAAAATAGGATTTCAGCACAGTTCAGTCACAAAATCAAACAAAAACTTTCAATCATAGTTGAAGCACGTTTGTGGAAGCATCTAGGGTTCATTATCAATGGGACTGGTGTTATATTTCAGAAGTCAATTAGTAAAAAATGAGTTTAACTATTGCAGAGTTTGCCATTTGTTTGTGTTTGAGCCATATAATCTTCCAAAATAAAACACAGACAATTTAATTTTTAAAATGTAAACCCTGCAGTATCCCTTTAGTTCATTAAAATAGGCTTTGAATCATAAACAAAATACTTTATTGCCCTTTTTAAATGTACTTTCTAATTTTAAAATCCCAATTTATCACAAGAGTTTACTCACGTTTGGAAGTTCTGCTTTAAAAGTAGGATTTGCATTTAGCAGGATTTTTTCCTTTTTTCCTAAATCAACAGCAGAAATTATTATTTTTTAAAAACCTGGCAACGTAAGGCAAAAAACCTTCTATCCTTGTGCTATCCTCGGCATGTTAACGTTGGGAGTGGAGTAATCTGGAACCCACAAGACAGCGCGCCAAACAAAAAAAAAATTTTAATTCACCAGTGTCCCTGACAGACATCAAATATTGTTCACTTTTGTCATGGGAGGGATAACAAACCAACGTAAAGCTGGGGTCATCTGGACCATACACACGGTTATTATATAAAAACACACACACATAAAAATACGCAGTTTCTCTCACTTTTTTAAAGTGCGCTTTAAACATTTATGTTTCCTTTTTCTTCTTATTATTACCTGACAGACATTACAAATTTAAACTGTTTATGAGGGATGGTGCTTAGTGCAAGACCTTCTGCAGGGTGGATCCTCTCCACTGCATGAAGTCTATTCTAAAGTCTCCATTAAGGTCAGTAGGAGTTTTTCATCGTTTGCTGACTTTCTCCCTTTTTTCCACTGTTTGCTGTAGTTTCTTTCTTTTTAAATTTCCCTTCATTCTTCTTCTTTAACTCTATTACTTTTTCCTCCCTCAGTCCCTCCATTTTGATACCTCTAACTGTCTCTCTCCTTCCATATCCATCCATCTTTTTTGCCTGCCCTTTTCAGGGGGCTCCGTATTTATCATCCTTATACCTGGAGGTTTGAGGGGCCGTGCAATGGCCTGATAGATGGGCCGGCTACTGATGTGCAACCACCTCAGGAGACACAAACCAGACAGCTATTTAGTAGCTGAACAAGACACATTGCTTTTCATGTATTGTTTTCTAGCTGCAAGGGTGTGAATGTGTGTGGATGGAAGGAGGGCGGTTTGAGAGCAGGAGGAGCAAAAGGAAAGACAGAGAAAGCAAACACACAACAACAGATCCTCCTTGGCTGTCCAGAAAAATGCAGCAACTGTGCACAAGATGAGCCATTATTCCTCTACAGTGTATCACTGTGTTGTTGACAAATCAATGGCTCTGCTGGCAAAGCCTCTGTTATAACAAACATAAAGCACTCAGACAGAGTCCCTGCCTGCTACTGAGATTTCAGTGAGAGACCGCTCAGGGCAAGGGTGCCTATAGCCAGAGGAAGTGAGAGTAAGCATTTTACTTGACTTTTGTGTCCGTTTTGATAAGAGGAACTCAGGTTTTTAGCCCTGTTAATGTTTCTTTAGAGCTTGTGCCCAGGTGCTGATGTGAGAAATTCACGTGGATGCACAAAAGACGCCAACAAAGTTTATTCTGGTGATGCAAGCTTATTAACCTCACATTTCATTACTTCATTATAAAGATTATTAATTAGATGTTTCTCTATGGTTGATTTGGAGACTTAATCGTTTTGTTTTTTTTTTGTCGAATGTTTAGTAAAAAGTTGGTTTTGTTTTTCTTTTGCTCCACATCAGTATCTGGCATGTCTGCTGGCAGACTCATGACCATGCTTGAGCCAGAACCACAGTCTCAACTGAGTACAAAGAACTCAAGTTTAACCTGAAAGATGCTCTCTGTCAAATTAACACTGAGTTCTTCAAATAGAGTACAACAATAAACAAACTCTCTGCTTCTTGTATGTTGTATTAACCTCTCAAGTATAATATAATATAACCCATTTCAGGTTATATTACTACAGATGTTAATCCTGCTTAACTGGGACCCTAGAGGGTTAGCTCAAATACTAGTTTATTATCAAGAGGTTAAATATCTGATAGTGCTGAATGGTGATTCTACTTCAAATGGACTTTCAATTCTTAAATAAGTCTCATATTTCTATTCACCTTTCCTTGGCAAAAGTGATGTGCTCCAGTGCAAGCCTGCTGTCAGACTGTGTGTGGAGAGTGATGATTCGGACGAGACTCACATGATGAGTCCTGTGAGCGGTGAGGGTGATGCTGGGCTTGATTGACAGCTTGTTTCACAGCCTGATGTGGCAGGTGCCAGGGGCAGGTCATCGGGGCAGGAGCGCAGCTCCACATACAGATGTGAGTGCCTGACTGCTGTTTTCCTGCAACACTCCTGTGGTTCATAAGCCCACTGGTTACCAATCTGGAAATAGAAGACAAGGAGAACATTTAACTTATTGGGGGACAATAGTAATTTTTACTTCAGTAAAACACGTGTTTTCATAGACTTTTCACTGAAAGTGGTTGCTTGAGCACACATTTCCAAGCCCAGTGTGAAGATAACATCAGATGAAAGGAGCAGTTCTGGAATGAGTGTGACCAGTTGGGAGTAGCTGACCAGCTATCCAGAGAAGACTGATGACTGCTGCTCATCCTCTGTAATAGTCCAGTAAATAAAGTGATTCAAAGCTTTACAGGTGATGCCTCAGAACTGGTTGATGTGGGATAAGTTCCTCACTAGAGGAGAGGAAAAACATCCTTTAACCAGAGTGTAAATTCCTCCTAGAACTTTCTAAAACACTCAGGTTTAAACATCCAAAGCCATTAATTCAGAAAAATAAAATAAAATTAAAAAAATCCAAGCAGAGGTGCTGATAGGGACTGATGCAGGACTCATATTCAAAACCCATGACCACAAGGTCACAAGACTGGAAGATTGCAGATGAAGGCAATTCTCTGGTCGAGTGTGAAAGAAGCACAAGGTATATAAACACCTGGGAACAGGTGAGTGCAGTGAGCATGGTAACCAGAGCAGCAGCAGCAGCAAAATCCTGACAGTTTCTGAAGTTCTAAGAAATTAACCACCAGCTCGGTGGCCTTATGGTAGAGTGTGTACTATGAGACTGGAAGATTGTGAGTTCAAATCCACTGTCGAGTCATACCAAAGACTCTAAAAATGGGACCCACTGCCTCCCTGCTTCACACTCAGCATTAAGGGTTTGGATTGGGGAGTTAAACCAACATCCCCCAAGGGATGGGTCAAACGCAAAGAACAAATTTCACTCACCTACTAATGGTGTGTGACTGCAAATAAGACTTTAAATTTCAGAAGCCAAAGAAATCATAAGTTGGTTTGGCGCCACTTCACTGCAGGTTCTATCGTCCATTCAGCCTAAAACATTCTGCTGAATTTGTTGTCAATTTCAATTGAACAACAAAGGCAACAGAAGCATGTCAGAAGTGAGGGTTGTGTAACTGGGACGTAAATAACGTCCCCGCCGCACAGCCATTAAGGAGAGTGTCATTAGCGACAGGAGGACGAAGGAGGCTGCCTGTGTGCCCATGTCTCCTCAATCCAACCGCACCCCCACCCTCCCCTCCTCTGCCGACAAGCATATGTGGGCTGACAACATGACATTGCCAGTGAAGAGAAGAAGGAAGAGGGAGGACCCACAGCCTGGGGTAGGCCCAACACCCACGACTCTGACAGCTGACGTAGGCAGCCTGAGCTCACACGTCTAGCCTCTGAAGGATCATGCAGCGAGCGGCCCTCCTCTGCTCCTCTCCAACAGCCTCTCCTCATCATCTCCTGGGCTTCCAAATTCTCCTCCCTTTGCTCCTTTTTTGCACACAGCAAAACAAACAGGAGCCGTCAAACTCTGGCTGTAGCAGAGAAAATCAACACTTTATGAAGTAGTTTCAATGTGGAGAACTGATGTTTAAAGAAGCAGCAGTGATCAGACCTGAAAGATGAAACAAACTTGCTCTGTGCTGAATGTTTACTTTTGCAGTGAGCTCTACAGTCCCATGGATCAGGAGCCTTCACCAGACCAGACGCCTCCTGTGGGGTTTGCTATGGTACACAACACATAAAGCACACAAAGTTCAGGAAATGTAAGGATCCATCCCTCAATTGGATTTTATGTCCTGATTGAAATTCCCTCCCAGCTGCTTGAATAGACAGTGAATGTGCTCCTTTCAATATCACTCATGTTTGTGAGGAGGAAACACAATGCAGACGTGTCGTTGTCTGACCTAAAGTAGAAGGAAAAGAAGGCGAAAGTGTGCGGATGTGTGTTGCCTGTTTGCGTAAAGTGAGGCAGACATCCACCCTGGGACAGTGTGCCATCGATTGAGCTGAAGGAAAAGGCCTATTATATCCAGCCATGGTTCAAGCGGGGAGTCAAGTGTGTCATATGTGTTGGCTCTAATTGGCAACCCAGTCTGGTGGAGGCTGACTGGAGGTGAAGGCAGAGCGGCAGAAACCCCACCACCTCCTGCTCTCACACTCCCCTCTCTCTTTTTTGTTTGCAGGTTTTGTCCATTGTTTTCTGAACTGATAACGAAACAAGAGATTTTCAACCGAAAGATACAATCTTTTCTTTGGACAAAATCATAACGGGGAGGTAGGTTTAAACATGAGATAACCCTGTTTTTTTTTTTTGTTTTGTTTTCTTCCTTCTAGAGATCTCATCTTTTCTGCAGATGAAATTTTTATTTATTTATAAACGTATTGTTTATCGTTTATGTGGTCTATTACTGCCCTCTGCAGGTGCGCGCAGACAAGACATTGTGTTCAGAAAAGGGTTGGTTTCAAAAATCGAGGAAAAATTCCACCAAATCTTAAAGAACATTTTGCGTAATGGTGTTGAACGTTTCAAATACAACTATATTATATTTTATTTTATAAGTTGTCTTAATACTTAGGGAGACACATTTGCCACCTGTCCAGAGACTCCAGATGAAAAACAGCCTTTTAGATAACTCTGGTGCAAATTTTTAATGTGCAATGTCCTTGTCAAGTAAACTAATAAGTACAATTATTGACTTGTTATTCCTAAGTTTTGTTTGTTTATGCTCAATATAAATAATTTATAAGAACTTTTGCACAGGAGTCAAACCCCTTAAAATTGTGTTTTTTGGCACAGGTCTCTCCTGTAAATGAAACACAATCTCAATATGCTTCTAAAAGAATAAAGATTTATTTAATAGTAACACCAGGAACTATGTCCAATTTCCCCCTTGATTTATTTTGAGTTACTGGATATTTAAAAACTTAGGCATTTATGCAACCTAGTTTCTGTTGGTTTAGTGAGTGGTTTCAGTGCAAATCTGATCAGCTGAACAGTTGCATTGTTGAGGAAGACACTGACAAACACAAAAACCAAACACAATGTTACAAGCTGAGAAACTCACAAACCAGAACACAGCAAATCTTAATTAATTTAAAAATTAATTTTCAGAGCTGACAGATGCTGTTCAAGAAAGTTTTTTTTTTCTTTTAAAGACTCGCTCCCTACTTTCATCTTCCATCTTCTGGATCAATGTCTTGCATTAATTATGTTGGGTTCACTCAGCATTATGCATGCAGAAATGATGTTAGTGCTTTGCAATGCAACTCCGAACGTCTTTGAGTTTTGGCCTAATTGGCTGCTAAAAAAGAGGCTGTCATACAATGTTGGCTTTGAAATTGACTTCCTGTCAG
Source organism: Adrianichthys oophorus (assembly GCA_036245035.1). Lineage (NCBI taxonomy): Eukaryota > Metazoa > Chordata > Actinopteri > Beloniformes > Adrianichthyidae > Adrianichthys > Adrianichthys oophorus. The sequence continues at coordinate 10,507,775 of BSAI01000104.1, forward strand.
GCGGTAAAGGCTGCCGAAATGATCCCAAATATGACCTTGGCCTCATTAAGCCCTGAATAATTAGCGCTCTTGTCGACAGCGACTTCTGATTTATGTTTTACCTGAACAAAATTTGCAAAGTAGCATGCAGTAATGGATTTCAAAACAGAACAAATCTGCATTGAGTTGCATCAACACTTTAGAAAACAAGAGATGGGAGAGTCACACAACAAAATCCGTGTTCATCAGTAATTTTTGGTTGAAGTTGGCAATTCTTGAAGTAAAATAAATGAATGAAATGGTTAAACAAATCAAGTCATTCTTGGTTTTTTCCAGTGCATCAATGGCTAACAATTCAAAATTATAGCTCACAATCTGTTTTCAAAATGAGTAAAATCCCTCATTAAAAAATGTGTCCGGTTTCGAGCTTCCATCTCCCCCTTCGACCATGAAGGGGAGCCATCTCCTGTACACTGACTTTTCCCTGTGCCTCTTCTGCTCAAATATATCTTTTACAAAGCAGATTGCTGTCTTTGATTTAATTTTTTTAAAAATACATTTTAAAAAAAAAAAAATGTCTGACAGAGGTTCCTAGAGATCTGTACTTTGTAGTTATTCTTATTTTTGGATTTCAAATCAAAGGTTTCATTACATAAGTTTATGAAAAAAAAAATTATGACAAGATTTTTTGTCTGTTTTGAGGCTTTTACTTATCAAATGATGTTTAAAAACACAAGCCATATAGGCTCTCTGCATTATTGGTCTGCATGTGGAACCTTTGATCTGTTTACAAAGATGTATGAAGAAATATAGCTCATGTCTGCCAAACCTATGTTAATATTGGTTCTTCTTGCTCTGGCCTGACTGTTGTTCACAAATCATTCATCTGAGCTCATGTGAGCAATAATTTTTGCCACCAGTGGGCAGCAGAGTGCTTTATTAGAAACAAAACAGCAGTTTTGATATTTAAACTTGGTTTAGCTATTACCTACTTTATGCCCATCAGTGATCTGGAGTTTGAGTTAAAACATAGGCACAAAGGAGAGTCTGTTTGGGTGAAGGGAAAATACAGAGTATCTTCTGCTAACTGCCTCAAGTGACAGACAGGTGTTTTTAAATCAGTCTTTTCTCTTTTATTATCTTGATGGACTATTCATTCAAAGCCACTTCATTACTAAAATACATGCAATATTTATTGTTGATCAAACTTTAATGTTTTTTTTTCTATAAAAAATTATAAAAATAAAATGAATATATTTACTAGTATTTTTAAATTAAATATTTGGAAACTACTTAGGGATTATTCAGTCTTTTGGAAAACTAATCCTGCACCACCTCTGGCTTTCCTGCCCACCTGCATTTTCTGAGGCATAAACTTTATGGGAAATCTTAACATTTTTCTAGTATTCTCATTTGAATTTATTGCATCATCTATTTTTCACTGATAGAACATAAAAAAAATGTACAAACACTTGTGCATTCATCTTTAGATTGAAAATGCAGCCCGTTGAAGGCTGCAGAAATCAGATTTCCCCTGACAATCTAGACTGGTGGTTCTGGAGGAAAACACCAACGCAGGTCATTTGGAAGCAGCTGAAAAAAAACTACGATTAGCTTTTAACGCCAAGGATTGAGCTGCTGAAGTGGGTAAACAACAAAGCAAGGCCAGCCTCTGGCAGGAAACATGTCATGACAAAAGAAAGATCAAGATGACCTAATACTATGGAAGGTAAAGACAGACTTTCAACACATTTTCAAAGTTTCTTTATAGACACACAGACAGGAAAGCAGACAAATCTTTTTGCACCCTCTCAAATCCCTAAGAATTGTTTTTGTGTACGAAATTAGAATCAAGAAAATAAGTTTGTTTTCTAAAAAGGATGTTTGACAGTAATGATCCATGTGCAGAAAGAGGAGCTGAAGATACTCAGCATGTTCTTTCCCTTCAATCTATCTTATAACTGACATGTTTTGCGCCTTGTTATAGCTCGCTGAGATTTACCCCCTTTGCCCATAACAGCTGGCCCCCGATTCAGCTCCCGTCTAACCCTAAACAAGATGAAGCAGGTTCAGAAAATAGGTGGATGTTTTCTCACGCCTGTCTAGCTCGGACTTCTGGCTGACACAGTTTCCCATCACACTTGGACTACAACGATAGCGGCAGCCTTTGAGTCAGATTGAAAGCATTACTGAGATGGCATCCCAGCGTAGACGTACCCTGCAGAGCACCATGGATCTTCATCTTCTCCTTCGACAGAATGTTCAAAATAGAGCAGGATCAAAGGGCTCTGGTTGAATGTGGTGAATGTGCGAGGGCATGACACATGCCATCTAGAGGCTATGTACGCCGCCTTACTGCAGGAAGCCTGACCTGGATGAGAGGGGAGTTTTACACTTTAATGAGGTGTGCAGTGCTGCTGGCAGGGTATGCACACTGTTGAAAATGTTGTTTGAGTGTCAGTGCATCCCAGTGCAAAAAAAGAAGTTACAAGACCAGAAAGTTTGAGTGTGTCGGCCAAGAGACAGGTCTCAGTGTCTGCTCTGACTAATTTCCAAGCCTGACACAAAAATATCTTTATGATGCCCGAGCTATTTTTAAACCCATGTTCAAAATCCAATTCAAATTCTATTTTAAATACTAAATTCAGCCCAAATGTCAATGCTAATTCTAATTTAAGATCAAACTTCAAAATCATATTGAAAATTAAACTTAAAATCGAATTCACTTCAAATTAAATTTGAACGTTAATTTGAATTCAAAATCTAACTTAAATTCTTAATCCAATTCCTGTTTTCATTTAAATGTCTAATCTAAATCAAACTTCAAACAAAATCGATGTCATTCACCGCATGAAAATACACATACAGTCCACGACAAACGCTTTGTGCAACTTTTCAACATGTAAACTCTGGAAAGTGAGATTTAAAAAAAAGGTTTTAAAAGAGAGATACAGAATTCCTGAATCATTTAATTATGAAATTACCAACAGAATTTCAATATCTAAGGTAAAAAACAAAAAAGTAAAATATAATGGAAAAGAAATATCGGATATAATCCAGTCTTATCAGAATGTTACTTTGTCTGACAGATTTGCCAGTGACAGTGTAATATTTTGACTGCTGAGGACTTTTCACCTGAATCAGAACATTTAGAAGCTGGGTCACGATTTCAATGTTTTTTGACTCCGAAATTTTATCAAAAAAAGTTACATCTCTCCAAAATCCTGGAGTATGTTGTTAAAAACCCATTTGGATTTTGTTCATTAACATTTTTTTAAAACCCCTTTTAAAACACGCCATTTCAGTTTGAAGTGATATTTTTGGACAGCTTTTGACACAGTTTGACCCCCTCGACAGTTACGTCACAAAATTCTGTCTATGAAATGTAGTTTGAAGTCTCAAAAAACATACGAGTCATGTCATCAAATTGTAGACAATCGAACAGATGACTAGCTTCTTTTGCCTCTGTGAAACTCTGCTGTTCAACAGTGTTTTGTCCTGACTTACTGCTTCATTCTTTCCAGCCAGCAGCTGCCGTGCATCTCTCTCTTTCTTTCACTGGCCCTTTGAGTGACAGCACATGTGCTGGGGTTCATGGGAGGCCCGCTGCTGAAACTCTAGCCCCCTTTACCCCACGACTGTGAGACATACCCCAGCTATGGACAGGGTGGAGCAGTGAGAGACAGTTTGAAGGGGAGGAAAGGCGCAAGAGACTTTTACAGGGAACTACTGCAGGAGACAGAGTGAAGGAAAGACAGGGAAAGGTTTGAAAGTTGGATTTTGTTGACCAGACCCATTGAGGAGGTGCACTGAGCTCTGTCCAGGCAGCGTCTCTGAGTGCAGATGAGGATGCAGGTGTGGATGTCGTTGGTGTGTGTGCTGGCTGCTTTGTTCCATCAGGTAAGACATCCTCAAACTTTTACTCTGAGCAAACTGTTGTTTTGAGAAGATGCTCGATGTAAAACAATCAAGAAGACATGTCATGACTGAAAGAGACATGTGTTCCCTGACCTTCTGATCTCTAGTAACATTTTCAACAAACAAACTGGCATGAACCATTTGCTGTTTTGCACTTGAGCTGCACCATGTGACTTTCTGCGCCAAGATTCTCTCTCTGTTTAGAATCTGACTTTTTTTTGTAATTTTTCCTCAAATATACAGTTTATGTCTTTACCTGAGTGATGCACTCAACCCCGATTTCATCAATGGTGACGCCACACTGACTCTGCAATCAGAGCTTGTGAGCGATCCAAACATTTGGTTCTATCTTGAGAAAGGATGATGAAGTGCTTTGAGGAGGACCAGGTTCCAGATGTGTACAAGGGTCCAGGGCATCATTAGAAGCTCATGTCAGAAGACGCCATTATAAGAATGGATGACAATATAAACTGACTTATTGCCAACTGCACTTCCAAGGACCATCAGTCTTCCCGTGTGTTTGGAGTAGTAATGCAGTGCAGGTCAGACTAATGATTAATTTGGTCTCCGACTGTACTTTTTGGAGCTGATTTACCACAGTGGAAGTGAATCATTACGATTTTTTTACTCATAAAAGTTTGTCTTACCTGCTAATTGTTTAAATGTTCAAGTCTCCATAGTTAAAGTTAGCTGTTTTTGTGGTTGGATTTAATACTTTGTGGTTAGTTTTTTATTGTGAAGAAAAACTGAGCTGCAACCCTTCAGCTTCTGGATTTAGGCTCATGTGAAAGGGAGAGGAAGTGGATTCAGGCGCAGTTCACCAAGTCGCCACCGGAAGCTTGTTGCAAAGCCAAGTCTGTCTCCGTTTGCTCCAATGTGGATTTGTTTATTTTTTAATTTGTTTTATCTGGCAAGATAGATCAGGAACATGCTCTAATGCACAGCTGTCGTCTGGGAAGAGGGAAAGATGACACAAAAACAACAATCCAAGAAACATGTTGAAACATCACAAAGACATTTGTGGTATGTCTGGTTAGATTCATGATCTGTGGCAACTCTATTCAAAGATAATCTAAAAGAATGGAATCAGTTTTTCTGACATTCAAGGTTAGCTCATAGGTGTTCACAAATGTGGGCGTAAATGCTTCACATGACAGAGTAAGGTCATATCCTGCCAAGATGGCAAGCTTTAGCTTGGTTCCAAAATCTTGTTTAAGGGCAGTGAGTCATGTGACCACACCTTTTGGTCCATTTTTATTTTTACAGTCCATCCACTACTATGCATTAGCGTTGTAACAGTGAAGCACCTACGATACTTAGTAGAAACCTTGTAAAAACAGATATAAAACAGCTTTTAAATCATCTTTATTACAGATGAAACTTGAGCCTCTAAAAAAAAAAGTAATAGTCCATGTCACATGGTCACAGTTTTTCATTTAGTTCCAGGTAATGTCTATAGCTTGAGCTATATTTTTACCACTTTGTTGTTTATTTTTTGGCATTCACTGTCTATTTTTTACACCATATCGGTCAAGATTTTTTTTAAAAGTAGCAATGCTTGAAATGAACAAGGAACATTTTTTTTCTTTGCTAATGCTAGTTTTAAAGGATCAGGAGGTCGGTGAGGCTGTTTCAATTAAAACTAAATGTCATAGCAGCAATATGTGCAAACAGGATCCCTCCAAGCCAATATGGCTTTCCAAGAGATCTCTGTGAGGGAAAGTTGCCTTTTAGAGTGCTTCAAGTCCCTGATGTTTAACTTTTTATAAATACACGAACATTTTGAACACATCTTTTCCTGTCATCGATGGAACTGTTCAGATATCATATGAATAACTGATGAAAAAAGAAGGTATTTACCCATCAACAGCTGCTGATCCAACCAAAGTTTTCAGAGTCAGTTGATCTCTTTTGCTTGTTTAATGTTCCTCGTTGGAGCTGAAGCGTTTTAGGCCTGTTGGCTGGATGTTGTGGTGATGAGTGGGCAGCAGTCACAGCTGCTCCCAGATGCATACACAATGCCATTTGTCCCGCTCTGTAATCCTCCTCAGAGAAGCAGAAGCAGGTTGCTCCTGAAGCATGAAATCAGGTCCACATCAAGCGGCCAGCTGTGATCCCGCTTATCAGAAACATTTTCTCTGAAGCTCGGGTCCTGCTGCGCGTCCATACCTTTAGGCTTTTTTACTCGTTTTAACACAACTATGAAACCAAAGGGTAGAGAGACGACTTCCTGCTCCTTAAAAAAGATGAAACGTAAAGTCAATTTCCAGTCTTTTATAGTCCTTTCCTCCCTCATTATAGACTGAGACATGAAAGAACAGCTGGTGACAGTTGTTGTTGATTTAAAGGGCTTTCACAGAAGCAATCCAGCACCAGTGCCTAGATTTTGCAGTTTGTCCCATGAGATTATGCAGAACAAATTATTTTCCAGTGAAAATTGAAATATTGTTTGTTTTTAAGCGTAAATCTCCAGAAGCCTCTTGAATATGCTTAATTTCAGAAAAAAATAATGATTTTAGTGATGTTTTGGTGGGAGAAAAGTTTGAAAGGTATCCTAGTCTCCAGTGTGATTACTCGAAGAATGAATAACAGAAGCTCTGTCTTTGGTTCACTGGCATTAAAAACAAAGAGAACGTGCCTGACATTCCTTTTACGGTAGTTGTTTCTCTAAAGTTTCAGCAAACCTCTAAACGTCTACCCTCATCAATGAACTTGGATCTTTCATTGTTATAAAGAAACTGCACTGTTGAACGCATCTTCATGCGTGCTCAGAAACGATTTTGAAAGATTTTTTTCAGATGATCTGTTTTAACTGTCCTCAATGTACTGATTGATCAATTTTTTTAAGTAAAATAAGAAAGTATCTCAATCTATAAATTGTGCACAACGTTCAACATGTTTTTCAGTCATCCTGGGGTAACTTGCGCCTTCATAAACTCTCTGTTGCGGTTCCAAGCCATAACCTTGCTCTGCTTCCCTAAGCCCTGATCATTTGTTCAGAGGAGGAGAAACATTTGCAGTGCCACCAAAAATAGTCTTCCTGCCCATGCCAGGCATTCATGACTTAGCAAAGAGCTGGAGAGGGGGGGGGGCAGCTCTGCTGATGACTGACAGCTTCACTGTTCGGTGCCTGATGAACAGATGCAGAAATGAACACAGGTTACAGTTACATTTGCTCAAGCTGCAGAGGCAGATTTAACTCACAACAGGGGAGTTAAAACACCAAAGGTAGCAGAAAAGTTCATCATTCTGTGAAAAGATTCATCTCCGACTAACAAGTTGAGCTTATCTCACTTGAAGTATGACGTAAACTGGCATTTTATCCTGAGTGCTGTGTAAAGGAATGCCGTGTCAACCCACGGCTTGTATTTGACATCTTTAATTCTTTATGTTTTTGATACATTTTGAAGTGCATGACAAATTATTTTCAGAATAAAGCTTGAAACAGTCTAAGAGGACCAAAGGTGTAATGTTGCTGGGTCATGATAATTATCTGCACCAGATTAAAAAGCGTAGCCACACACTCTCCGCGGCCAGAAACACAGAGAAGTTAAACTTGGCAAAGACAGCATAATATAGCATTTTACAACTTTGACTGTGAGGCCGCTTCATATCCAAACAAGCTGCTGTTACCTCTGTCGGGGTCCCGGGTGAAAGGCCGCGCTGTAAAAGTATCTGGGAAAAGCCTCTGAAACAGTTCATCTGTGTGTGGTGTCATCACCAAACCTGTCAGAGGCGGGCCCCACCGGCCTAATTGGAAACCTGACACTTTAGTGTTGCTGTGTGCAGTTCTGGTAAAAACATTAAAGTAGATACTCAGTGGAGCCACTGTCCTTGACTCTGTGTCATGTTAGATGGTGGAAAGAAGAAAAAAGAAAGTTCATAAATGTACAGATTGAGTGTTCTGCACAGTCTAGTCTCTGCTAACTACTTCAATGTTTCATGATCTGCAAAAGCTGGAACACTCTGTGGCTCTTAACAGAAATATTTAATGCATCAAACTTGGCAGATCTGAACTCGACTCCACAATACTTCATTATCAAAACAATGTCATAGATCACGTATCCACCAGGGTGAAAAGGGAGATGGTTTATTTCAATGCACACTCTCTTATGATAGCATTTACCATTTATGGAGGCTTTCTTTTAAGGTATATTTAAGTTTTCTGCCTCTTAGTGAGTAAGGTGTCAGATGACTGATCCAAACCATGTAAATTTAATTCATTGTTGTTGTCTGTAGAAAGGTGAAGTCCTTTTAAAAGAGTTTTTTTTTTCTGAGAAGCTGCGATGATGATGGACCAGCTTCCTGTCTCAGCTCCAACACATTTCTTTTTTGTCAAACTGTGTTCACATGTGAAACAGGCTGTTCAAGGAACATTTGGATGGAGAAAACAGTTATTTTAAGCCTCCTTTTATGAAGTCATACACAGTCCAAACTTTTTTTTTTTAAAGCAGACCTGTGGCTTGTCCTATTTAAGTTTCTGCTGTTTACATAAAACAAATTGTAATGCTACATTCCCACTGGTCATGTGATGCACGTTCTTGAACTTGCCTTTAACATATAGTGTTCACACTGGACTGTCGCTGCCCGATACTAGCGCATGTACCTGCAGTTGGAAGAGGCTTGGTGCAAAAATTCACACTGGTGCAAATCTCACAAATCTTGCTCCAGGATTTTTCTTTCACAGTTCTATTATGATATATGAAAGACTTGAAATCATATCATTCTTGTCAGGCTCAAACTGCATTACTTTCTCCTCCAATGTTCAAAAGGTTGGTGTTTCCATGAATCAAAGGGGACGTCACCCATGTGTCACTACCAAATCTGAGTCCATGATTGAGAAAAGTTCAACTGGTTTGCACGTTCGGTGGCCATCAAGCCCAAAAATGGACCCTAAAACTTGCATAGTGACACGTGAACTTGGCAGTTTTGAATGCAGAAGCCTGAAACATGCATTTACTGTTTATTGGAAGTGGCCGCTTGGATGCGTGTTGCCGATGGCGGAGTGAACATAGCTTAAGAGTTTTGAGTCAGACTGAATTACAGGGAAACTTCCTGTCTTTGTCCTATTTACTTTGTATGCATTCTCAAAGTAATACAAAGGTTGACTCCCAAGCTTCAATAACCATAAATAACCTTAGAAATGGCTATTCTTAGAAATATAACTACTCCTCAGCTGTTAACCATAAAGGCTGAATGACAGAATATGGACATCAACCAGAAGCATAGAGGGCTCATCAAAGTTTTCAAGAACAGAAGTGTTGAAAAACTGTAAGTTTGGAGAAATGTTCAAGGAACATTTAGCTCCTGCATGTACGTAAACGTCTGTGAGTGTGTGGTAGACAATGGCTGAAAGCGCTAAAGTGTTAGGGGTCAGGAATATAGGAGAGGCTGAGATTAGCCTGGCCTCTGACTGGGCCTGCAGATGCCAGCCATGGTTACCATTCCTCCTTTTAAAGGCGAGCAGCGAGCCAGAGGATCAACACAGTCTCAGCAAAGACAGAGCTGTAATCACAACCCAATCACAGCATTTATACAACATATACACAGTTTACATTCATGCTTAAGATGTGCATCTGATGAGATGGATAAATCATCATTATCAAGTCACATGTGCATGAGATCACAAGGATCTATAAATCTCTCTGGTTCCGTGAATTGTGCACTTGAGCTGTTCAACATGTGTGTAATGCCGGATCTGGAGAAATCCCAGAGAAGAGTAGGAAGTGAACAACGGAAATGTGTGTGTGAGCATGTGCGTGGGTGTGTGTTCCATCAGTGTTCGTGCGTATGCGTTTGCTGTTGGAGAAAGCGAGCATGAGGGTGGAATTCCTCCAGCACTGCAGATCCGTAAGGTTACTCCAAACTCCCAGTCAGGTGCAGACTTGAGCATAGAGGGGAATTTGGAAGTGTGAGCGGGAATGCGGGTGGGAAAGCAGGGTATCTTAATCCATAGACAGCAGCTGTTGAGTGCTTTTTCTCACATGTGCTGTGCGTGGGTGTGCGTATCTGTGTGAACACAGCCAAAACAGAAATGTGATGATGGAGGCTTTATGAAACAAACACGACTGTTTGTGTTTGCTGAGATGAATCCCCCCCCCCCTCAAAGGAAGTAGACAAAAATACAGATTGAAGAATGAAACTTGAAGCTGCTTCTTTTACCCTGGAGAGTCCCACATCAACCAGCTATTCTCTGCACCACAATTACAACACAGTAACTCCACCAGGACTCAGGGAATGTCAAAGCCATGGGGGACATCAAGCAGCTGCAAATTACTGCAAAGATGACTTCCTGAAGTTTACAAAACCGCTTTTGATCTGAATGAGTGTGAATGTGTTTCTTTCAGGTGTGGAGCTCTGCAGAACATCACCACAGCGACGCAGAGCTGCATCCTTGGGCTCTATTTCCCTGGAGAAATCAAGACAGGAGTCTGGCCAGAATGAAGAGGGACTGGATCATCCCTTCAATCAGAGTGTTGGAGAACAGCAAGCAAGTCCCTGAAGATCTTGTTCTGGTAAAAACAAAAAAAAACATTGAGTTACTGCAAAATGTTTTGTAATTTATGCAGTTAAAGTAGACGTTTTGTGCCTTTTAACAATGGCAATCATTGCTGCGATCATTCCTCACATGTCAGTTTGACTAATCTTTTATAGTTTGCTTAATATAAACGTGGTTAAAATGCATGTGTTTTCTTTTTTTGCTTGTATTTTTCTGGTTCAGAAACTAAATGGAATATTATTGGACTGTATTTCACTGGTTGCTACACAATGTTGTAGTGGTTAACCCTCACAAGGAGAAGGCCCTGGTCAAATCCCAGCTGGGTCTCTTTTGTGTGGAGTTTGCACGTTCTCCTTGTGCAGAAATCTGAAACCCGAAGCTCTAGAGCCACATTTTAGCATGATAACCAAGAAAAAGTATAAAAGTATGGTAAAGGTTTAAATTACTGTCAGAGTTTATTGTTGTTTCTTTCACATTATTTTTGTATTGTGTTTGTTTGTACATACATATATATATATATATATATATATATATATATATATTTATATAATTTTGATTCTACATCAATGTTATCATGTTAATAATTGATTTCTAATCTGTAAAAGGGGAAAAGGATGAAGATACATCAAAGTCATAATAGAATATGCCATTTGTGCCGAGGCTTTCTTACATTTACTGGAGGATCTTATTTGACATGGGGCAAACTTTATTTTGAAAGGAACCTGTATTTTCTGCTGTCAAAAGTAAAATGGAAATAAAAAAAAATTGAAACATTTACAATTGTTATAACTTAAGTTATGTAAATATAAAAAGCTAAACAGAAGCTTGGATAGGCTCCAGCAACCCTGTGACCTTAAAGGGGATTTAGTGTGTTTGGAAAGTGGATGAATGTATTTTACTCCATTTAAAACCTTTACTTCTCCTACAAGTTTAATTTTATTTTGAAGTACCTTGAAATAAAAAAAAACATCATTGCTTCAAAGAATAGACTTCTCTTTTTATTTTTTAAGTAAGCTGTTCACAAAATATAACACTGAATGCTAACACAATCTGATAGTTCCATTAAAGATTTAAGTGTTGGTTGCTTTTCTGAATGTTTAGCAACTTTCTGGAGTTGGTTTTTGCAATTTTACATCTGCTGATTCATCCATACATCAAAGACAAAGCAAAAAAAAAAGTATAAAATGTCTCTTTGTTATTATTGGTTCAGCACAGTAGAGGCCTCTCTGAGTTCAAACACTCTTGCTCAGGGTTTATGTTCCACATCTGGCATTAAAGAAAAGGCACTGCAGTCTTCCTCCATACCTTCTCAACAGCAGACACCATCTTTCTTTTCTCCCACCCAGATCAAATCAGACAAAACCTTCTTGGGTGAGGTGATCTACAAGTTGGAGGGTCCGGGAGTCGACCAGGAGCCCAAGAACATGTTTGAGATTGATGATAAAACAGGAGTAATCAGGAGCAAGCAGCCACTGGACAGGGAGAAGCACAGCAGTTTCACGGTAAGACGTCATTAAAGAGTAATCAGGGAGGGGTACTTACAACAAGCTGCAGTGCACAGTAAGAGCTCTCACATGTTTTAAAGCAAATGTTTCTGTCCTGCATCATATATCACTGTGTCAGACACAGGACAAACAGCCAAGGGGCAATTTCTCAAGGATTTTATAGGCATCTTGGGGTATAATTCTTCCAAATGTGTCACGGATGAATGACCCGCACTTTTCTTTCTGCCAGCATGTGTTGTAGTTGTCTACCACATTCACCTTGAATCAAATTGAGTAAACTGTTTAGTTCACCTTTATTTAATCACATCAAAATCTCTTTTACAAGGGCTGCCTGCTTTGATCTGCAAAATCATCTAATGATTTTTTTGTATATATTTGTGTGTAGCTCAAAGCCTTTGCACTGTCCCCCAGTGGGGAGAGGCTGGAGAACCCCACCACCATTGAGATCGTGGTTCTGGATCAGAATGACAACAAACCCGTTTTCACTCAGAGGCAGTTTGTTGGCTCAGTCTCTGAGTTTGCTATCCCAGGTACGGCTCATACTGCGTTCTGCTGGAACAAGCCTGAAAAACATCCTGACAAGAGTTAAAACACATACAACTGTATAGCATCAGTTACACACCCCTTTTTTCAATATTCAATATGTTTATAACAATAAGTGATTCTAAAAAGACGCATTTTTATCTGTTTGACAGTTTGTTGTGTGCTTTTTCAGTTTTTTTTTTTTATCAGAAAAAAGTGTCTTACCTTCTCTGACTTAGAAATAACAAGAACAACAGACACAAAGAGAGAAAAAAATCCCTTCTCAAGTGGTTTATTTAAAGCTGGTACAATACAAATGTTTAAAACAGTTCTTGTTTGTGTCAAGAAAGGATCAAAGCTTTTTTGGATTTGGCTACAGAAAGCTCTCATTTGCCCGTCAAAAAGTGAAATAAAGTCTAATTTAATGTTAACTTAAATATCATTAGACCAATTAAGCTGAAATGATTAGGGAATCTTGAGAAATTTAAATCAAATATATTATTCTGAGAACTCATCGTATCAAGTTTAATTTACTAAAGCCTTTTTGGTAAAAATTGCACAACTAAGGGTAGTTTTATTGCACCGTAATTCCACTTTTACGGGGTATCAGGGCGACCCAGATGCAGGAATGAAGAGGCAAAGTGAAGTGAATCATTTATTTAACAAAAAGCACCACTTCAAGAGGGGAAAAAAAAACTTTAGAAGTATAATAACTAACAAGGTTTCAACGCAGAGCTGAGAATGCTAAAGTACCAAAAGAGAATGTGACACAAAGGAGCTTAAATAGAATGAATTAACTATTTTTTTGAAGTGCAGGTAGCTGTGCACCACTCCCAGGTACAGACAGGTGACAGGGCGGAGCTCCACAAGAGCCACAGGCAACGTCCAAATTCCCTCCCTGCCACCCTATCACCGAAAAACTATGTAGTGCAGAACCATCTAGTGCCCTAGGTTTTAAAAGCAATTCGGACACCAATTCTTAAACAGCAAATATGACGTCATCAATTTCATCACAATCATTTTAGAAAGACACTTTATGAGTCCACTGTGTTCTGATGATGAAAAAGTCAGTGGTTTGCAAAAAAATTACATTTAAATACCTTTTTTTCACTGAAATTGTCCAAACGCAATGCATTGTGGTCCATATTCCCTGATTTAGTGAGCATCAATGCACACTGGTTTTTCACAGAGAATTCTGGGAAATTTCTAGGGCACTCAGCTTTGGAATTGTAGATTCGGACAGCTCTACAAAATGGCGAACAAACGATATAGTTCAGTATAGAGTGAGTAGTGAGGGAATTCAGACAGCCAACCTGCACAGAAAACAAAGTAGTGAGAACAAATCAAAAAGGAAGCGGTCAGACTTTGCTATTTACTTTAGTTGTTCCTTGTTGAAAATGTTTGAAAAAAAGACTTGGTGCTATTTATTTTGTCCAAGAAGTTTAAAATCCAGAAAATGTTTTTTGTTAGGTGTTTGAAAGTATCGTAGATACAAGCGATATTCCAAAACCAAACAAAAAATGTATTCTACCTATCAGAGAAAGCCTTGATGCTAGCGAAAACGCTGTATTAGACACTCATTTTTATTCACGTGGTCACATTTTGACTTTAATGTCTGCAAATAACAGAATTTGGACATTCATTTTCTTTTTTGTATTGTCAGACTCCATATATTAAATTTAGACTGAAAACTATACTCAAACTGTTACTTAGAACTGCTTATTTGCAAATGCATTTTCGGATGACTACTTCAAGTCCTCAAATTTGCAACTTAAGTCTGATGGAAGAGTAAATTAAGTTAGGGTCACCACTTCTAGAGATTTCTACCAATGCACGTGAAATTACATGTCCATTTCTGTTCTAGGAGTACTTATATTCCTTTGTTTGCTTCTTTGTAGGGCAAAATTTTTCATAATTAATCTATTATGGCTTTGTAATAGTAAGAAATCATGACATCTCAATGCACTTCATTGGATCAGTGGATGATCTGTTTGTAAACTTTGACTTTTTTTTCCGTGTTGAACCATCAAAGTCACCTTTGTGTGATTTACACTGACTACATTAGACTTTTATATATACGTTCTGTGACAGGAACGTCAGTGATGTCAGTGTCAGCCACAGACGCTGATGACCCAATGACAGATAATGCTGCTCTGAGCTACTCCATTATTAGCCAGGAGAGCATTCCCGCCAACGCCATCACCAAAACTATGTTTGGGATCAACAACGAGACAGGCGCCATCTACACAAGAGATATAGGTCTGGACAGGGAGGTAAGTAAGGATGCCGATTTGATGCAGATCCTCTCTGTGGGGTTCATCTGGCTAAAGCATGCTGCTCTCTGTTCTAGGTGGTAAAAAGTTTCAGGTTAAAGCTTCAGGTCGCTGATATGGGGGGCATGGGATTAACTGCTGAAGGGGAAGCAATCATTCATGTGTCGGACATCAACAACCATCCACCACAGTTCAATCCTACCACAGTGAGTAAAGATCTACAATGGAAGTCTTTGAGCCATTTAACAACAGTTGGGAAAATATTTTTTGCTAATTACTGACATAAAAACGTCAGATATTGAACCTGATTGGCCTAAATCCTTTGATTTGTATGTTCTGTGTAGTACCACATGAAAGCAGAGGAAAACAAGTCCTACTTGGAGATTGGTCGAGTGAATGTGACAGACAGAGACGACAACGGAACAAGAAACTGGAAGGCCAGATACTCATTCTTACCCTCCAGTGACCCCGAACGCAGCTTTGCCATCAGAACGGATCCTTACACCAACCAAGGAGTTATCAGTGTGTTAAAGGTACCACTGTTCCGGACTCAAGAGTACATGTTTCCAAAACAAAATAGAGAAAAGGAAAATCAGGAGCAGAAGTTTTTTTTGTATAGTAAGCAACCCTGGTGTTCCCATCACACCTTAATTTGGTTTAAAGGTGCTTAGGCAGGACAGAGAAGGCCATAGGTGGATTTTGGGACTTTATTTAACTCTAACTCATTTTGTTAGGTTTCAAACTACTACTAGTTACAGAAAGAAAACAGATTAAGTTATGACATAAAAGTAAAGTAGCTAAACTTGGAAAAGGAAATGTCTGCAAAGTTTTCTCTGAACTTGTTATTCTCAAAAGAGACAAGAATGATTAAATAAAGTTAGTTACTGTTTAGTAATTGTTAGTTAGTTTTTTTTTTTTTTGGTCCAGAAGTTTCAAAGCAAGCAGAATTACCAAAAGTTTTGATCCGGCAAGTTATTTCAAAACAAGTAGAAGTTAAAATTCAAAAATGTAACTCGTTCGTGCCCGCTTTTGTTTCTGAAGGAGGGGCAAAAAAGGGGTGATCTAGGTAAATATTAATACCAGTTGCTCAGTTCATGAACCTTTTTGCTTCAATTCCTTCACGCTGTTTGTCGCTAAATTGCAACTTATCTTCAGATCCAGGACTCCACTTAATTTAACATCACCTTGAACAGAAAAAAACATGGAAGATTTTTTTTAATAATTGGAAATAATGTCACGCATGAAGGTATTACCAGTCCATTAGAAACTTTTATAAATGAGAGGTAAATTCTGAAAAGATACTTGTTTATTATCTATTCATTTTGTGCACTTAAGGTGGAAGTAACACCTGATTATTTGTGAACAATTAATGTTTAATTTATAACTTTCACCTATTTGTTTCTGTTTCTTCAAAAGTAACTTCACAATTCAATCCCACATTTGTTTGTCACTACCTATGTAACGTTTAATGTTCCTTACAACTCGTAGCTAATATGTTTCCTGCAAAAAACAGTAAACTTAGTCAACCAATAGCAATTATTCACCAGGTTGCAACAATTTGGTTTACACAACTTAAATGACTTTTTACTGTCATAAAAAGGCAATATAGGCTAATATTTTTCAAAATATTGCCCAATCATGATGACTCCCACGAAACATCTTAATTTGCAGGGGAAAACTTCCTGCAGGAATTTAAATCCCATTGTGTTTCAGTATTTTTGTTTTAATGTGTCTGAGGGTGTTACTGTCAAACACAGCTGAACTCCACCATCTAGTGGTTCTTTTTTTTTTAATGGGAGCTGGTTTAAGCAGAAATGATCATTTTTCACCTTTTCTGTAATTAATGAAAGAATGAATTTCGATCCAGTTTAAAACCACTTGATTGTACTGAATAGATTCTCTTGATTTCTTTGCTGTGCTGCACATGAATGACAATACTGTCTCGTGTGATTTGCATTACAGCCACTGGATTATGAAGCACAAAGAGAGCACATCCTGGTTTTGACCGTGGAAAACGTTAGTCCCCTGAGCGGGAAGGCTCCGAAACTGCAACCAAGCACCGCCACAGTGGTGGTCACAGTCATGAATAAGAATGAAGGTCCATCCTTTAGAGAAAACCCCATCGTGATCAAAGCCCCAGAGTCACTGCTTCCTGGGACAACACTGACAAGCATTGCTGCATTTGATCCAGACAACTCTGAGCTCAGGTATGAAACAGCAGTGCTCTGCATGAAAAGTTTACTTTAACCCCCCAAAAAATCTGGCTCTAAAGACAACAGTTTTGTCTTATTTGTGTGTATCGTAGTTATGAAATATTTAAAGACCCAGAGGGGTGGCTGGATGTGGACAGACACACAGGAGACATTTCAGTGAAGAGAGCATTTAACATGAGATCTCCATATGTTAAAGGCAACATCTACAGTGCTGCTGTCAGGGTTACAGGTGAGTTCTTCCACTTATTGTGTAAATAACATTTGAAATAAGCTATTATGAAGCCATACACCATGTAAGCGTCAGGTCATGCAACAAAAGGGAGAATAAAAGGTGCAATGGAACTAGCTTGTAAAAAGATCATTTACAAATGAATACCAATTCACAATAAAAAAGGTAACATTTTAGGCTGAAATGAAGACAGGGAGTTCAGGATAAGCTTAAACAAAAGTTTTACAAGATTTGTCTTTGCTATGGAAAATAGCTTAATAATTTTATTTAATAATAATAATAAATGGGATTTACGCACATCCACACTCTAAATTAACATTTTTGAATTCAACATTTTGCTTGGTTCTTTCCTTAACATTCCTACTAACTTGTTCGTTGATATAATATGCTGATCCTCCCAACTTGGTTTCTTCTTCTATCAAATGGAAGAATTTGGAATTTATCGTTTTAATCTTTTCAGTCTTCTTTTATCGTTCAATTTCAATCTTCTTTTTTTGTTTGACAATCTTTAATCTTTGTCCAAAATGGAGCACAAATCATGATATCACCACCACAAAAACATTTGGTCGGAGGATTATTATGCTAAAAAGTAGGTGGTCTTGATGGTGGACTACTGTTACAGGTACTCTAGGAGTTTTTCTAACCACAAACTGTCTTCTTATTTCTAGGCGTTTATTTATTTCAGTTCGCTTTATGACCAGGGGTGTAGTAATTCATTTTGACAAATATTCGATTCATATCATAATTTATGGTTGCAATGCAATTCTTAGTTGCTTTTGGTTCGTTTTAAACACTCCGATTCGATCAGATTTACTGACGTGAAATCGACCAGGACATCTTTAGCCAAAACTTCAACCACTGTGGCTCAGAGATAAATCGCTGGTACTGAACAGTGCAGGGGAACTTTTCCAGATTCCTGTTATTTCTTGTAAGATAATTAAGTGTAAATTAAATATCTGTACAAACAAGTAAACAAGAAGTAAAGTCAAATCCATTCACATTTTAGTTTGATAAAGTTCAGCCCACTGTTGTTTTTCCACATCCAAATAATAAAAACAGAACATTATTAGAACATGATGCTACACCGTATGGTCATGTCTTAGTAAAATTCAGTGTTTCCACACATTGGACTGTAATGATGGATTGATCATTTTTTGCTGCCATCATGTGTGTGTTGTCCGCTGTGATGGTACTTGGTCGTTTTTACGTTATAGTAAGATAAACTGACCATGTGTTGAACTAAATTGTTTTTTCAATATTGATTATCAATTTACCTCATTTTGAAAAATTTTTTTAATGGACGAATCAATCTGTCTGGATCATTGGAATAGAATTCAGTTCATTGATTGATGAATTGTTACCCCTATTAATTACAGTTTAGAGCTTACTAAACACTAATAAATCAACTCTTACCTCAACACTTCTCTACGTATTTTGTGTTGACAAGATCTTGACAGACGTCAGAGTTGTTTTTTTTATAAACCTGGAGCAAACTTTCAAATTGTGTCATCTCATTGGTTCTAAATATTTACTCAAGAGATTTACACAGCTTTCGCACTAATGTGGTTCATGAAGGTAAACAACCAAGGAGATTGTTTTTCTTTCATTTGTTTCGTTTGGCTTTTCTTATTTAATCCTTTAGAACTCAAAGTAAAAATATAAATGTTTTAGATTAATATTGATTATTATTAAAGTAAAACAAAAAAAAAGAATTGATTTAGTTTGTTTTGAAGTCATTAGCAGAAAATATGTTTTAAAAATAGTGTGTTTGTTCTCTCATACTTAGATGCTGGTGGTTTGTCATCAACGGCAACAGTGAAGGTGGTTCTGGAAGAAACCAATGACTTCCCCCCTATGCTCGTCCCTTCAAGTGGCTCTATTTGCAGGGGTGTCAGCAACACCCGACATGGCCTGTTTCTGACTGCTGTGGATGAAGATCGCCATCCACATGCAGCACCTTTCGTTTTTGAAATGGTTTTCGATCAGTCAGCCAACTGGACAGTTGTTCAAGTCAATGGTAAAGACAAAAACTAAGTGATGGGGGTTTATGTAAAACCCCAACACTTTTTGAAAAATAAACTCTGTTTTCATGTTCTTTTTGGGCTCATTTTTTCCAGACACACATGCTGTCCTTCAGCCCGTCGTAGAGCTGGAGGCAGGAGAGTATGCAGTGGCAGTGGCAGTGAGGGACTCAGGCAGCCCATCTAAGAGTGCTCACAGTCAGGTCAATGTCACAGTGTGCCTGTGCGACTCCTATGGAGACTGCAAATCTGAGGCGGGGGCCTTCTTAGGCTCCAGCGTGGGAATCAGTTTCCTCGCTGTCATCATCATCATAGCCTGTGCTTCAATCCTGCTGTGTGAGTGTCAATGGCAGCTCAGTCATGGGCGCTCCGTTTACACACATACTTTTTCTACACTGAACAGATAAAAGGTTATTGATCTCTCTGTAGGTGTGAAAAACTTGAAAATATGTGTGATGATTGCAAGCTTGTTAGCAAAGTGAAAAAATGTTTGGATATTTTAAAAAACACGTCGTAGCAGGTGTGGTGAGATTTTCTTTAAAAGGGCTTCATACACCCGTGCAGTGCTGCTGCTTCTTGCTGTGACTTTGACTGCCTGTGGAAGACGCCACCACATAAAGAAAGGAACCGGTCTGCTGGTTGGGGAGTCGGAGGACGATGTTCGTGACAACATCCTCAACTATGACGAGCAGGGAGGGGGTGAGGAGGATGAGGTAAATGCTCTTAAATGTCTCACAGAGGTCAGGCCTGCTGCTTGATTATGACAAACTCACTTCCCTTCACTGTTTTTTTTCAATGTCTGTGTTTTGTCTAGAAAAAAAAATCAAGGTGCTTCTGCCTGTCTTGTTGCAGAATGCTTTTAACATTGACCTGTTGTGGAACCCCCATGACGCACCTTCGCCCCCGCGCTCCTTCTACACGGGGACTGGAGTTCCTCGAGGCAAGCAGCCCCAGAGGAGGGATGCCCCGCACAACCTGCCCTCTCCTATCTACCCTCGAAGGCCTCCTGCAAATCCCACAGACATTGAGGACTACATCAATGATGTGAGGAACTCATCCTGATAGACAGCAGAGAAAGATGTTCACTAGATCTGTGTGTGTGTGTGTGTTTTAAAAGAAAAGTGCAGGTTCAGTCTCTTGCATTGTAAACACATACCCCCCCTTTTTTTTTTTTTTTTTGCCCCATTTGCAGATTTTCTTTCAGGAAGGAAAAAATAAATAAATAAAAATATCCCAAAAGATTAAGAAAATTTGTCTTATCAAGAATTATTATTTTAAAAGAAAACAATTCTAATCACTAAGACATATTTTATTGAACAAAAATTATTTTGCTTTAGAAAAACTTTTTTGATGTATCTTTTAATTTTTTCAAGAGAAGAAACAAGGCAGTTTTTGTTGAAACGAGTGTCTTTTTTTTTACTTTCTCAAGATTCAGTTTTTGCAATGTGCCTGAAGCTCTGCACATTTTTTTTCAATACCATTAATGGTCCAAGCATGCACATTTTCTTGCAGAATTTTTCTTTCTATGACAAGTTCCTCTATTATATTAGGGCAAAGCGTTCTGCTGCTCTCTGGGATCCTTGAGAGTGGTAGTAAATTAAGTAAAAAGGATACAAGAGGGTTTTTCTGTTGCTCCAGGGGGAGCTTTGAAATGTCTGACAAATGGCTTAGAGTGAATTTATTAGAGTGCACTGAGTTTTTCTTTTTTTACTCTAAATTCTTGTTCTTCTTACTTTACTTTTTTATACTTCTGTAGGGGATAGATTAAGCTGTTGTTGTTTCCAGAATATTACTCAATTTCCTCAGGGATAAATTAGAAAACATGGAAAAAAAGAAAGAAAACGTGTGCTTATTTTCGTGCTGTAACAATGCTTCCTAGCTGTCACTGTTGAAATTCATGTACTTTACATTTAAAAGGTGCAACATTTGTAAGTCACGTGCGTTTGTGGGATCAGCAGCAGAGCTGAGTGTCTGGCTTTGCCTCACAACATTTTTGTCAAACTTTCTTTATAACACAGCTCATTCTGCCATTGGCTTTTACAAGTTTGATGGATTGAAAAATGTAAGCTTAAAGAACGAGAAAACGTAACAATTTAATCTTCAGACATACGGGGAACCTCAGTGCTATGTGGAAGAATCATGCCCCAGCAGGATGACACCTCCTCCTTGTGCTGGTCACATCCTGCTGTGAGGGGGTTTCACACTTTTAACCCCTTCATTTCTGCATACATTGGTATGTATCAATAATATCAAAAACATTCTTCAGTGTTTTTGCCATTCAAGATAATACTAAATTAAGAGCATTCCTGGATTATATGGGATGTTGCAAATTAGGAACGTGACATGAATACGGTATTTTCATGTTTATGCCACCAATACCTGTATATATAAAGTGTCAAATATTTACACGAGATTTACTTTAAGCGTCTGGATTGGTCAGTTGACTGGGTGCAGGACAGGCACATGGGAAATGTTTCCCAGGTGAGGTGAATCCATTGTGGGTCCTTAGGCAAGGCCCTTCACGCTACTGCCTATGTAGCCACAAGAGGGCCCAAGTTTGGGTCTCCCCGTGCCGGTCCCCAGCTCGGATGAAATGCAGGGTTGTGTCAGGAAGGGCATCTGACGTAAAACTCTGCCAAACCAAATGTGGGGATCAGGAAAAGCTGATTTGCTATGGCAACTCCTGACAGGATATGCTGAAAGGGGAACAACAACTAAAATTAAGACTTTAATACCAACAAAAGTACATGTTGTATGATAAATATTATGCAATTAATAAATCATATTACATGCATTCAATAGGTACAACATTGTTTTGGAATTAAAGATTTTTCCCAAAAGAGTCTGTCATCACAATTCTTTTTCATGGCCACATTTCCCTGTAACATCATTACAGGCCCAAAGCTTACTACTAAACTGTAGCTATAGAGCCTAACTATCACGTTTTTGGTATTTAAAATAGTGATTTAAATGGATTCAGTTAGATTTTTGAGTCTCTGGGTGTCATGACATTGGATAGAATCTCATTATAAATGTTTCCTTGTTTTCAAAGGTTTACTTTCACCCAAAGGGAAACTTTCCCTTTAGAGATTAAACAGCACCTCCAGAGCAGTTTGAGCTCATATGTTTTGTATTTTTTTTCCCCTCTCAGGGCTTGGTGGTTGCAGATACTGACCCAAACGTGCCCCCTTATGACACGGCACTGATTTACGACTACGAGGGAGACGGCTCTGTGGCAGGCAGCCTCAGCTCCATCGCTTCAGGCAGCTCTGATGAGGATCAGGACTATGATTACCTCAACGACTGGGGACCTCGCTTTCAGAAACTGGCTAATCTGTATGACTCGCATTAAAGAGGAAAGAGCTCCCTATACCAGGACCTGCTCGGCTCATCAGTTTTCAGGGGCACAGATCGTGCCTCAGGTGCTTTTCTGGACTCTTTTAGAATGATTTTAGCCCAGCTCAGGACTGAATGTGTCACAAGTAACGATTAATTCAACAGAAAACAAATTTCCTTCTGTTCAATGTGGTTTATTTCTCTTTTGTGGGTAGCTGTGATACAGCTTAGATGGACTTCAATCAAGTTTTTGTGTTAGATCAGGAAGTCTGTGCATGGAAAGGTAAGTTTAAGGGGCTGTGCATGCTACAAAGCACAAATAAGTGTTGATGTTTGGTGTTTTTCTAACCTGCGTGGTTCAGTAATGATGAACAAACATGTAAAATATGAGTAACCATGTTATTGTGCATCTTTTTTTTTACAGGAGTGCTTATTTTCTTAGATTTTTCCTTGATGTTTGCCTTTTTAAATGACAAATCCTTCATTCCATCATCCATTTTTCAGAAGCATTTTCTTCAACAAACAAGCAATAATCTGTAATCAATTATTTGGATTAATGATTTAGAAATGTGGTTTTTGTTGATTATTACAACCATGGAAATCTCATTTGACAGCTGTCTGCAAATAAATGGTTTTTTTTTAGTTACATAAGTGTTTCTGACTGCTTTTACTCGCCATCTTTACATGTAATAGGACTTGTAACTTTATTTTGCAACCACATTTAGGTGGATAACTCTAAAAGAAAGATAAATATTCATATAGAATAATAAAGATAACTTTAAAAAAATGTCTTGCTTTAACAAAATTATAAGTCCAGAGATGAATGAAGGAAAAATGTCACATCATGACCTAAAATGGAGAGGAAACAGAGATTTAACAAATTAAGTACATGAGTCAGGGTTGAAGATAAATGCAAAAATGGTTCATGTGTATTTTACCTAGAAAAAAAACACAAAGCCCATTTTTGTAATTTTTTTATTGTTGAACCTTCAGTTTGAATCCAAAATAAAGACAATAACTCAACCTTATGGGGAACAAAGAGCCCAGTGTGCAGACAAACATCTGTTTTCTCAACAACGTACAATGTTGTTGTTTGAATGTTTTTTTAATACGTTGACAATAAATTCTATTTTATTCTTTAAAATAATTTACCAAGGTTTTTTAGCTGACATTTTTTTTCTGTCAGTTAAAGAACAACCCACAATAAAAAAAAAAGGTCTTTAGTGTGTTCTTTACAGTCACGTGTTGCAGAAATCCTTTCAAAAGAAGTTGTTTTATTCTAAGCTTTAATATTTTCCTACGTTTGTAGAAAATCAGAGCAGGTAGCTATAATAAGTGCTGGATCCAGAAACTGCAGCAAATACAGACAGCTTCTTTAAAATGCTACGATGGTATAATATATGAGCTGCAGCAAGCACACAGAACACGCTATCCTGACCATACGCATTACTGAAGAAGCTTCATTCAGAAAAGCTCCGCATCGAACGTCTGATCCTCTAAACCTGCACCAAACCACCACAACAATCTCGGAAGTGTCTGGAAACTATTTGGTTTGAAGTCAGGCCAACTGAGGATTTGCGTCGTCCTCTCTGTGTTTGCGGGGGGGTGGCCGAGGCTCGTCTTCTCCTGTGTCTTGCTTGTCCCGCTCAGCCTCCACCCAGCTCTGAGGTAGGATCCTCTTCTTGGGGCCGTGAGGGGGCGGGCCCAGCAGAGCTTCTATGTCGTCATAGTTCACTACCTCGCGTTCTAGAAGGGCATTGGCCAACTGGAGGGAAAAAAGAGGCATTTTTTAACCCATTCTATTCTCTGAACTCACTGGTGTTTGAGCCAATCACATGGTTGTTTACAATGACGTAGGAATTACACCAACCTGCCTATTGGTATAATATTCATTTAAAGATTACCCTGAAGGTTTCCAGAAGTTCTTAGCTTTAAAATGTTTGGGTTAAAACAAAAATAACTAGAGTTATGACACATAATTGTGATACCCCTTGGAAGAAATTCTTGGAACATCACAGATATTTTAATGGAGCAGCACTTGTTATTTTATAGACATTTTTCACGTAATTTTGACCTTTTCTTTGCTTTGGTTTGAGACTTAGTCATTTTTATTGTGTCTCTACATGTTTGATCTTTGTTATAAACCGTAAAAACGTTTCATCTTTAATCTTGATATTTGTGATTTTTGCAGAAAAAAAGACATTTAACACCAGGAATTGAGTTTTCTGGACAGTTTCGGGTTTCATGTCAAATTATTGTCGAATATAATAAAACAATATCCGTAAAAAATGAAGTTGGGATTGGATGGATATCAAGCAAAAGGTCCTGATTACTACAGGTTACAAGACATGAGGCATTAAAACTGAAGCCAACCACAAAAAAAAAACTGACCAGTGTGAGTTTGTCTCTGTTGTCCAGAAGCAGCTTCTCTGTGTGTCTGTAGGCCCGGGCTATCAACATCTTAGCCTCCTGAGAACAATCAAAGTTTAGATGGCAATCATTCACTGCCAGATTAAGAATGAGCAAAGACATAATCCAGTTGTGGAACTCACATGGTCCATCTGTTCCTGCAGGCCCTGGCTGAAAGGCCGGCGTCCAACAGCCCCCTGGTTCTCTGTGTCTGGAAACGAGACCTGCCCGACACTGTCACACATGCCGTACTGCTTCACCATGGAGTATGCCACCCGGGTCACTTTGCGCAGATCATCTTGAGCTCCTGAAGATGTAAAAGGGTGACGCTTTATGCTGCTTTGAATGTCACCCTCATTTGATATTCATAACGGTCTGATACAAAAATGATGAGAAAAGTGAGCGGAGGAATGCAGGTGGTACCGGTGGTGACTTTGTTAAAGGTTATGGCCTCTGCAGTTCTTCCACCCAGAGCCATGCACATGCGCTCAAATAACTGCTCTTTGGTGAACAAGTGCTGGTCACGGGGCAGAATCTGAGCAAATCCAAGAGCAGCATTTGTACGAGGGGCAATGGACACCTGAAAAACAAACCGAATTTTAGCCTCCTTTCATAATATATATTTTAAAGAGACAGAACAAAACCCCCAAACTTTAGTTGTTCTTTTTAAAACTTCAAGACAAACTTATGAAATGAACTCAGAGTCTGAGTTCCAAAGGCATTTGATCTTGAACTTTAGAGTTGGATAAACTTTGCAATATACAAAGACTTTAATAGTTTGTTCTCACTGCTTACATCACATTATTATGAACTGATTGAAGGAAATCAAACGTAAAAATAGAACATTTGTTGCCAACACACTTCCATACTTTACATATTCAGAGTGGCGTTACCTTCATCACAGCCTCCGTGTGCTCAAGCAGCCATCCCACCAATGCATGACCAGACTCATGGAAGGCAACCACCCTCTGCTCTTCTTTAGACAGGATCTTGCTCTTTTTAACACTCCCTGGAATAAAATAAACAAACCTGCAGATGTTTCTCATGCGCATGTAATAAAGTGTTGCTTTACTACAAACTACTGGGATCACTGTACCTGCTATGACTCTCTCCACTGCATATTCAAAGTTGAAAGTATCAATGGACTTCAACCCCTCCCTGGCAGCGTGCAGAGCCGCTTCATTGCAGATGTTGGCAATGTCTGCACCTGCAGAGAAAAGACCAGAATCTGTTATTATTGTGTGGGTTTACAGTTCTCAGATTTATGCAGAATGATAACAAATCAGCTGATTTTCATGGCACAATGGATAAACAGATGGACTACCCAGTAAAATTAAAACATCTCACTAGCATTTCCATAAAGGAGATTGGGAGAAGTATGAGTATGCAAAGCTGTAAGAAAGTTAGAATGAAACAAAAGTTAACATCATTACCTGGTTTAGTATCATGTTTTATGACTCCAGTACAAGTTTCCTGAACAATTGAGATGTTTTAAACCTTAAGGGAACACTCCATTCCATAATCTAACACGAGTGAAGGAAATTTAAGACCAACTAAATCTACAGTGGTCTCTCACTACATCGTGGCTCAACCTTCACAGTATTGCTGTTTTTCGTGGATTTTTTCTGTGTAATTTTGCATGTTTTTTTGTTTACGGTTCACTGTTCTGCATCCTGATTGGCTGGAGACCTTGTCAATCAATCTCCTCTATCCCATGTCCCCTTTACAGATCTGTGCAGCTCTTTAAATCCACATAAATCTTCCATTGCGAGCAGATCTATGCTTGCATTTTGTAAAACTGGACTTATTTTTTTTGAAGGTTTGAACTTTGAGAGTTTAAACAAAAGAGAAGCGTGAAAATGTTCATATCTGTCTGAGAAAAGTACAAATAATGTGGAGTGAAGGGTTTTACAGCCTTAAAACATCTGTACTCCTACTTTGCAGATTTCAACTTTCGTTTATCCCTCTGTAATAAACGAGGGAACACTGTATTTCAATTGTTCCATTTGATGAAAAAAATTTGCTTTAAATTGCTGAAATGATGACCAGGAGATGAAAAAGTGGAAAAAGCACCTCAGGGGAATACATGATAACAAAAAACTATGAAACTTTGACGAATCACTTTTAAAATGTTTAAGTAATGACTGAGTAGTGAATTAACAAAAACTAAAGGGAATTGGAAAATACTACGGTAATTATGCTACAAAAGATGGCTAATAAAACTGA
This sequence comes from Adrianichthys oophorus, assembly GCA_036245035.1. Classification (NCBI taxonomy): domain Eukaryota; kingdom Metazoa; phylum Chordata; class Actinopteri; order Beloniformes; family Adrianichthyidae; genus Adrianichthys; species Adrianichthys oophorus. The sequence continues at coordinate 10,534,905 of BSAI01000104.1, forward strand.
GTTTTTTTGTTTAATAAATTGGTACATTAATTAATTTAGCAAAATAAAAAAATATCTTAATTTTACTCAAACTTGTGCGGAAAATACATAATTGTAAAAGCCCCACATTTCATTTAAAGATGCTGGTGAAGGTGCAGTACATGTGCACGTACCACTGAAGCCCGGGGTGAGCTCTGCCAGGCGCAGGGAATAAAAGTTAGCGGGCTGAGTCAGCTTCAGCATCTTCAAATGCTGCTCAAAAATCTCCTTCCTCTCCTGAAAGGAACCAACATGCATGAAAGAGTCTGCTTTATAAGCACTTTGAACTTAAAAGAGAAAAAAGGAGAAGGAAAGTACCTGCAGAGTGGGCAAGTCTATGAAGATGTGTCTGTCCAGCCTGCCGGGCCTCATTAGAGCATTGTCCAGGATGTCTGCTCTGTTAGTAGAGGCGAGGACTATAACGTGGTCTGTTGTTCCCATTCCTGCAAAAACAAGACAATTCTATTTCTTCCTTTACAGTAGGTGGATATTCAGCTTAATGAGCTGTTTTCATTTACTGACCATCCATTTCTACCAGCAGCTGGTTAAGAGTCTGCTCCTCTTCCGTGTTGGAAAAGCCCGACATGTTGGTGGAACGCTTTTTTCCTACGGCGTCGATCTCATCGATGTACACAATGCAAGGCGCCCGGGCACGAGCTTCTTTGAACAGACTCCTGACCCGCGCAGCCCCAAGACCTGCACGCAGTCACAACAAAAGCAACAACGGGTCAGAGGAATTGAATCGAACCGACCTTTATCGTTAAAAAATCGTTTTGAAATGAAATGAATCAATCTACAATTGATCTTGATTTTGATTGAGGCATGGTCAGTTTATTTTATTACAATGTAAAAACCACCAAGTGCATCACAGCAGACAACACGTGTGATGACAGCAAAAAATGATCAACCATCATTACAATCCAATGTATGGAAACACTTTGAATTTTGCAAAGACGTGACCATACAGTGTAGTATCATGCTCTAATAATGTTCTGTTTTTAGTATTTTGATGTGGAAAAACAACAGTGAGCTGTACTTTATGAAACTAGAATGTGAATGGATTTGACATTCAGTCTTGTGTGCTTGATTATTTGTACAAAAATTTAATTCACACTTGATTATCTTGCAAGAAATACAAGGAAAGTGGAAAAGTGCACCTGCATTGTTCAGTACCAGGTATTTATCTCAGAGTCACACTGGTTGAAGTTTTGGCTAAAAATGTCCGACCTTAGGTCAGTGAATCGGATTGTTCGAAATGAACCAAATCAACTATGAATCGTATCAGCAACCACGAATTATTATATGAATCGACTATTAAATATGCTTACTTTGGTTGTTGTCTTTAACCTTTCAGCTTCTCCCTTAAGGGCCGCCAGAGCAAAAGTAGCATTCACTGCTTCACACAGGCAGTTTGGGAGAGAGTTGAACAACGGTTGCCCTTCCTGACACAACCCTCTATTTTATCCCTGCCGGCGCAGGCAGACCCAGACTTGGGTCCTCTTGTGGCTACATCTTTAGGAAGTAGTGCAAAGGGTCTAGCCCAAAGGCCAACACTGGATGAAGCTCATTGGTAACCAAACCCAGGGTTTCCTGTGTGCTAGTCCTGCACTTGACCAACTTTGCTATCCAGCCATCATTGAAACTTTAGGAATCTTTCAAAACATGTGTCAGTATAGAAAATACCTAAAAGCAACATTAAAATCAAAAACACTTAAGCAAAGGATTAAAAATCACAAAAAACTGGAAAAGAAAAAGAGCGGTGCACCATCAGTGCTTTATTTCTTTTCATCTAGGAGGTGTCCTGAATTATTCCAGTGGATGTAATCAATAATGTGTAACATATTTGAAAGCCACTGCTGAAGGCCACTAATCCTATAAAACAACTTTTGTTCTTACTTTTTTTTTTGTATTATGACTATCTATCATAGTTTAAGTCGTAATACTGGTACCCACCTCCGATAACCTCCACAAACTCAGAGCCAGCCATGGCCAGGAAGGGGACCTGGGCCTCTGTAGCTACAGCCTTGGCCAGCAGGGTCTTGCCACATCCTGGAGGGCCAAGGAGCAGCGCACCTTTGGGAACTTTTGCCCCCAGCTGAAGGTACCGTTCTGGACTCTTTTGTTAAAAAACAGTTGACTTAATATTTTTTTGTGAGATACAAGACTTTGTAAGCAGAGCTAATAAAAAAAATTGATCTCGTTCTTGGCCTTCTTAAAATGCATTTCATGTCCAGTGAGTGTGCTTAGGAATTTCAAGAAGCACAGCATAAAAATGTCATAAAGCAACCACGGCTCCTCACCTTGAGGTAGTCGACAAATTCCTTCACTTCCATTTTAGCCTCGTGCATTCCTGCGACATCTTTAAAACTTACACCTTTACCCGATTTGCCATCCACTATGGTGAACTTGGCCATCTTCAGCTGATTCTGTTAAGTTTACCATCAGTTTTGATTAATCTACAGTCAAGCTAAAATGATGCAGTAAATACACGGGCATTTTTAACTCACAAAAGCGCTGAAGCCACCTTCTCTGCCACCCATACCAGCTAGACGAAAGATATACCAGAGGATCGCCACACCGATGGCGGCCATCCCCAGAGCATAGACTGCACTGCAAAGAGAAGAGAGAAAAATATTTGCAGTTAAAAAAAAAATGGCATGTGCTTATTAAAGTGTGCTCTCAAAGAAAACAATTATTTTCTTACTTTCCAAAAAATCCTGTACGTTTGTAGGACACGGGAATTCTGTCTTTGGTGTCAATATTCATCTCTTCCTCAGCTGCCCTCAGCTTTTCCTCAAATTTGTCTATGTTGGCAACCTGCATCCTATACATGAGAGCCAGTCTCTGCAAGGAAACGTAACACAGATAAATCCTATCTGCTTTTGTCAATTCAGAGAGCTGTTGTTTGCTTGCAAAAACATCAGAGAAACATACAGGCCTTCCAAAGATAACAGCTCCGGGATGAAGGTAGATTTCTACAACGTCGCTCTCAGGAACAACCTGAACACGTGACACTTCCCCCTTGGCCAACATCTCGTTGACAAAGTCATTCCAGGAGATGTTGCCTCCGCTGGTATTAATGGAGTTCAGCAGGCTCATGATGAGAGCGATGATGAAGAGAGTCCGCAGGCGCTCCCGGTACATCTGGTCCTCCTGCTCACGCCGCTTCTTTTCTTCTAACAGGTGAGAGCAAAAAGAAACAAAAATTCAGGGAAAGTTATTGTGTCGTTTCTTTATCTAAAAAAAAAAAAAAAGTGTGCTAAGAGGGCAGCATGACTTGATTTTATACCTTCATCTTCTTCTGGAGATTTTTTCTTTGGCCCATCATTTTTATTTTTTTGTTGTTGAGACTGAGATGTGCTGAAAAATGTTGTAGCCCCTGAAATGAAAGAGTTGCCTTTGATTGATCAATTATAAATGGACAGGACGATGAATAAATAAATACAAATCTAACAAAACCGAAGTGAAATGAATCCTTACCTAATAGATTAATCAAACCAATGGGGTTCCTTAACAGATTGTTCCGGATTAACTCTTTACTGAGTCCAACCATGCTATGACTCAATGGTCTGTGGAGAAGACTCTGAAATTTGGAGGGAAAAGGGGGACAACAAATCTTTATCCTCTTAAAGTGTTGAGCTGTTCAGCTTGTGTGCAACAGAGTTTTCTTGTTTTTCTTTCTATGTATTTATTTGGAACTGCTAAAATAATAATAATAAAAAAGTTTAAAAAGCATAAACTGAAGTATAACAATGAATGACAGCATGTAAACTTCAAAAAGGGCTTTGGGTGAAGATAAAAGTCCCACTACATCATCTTTTGATTTATTTTTTAAAAATTAGCAGTGGTTTGTTAATTGTGATAATGTCGTTTTAGCTAAAAAAAAAAACAAAAAAAAACAAGTTTTTCTAGGACATATTTTCCGCAGAGGGGCAGTAGTTCAGTAACTGGGTGGAACTGTTGACGTAGAGTGAGCTTCCCTCATTTCCCATCATCATACACTATGTCCCACTAGCTTTAGAGCCCCTCACAACCCCAACCTAACATTACTGGTGCAACAAAATGGCAAGAAAAATTGGAGCTTGGACAAGGAAAACAAAGACGTACATGGATCTAGTCGTATACAAGTGGATTATTCAGAATGGAGTGGTGCAGGAAGCTTGTGGTTTGCCGACTGAAGCACCAAGGTCATTGTCACTGCTACAGGCTTTTTCCAACAGCCTTTTTCGTTTGCTCCTGATTCATAGTGATTTGAATAAAGAAAAACTCAGAAATGCTATTTTAAGCTTCATTTTCTTCATCTATGTCCAGCACGATAAAAATTCTACAAGAACTCGTTAAAAGCATAAAAAACTAAGTTTTCATTGGAGTGGGTCACTAACAACTAATCGAGTCAAAGCCCCCTTTTTAAATGAATACATTCAGCATTTTCAGAGAGTTACAATAAATAAACTCATTTACATCGACAACGATCAATTATGGTTAAAAAAAAATAATAAAGTACATATCAATGAATCTAGTTGACACCCTGATATATTTTTATTATATCAACCTTTATATTTGCTTTGACTTAAAGAAAAAGACTTGTTTGTGTTATCTACAGTAGTGTTTCCCTACTCTGGTCCGGTGTAGTGCTCCTATTATTTCAACCAGATGCTTTAGACAAAACAAGAAAGTCAAATGTGTAAATAACACAAAAAACATCCACAAAACTTGCTCTTCTAGCATAAAATGCGTGAATAAAGAAGATCACTTATGTCCAGCATTACTAGAGATCAGAATGTGGACATTCGTCTAGATTTGATAGGATAGTCTTGCTTACCTGAATGAGTTTCTCCTGTGGCTGACATTTGAAAGTCCGCTCTGATATGGAAACTAGTGTCTTCCTAGCATCAGCACTTCTGGACAGGACACGTTTAACCGTGTCCCTGGATGTCAGTCTTGTAGCTAACATATACAACTTTCGTCTCGAGGGCGTCCAAAAACATCTGCTGTATGGCTTACTGACGCCAGCACAGTGCTGCAACAAAGCTGACATGGTGCGCGATATCTTCCAAACTAAACTTTAAATCTTTATCTGCGATGACATGGCCGTAGATCGCCCATGAAGCTCAAAGAAGATGTTAAAAAACGCTTGTTTTCAGTAGCTAGCATTATTCAACAGAGGAGCTCCCTTCTTCTTGAACGAGATGAACAATTTCCAAACAAATACTTTTTGTAATACTGCCACCTATCGACAAGGAGTCTAAAGACATATTTGACGTAGAATAGTAAATAAAATACAATAAACCAGGTGTTCTGGATTTCTATTATACAAAACGGCCCCACGTTAAAACTTGGGGGAAAACAACACAATTCAAAACACGAACATGTATATATTTATACGTTTATTCGTATATTATTCCGCGAGTTTTGCCAACGTCTGTGAAATCGGAACAAATTGTTGTAGTGCATTGACATTTCGCAAGAGGGCGCCATTGTTCAGTGATTGACTGGTCTCCTGTCTGCTAGGAGGATTGTTTTGTGGGACGCAACCTGCGTTAAAGGTAAGCTTTAGGTTCCAAGGTTCAAGCTTTCGTTGCAATTTATATCACACGCATTGCACAATTGAACTGAACATTATTCATTTTTGTACATTTTTTTAAAACAGACTACATTCTAAGATGTTTCAGTCGTCTTTTTCGAAACAGTTCGGGCACTACTCATTATTTACTTCGTTCTATTTTACCGCCACAAAAGTTGTAAACAATAAACAATATTGAAGTCAAATGGGATGCTTGCAGTTTCGTTTGATTGACATATTCATTGAACCAATAAGAGAAGGGTTGTTCTTTCTAGCCAATGGGAGTCTGCGTGCCATCTCTTCCCGCTGCACTAAATCTTTGGGTACGTTCGTTTTGTTGTTCAAGACGCCCCGTTTGTGGTGAACTCTGTCACAAATCACCGTCAAACGTCGTATTCATGCCACATTGCTTTTAAAACGTTTCTGTGCCGCCTCTTGACCTCAACATTTACAACTTTATAATCGCAAAATAACATTTCTCCTTCTGTCATGGTAACCCAGTTTAGAACGGATTTGTAAGACTTAGAAATAAGCTTGCTGGAAAATTATTTATTTACAATACTGCAATTTGACGTAGGATCTGCCACGTTCCCTCTCATACTATCCACATTTGCACGTGTGGATAATAACAACCAAACACACATAACAGCATAAAGGGAAAAGCGCTATGCGTTCGCAAACATGGAAAACGAGTAGACCCAAAGCCTGCGCTCCATTTCGTTTTCTTGTCCTTCCAACTATATAATGGAGTTTGGTCGGTTGTGTCTGAAACTGCGTGTTGTATTCGGCCACGTTGGAGTTCAACGTGCCCTGACTGTGAATGCAGACCTGCACCCTTTGAAGATCCAAAATGGCGTCCATTTCTCGATACAAAGGAAAGGGATCCGCCTTCCGCGGAAACACCAATCAGAGTGCTCGTTTCATCCCGGACGTGTTTCCGTCCCAGCTACACACTGAAGTCAAAGGCCGCTTCGATAACCGCTCGAATGGGTTGGCTGAGAGGATTAAAGCGAAACAAAAATATAGTCTTATGAAGGTTTACCTCCACCATGGCAAGCCTGAAGAGATACCACTGGATTCCTAAAGATTCTTACATTGTGGCAAAGAAGAAATTGCTGCGCTGTTAACGAAATCTCAAGGATATTTTACTTTTTTTCCTTTGGACGTCTGTTTGTTGCTCTTCTCGATTTTAACAAGCTAGCGCTAGCCTCTCTACTGGTTAGCTTTTTTTTTTTTTTTTTTTTTTTTTTTTTTTTTTTTTTTTTTGCAATGGTCGTCGCTAGTTTATGCGGATGTCTTCGGACCTTAAATCCAACCAACTGCTACGAATGGGACCACCCAGCATCCCACAGAAACATTGTGACCTAGACTAAACGTTTAACATTTGGATATCTATGTGATTTACTTGAAAATCCACTAGAGAGGTGAGTCTCATGTTACTGCTCTTGCATACTGAACATGGTAACAACAACAAACTGATTTCTGCTGCTTTGCTGTATAACATGGGATAAGTTGTGCTACTTAGAAGGTCAACGTGCAAAGTATATGATCCTTTATAGATTTTACAATACTAGTATTGTGTATGCAAACATATAAGTTGCATGGTTATATAATAAAACAGCTCATATATTTCAAATGGCCAATTTTGTTTCCTAAATATCTCTTCGTAAATCTAAGCAGTCAAAATAAGGAAACTAAGAATAAATCAATTTATACCTACATTATTTTTGGTTTGAATTCGTTTTTGTTCAGGGACACATAATTTCAGTGCGTGGTAAATATGGTAGTGCTAGGATGTTTTTGTAATTAGATGTAAACAGTTACTGGTGCATATATATTCACACAATCATGTTTTGGGACACTATATTTGGTTTGCACCCCCCATAATCTAATAGGAAGCAAATGTAATTGTATTATTTTATGCTTAGTGCTATAACAGGTTAATACTGTACGTTGAAAAGTAAGGAAGAGGTTCTTCCATTACCCAGACAATAATTAACACAATATTTCTCATGAGAATGCTCTGTGTAACGTACAAATGTTGACCTATTTCCCTTTTAATGATGCAGAGGCAGTGCTGATTTAGCAGTTGATATAACATACTACTACCTGTTTTTCCAGTTGGGTTTTCAGTGATAAGGTTGTGGCTATAACGTCTTGCAATGGTTCTAGAAATGTGGGCTAAGATTTTGACGCTGGCAATTACTTTGAATATATATTAGAACCAATGTGATTTGTGGGCTAGTTTAAACAGATAACATGGTATGTTGTTTATATGGTTGCTTGCTTGTTACACATTTTACTGCCGTACTGTTAAGGTGGATCAAAGGACATTTGTAGAAGGATGACTTACTGCATAGCATGACATAAAAAGAGGAACACGACATGGTAGATTTTGGAAATAAAGCATTGAAGCTAACTAAAAACAAGGAGATGCTCTCCGTTCTGATGCAGCACCGTCAATGTTGAAAACACTGCAGTGGGGATGATGGTGTTTTCCACTAAGATGCTATGTGTTGTGGCTGTTTTGAGGCGTTCATGTTGACTTCTCTGCAGGGGCAGTGATGCAAACCTCGATGGCTCAAAGCTTTTTGACTAATTCTCTTTATTTTAATCACTCAAGATTTGTAACTGCTGTTCATTTGATAATTTTCTGTCAGAAAGGCAAATATTTAAGCTGCAACCCAGATCTTCTTGTTTTTACCTTTCTTTTTGGTTCCTGTTTTTGATATATTTCTACCGTTTCTGTAAGTGTTGCTCAAAAATAAACCATGTCTCCCATCTGCAACAAAAATACGTTTGTTTTAGGCTGCAAAAGTCACAGAAGGTGTAATTGTTGATGCCACTTTGGCCTTTTTTTTTTTATCAAGCCTGGAATAGAATCACAAACATTTTAGAAACCCTTTTCTGATAACTCAAACTGCACTCTGCAAGAAATTTGGCAGCAGAATTACACAAGATTTATGTCAGAAAATGTCAAACGTAACTTTTAGTCCAATATGTATATTTGTGACAACCTAAAATTGCTTTAGATGAAGATGTATTCTAAGTAAAATCATGTGTGTAGTTTGTTTTCCCCTCTTTTAAATGAGGACCAATGCAGCATGCTTTTATCAGCAAATCTACTGAAGTAAGGTTCACTTGAATCCAAGAGATTACAGGAAGTTGTATTGTTTATATGGCTTTCGGTAAACTTGCATACAGCTTAAGTCAGTCAAAAGGTTGTGGAAATGACAAACTAGAGAATAGGTTTAACAGCGAAAAGACAAAAGTGAAGCAAATGAAGACTGTTTAGTCAGCTTCAGCAGTAAGTTGTTTTTTTAAAAGCTACATCCCGTTTAAATATAAATGTACATAAAATAATATCTGCTTTATTGATTAATTGTTAAGGTTTTGTCAGTTATTTTATTAGTGCAATTAAGATTGCATTTTTTCTTTACATTTTCTTTTTTTAAATAAAAATAAAAACAATGTAGTTGTATGTAATCTGTTTACAACGTTGCAGTGTGGTCAGAATTTTGTTGTTTCTACTCTAGAAGATTAAAGTTGTATTTTTGGAGTTGCTCAAACTAAATGAAAAGCTGTGGATGTTGTAAGATGGATAAATCTTTAGCTGCAAGTCTTGCTACCACGGTCTGTTTTGGTTTATAAAGGCTGTCCCCTCCCCCTCCCACGCTTAGTGTGGTCCTTTTAGGTAAACAAGCATGGCTACTCTTGTTTCTTGAGTCTCTTTGCCTCTTCCTGCATGTGTGTAGGCTCTTCCTGTGCCATATGCTTGAGTTCGATTGCGTGTTTGATTGCTGCTCTGCAGTTTCAGTGAATAATCCAATGTCAGCTGCAGCTTTTTAAAATTTATCCTGGTTTTTTGCCCCTTCCCTATCTTCAAAGGGAAATGGAACAAAATGGTGGGCATGCGGTTTCCCTGGGGGTCTGCATAGTCTCATTCCTGGTTTTAGAAAGTGCTGATGGTTGATGATGTTTTGGATTTCATTAGGTTCTGCTGAGATTCTGTGCTTGCGTTCTGTGAAGCTTCTTCTCTTTGCTAAATGTCTTAACTACCAAAGAGAACCATTTCTCAATTAAAACAATCTGCCCCTTTTACTGAAATGTACTTTGAGCCCTTGACCTATTTAATTAAAAGTCTTGAAAAATAACAAAATTATTACCTTCATCTATTTCTAATTATGACTATGACAATTGAGATATTGTTGTTGTATTTTTGGGGGGGGGTGGGTTGCTAATATTTTACTTTTTTAATCATAAATAAATCATAACACCATGTAACCATTTCACTCTTAATTACCATGTTATAGTCAGGCAAGTTGGTTGCATTAAAACTTCAGTAACAAGTACTATTGATTAGTTCTACTTAGAAATGCCTGATATTCTTTGTTTGTTTGTTTTTTTCTTTGCTTTAGTTAAAAATTTGAAACACAACCTTTCACCATCACTGTAGTTTTAACAATCTTCTGCTAAACAACAAAACAAAGATATCTGACAGAGAGCTTTTTATTAGTTTAAATTTCTTGTGAATTTCAAAACTTTATATTCCACTTTATATATTCTCCCGAAAGCTTCAGTAGGCAGTTTTAGTAAATTAAATGATCAAATTTGGCAGCCCATGCAATACTTTTTTTTTTATACGGTTACATGTGGTGTTTGTTTGCAAGTGCTACTTAGCAGAAAGCCTCTTTGGGTAATGATACTATTCATTCGTGAGTTTGGAAATATCCTAAGGTTTTGTTGGTTAGCTCTGCCCCTTTGGGTAGCACTGTCCTGGTCTGTTCAGCTTGTTTACGATACTAAAGATAAGACAAGCTTTCTTACTTGCTAGTACTATCTCTTTTCTATTTGTTTCTCCTTTGTTTTTATGATTTCTTTTCCGGGTCGTTTTTTTAAATGTTGGAGTTTAAAAAGAAAAAAAAATCATGGATGACTCTTGGGGTATATTTAGACTGGATACATTCAGTTTGATTGAAGTGAACCAGAGTTTCTTTCCCCCGATAATCCAGAACACATTTTTGGTCTGAATACTGCCAACCGAGCACTGGTCCAGGACTAGGAACTGCTCTCTGACCCATCTCTTGAGGTGGCCTCGGTTAGTATCCAATCAAAATGAGCTTCGGTTCGGTCTGAGATTCCTCAGTCTGAATACAATTTGCTCCTGGAGCAGAATAACTGGACCAAAACAGCGACCGTAGCTGGTAGTCACGTAACATAAACAGTGTAGGAATAATGCAACTGATGAGCTGTGGACAAATGAAAAGCACCGATTGTTGTGTTATCAAACAAGAAAAAAACGATCCAACTCCCTACTTGTTTTTTTTTTTTTTTGTGTTTATTTCTAACACTGCTAAAAACACTTCTTAGATGCTTTTCTGTGTCTTGTTACCTGGCACGTCATCCCAAAAGCCACCATGAAGTTCTTTAACAGAATTCTCTTAGAAATAATGCCATAACACCACAACAAAGAGACCCAACAACTCATTGAAATGTGGTTGGATGAAACGCAGGCTCATTAAAACAACTTTTAATGTGATGGATATTTCTTCTCAATCTGAGGGTCAGAAACACTCATTATCTTACCTTCATAGTTGTCGCCTTGCCAGTAACCGCCTTGCAGCATGTAACACTTTTTACTTGCAGTAAAAAACACTTTTTACTTGGAGTAAAAAGTGTTGTACCTGACCTTGATACAGATGTTCAAAATTGGTCAAGGAATCATAAAGTTTGAATCAGTGAGATATCCTGACAAGGATTGGAAAGCGCTTAAAAGAACTTGCACAATTTCTACCTCTAGTTGCTTTGCTCCGTCCTAGTAATTCCTGACCAGTGAGTGAAGAGATATTTGCCATGTGGTTGTGTTTACAAGCTTTTTTTTCGAAATAGGAAAGTTCACTTGACAACAGTCTGAATACAGACAGAATGCTAGGTTCACCACTGGACTCGAACCAAATTAAGCGGTCTGTGATTGAAGGATTTTCCAGTCTGAATACAGTCATAGTAAATAAGGAAGACAGTATTTTTCAAATTTCATGTTACTAAATGTTATTAAATCTTATGAGCTTTCTGCCTTAGTACTTTAATCTTAAAATACACCGTACCATTTCTTGAAAAAAGTATATTTTTTCCCTTTTTTTCCTCACATCTTTTAAAGTACCGCAAAAAACAATCATTCACAGCGGCAACTGGCATGCCGTTGCGTTGTGGGATGACTTGGTGAGCTTTAATGTGTCCATTGTGACGCTTCAGAAAATAGTCTTAAAGCCAGTTGATGACGGATTCACATAAGAACAGAATTCAGAGCGAATGCATAGGACCACAAAACCTCCTTTCAGTTTCAATGCTATTATGCTAACAAATAACTTTTATTTAATGAAATAAAAGCAAAAAAAAGCACTAGCTTACTTGGGATGTTTGCTAATGGGTCAGATTTTTGCTGACTGCAACCCAACCATCAGAAAAATGTTTTATATCTTTCATTTTTGTAAAGTTGTTCCTTAGGACAATTTTTATACAGACTTCATCACATACTTTTTACTGAACTGTGGCATATACTCTAAAGAGGATTGATTGCCTGCAGTTCCTGGCTGCACTTAAAAAGATTCCTACAATTTGTGCCAGGGCATAACTGTGTATGCCGGTTTAGTAGATTACTCCTGTTAGCCACGAGACGTGTCACCAACATGGGACCACCACAGATTTTCCATTTCAACTCCAGACCTGATAAACCCTTCTAATGTCACATTAATGTTTATTTGTGTGTGTATAACATCTATTTTTTGCAATCCAAATGGTTTACCTTTGTTTTGTCTCTCTGTAGTTGACATCATAACATACTTTGTTGTGTTTCTCATCACATCCTTACTGTTTTTGAGTTCAGAGATTGATGCAGTGGCAAACCTCTGTAACCGTTCTGTGCCTGAGAAAGGAACACAAAGTATTACACCAGCCAAAGAATCAGACTTTGGGGTCAAATGTGCTCTTGTACAGATTTAACGCTGTGCTTACAAGCTTATGAATTCCTATATTATAACTTTTTAATATAAATTTTTGTTCTAAAATTTGCTGGGTTATTTGCATTTTTCTTTTGAAAAATACTTATAAAATGGAATATCCTGATGTTTTTTAGGCTTCTTACTGTGCTTCTTACTTAAGTGAAGAGCTAAACCTGGATTTGTTTATGTTCAGCCAAAGTTGATCTGATATTTTAGATGTGTTTTTTTATATTCATAAAGACATGATGCACCACTAACAATATGCTGTGTGACATAATTTATTTGACCAGTGAGATTCATTAAACTGAATTAAAATCACTGTAATGCAGAGAATTCCAGTTGTTTTTTTTTTGTTTTTTTTGTTTTAAGCTACTTGGTTAAGCGTTTGTTTCAAACCTTAGCTGCATGTCAAAAAATAAAAGAAATAATTTGTGTTTCTATCTTCACCTTAGTAGATTTTTAAATAAAGTTTAAATTAAAATTATTGTATTACTTTTGTTTAAGTCTGTATGCCATATTATTTACTCCAGTGTTGAGGAACAGAAAAGAAGGTGAATGCAAAGGCGTCAAAACAAAGTGTTAGGTGGGGGATGGAAAAGGTAATGTGGCCTGTCTGAATCTCAATCACTAAGGCTCTTCAACAAGGCTGGCCTTTTGATGGGCCAGCTGCAGCCATTCATCCACCCATTCACATTGAAATGCAACAACAGGAAGAGGGGAGGGTGTGATGGGCTGGGGGTTGCATGCTATGGGCCTATGAGCTTGTGAGGGTGGGATGAAAGTGAAAAGCAAAAGCATAGCTAAATACCAAAGGGAGGAGATCTGCCAGTTGGGCCCCTTGCCCCTGCTCACAGATACACTACCATACTTTGTTTTCCCCTCATATTGGAGAGTATACGTTCACACAAAGAATCTAATCACTCCTTTTGACTAGCAAATCCATTTTTACAACTCAGCTATTTTCTGTCTTTGCACCTAAGCCGGTGTTTGCAAAGCGCCTGATTCATTCCACTGCCTTTTATTTACTAGTACTATACCCATAGTACACTGGTTGATTCTGCAGTGGATATACATGCTTTTACATTTAATGTTTTTATTTCTTTTCAAACGTGTTAATTGTGATATCATCAAAACTGTGTGTGGAGTTTAAAGTTATGATAGTAGTTTAGTTTTGGCTTTCAGTCACTGAGATATTTGTTCCACAATTTCCAATGTTTGAATCAGTTTGGAGAATTGAAGATAGATTTTTTTCCACTGAAATGTATATGCTTTCATAACTGACTTGGTTTTTCTATCCATAGAGGTTTATGTGATAAGTACTTTGTTTGAAAATAATTCATTTGAGCTGTGGTTGTAGCTCGATGTAGTAATGGCAGTTGGTCTTGTTTCATTGTCCAAGGCCTTGTCTTGTGTCTTTGCTGTATTTGACTAATTTATGATCAAAGCTAATATTCTGTTTTATAGTGGCTTGGCATGGCTTTGACTTAATTGATTATATAAATTGTATTCACTTATAGTCATGTATAGAAGTGCATCAAATTGAAGCTCTATTCTGGAATGCACAGGATTGAAAGAGAGCCTTTTAAAAAACTAAGTTTATGCTATTCTTTGTGGGATTTCCCAGCTCCTAATTTCTGATTAGAGCCATTGAGTGTACGTTTTAGTCATTAAAGACCCGCTCCAACAAAAAAAAACTTGTTTTTGGTGTTTTTAACATGTTCTTTTAGCATTTTTCTCACAATACAGTAGGGCTGGGCAATTAATCGAATAACAGCTGAAACGGACAAAAACTGTTTCTCTACATAAGATGCTTAAGCTAGCTGTAGCTCACAAAACATCTGTTGCATTGATCTACAATCATTTTTACAGCTTTTATTTAGTTGAACTTTGTGTTTGAGCATATTTCCAAGGGAAATATTAAAATAAAATAGTCTTTGTTAAATATATCCTGTCATTTGTATTTTGTTTTAAAGAAAGTAAAAGGAGGGAGAAAAAAAAACTTTATTTTGAAAATTTAATTTGGTGTGAAAAAATCTGAGATTTTATTTTTTGGCCATATCACCCAGGTATACGATAGAGGCCATATATAAAGTAAATTTAGATTAAAACTATGAGTATGAGGTTTTCTTTATTCAAATAAATGTGAATTTGAAAAAGCTTGTAGTTGTTATATATAAACTACAATCAGTATGCCACAAGCTCTTCTCCACCCCGATCTGATGCATCCACTTGCAGACCAATAGATCTTTTAACGTTTTCATTTTCCTCGTCCAAGCTGGCATTTGGCTCAAAACTGTACGACTAGATATCTCTGATATTGCTCGTCATTTTTGTTTCACCGCTAATGTTAGGTTGGGGTTGTGAGGTGCTGTAAGCAGGAGAGAGTGTAAACAAAGGGATTGTGAAAAATGAGTGCAGCCTTAATTTTTCACCAACATAATCATAATAAAAAGACCACTGAGATTGCTTTTAAAATAGATCAAAGGGTGATTGAAGTGGGATTTTAAGCAAATAGATTTTCCGGTCTTCTGCACATTATTTTGGGATGTTAAGTTGTAGGTTCATCTTAATGTTCACCTCTTCCTTGACATTATAGTCATGCTATTTTAACACCTCAAATGCTGGTTTGGACCAGAATACCTCTAGGTTCAAAATGAGAAGTTGTGTAATTAGGAAACGCATAAACAATAGAGCACAAAATGATTTTTTTCTATTATGTGTATATTTTGAACTGTATATTTTATATATATATATATATATATATATGTGTATATTCTACTCTGGAAAAAAATAATACGTACCCACGTATTTTGCAAATGAGTCTCTTAGTAGGCCTTTGTGTTTCCATTATTTTTGTGTATTGAGAAAGTGCTCCACTAATCTTTTTAACATTAAACTTTTCTCACTTTTCCATATTTATATTCACGCACTACCAAGTTTAATCCATGCAATATATGCAAATGAAATGTAGCGGCAGTGTGACACGGCCTTTATAAAATTCCAATCTGCCCTGAAATAACTTTACCAATATGTTTGAATGTCTGATTTACGTAGAAATTGAATGGTAATGTATTTTGTAACTTTATATAATTCGGCACAGATCATTTCTTTTCCTGCTCTTTCTTTCAGAACCACCCTCTATTCATCTTATGAGCTATTGTAAAAGTGTTCCCAGGTTCCAGGTCTTTCAACTATGATTAAGCATTTTGTAGCCAAAAAAACCACTTTTTTTTTTTTTTGACATAGTAAATCTATTTATAACATTTACACACAGCTTTTGCTACAGTCCAAAGAAAAAAGCTTTTTATAGATGAGCACAAAAATGGAAAAAAATAAAAGGTATAAAAAGGTATTTACTTTATTTTCCAAACCAGTTTGCAGTATTGGTTTTATCCCTGTCAGATGTTTCTTTAGCTAATAAATGATTTGCCAGTATTGCAAATAATATTTTTCTCAAAGGAAGCAATGAATTAAGAATAAAACAATATGAACTTACAGTGTTTTGAAAGTTAATGTAGCATTGTGTTTTAAATTGAACACTGTAAGCCACCTTGTGCATCTCAAAATAGTGCCAAGATGTTGCAAATGTATTTCCATTGTATATGTAAATCATATTCCATTCCATAGTATATCCATTTTGATCAAACAGCATGCAATTTGTGCCTCAAATTCACGTCCACCACCTTTATTTTGACGTACATTAAAGTTATGTTTCAAAAACCTGATTCCTCCCCACCATGTGTGGGAGGAGTTTTTCTTGAACTCAAAAGATGGGACTGATGAGAGACCAGGTTTTTTATTTATTTTGAACAGTTCTACAAAAAACGTCGATTAACACGCTTCCATGTTCGGGTTGTTGTGGTTTTTTTAAGAGATTTTTCTGGAATGTGGATGTCTGTTCCGTGGAGAAAGAAGCAGAGAGCTGTTGATGCGTGTGTGCTCAGTTAAGGTGGTGGTGGTGGGGGGATTTGCAACAGCAGGGACACAGTCAAGAATATAAAGTTGTAAATTATTCCATGCTTGTTTGTTTATTTAAAGATGCAGTGCCCAATGATGCACTTTTGTTTAAATAAACATCTTGAATATTTTTTATGAAGAGGAATATTCAACAGATCAAAAATGTTGAGTGTTCTCAATAGGCTAAAATGACTAAATAGGCTTCAATGACCAATTTTTTGATGTAATATATGTGTGTTAGTGTGTTGAAGTACTTTATATATGTTTTATGTTTTATATATGTAAAACTCTTCACAAAATAAAATTTAAGCTTTACTCAAGTATGCTTACAAAGGCCTTTCGGTTTACACTGAAAACAAAATGAGAGCGCCCAGTGGCTAAAATTCATTTTCTGACTAACTGACCAAGTTGGCTGGTAGATTAAAAAAAAAAAAAAAAAAAAAAATCTACTGGCCAAACACGTTTTTTACTGACCAAATTACAACACTATTTTATATGTAAAAATGTTAATGTGTTGAATGCAGAGAGGGAGTCGCAACATAATTAATACATAAGATGAAAACAACTTTTTATTTGTGTTTTTTATTTGCTTTTTTGAAAACTCTTTTTACGTAACTTTATGTAATTTCTAATCAAAGTCTTTGCTCTCTACTTTTGGTGTTTTCACACAATTAAGTGTTTGCATTTACTATCACAAATAAGTTGTTTCTGTTTTCTTTAGTACATCAGCATAACACTGTGCTGAAAAAAAGCCCCCCTGTAATCTCCCATGAAGAATGAACATATGTTTCTTTACATTTTTTTACGAAAATGAAATAGCTTTAAAGTAATTCATGAATGGTATGAACACATTTTTAACGTCTTCTAACTGTAAGCTCAAATTAAAACATGGTGAAAAGACAAGGACAGATTTATTGACTGAAATTGTACACTATTGCTGGCTCCAGGTGATTATTTTGACACTGCTATCTCCAAATTAATGCTTTTATTAAACTCTGTTGCTGCTGTAAGTCCTCTTTTTGCTCTGTCTTGATCCTGTTAAAAATCATGTTCCGCTGCGTCATCATCCAAAAGTTACACAGAGATGAATTAAAGTGTGTGTGTGTGTCTTTTTTGTATTGGGTGGGGTTGTGTGGCTGGGTTTGTATACCCTGTTTCATCGGATACTGGCTTCTTTTGAGGCCCCTTCCTGTTGCCCAGCAAAATTACTAAAAAGCTCTGGAGAAGATCTGCACGAAAGAATGGGCCAAAATAGCAGCTACAGTGAGTGCAAATTTGAGGAAGACTTGGAGAAAATGTTTGACCTTTGTCATTGACAACCAGGGTTGCGTTGTGTCTGGTGGTCCTCCTCCTGAAAAATGTTTAATATTAGAGCTCTATATGCATTGTCCAGTAGTGCTGTGGATTGTTACTTAGGTGGCGATCCAATTCAATTCATGAATCAAGCTCAACGATTCACACATCAAACCATTATTCTTACTTTTTAATGTAATATGTTTGAAGTTGCAACGTGTATGTCATTTTACTAGATATATTAAATTTAAATTATATGTATATATCCGCTAAAAAAGCTTTTGAGAAGATCTGCATGAAGAATGGGCCAAATAGCAGTTACAGTGTGTGCAAATCTGAGGAAGACTTGGAGAAAATGTTTGACCTTTGTCATTGACAACCTGAGTTGCGTTGCAAAATATTTAGGTGAACTTTGGTTATTGACCAAATACTCACCATTTGCACAACTGCTTTTTTAAAAATCATAAGAGATTTTCAGGATTTTTTTTTAAACCTTGTCTCCAACAGGAAGTATATTTATGATGAACATTATAAACCTCTTTTTAAGACAACTTTTAGAATCTGTGACAGTCAGATACTTTTTGCGCCACTGAAAGGACAGCACGTTGTGTATTGTATGTACTTAGAGGTTTTCACAACTTTTATTCAGGGCTTGGCAATAAAACAAGCTTTTGATATCACCATAGTACTTTTTCTCGATAGTACAATTTGCCTATCGCGATAGACTATTATTTTGAAGGGTCTGAGATAGGGCTGGGCGAATAAACGATAGCTATTGATATCACGATAGTGCTTTTTCTCTATCGTAAAATGAGCCTTTGCTAATAGACATTTATTTCGAAGGGTACAAAATTAACATTCGCCAGTTGCAGGCATTTTCTCATCTTTGGTGAGTAAAAGTTATAGGAGTTAGTTACCACATGTTGAGTAAATGTTTGTATAAACTTTGTTGTTGTCTTCTCCTTCTCTTCAGTCTCCACACGAGGTAAAAATAAATACATGCGACACCAGACACATCAACCCACCGCTGCGGTCACTTCACCTGTGCAGTGTTTAGTTTGGCTAATGAAGCAGCAGAACATGTGACGATTTAAAACAAGATCCAGTCAGAACTAGAGGATTAAACTGCTTCACTTAAAGCAGCAGACAGACTGAGTAATATAATGTGTTGATTTGGAAAAGCGCTGTTGTTTGGCAGTAATAAAATGATACTAGCTTGTTAACTGCTGATGCTATGGTACTAACTAGATGTTCTGTGTTTCCAGTGTGATTACACATTTGGTTTAAAGTCAGATAGTATTTTCAAGGTCCGGCCACTAAGACGTGGAGGAAAAATACAACAAGATGAATTCATAGGACATTCATAAAAACTGTATTTTCTAAATAATAACATAACTGAATCCACTGTTTTAGCAGCATTTATGTAGCATAACAGAGGCTGTGTTACACTTGTCAGATGTACAAAATCCTCCCACCTTCTTAAAGCTGCAGCTTTAATTTCAATAATGATATATAAGTAAAATGCCTAAGGTATTTCTGTGTAAAATAGTGTTAGAATTCGGCCGATAACAAATGTTTTTGCGGTACTTTTTTTTTTAATCAACCGGAAAACTTTAAACGCTGACAAAAAACAGAGTATCGTGCACTGCAAATTGTGCAGAAGGCATGTTTCTTCTAATACTGGAACCTTTTTTTTTGTATCACATGAAGCAGTGCCACCAAGCATGCTCAGTCTCAGATTGAAATAAACAATAATTCTCCAGCAGAAAACAAGAAAGTTAAGACATTCACAGCAGCAACAGTCTAAACTATGTGACTAAATTCAGATAATTTGCTTTCAGTTCCTAGCTCAGTCACAGGATGTTGATAAAATTTTTTTGTCAATTTTGTTTGTTCTGTAAATCTTGAACACAGTGGAATTTATTTGTAGAATTAATACTTGTGTGTGTGTGTGTGTGTGTGTGTGTGTGTGTGTGTGTGTGTGTGTGTGTGTGTGTGTATATATATATATATATATATATATATATATATATATATATATATATATATATATATATATATATATATATATATATACATACACATACATACGCCTTCTCTTAGTTAACTGAAAAAACCAGTTGCATCATATTCCTTCAGTACATCTGTTATGTTTAAAGTATGAAAGAAAATAAATATTTTAATCTAAACAACCTGCTGATGATTACACATTTCTGTAATAAGCCACAGAGCATTCAAATTTGACACCATTATTTGGATAATATCATAATATATATCGTTATTGCCTGACATGAAAAAAAACCCACTATCGTGAGATAAAAAAATCACAATCGCCCAGCCCTACTTTGAATGCAAAATTGTAGTATGCTTATTGGGGGATGTACGGCATGGGGTTTTAAACACACATGCTTTAAGTTTGGAATGAAGCTTGGAGCAGCAAGAAGTTTGATTTTTTTTTTTTTCACTTAAAACAGTCTTTTATTTAATATTAATTACACGCATTCATAAAGCTAACATGCCATAATTACTTGATGCCAGCAAACAAGATACCTGTGTTTTTTTATGAAAATGTACATCCTATAAAGAGACCTAAATATTTTTGAAGTGATTTGTTTACTCAAATCAATAAAACCACAAATAAAATCAGAAGGGCAATATTTTTTAACAACATTTTCTAGAGAGCTTTAAATGAATACGAAAGAGGTGGATGTGTGAAAGTGCGAGCTACATGTTGCTTACAACCGAGAAATAACCGATAATCGATCTAAAAAACTTTGCTAAAGTGCCAATAAGCCAGTTTAGAAAGCTGGATCCTGGGGTAAACATGGGAAGGAAAACATTTTTGGACATAAATATTTTTACCATTGTCTCATGACAACTGTGGCATGACAAAGTGGCAGATAATTTATCTGTTCATGGTTTTGGATCTACTAGTTCGATGTGAGCTTGATAAACCACATTAACAGTGATTTTAAGAAGTGAAAGTCCTCCTTTAAGACTAATTTATTTTCTGTGTAAAACAACCAGTTTCATAAAGTTTTTTAAATGTATTACATCAAGGGAAGCTTCTGCATCTGTGTGCAACAAGAGACAGAGAGGGGTGGATTCCCTTAAAGTTATTAACTCAAAATAACCTGACCAGACTGGGATTCCATTGCTGGTGGTTCCCCTTCTAAACACAATGTAATTCTAACTTTTATGAACTTTATTTAGTAAGACAAAAAAAAAAAAAAGAACATTAAAAAAAAATTCTATTTTTTTAACCACTTTGGTTTCTCAGTCAAATATCTGACTACTTAGCAGAGCCAGAAACATGACACGTTCAACAACAGGTTTATTATAATAGTGATCATTACTGTTTAAATCAAGTTATGTGAAGGTCACACAAGTACAAAAGCAAAACTACTTCCTTTACAAACTGATCACAAATGTGTGATTTAGCTATATAAAAGTAGGTCATATATATTTTAGTTTAAATAAAATAAACAAAGAATATTTAAATTTGTTTTGTGAAATTAAACTATTTTCAAAAGTTGGAATGTTACCCATTTGATTTTATTGGCCTTACATGATGTAATGGTTTTTATGCTGTAGTGAAACATCAAGTTTTCGTGTAAAGATTATACATCTTTGGTTCTTGTGCAACAAGATTGTTTAATATGATCACATCGCCTACTGTCTTTTTGGTTAGATGATATTTTCCGCTGAACTCAGCTCTGCTATTCACGGTTTTGCTTCTCTTTCACACACTTTGGCTGTAAAACACTTCCCTATTTTTTCTTTTAGCTTTCTCAACTTTTCCCTGCTTCTCCCTGCTGTCTGTTCTGATTTTTCATTACAGAGCTTTCTTATGTACTGCATCCTTCTATCCTTTTCTAAACTCACTTTCTTAGACAGTCTCCTCCCCAATCTCTACCTTTTTGCAGTAGTCCGTTCTTCAGGAAGCTCTGTGTGCAGGAAGCTAAGGGCGTTGGACCCATTTGCCACATTTCCTCTTTTAACAAGAATGATAAATTATGCACTCATGACCACATATTCTGTTTATTGGAGTCTACTCTCAAATCAAAAGTTACAATAATTCATTGTTTACTTTCTTTTCTTATATAACCAAAGCTATCTTCCTTCAGTTCAACATGAAGTGAAGCATACAGGTGGTTTTGAGAAGTTGAGGCTTCATTATTAAAACAGTGAAACAAAGAGATTTTCTGTTGAAAATTATCTGCATATTAAAAATAGCAGCCTCGTGTTCCAGTATTACCTCCACAGTAGTGGTATCTTTGTCTGGATTACATGTGTGGCTTTATATAACAGAATAATCACTGTACTGCTTATTCTTTATTTTATGCCATGAGAAGGAACTTTCATAGGTTTTTAGATGTGCAATCAAAGTAAACTTAAGTGACCATATATGTATTTTGTTCTTTTTAGAATTTTTAGAATGTTACAGAAGAAAGGAAGTGTGCACATGATACTGAGTACATTAAGGTGCATTCATTTTTGTGTGTTTTTACACTTTTCATCACTTTATGGGCTGTGCATGTTTTTTCCTTTGTCAGAACTGAAATCTGTGACTCAATCAGCAGACAAATTAATCCAAATATACCCAATTCTTGATTGATTCTTGATTTGATGGCTGGTTGCAGATATGCACACTCAACTTGCTTTGTAGGATCATAGCATGCACTAGTGTGGATGCACTGTGTGCTGCTACTCTTCCATTTCCAATATTCATGACACTTGTTTTTTTTTTTATTGCAACCATGGCAACAGTACATGACAAATGGCAGTGCTATGAAAATGGTTAGATTTTGTGTGAGTCTGAATGTCAAGCAATTGTTGATTATAAAGGGGTAAAAAAGAATCCCACTTTGTATGGCTTTTACTTGTTTATAATTATGAGAAAATACTATGTTCAAGCCTTGACATAATGTTTCAACCAACTAATGCGTCACTTGCTCAGCAGCATTGTGTTTTTTACTGAAATAACAGAAGAAAGGGTTTGTGTAAAAAAAAATATTTGTTCAGTTATTAGTTTGGTATTAATTTGTGAATGAGATATAGTAAAGGTGTAATTGCTTGTACAGTGTGCCAGTGTCCGCATAAAAATGGGTTTGTACTGACCACTTTTGTTCAGGTGGAAAGGGGACAGTAATACATTTATTAAGGGAACAAAAAAATGGAAATATGTGCATTAAAGTTTTGTTGGTTTACAAATAAAGTGAAAAGGACTGAATGGTAGCAGTTAGCGCTCTTGCCTCAAAGGGAAAATGCCCTGGTTTAAATTCCATCTGGGACTTTACTGTGTGGATTTTGCATGTTATCCTTGTGCATTTGTGGTTTTTTTTCTAAGCACGTTAACGTCCTCTCACAGTCCAAAACATACTTCTTAGGTTAATTGATATCTCTACATTGCCTCTTGGTGTTCATGTGAGCGTGTTTATGTAAGTGTGTGACCCTGCAACAGAATGGTGACCTGTTCAGGGTGTTTGCCCAACAGTGGCCAGGTTGGCTCCAGCAGCCCCCTTTAAGGGATTCAGTGGATTCTGAACATGGATTCTTAACACAAAGTAAAAAAAAAAAAGGCCTCTCTGGTTCTCAAGCACCCGCTGTCTGTGTTGTAAAGGAGGGCAGTAGTTGAATAGTTTATGCAACAATGCCAGCTACTGCAATTACTAATATGTAGTTGTATACAGACTACCGGTAAAATTAGGGTTATTTTCAAAATGTGGCTTAGAATTTGCAAGTTTATTAATTTGTGTTTATTGTTTTTTTAGGTGGGAAGTTAGTTTGTCTTTTGGAATAAAAAGAAACATTAGCAGTGTCAAACAATCTAACTTCCTCTGGGATAGAATGTCAAACTGTCTTTAGTCTTTTCAATTGCTAGATAGGCCCCAGCATCCCGTGACTAAAAACAAACGGTTATGGAAAATTATTAAATTAATTTGAATGAATGAAATTGATTGAAGTATTTTTTTTTCTCGCGTAGCATTGTGGACAGCATAAACACTTATACAATATTTTTAAGAATAAAAGCTGTTTGGCACGGTGAATTAGGATAAAAAACAAATAAGTACATGGTAAAATAATTGTGACGCAGTGCAACAGCCATTTAAGTACGAAGCATACCCCAATCGTTAAAGCCTTAACTCCGAGTCACACTGGTGCAGCGGCAGCTGCAGTATTTGCAATCCAAATGAAAGCGCCTCTTAGTGGAGCAGTGCTCGGTGCTGTTTGACCTCCTTTTGATAACCACAAATCTCAAGAGACAATCTGCATCTTAAAACAATGCCATGCAGAAAAAGTGCAGCATCTGTGTAAAATTATCCTAGGAATTCATTTGGAACCTACACTATTTGTCTCTTGCAATGAGCATGTACATTTTCGTTATATAAGAATTTGTGCAAGCTCAGGTATTACTAAAAACAAATTAACATTTTCATAATTTCAATACATGTGATGCATTCCCTCTGCTGTAAATGGTTTTGTGAAAAAAATGTCATGCAGCTTTCCTTTATATACTATTATACAAAAAAGCCGTGCTGTGGTGGAAAAAAATCTCCTGCTTCCTGTCAGTGTAATCATACATTTGTTTAGGCATGGGTCAATTTCTGAAAAAGCAGATTTCATCGAGCACTATTCCGCTTATAACATGGTCACTTGCAAAACAAAATATATTCAATTGATATTTAGGATTTTATTCTTGTTTTTTTATGTTTAGATAGCTTTTTCGCAAAAGGCGGACTATTTGAAACGTAATGCGGCCTGTTGTCACGGTTAACAAGTCAATAGATTGCTAATCCGGTAGCGACCTTGAATTGCAGCAGCAAATGAAAGCGATATAGATGCTGATCGCCATGATAGGTAATAAAGCATCAATTAGGAGAGGAAGTTCCCCTCTTACCGCTTGTTTTTGTCCACATCATGAAGGAAAAGTTTGTTTTGAAGCAGCCGGCACAATGAGAATATTGTGACTGGAACTTCTACCGGAACACCCAGCAGCCAATCTAATTTGAGTATTCACCCGGACGCTTTAAAGTGCAGAATCACAATGTTTGCCTCTTATGGTTGTATATCAGTATCTTTGTTTTCTTAGAGTAATGCTGATAACAAACGTCTTCACAGTTCTGCTGATCTGACTGTTGATGTATTTTGTGCACACAAATTACATTTCTGAGTTAACACTTTATAAATGTAAACATTTCAGACAATAAAATGAAGGGAAACATTTACTCTTTGACCTGTTTTTGATCAAAAGCCGTAAATTGTCATATAAAATGTAACTCATAAAACAATGTGATTGATCGTGATTAATCCCAATCCTAAACTATATATATATATATATATATATATGGTAATGGTATTCAGTTTCTATTTAATTTACCAGCGGAAGAATCGATTCAATTTATGATTATTTCGATTCTTTTGATCCACTCAATTCAATTTAATTTTGAATTTACATAATTTACACATTCAGACATATTTGTATAGAAATAAATTAATAATCTATATTTTTATTTTGAAGATATTCATTTTAATCTGATACAGTTAGCATATAGTCAAATGTATTAGTGAAATAATAAACCAGTGAGATTATTAACACCATACAGTGTTACATGGTTTTTCAAACAGAGAAGCTCCAACAAAAATGTGTAGACTATCAACAATGTAAAGTCTCTAAACTGCCCCATATTATAAAAAATAAATGTTCCGCCTCTCCTTGAGGGCGTTTCCATTTGGTTGCTATGTGGAGCTCGTGTTATATCCTATAGCTCGTGTTATACTTTAAAAGTGTTTCTTCAAAAGATTTTGGAAAATTCCTACCTGTGCGTTTATAAAGCTGTTTATTTAGTCAGCAATGTATGTTTAGGTCATACGAGCGTTAGCATTAGCTGCCCTATGGGAAATTATGTTACACGGTAGCATCAAGAAAGTGAGGAGAGGAGAGCCCGTTAGTGCTGTTTAAGTGATAAGTGTGCACTCCTTGTGCACAGCCTGGCTGTCAAAAATAAAAAAAATTAGACAGTGTAATTTTTGTGGGCATCTTATGGGCATCGACGTATCACGTGCACACTCCGTTTGTGCTGCATTTGCGCACAGTCATTCATTAATTCATTTTCATTCATCTTCTATTGTTGTTCATCTTCGTTTTGTCCCTTTTGGGGTAGTGGGGCTGCCGGAGCCTAACCCGTCCACTAATGGGCGATGGCAGGAGACACCCTTGGACCGGTCCCCATTTTGTCGCAGGGGCCACATTTACACACTCACATATACACCTAGAGACAATTAAGAGTGATCAATTAACCTATGAAGCATGTTTTTGGATGGTGGGAGGAAGCCAGAGTCACCGGAGAAAACCGCATGCATGGGGAGAACATGCAAACTCCACACAGCAAGGTCCCCTATTGGTCCCCCAGCCGGGGACTTTAACCGGGGGCCTTCTTGCTGTGAGGCAAGAGTGCTAACCACTGCTCCACCATGCAGCCCATTGCACACAGTCAGTAGATACCAATATGTACATCTTACTAACAACTTTAGTCCTGTGTAAAGGGCGTATAGGACACCATGCAACAGCATCACCCATTTGTATTAAAACATTATACCACACTATATGATCACGTTTTTGCAAAATTCAGTTTCCACACATTACTGCACTGATGGCTTGATTACTTAATTGTTTTTACGTTATAGTAAAATAAATCTACCATGCCTCAATCCAACTGATGTTTTCCAATATTGATTAGATTTAATTTATTTTATTTTGAAATGATTTTATATTGGTATAGTTTGATTCCCTTAACAACTTTCATCAGACCAATCGATTTCATTGGCTTAGGTTGGAATATAAATAGATTCATCAATTAGTCGTTACACACCTTTATTACTTATATTACTTGTGGCCAACGTGAATTCCCATCATTATTTATGGTGGTTGCATGTAAATATGTGCAAATAACCGTTGCCGTGTAAGAAATAATAAAAATGAGAAAATACCAAGAATAGTACACAGAGATTTGCTAAGTCAATGCAAACAGTTAGCCACAACAGGAAATAAGACCTGTGTTATTTTAAACCGGAAATACGTCACACAGCTCCGTGCATAGAGCACATTACAAATACTTGTTCGTACACTTAACACATGCACAACAATCACACGTTCCATTTTCATAATGTTCCCTTAGGTTCTTATACTTGGATAAGAACACGTTCTTTAAACTTAATAATAAACACTCCTGGCAATATATTTGTTTATCAGTTCACTCAGTCATCTGACGTGTGAATTTTGGAGGATTGATAAGAAAAAAAACAATCATACACACAAAAAACATAAACATAATTAAGGTCAAAAACATGTTTAATTTACTATTATAAGATCATCTCATTAAATAAAAACTTAAATACAGTAACAAAATGTAACCAAAAATATATATTTTTATACTCTATAAGAAACATGCTGTGCAGCTACACCACCGAGCACTGCTGGCTGCATGCACTCCTTTTTTTGTCATGGAGGTACTTGCACGAATTGGGTGTTCACAACTTAATCTGAAATGTGCATCTGAATTGATGAGCTTGTTAGAGTATTTATGTAAACATACTCATTCATGAAAGTCACATCTCAATGCAAACAGGCACGGTGTGTGGAAATCACCTGTTGCGATAAATCCATATTTTAATTAGGACTCCTGGTAGCCTAATGTTATTTTTTGTTTGTTTTGTTTTTAAGTTGTAGCCTATTCTTCTGTCTGTTCTTGCATTTATCCCATTTGCTAAAAAAAGATTCCACATACTACTTTTCTTTTTTTACACGCCCCTGAACTGCTTTTAGTGCTCAATCACTGTAATCGAGAGAAGCCGATCGATTTTCAAAAACAGAAGATTTTTCAGAATCAACGATCGTTCAGGCATAGTCATTTTGCTGCCCTGACCAAATTTTACAGTTCAAGTGATTAAAGGTGTAGCTGAGAGAATCCAGGTATTTTTCAAAATAATAGATTCAAAGCAAAATAATTTATTTTTTTCCGCAGCCCGATGGCAGCTGATCGGTTCGTGGCCCCGTGGTTGGGGCCATTGCTCTGCAGGCTCAGACAACCCAAAAACCCTCACCCTATATGTGTGCACATGACTTGCGGTATAAGTTGCCCACACTCATGATGTACCGGTGATGTTGTCATATGGTGCCCTTACTTTACACCTTATTCATTAGTAAGGTGAGCGTACTGATCCTTTACTGACCACGTGCAAATGCTGCATGCACAATGTGTGCAGATGATGCATATGTGCCCATAGATTTCCTGTGGGATGCCCACACAAACTACGCTCTGATTGTCTATTTTCCTCATTTCTAACAGTCAGGCTGTCTGGAAGGGTCGTGCAAAAGGCGTGCAAAGAGCATACACTTATCACTGGAGAGGGGGTACCAAACTCTGTATCTTTTGGTACGAGTGCCACATCAGCAATTTTTACAGTTCCAGCCTTAACGACGTTGTTTAATGATATTGGCATATTGACGTGGCTACAGCGTGGACACGACATAAAATAATTTGTTTCAATGTGGCTTAAAGAGATGGGCCGTTTCTCTGTCTTTCACCCACTGCTTTTCCTGCTGCAGTGCGATGGGAAGGGGCTGCTCACGCTCCCTCAAATGCTCAGACACAACTATTCCTTCGCTGACAAGTGACAAACACACATGGATGGCAGAGCGACCACGAGCAAAAAGGTCCAAAGTGATACTGTATTTTTCTAAAGTAGATGAAGACAGCACACATTTTCTCAAATGTAACAAAAACCTAACTTGTAAGGGCGGTAATATCAGTAACCTAGGACTGGGTGATATGGCCAAAAAATAAATCTCAGATTTTTTTCACACCAAATTCGATTTTTGATTTTATCAATTTTTTTTCTCCCTCCTTTACAGTGACAGAATATATTAAACAAATACTTTTAATATCTCCTTTAGAAAGATACTCAAACACAAAGTTCAACTAAATACAAGCTGTAAAATTTTTTGTAGATAGATGCAGCAGATGTTTTGTGAGCTACAACTAAGGCTGGGCGATAAACGATAGCTATTGAGATTGCGATAGTACTTTTTCCCGAAATTAAAATGCGTCTATCGCAATTTACTTTTATTTTGAGGGATTCAAAATTAACACTCACCAGTCGCGAGCATTTTCTCCTCTTTCACGAGTAAGTTAGAGGGATAATCGCCATAGAGAGTAAATGTTTGCGTATACTTAGTCATGTTTATTAGCTCTTCTTCTGGTGAATTTCTTTTGTCCTCTTTTAATCCACCATCTGCATGCGAGGTTAACAAAACAAACGCGACACAACACCCCTGCGCTAACTTCTTCTGTGCAGCGTTTTTTTTATCTGATGAAACAGTGACATATGTGGCAAATTATACCAGGATCCAGTCATAACTGGAGGATTAAGCTGCTTCAATTAAAGCAGCAACAAGCAGATTAATAAAATGTGTTGATTTGGAGATGGCACTAATGCTATGATGCTAGCATTTTAGCCACTACTGCTATGGTGCTAACTAGCTGTTCTGTTTGTCCAGCATGATAACGGACCGGTTTAAAGTCAGACAGTATTTTCACAAACCGGCCTTTAAGATGCAGCGGATAAATAGAACAAGATTAATTCATAGGACATTCATAAAAGCGGTCTTTTCTAAATAATACCAGAATTGAATCCGCTGTTTTAGCAGCGTCTGTGTAGCATAACAGGGGCTGTTACACTGAAAACTGTGACCTGTCAGATGTTCTGCTGAATCCTCCCGCCTTCTTAAAGCTGCAGCTTTAATTTTAATATTGATGTATAATTACAATGACCAAAAACTGTACTGTTTTCTGGCGTTTTTTTATGATTTGTAATAAAATGTGATCAATCGGAGGTAGAATTAGGAAATCTCTACTAAATCTGTCCTTGTTTTCTCAGCATGTTTGAATTTGAGTTTATAGTTAGATGACAGTGAAGACGTGGTTAAACGATTTATAAATTACTTTCATGCAATTTCATTATCCTAAAACAAGAAAAAAAATCATAAATACTTCAAAAAAGTAAAATGCTTAAGATATTTCTTTGTAAAATAGTTTCCTTTCCTAAATAAAAATATGCACAGCAAATTGTGCAGAAGGCATGTTCCTTCTAATGTGGACAAACATGCATTGATTACGCAGTTTAGTGCTCTGTTTTTTTATGTTCTCTCTTGAAACTTGAAAGCTTTTGCTTTAATTTTCAGTTTAGTTTGAAATATGCCTATTTTTAGTTTTCTGGTGGAAAAAACAGTTGCATCATGTTACTTTAGTGCATCTGTTATCTTTAAAGTATGATAGGAAACAAATATTTAAATCTAAACAACCTGCTGGTGATTACACATTTCTCTAATGAGCCACAGAGCGTTCATATTCAACTTATTCAGTTATTTAATTTATACAGTGATATATCGTTATTGTGTGATATAAAAAAAAACAATGTTGAAAAAATTCACTATCGCCCAGTCCTAGCTACAGCTAGCTTAAGCATGTTATAAAGAGAAACACTTCTTGTCCGTTTCAGCTGTTGAAACAAATTTGTTGCACTCCCACTTTTTGCAGCTACAACCTTCAAACATACTTTGCTGTGTGTGGTTTGATGCTCCAAGTTTGAAGTCATTTTTTACTTTCATTTTTTATTGAAGTCTTTTTTACTCACCAGCCAAGTTAGCCAGTAGATGGAAAAAAAATCTTCTGACCCGACACATTTGTCACCACACCAAATTTTATATTATTTTACAAAGAAAAACTAAAGATGATATTTTAAAAAAAATGAAATGTTGAATGCATAGAGAAGAAGCCACAACATATCAAAAACACAAGATAAAGGCAACTTATTTAAGTGACTCAGATTTCTAATCATCCTTTGCTCTCTGCTTTTGGCATTTTTACATGCAATGGCATTTTCTTGAGAAAATTACATTGCATAAAAATCATTTCTAAGTAGTATGGACACGTCTTTATTGTTATTTAACTATTAACACAAATTAAAACATGCTGAGAAAACAAGGACATATTTACTACAGGACTGCAGATTGACAGAAAATTTACTTTTTCCTTATTCTTCCTCAAGTTGATTAATTTTTTTATGTAATCATAACAAAAACAGCCTAAAACATAATGTTTTGAATCTTGTGCCATGGACAGTAAAGATGCAACCCTCTCATGAGAAGGGCTTTTTCAGCTCAGCACGGGCTCTGGAATGTTGGATTCTGCTGATAAAGTTTCATTCAAAGTGGATTCATGTTTGTTATTGTATTTAAATACTGTTTTTATGAATGTCCCATGAATTAAGTTTGTTGTATTTACGCCGCGTCTTAGAGTCCACTCTGTGAAAATATTCTCTGACTTTAAACCAGTTTGTGATCGCAAACTGGCAGCAAGCGGCAAAACTCTTCAGCAAAGCATTGGTCGTAGCATGATGGCATCAGTGTGTAACAGCATTGCTGTCTCCAATTCAACACTTTTTGTTAAACTCTGTGGTACTGCTGAGTGTCCAGCCGGTTTATCCTCCATTTCTGTTCGAATCCCGTTAAAACCGTCACGTCCTGCTGCTATCAGCCCAAGCTAAACACACAAGAAGCTACACAAAGAAATGTACGGAAGCTACAGGAGTGGGGGTCGACATCGTCAACTAATTAACTATAAAAAATCATTTACGCTAATTGGGTACTGTCGACATGTTTTTTTTTTGTCAAATTAAATGATTATAATAACCACCAGCCACAAAGTCATTTGGATCACAAAGTACAACAGGAAGTTTTGACTCATATCTAATTAGAGAATGAGTGTAATGTTTTCTTACAGCATGCTACTATTGGGCTGTAACGAGTATCTGAGTACTCTGAAACTCAAGATCAGCTCCCAAAAATTCGAGTATGAATATTAGCGACGTCATAAAATCGCTGATATACGATATTTATAAATATGGCTGAGTGTAGCAAAAATACAATTCGGGAAAAAATGTTTTTTGCTCTGAAATGCAGAATAATGGTGGATTTTAAGTTTATAAACTAAAAATAAGCCGAATGCGCAGTGCTATTACCGGAAGTCGGGGCCTACTCATACTACAGAATACTACATATTTAGAATTGAAAATGAGAAA
Source organism: Adrianichthys oophorus (assembly GCA_036245035.1). Lineage (NCBI taxonomy): Eukaryota > Metazoa > Chordata > Actinopteri > Beloniformes > Adrianichthyidae > Adrianichthys > Adrianichthys oophorus. The sequence goes on from BSAI01000104.1 coordinate 10,566,876, forward strand.
CATTAGGGCCCTTCCTATGCATTTTCTAGGCATCTGAGGCATTATTTCAGCTGATTTGAAAGCAGCAGCAGAAGGGGAATTTAGTACTGAACCTATCCTCTATCACTGTTGACAACTATCATTCCTCCAACCTGTTTTCCTGTGACTACTTATCTACAACACAACTTCCGGAACTTTTTTGGAGGAACCCTGTTTGTAAAGTAAACTTGTAAACTTCAAGTTAGTTTACTTAGCACCTTAAAAAACAAGTACTCTTTCCACAAATGAAAAAAAAAAACTCTTTATAAAATTACCAAGTTGCTTTCATTGTGGACCAAAAGTCTGCTCTTTTGACACCACACGCTTTACTGAAGTAAAGCATCTTAATTTAGTAATACACTTAAAATGTTGAGATTTTGAGAAAAGCAGCTTTTCATAATGACTTTGCACTAAAAGGCAATGCTTTAGAACGTTAAGCATTGCAGAACTGTGAGGAGAGAAAAACTGTAGAACATTTTCAGGATATGTTGTTAAATTATCCAAAACAACAGTGATGGTTAGGTTTTGTTTACTGCTGAACTTAACCAGAAAGTTGACACCAAAAAAAACTTGTTTAAAGTGTCAAACACCGTTGTTTTTTTTCTGTCTAAATCTTTGTGTTTTATCAGATTTGCTTATTCTAATTTCCTGTTCTAAATAAAAGTATAATAAGGATGATGATTTATTACATATTATTTTAATTTAATACATCCAGTAAAAAGACATGGACAATTATGGCTTTTTTTGTGCTAGTATAAAGCTTACCTGGGACCTTAAGACTTTTCAAATTTTATAAGGTGAAATTGAAGTTCATGAATGATGAAGATGTCAGTTTTTGTGAATGCACTATGTGCAGAGCATTAACAGTACCATACATGAGTCAAACCTCCACGGACTAAGGAGCAGCACTGTCACCTTTTGAAATAAAATTGCACATAAGCTTAAGTAAACAATACATTTTTAAAAAAAGTTCAGGGATTAATCGACTAAAATAATTATTTGTGACAGCCCTACTGTAAGCTAATTTTAGAACATAACCAAACAAAATCTCTGTCTGAAAAGTTCTACAGTTTTTACCATTTACCAAATCAACACTCCTTGCAAACAACACTAAATATTTTTAAAGCTTTTTAATGATAACAATTTCTACTATTGTAATACAATTAATAGTTAACAAATTAAGACAACTTATAGTTCAGTCTGTTGACTTATACTCACTCACTTTTTCCTATAAAGTTATCTTTTTTATGGGCGATACATGGTAAAAATGCAAAGGGGTGAGCATAAATATATGATTTTTATCCTCTTTAGGAAGCTTATTAATCTTTCGTATTAAACTGTTAAACGTGAAGGTAAACCGAATATCTTGTTTCCTGAAAAATGCCATGTTCATAGAAAAGTGTGTGGGTTTGTGTGTGTGTATTTTTTCTTTCCTGCTTTTTCTTAGATGCACCTTCAAATACAAAGCTAGTATATTTCGAGCACATGCAAGTTTTCAGATTAATGGCAGCATTTGAAAAGACATCTTTTGAATGCAAGGATTCTTTTTCCATTCCAGAGAGCTTGTTACCTTGACAACAGCAGAAGATCTGTAGCACAAGGGGCTGAGCATGTGAGATGAGCCTGCCGAGGCATGGCTGTGCTGAACAAACAAGCGCTGTCGCTAACTGTGTCACGAGTGCTTCAGCTGCCCTCTTACTAAAGCTCCCATTTCCTTTCCTTTACTCTCTTCTGTTTTTACTTGATATTAGGATTTTTATTGAAATTATATGTTGTATCATGTTTCCAGTTTTAGTCATATATTCGTCTTGAGTTTTGTCTTCATCTAAACTCTAGGCTTAACTACCACCTTCTTGTTCATTTAAAAAAAAAAAACTTTTTAAAGATCTTCACTTTAACGTTTACTATTAGTTTTTCATTATGGAATGCAGTGATGATGAGTGATTATCAATCACACCCATTCTTTGTGTTTATGTTATCAGAAATAGGCAGAGCTCTCAGTTAGTTGTTTATGTGTCTTGATGTTCATATTGAAAAAAATGTGTGCTATGATTCTCCTTTGCATAAATTAGCCTTGCTCAATATGTAGACGTCACAGGGAGCAGTATGGTGTTCATCTCTTTTTTTTTTTTTTAATTTATCCTCCTCCTGGCCCAACCCATGTATCCCCAGCTGTCTCTCCACACCCTTCAGTGTAAGGTTTCTTTTTCAGTGTTTGTGCACAGAGGGGCAGCTGATTGAATCTAATTAGTCAAGATGTTACAATAACATCTGATACATGATCCTTAAACATACTGCAGGCTGGATCCAGGCTGTCATTACTGAGTTGATGTTTCTTCCCATTGGCTGTTGGGTTTGGTGTTCAGGGTAATGAAGGGTGGGGTCTGACTGTGATATCAACTATCTAGTAACAGTTTTTCAGATGCAAGATGATTCTAGCTATGAATATATATGAACTATTTTTATCCTATAGAAAAATGTGTAAACAATTGTCCAAACCTCTTCCACTAGGACTAGGAAATATGGAGAGACTTCAGAAGTCTTAAAAGTCTTGTTTGCTTTATTGTCAATCACTGTGTTTGTGAAATGTGGAGACCATAAAACAGTTATCCCTCAGTTTGGTTTCACCCATTCCAACTTCACAGTTTGTGCTGAAAGTGGGAAAAATTAAGATCCACTTATTACAAAAGGTTTAATTATGGAGCAGTCATAGAAGAGGCTATCCCAGCCCTCGAGCAGCATGGGAAAATGTTAATTTAATATTACCTGGCTAGAGAAAAGTTCAGACTATGCTTTTATTTATACTTGGGATCAATAAATGTACTTTATTTAGGATCTTCTTTACAAAAACATGCCAAACAAGGAACAGTTTTTTTTATTGTTAGTAGTTATGTTTATTACATTAAAGTGTTTTTGCCTATAAAAACAGATTCTACACAAGTAAAGGTTCTCCACTCTCCAGAAAAACTAGCTTCATGTTTATATTTATTTGTTTTTATTTATCTGTTTTTAATCAGTGAGGAGTGAGCATTGTTTCTGCCTATACACCACATTTGTCACATCAATGTTAAATTTTTTTGTTGCAACTCTGAAGGGAGTAAAAGTTACAAATGGTGCCAGTTAGGGGTGCAACGGATCACAAAACTCACGGTTCGGATCATGTCACGGTTTTAGTCACGGTTCGGATCATTTTCTGGATCAGTAAAAAGGGAAAAAAAAAACAACAGGAAAAAAAAACAAAAAATCAAAACCCCTCAATTAATTATTTGAAAAGCTTCAATACAAATATTTAATAAAATATATATAAAGTACCTCAAAACACACGAATATATGTTGCATCACAACAAAAAGTCATTGAGGCCTATTTACAAAAACGAAATATTAAAGACATATTTGAACTTAAGTTATTCCTATTTATTTAAAAAAAAAAAAACTCAGGATGCCCATATAAACAAAGGTGCATTATGAAAAACAGCAACTCGAAAAAAAATGTATATTTTAAAAAAAAAAAAAAAAAAGTAAGAAAAGCAGGGGATGTCAGAATTTGCGCCATCAAATTCTTTCACTCTCTCACCTGCTATAATAAAACCCTTCCCACTGGTTACAGATGGAGCAGCAGCAGTTGTGCTCCTCACTGTGAGAACTTCTGAATGATTTCATGGAGACGTGCACCAATGCTTTTGAACAGTACTTTAAAATGAATAAACCTGATCTCTCACTATCCGCATCCTTTGTGATGAGGTGGAGAAAAACTTTTGACGGAAACTCCTTCCACACGCAGCAGGAACTTTAGGGCAACACACTCTTGGACAAACATCAAGCAGGAACTTTAGCACATGCTAAGACAAAGATGGTGTACACAAATTTGACACGTGAATTGCATTGAACTGAATACAAATCAGCAAAAACTGTCAAAATTCTGTGTTTTTTGCATCAATATGGGGTGCTGTGTGTACATTACTGAGGATAAAAATGAACTTAAATGATTTTAGCAAATGGTTGCAGTATAACAAAGAGTGACAAATTAAAGGGGGTCTGAATGCTTTCCATACCCACTGTAAATGATGTGGGCATGAGGTTTGCACGGGGTGGGAGGGTTTGGTAGGGTCGCGATACATGTGTGTGCCAAACCATGACTTGTGATCCATAGAATTCATTCTATTTTGATTCATAGTTTACAGTTTGAGTCTTTTCGCAGCTTGATATTGATAAAATTTGAACTTCGTTTATACATTTTCACTGAAAACCAGTTTTATCTGGTTAAAAAACACTTCACATAATTAATAATTTCAGTGAAGGAACGGTAGGACTTTTATTATTATTAAATTGACGAGTTCTTTTGTCAAGTATAAACTGAAAGGCATTTTTTACTCGAAAAAATATTATCGCAACATTTATAAAACTTTTTGTGATGACCAATCACCAAAAAGCTGGACTAAATGATGATGTGACTTAATTTCCACTGGTTCTAAAAACTCTTTTAGTGAGAACTAGTGAAAGGCACACACAGACTCCTTTTTAGCTGTCAGGTTCTGCAACATTTTTTATGATCCATCTACCACTGCAGGGGCACTATTTCATTATTAACCCTTGCAGACTTCAGGTAGTTTGAGAAATTTACTTCTATTGCGTCTCTGAGTAGCTGTGGAGAAAAGGTTTGCTACATTTTTTTAAGAAACTTCCAAGAATTTAATTTTTTGATGGGTCTAGTTTAAAGATTGCTGCTGTTTCACAAGGCTGTGAAGCAGCTGGTCTTGTGCTTTGGTCAGACAGCATAATCCATGCTTTCTTGTCCAATATGGCTCTAGACTCGAGACTAAGCTTGTGTACAATCCACTCACTATACCATGTCTATCAGGGCATTAGTTGAAAGGATTGGCAAATTACTCAGAAGTTATCCAGGATGGGATCTTTCATTGATTGAGTCAGTTAAGTGCTTTGACTGTATATGAGAACTGGACTGATTGACCCCTACCTTTTTGCATTCCAAATAGGAAGTACCTGCTGGTTCCAGAAAGCTAAAATCCCATAGACTTCTTTTGAAAAAGAAACAACTATTACTCAGTCATTATATTTGTCAGAATAACTATTCTTGCTCTGCTACCTGTTTTTTAACATGTTCTTGCTAATCCTATTTTTTTCATAATACTTTTCTGTAGTTCAAGTTATTTAAGTTATAAACTGGCCAACCAGATTTGGCCAACAAACTGGCAAGTGTTCGACTTCACGTCGAACGCTTGAAAAGTTTGTTTGGCAGATTTTCCTGAACCCACGTTCAAGTGATAGGGTTGTGGACTTTGAACAAGCTCACTGCTGATTAGCGGGAGTGGTTGCTATACAAATGTTGACTCGGCCTGACTTGGACCAATCACTGCTGACTTTGTCTGGTTCCAACATGACGATTTATGTATCGTGTAAAAATTGTGACTAACTTAACTTATTATTTCTTAGGAGCCAGAAGCAAGTCATTCTCTATGTTTGACGTCACACTCACTCGGTCACGTTTTCGTATACAGTCGATGGTTCAGTGTCATAAACCTGAACAGCTAAAGAAGAGTGAAGTGTATATACTCAACACAAGATGCTATTTTGTAGTTTAAACTGGATACAGCCTCTATGAATTCCACAAAAAGTTTCAGTGCTTTGTGCACTCCCTTTACGACTCCCAGATCTTGCCAAATCAGGATGACATGCAGTTTCTCTTACCATAAGACTAAACTACTGAAATGGCACGATCCTGCTTAGCACTTGCTCAATCATTTTCTGATGGAATCCATAGTTGTTTGGAGACTCAAAGGAATGCAGGGATATTGAACTTTTATGTCTGGAGAGGAGGTCTCTTCTTATTCAACTTAATAAGAAGATGCTCACAGTCTTTCTTGCATTGGCTCAATGTGAGCATATTTCAAGCTTCTCTCTGTGGGGATAAAAAGTGTTTCTTAGAAACCAAGTAGTTGAGTATTTCAGCCTGAGATTGTTGATTTTTTAAAGTTATCTCTGCAGATAAGCATGGGATTGTTTCCAGCATAAGACATTCTCAGATTCAGAATCCTTTAATTGCTCCTTAAAATATAACAAAAATACTGAGACACTTTATAGAAATCCGTAACATATTCTTTCTAACTGCATTTGTGTTTGTGTGCGGTGGCGATCTATTTGGTCGCAAAAAATATTTTGCTTTATGTGTCGTTTTTTAACCTCTGATTGTCTGCCTTGCAGTACTTACATTAAAGGGAAGACTAATTTCTTAATTTGTTTAAATAAAATTATGCAGGGTAAAAAAATCTTTCAATGTAGCAATCACTGTTTGCTGAAAAACTTTTTAAGTTTGTGGTTGTTTTAATTTCTTTGATATTTGCTTCTCGATTCTTCCTTCTGATTCCTAAAATTCAAAAAGCTTCAATTATTGAAGACACGGCTCTTCGCATTGTCCAGATAACTAATAACTGTGTAGAAAACAAGTTTGCTATTTTCTGTTTAAACCTGCAATAAAATAGCTTTTGTTGTTGTAAATGTTGCCCGCTGTAATTGATTTGCTGCGATTTATAGGATAAAGCAGTTATCGTTAACTCTTTACTTTGTAAGATAAGCACTGGCACAGCACTGCTGTTAATCACGCGCACATTAAAAAAAGATACGTGAATATGCAGATCTTTTGTCCTACTGGTTCAGCTCGAAAAATTGCCACAGTAGAAGTTTATGTGTTGAACAGGTATGTGTGTCTTTAGCAAATCTAAGCAATCATTCAATAAACTTTTACTTTTAGAAAAAATGTAGAATTTCAAAGATGTATATCTTATGTTTGAACTCTATCTTTTTAACTTGTTCACCACAATCCCCAGTCTAAAACATGCATAAAACAAAAAACACGTGTACTGAAGATAACTGTATTATTCTTTGTAGTTTCACAGTTCTCAAAATCCATTTCTGAAATCATGGAAAATTGCTTTTTTATTTCTGTGAGATATGCCCCTTGTTCTATTGTCACCAATGTTTTTTATCCTACTGCAGTGGTTGTGGGTGATAAAGTAGAAGCAGTTGTACACTGGAGAGTGATTTGTTATGGTTTTAAACTTGATGAACGTGTTGAACCACTTGGTGAGCAATTAGCTTTTTGTTTGTTTGGTAGAGATAGTATAGACCTTTACCTGCACTTGTGACTACATCTTACAAAGCAGAGCTAGAAGAAAGTAATTTAAACATTTTCTAAATGTTTTAAATGTTAACTAAATATTTAAACAAATACTTATTGCAATTAATCAGTGGATAAATTATTGTTATCAAAAGAAAGTAGTTCAGATGAGATTATTATATGCTTTTATACCATCTTTACATTAATATATTTGTAAAAGGTGTCTTTTTATTATGAGACTGCATATGAATAAACGCCTTTGTATTATCATTGTTTTTTCTCATCATGTTCCAATTTAAGTTTACAGTTAGACAACAATAAAACATTGTTCATGCCATTTATAAATTACTAAATAAATAAACAGAAAATAGTTCAACAAGTAAAACGCCATAGCTATTTCTGTGTAAAATTGTGTTAAAATTTGGCCGATAAAATGTGTTTGGCTATTAGATTTTTGGTTTTCCAATCTACTGGACTACTTGGCTGGGGAATAAAAATTAAACTTCTACTCCTGTGTAGAGATATTAAACAGAGTAATGTGCACTGCCAGTTGTGCAAAAGGGACGTTATATCTCAAACTGAAAATACCACCAACCTTTTTATCACATAAAGCAGTGCCACCAAGCATACTCAATCTCAGACGGAAATAAATGATAAATCTCGAGCAAAAACAACAGCTAAGTCCTGTGCAGCAGCAACAGTCTAAATAAACTACGAGAAGAAATTCTGAGACTTTACGTTTAGTTCCTGGCTTATTCAGATGATGTTAATAAAAATGTTTGTCAATTTTATGTTTGTTCTGTAAAACTTGAAAACATTAGAATTTATTTGTAGAATTAATGCCTTTGGAATGGAATGGAACTGATCAAGCAGTTTAGTGTTCTGTTTTATTTATGTTCTCTTTTGTAACTTGAAAGATTTGCTTTAATTTTCAGTTTAGTTTGTAATATTTATGCCTTTTTTTGTTTGTTTTTTTTTGGGGGGGGGGGACTGTTGCATCATGTTCCTTCAGTGCATCTGTTATGATTACAGTATTATAAAAAATAAATATTTAAATCTAAACAACCTGCTGATGATTACACATTTCGCTAATGAGCCATAGAACGTTTAAATTAAACAAACACTGTTATTTGGTTTATATTGTGGTATATTGTTATCGCCAGAAATGGAAAAAAAAATGGTATCGTGATATTAAAAAATCAATATGGCCCAGACCTAGTTTCATCTCTGTCGAGATGATTGATGGAAGTTAGAAATGGCACTTCATGGCATATAACTCTCTGTTGTTTCTCTTAAAGATGGCCTAAGCTATAAGAAAGTTGTTTAAAAAAAATGAAATTGAGCACAGTGGCTATACAACACTTAAATGAGACAGGTTCATGACAGGTTATACCATGATAAACCTAAGAGATTTTTGGGCATAAAAATCCAGGTGTTGTCCACCTAAAAACAGACTTAAGAGTGCTTACAAGCCTTGTTGCACAGGTTGAAAGGGTGGGGGCTTGATTTGTTGTTGTTTACACACAATGTATCGGATTTACATTCTGTCACCCTTAGAAGAAGCCTCTTTCAAAAATGAAGCACATCAACCCTCCTTTTTGCTGAAGACCAACATATTAAAGACATTGAAGACCATAACCATGCGTTTCAATGGTTTATTGCTTGAGTTGCAGTTACAAGTCTATAACTGCAAACAAAAACATGTTTACGCTACAATCCAGCATTGTGATGGGAGTGTTTTGGTTAGGGGTTGCTCTGGAAAGCTAAAGTTCATTGATGGCACCATAATTTTAAAAATGAAACCCACATTTTCTTTTATTATAATGAAGCAGAACATGCCTCCCTCCATTCTGAAGTTGGGCTTTGAAGCAATATGTCAACATCTTAAATACACATCCAAGACAGTCACTGAGTTGCTGAAATTGAAGGTGATGGACAAGCTTTTTCAAGGGTTTCTGTAGACCTAAACTCTATTGAGCATTTGTGGTGCATCCCCCTAAAGAAGATACATGATCATTAGAGGTCTAACATCCACCAGCTTCATGATGTCGTGAAGGAGTGGAAGAGTATTCCAGTAACCACGTGGAAAGTTATAGAGAACTCCATGCCCCAGACAGTTAAGATTATTTGGAAAAGATAGTGGCCATACAAAATATTCACTTTGTCTACTATTTAGATATTTTCACTGAGCTGAATTCTCTCTTTTAAATCTTATTTTTGAAAATTCTGTTGGTTTTTTTGTGTTTCTTTGCCATCCAAGACCTTCTGTTTGCTCAGCTTTCTTCACATACATGTTTGTGTTTTAGCTGCAGAAATTTCATAGAGTTATTTCCCTTTTTCCACACCTAAGACCATGTAAACAATGGATTTTTATTCTCTGTGTGATCACACTTATAGACTAGAATAAGTCCTATTTGCTGCACCATAAGCAATGCAATTTGCCATTAGTTTCAGTTAGCCACTAAATTACGGACTAGTCATGTGGATAATTGGCCGAATAATAATTAATCTCTAAAATATTAACTTTTTAAATTAACTGGTTCAAGTTGCTGATTCAGCTCTTTTTAATAAGTTTTTTGACCAGGACTGTGAGTTGTTTTCTGTGTGCTGTCTTATATCTTTTGGCGACTTTTCTACTGTTTTCACATCGAGTCTGTTTATATGCCAACTAAACAGAATAGTTAAAGATAATCCCATATTTGCAAACTGACTTTGGGAATACAGTCATTATAAAACCCTAGTGTACAAGTTTTGAGACGTTATTGGATTTGTTTCAGAGAAAGTGCATATGTTATGACCTACGTTTCAAAGTTACAGTTAGATTTAAAATATCCAGGTCTGTTCTTTGAAAAAGTTGCCTTGAAATGTCAGGAAGTAGTGATTTATTTTTTTAAATATGCTGAGTCATTTTATCATTGGTAACTGATAAAGAACACCAGTTTTTTATGTTCACAAAGTTACTTAAATATCTGTTAACTCAAGAAGTCAGATATTGAAATAATATTTAGTCACTTGTAAACGGCCTTACTGCCCTTAAAAAAATATTTTATAAATGTGCCATTCCATCTCTCAAGATTGTGCTATTAACAGATTGCCTTCTGAACATCAAGCATCTGGAGTATTGCATAACTAAAAAGTAAACTGCACAACATCTGAAAAAAAGAACAGTGGAAGTAGCAAGGCTAATTGTGCTGTTTTCAACATCTTGTTTACTTTATCATCAGTGTTTTCTGAGGGATAATGATGGAAACATGACAAATGAGAGAGCATGAGGTTATGTGTTTCTGAACATCCAGTCAGAGTAAAAACGGGCAGTCATTTCATAAAAAGCATCTTCCAGTCTTTTGTAAGCTTTCAGATTCTTAGTTTATCTTCTTCTGCTAAATCTGACATCTGAATGCTATTTGTACTGCCTCTCAATCCCTTTACCATTCATTAAAACCAGTTAGATGACTCTAGCAAGGGCTCAAATTGTGGTTTCAGGGGCATAGATTGTATTCACAAGACGGTTTCTGGGAAAGTGTTTTGCTCTTAAATACCCTTTTGTGACATGCTTCCTAACTCTTTTTCTTACTACTGAGTAGCAACCACTTGACTTTTGGAAGGTCAACTTTCTTCTGTCATCGGTTAAAGGAAACATGTCTTACAAAATAACTCCAATGTACTGTTTTTAACCCTAATTATCACAGTTTAGAATTAATTATTATAGCCACCTGACCAGACGTAAGGCCTTAGTCACATGCACCTGGATGGGGATTGACCTAACCCCGTATGGTTTCATATAAAAGAAAGAAAGAGTTTCTTCTACCATCTGTTCTTGGCCTATTATTCTTGTATTTTATTTTCAGTCTATCTTTTGGCAGAGACCAACGCAGAAGCATTACTTTGTGTAATTGGTTCACATAATTTTAAAAGAGATAGTGCAGAGTGAAAGATACCTACATGTTAAGATGAACAATAAAATGAATGTTTTCCCCCCTTTTTGTCTTGGATAGGGTGGAGCATAACATAAAGATAAACTAATACAAATGTAATACAGAAATACCAAAACACTGTCTCCATAAAATAAGTGTCACATTTATGTACACTGAGACAATAAAAAAACAAAAAAACCCAACAATAACTTAAAAGTGAAGCAAAAAGCTTCAGGGTGAACCAAGGCCAAAACAACAAACAAAAGCCCCCACCTATCTAGAACACAGAAATCTGCTAATGAAAGAACAGGGAAATAATTGACAAAACACTAACATCTCTAAACTAACATAAACAGGAGAAAACGGCAGTTCACCCCACAGCTTCACTTTAAACATAACTAACAAAAGACAAAGAGTGGACCTCAGCACAAACACTACAAAGTGCAACACAGACTATATAAAGTGCAGATGAGCACCAAGCTGCAGTGGAGACAGTTGCAGCAAGGCTCCCTTCTCCCCGGCTGGATGTCCTCTTGTTGCTTTTAAGGCTGTATCCATCAGCTCTGGTCCAATTGGGAGCCACACCCCTTCAGCATCACACCTGAAACAAATCAACAGAGAAACAAAGATCCACAAAACATAGAAGTCCCACTCTGACAGAAAGAAAACCCAGGATACAAAGATATAAAGAAAAAACAAAGCCAAACACGGCTGGGGCCATAACAATGAACTAGAAATTCAACACTTTGCTGTCTGTATAAACAGAGAAAAGTAGACTTCTTATGGAAGTTGAGACTCTGCATCAAAATATTATTGTTTTACTTGCTGGGGTAGAACATCCAGTTGTATATGCATTCATTTGTTTCTGAATCTGCATTATATTCAGTTACTCCTAAAGGAGAGTTGACTAGGAGCTGAGAATTAGTCTGTAATCTCTGGAACCAATTTTGCAAAGGCATAAGTAGTACAACATTAATTACACCTCTGCACATTTACTGAAAAATCAAATACTTTGTTTAGGTCCATTGACTGCTAGAGTAAGTAATAACCTCCTGCAGCAGGTTCTTTTTACTATACCTATTGTGTTTTGATCACTTTTTATTTTTTTTAACTCACTATTACTTGAAAGTATTGTGCGTGTAAAGTCTGAGGGCCGCTTGGTACCGGGCCGCAGATAGGAAAAAACACGTGCTAAAAGTTAAATAGCCCAAAGCTAAAAGCCCCCTTTTCAACAACCAATTTATATTTCTACAAAACAACAGAACTCAGAAAGGCTTTCAACCACAGAAGCCATTCAATATTTAACCTATTCAGCAGACTTTGAGCTCTTTGAGCATTTCAATTTTTAAAACTCCTTACTGTTTTGAGATATTCAAGGTCAAACGCGTCATGTCATCTTTGAGTCAGTTTTCAAACATCAATCCGAAATGAGAAGCAGTTGCTCTCAGCCAGCAGAGTGTAGCAGAATGTGTCAGAGTGAGAGGAATAAAAGACTAAAGCCTCATTTCCACTTAGGGGTCTGGTACGGTTTGGTCCAGTGCGGTCCGCTACTTTGAGCGTTTCAATTGTAAAATGGACCCATTAAACAGTACCGATCCATACCTCTTGAGGACCCCTTTTAGTCGTAGGCCCATAGAAGGGCAGAACGGAACGATTGGGGCGCTATAGCCGCCTGTTGATAGGTAGAAAGAGATGACGACTTGCATAAAGGCGCCAATATAGCGCTCATAAGGTTTTTCTTTTTCCTTTTTACAGCGATATTCATCTTAGCCACCTGCAATTGTGTCAAACAACATTCAATTCCTGTTATACATGCCGCACCAGAAGTACAGTGTTCCCCCGCATATTCACAGATTCTTCCAGTTCGTCACAAAAACTCCAATGTTCTTTCACTAATATTTTGAAAAGCATGATCAGAAGTGTTTTTGATGAGTATGGATCGCTAACAGACATTCTTTGTCCACGGGGGATGGAGGGGGTGAGACAGGGACATGACGCAAACACGCTAGTAGTCTACACCACACATGCGCCATGAAAATAAACCACTCAGTGGAAGCGAGGCTTAACTAAGTGGAAATGCTCGCCAGAATTAACTGGACTGTACTGGACCACTCCTTACTGGACCATACCAAACCGGACCACTCAGCGGAAACGAGGCTTAAGTGGAATAATTTTGCTCAAACTCTGCTATTGTGTCTCTTACAGAAAAAGTTTTTATATCAAAATGTAGGCATTTTTCCTGGCTTTCAGACAATACAACTTTGAAAACTAGGGATGTCCCGATCTGATCATGTAATCGGAAATCAGACATAAGCATTCATTTGAGCCATGTCAAAACTGTTACTTTCAAAGAGAAAAGCTAATCTCTTCTTCTGCCTTCAAGAGGTGCCGTTTCCATGGCGACCACAGAACTCTTTCACATTCGCAAGCACAAAGGCATATGCACACGGCGTAGGATTGATTCCACAGTTCTTCTGACCCTTTCAGAGACAAATTAATGTTCCTTTGTCACTGTTTGCTTTAAGCATCAGCTCAGTGACCCTGTGGTAGAGTCCAGTCTGAAACTGGACAGTCATGAGTTCAGTTCCTAAGAGCGTGACAACTAATGGGACTTTAACTTTAAATCCATAACAGATCTACGTAATTACACACGTTTAAACTAAATTCTGTTCGTATAAGATTATTAAACTTTTTATAGTTTTTTTTTATGTAATTTGGCATCTATTGAGATTTTTTAGCCTAATTTGGAGTTTAGCTAACATTTTATTAACATGTTAGCTTTTCTGGATAAATTGCCATTAGTTGTGGTTTCTTTGTCAAATTTGGCATTTAAGTACTATTTTAGCAATATGCTAGCTTTTTGGGCTAATTACTGGGCAGTTTTTTAGGCAAATTGGCATTCAGCTAATATTTTAGCAAGCTATCAGCTTCGGCGTTTTCAGCTATCAGCTTCAGCATTTTTACCTATCTTCTCGGTATGTACTAGCATCTTCAGCAGCCATATTCAGTTTACAGTATTCACACTAGCATTATCGCAGGTAATGCTATATATCTAGTTTGTTTTGCTTTATTTATTCATCACATCTAAAATGTCAGGCATGGCTAAAGTTAGCATCTGGTTGTTAGCATTCACTTTTATTTTAAAGGAAAAACCTTCATGCCAAAGTAAATGTTTATTAAACCAGCTAAAGAAAGTGACTATTCACACGTAATTTTCTTAATATATGCGGCCAGTGCTAAACTTTTTTCTTGGCCGCAAGAACACAGAGGAAGGATTAAGGTTAGGATTATGGGTTACAGTTAGGGTTAAAACATCAAATGGTTCCTGTTTCTGAAGCTCACCGCTTCTCCAAGAGATGGATTTAATACGGAGTACAGCTAATGGGAATTTAACCTTTTGTTTAATTTTAAATAAATGGCAACAACATAATCCAGCATTGGACACTCTTAAAATACGTGCGGGCAATGTACATCTTGGCTGCATGTATTGCGCCCAACACTAATTTCCATCACTTTTTTTGCTGGTTGCACCTACCGGTAATAACGTGCGAATTACATCAGCCTTCTTTAAATCCTATCATTTTCAATTCATCTTGAAGGCCTTTTGCTTGCGTTTGAATATAATGGTCATTGAATACTGAAACAAAGTTTATACTTATATTTTGATAGTTCTATTTGGGATTCATGTTTGTACTGTTCTTGACAATGTGAAGGTTAATGCATTTCTAATAAAGGAAAAAAAGAAAGGAAATCTTTAAACTGTGTTTTATATATATATAGATATATATATATATATCACAACTCTACCACACTACGCAGTTATAGCGAATGAAGAAAAGTTTGTAAGACTTATTGTGTTTGAGAGATATCAAGTTTAATCTGATGCACATGGCATGTCCCAAATTTAATAGGTACACTTGGAGAAAAAGAAGTGTTTTTTTAAGGTCACAAAAATAAGACACCACACTTTACAGTTTGCCTTTTTTATGGACACTTTTGTATTAAAGTTGCACAAGAATTAAAAAAATAATCATTTTAGTTGAACAAAGCTATTTTTCAAAAATATTCAGCTGATAATGTGAAAATACTTCCATTGAAATTTAAACAGTTTTAATCTCTTTCAGGATTCAGCGGATACTGCAGCTGCAAGTGTTTTTTTTTTTTGTTTGGTTTTTTTTTTTTTGTTTCCCTCCTACTTTTTGTCGGATTTAACACGCTGACATTCTCCCACAACCATGGAATCGGTATGTAGACCAAAATCTTCTTGCAAATCTAACATCAAGTTGATACTTGCTCTTTTCAAGCACACTATCATAGAGGCACTTGTTGTAAGCAGTCTGGCTCTTTCTTTTTTGTCACTTAGCAAAAATTGCTATGTACTGTTTTGTGTGTTGTTATCACATATAAACACACCAACACTTGGGTCCCCACAAGAAACAACAATAAAAGCAGCCAATCACATGACACCAGGAGGCATTTATATCCCAGTAATTGTATCTAAGATCATATAACATGAGGAAGGTCAATGGTTTCTTTTTATATCTTACTGCACAATATTATACATCATAGATATTTAGCTTTATTCTTTGTTGTTTAACATGCAGGAGACTGCTTGTACCAATCGGAAGGCTAAAAGCTCAGGAGTATTGAGCACTATATCCTGGAATGTGTAAAAAAAGAATAGGGTTTAGTCAACCCATACGGTTCTGTCCCTTTGTCAGAGGGTTTTGTGCATATATGTGAATATTTCAGAATGTGTTAGTGTGTACTTGCTCGTCTGTTTCGAAGTCTACGAAAAGTAGGTCATATCTTCTGTGGTGTTGAAGTAGCATGTATCCAACAAAAGTCATTCTGCTTTAGTCAGGTCGTCATATTCACAGAGATGTGTCTCTTGGCTTGTTGTGGGTCACAACTAACTTGTCAATTTTTAGGATTTAGTGCAAACTTGATTTATTGTACATGATTATACCAGCTAAATTATCATGTCTGCTACGTGATCCAAGATTGGTGTTTGATGGATATATACATAATTATGCATCATGGTCAACTTTTAGAGGCTGCTGCCAAAAATTTCATAAAAAATCGTTATTATACAAGATAAACTTTTCTGAACTGGGCTACTTCTGAGCTGCACGGTGGCGCAGTGGTTAGCGCTCTGGCCCCACAGCAAGAAGGCAACCGGAAGTCCCGGCTGGGGGACTCTAAACAGTGTCACCAATGGGGGACCTTTCTGTGTTGAGTTTGCATGTTCTCCCTGTGCATGCGCTGAGACTCCAGCTTCCTCCCACCGTCCAAAAACATGCTTCATAGGTTAATTGGTGTGGATGTGCATGGGTGTGTAATTGTGGCCCCTGTGACAGACTGGCGACCTGTCCAGGGGTGTCTCCTGACTTTGCCCATGAGTGGCCGGGTTAGGATCCGGCAGCCCTGTGACACTGAAAGGGAAAAAAGGGATATAGAAAAGAATAAACTTTTTTTGAGCTTTTAAGTGTTTTATAAGGTTAATTCCTCATGAAAAACAATTCCAACGCGATTTTTGATCCATTCACACATTTCTGAGTATTTCTCTAAAACCCTGCACTTTGAGCACCAGCCCCTTCCTATCCACGAAAGCGAGCAGGTCCTCACGATGTGACGTAGACTAATGAGAACAGCCACTTCCTGGAAGAGTCTGTGTTGTCAGCACCATCCCCAGGCTAACACAAACATTAATTTTCTCTGCAGAGCTAGCGGTGATCAGCAAAACACTAACATTTTTTATTCACAATATGCACATTCACAAAAATAAGAAATATTTTCATTAAAAAAAATTCTTTAGTGTTACAAACGTAATCTATTATATACACAGTATATATGGATACAGTTTACTCTGAAAGACTTTACAAAAGAATGATATAGGCCCTTTAAATTATGTCGTGTTTTTTCTCAAAAATATAAATATGAAAACAGCTGTTGAATTTATGTGGTAGCATTGCTGTTGCAGAGTGGCAAGTGTGTATGTTGGGTTTTAACTGGGATCGCATTGTGCATTGGCCTTTCTTTCCCTAATGTGCAAAAATTAGCCTCTAGATCTTAATCTTTAACTCCATTGTTGTGTCTACAAACCTGAAAGGGTGTAAAAGTGAGAGCCGTTGTCTTTTTTTCTTTTAATCTCCGAGTTTGGTACGTCTGTTTACCATCAGTGGAAACTGTAGTAATTGCACTCAGTCTATTGTCATGCCAGGAGTAATATGTGTGATATATATATATATATATATATATATATATATATATATATATATATATATATATATATATATATTCCTCCTTTTTTTCTTGTTCTCTTAGCAACTTACTTGCACTCAACAACCCTCTTCTACTCCTCTCCTCCCTTACCTCATTTGATGCCAGTCACATGTTTTCCAGACAAGCAGCTCAGTAAACCAGAATCAGACTTTTATTTTTAACTACTTTAAATCCTCCATCTGGTCTTACTGGTTAGCAGAGTTAACCGGCCTTAGTGATGCATTTTCCCAGGCAGTTTTGTAAATACAACCAATGTATTTTGTGGCATTTGATAGTGGCCATTGTTTTGTTTTTCATGAAATGAATGTAAAATTGATATGTTACCATAATTTATCCCTAGTTACCCAGATTAATATTTAGCTATTTTTAGATTTTCTTTTCTTTTTTACTATTTAGAACATCGCTGCTCATTTTGCTGCTGATAAATAAAGGGGTTTTGGCATTTCTGGCATGACACATTAGGAAAACAGTTAAATGTATATTTTGCCGATAAAAGTGTATTTTTCTTTTAATTTTTTGGAAAGAAATCACAACTAAATTATACTATAATAAATATTTCAAATCTCACCATTCACTGGGTTGCCTATTTATCATTTTCTGCTCGAAGAACACTTATTTACATTGATGATGAATGAGATACAAGTGTTTTTACGGTAGCTAGGCTACTTTCTAAAGGAGTGATTTGTCTTGTGTGCTTCATTTAACCATTAGAAATGCTGATATAATTCTTTTAACCATTGTCAATGGGTTTCACTTCTGTATTGATGAAAGGCCAAAAAATCTATTATTTCAACGTTTCCATGGATTCCCTTATAAAACCATCTTTATCATTGTCTCTCCATCCAAAGCAAAGTTTGTTCCTCAGTAGGGATTAGTGCGAGCAGCAGTTATGAACAGGGAAGTGGGCTTTGCCAGTCATATTACATAAGTCGCCCCCGCCAGAGAGCTTGACCTGGCCTGGCTGCAGAGACGACCAAAGATGCTTTGTTTTCCAAACCTTGCCTTTTTTCTTCTCCAATACTGCTTCTCCTTCTTCCCTAGGGACTTACTGCTTGCTAATACTATATAGAAGGAGTCTGTTTGCAGGGAACAGGGAAGGCAGTGTGACTTGGACTGTGGAGGCATATGCTAATAGAAAGCTGAATAGCAAAAAGCACATATTTTAACCAGAGAAATTTTAACTTTACTATAACTTATTCGGTTTAGGAGAGATGGGAGGTGTGGGAATTTCCCTATTTTTAATGCAAATTCACTCACCACTTTTACACGTCATGTAACAATATAAGGTGAATTTGTTTACTGGTCCATTATCTCAATTGTAATTAGTTTAACAACTTGATTCACACTAAGTTGGCATGTGAATGACATACATTGCCACTGCACATTCTGTATGTTGCATTCAAATGAGTCTTTGGAGTGCAATGCTCATCCCATTGAAAGGCTAGTTGACCAGCTTAATGCTTTGTGGGTTTTTTTGTCGTTGTTTGTTTGTTTTGCTGCACAATTAATTTTTTGTTCTTGTTCTTGAAGTGTTTCTGAAAAAGTTCAACTAAGGCTTTCAGTTTTGTTGCGTCAAAAACTGTTTCACTCAAAATACGTTTGACGCCGTCAACTTTTTTAACTGTATTAATCGCAGACTTTAAATTTTGAACCATACCACTGCACCGTTCAGGAGTACGAGGCAGAAATCGACGGTGAGACTCCTAAATAACAAGTTTCTTCCTAAGATCATCCTAGATGGCTCTATGGGTAAATCTTAAGTGATTTGTGAGTTATCGTCGAAAGTTTGAAGTACCACCTACTAGCCAAACACACCGCTATCCGAGGGACATCAGCTCAGCCCTCCCATGCAAAGCAGATGCAAACGCTGGGAAGTTTGCAGCAAAAACATCTGACCGCCTTAAAAAATGATCAAGCTTTCAGTGGTTGTAGCTAAATGGATTGCTACAGTTTACTGACCAATTAATGACCCAATCAATGTTTCATCATTTTTTTTATTCAGAAAGCTTTTCTGAATACAGTGTTAAAAAATAGTATTTTTTATTAAAATAATGCATTTCTGTTATTCTTGTTCCTATGAACAATGTAAATACTCTTTAAGTACACATTTTTTATCTACAAAAAGTAATGTATTAATTTGGAATACATTTGCAATTATTAGTTTAAGAAGTTATTATTGTTATTATCAGTTTAGAAGTTAACTATGGACAATCATGCGATTAATCGCGATTAAAAATTTTAATCACCTGACAGCCATAGTTGAAAAATGTAGGTTCTTGAGTAATCTATGTAGGTTGAAAAATGATAGCTGCCCTTCATCAGTAAGTGAGTATGTGTTATTATAATTGTTGAGAAAATTGTATAATTGGTACAATATTTGCAAATATACACATACATAAACAGAAAAATGTTTTACTGTGCAAATACATTTGACTGTGCAAAATGGTTTATGATGCAAGCTTGATTAACTTGGTGGCATTTTTCCATTTGGACTACAAGCAGAGTAATGGTTGACTTTTCTTTCATCTCAAAACACGGTTT
Organism: Adrianichthys oophorus; assembly: GCA_036245035.1. Lineage (NCBI taxonomy): Eukaryota > Metazoa > Chordata > Actinopteri > Beloniformes > Adrianichthyidae > Adrianichthys > Adrianichthys oophorus. The sequence goes on from BSAI01000104.1 coordinate 10,586,766, forward strand.
TACTTTCTATAAATTGGCATAATAAACATTAACATTCTAACTGTATTATCAATATTCTTTATTACTGGATTTTCACTTTGCATTTTCACTAAATATTTTTGCTGATAAGAATTTATTTCAAGATTTTAGCTGGTTTTTCCACTCCTCATTTCTGCTTTCCTCATTTGTAGAAGTGTTTCATTTTGGCTATAAGGATAATATACTTTGTTGAACTAATTGAGCTATATGTGTTGCAAAAAATTTCAGATGTGACAAGGAAAATTTCTTGATAGGCTTCAACAGTTTCAACAAAATACTGACAGCATTATGCAATTGAGTTTCTAAAAGGTTTGCTTAGGTTTTCCATTTACTTTCAAGACTAGCTAAACTTTGCCCTCTTTATACTGTGTTTTTAATTTAAGCAAAATTGTGACAGAATAAAAATGCAAGACAAATTTGACGCTGCATGGGGCACAGCTGGGGAGGTAGTTCTGTCTGAGATTGTCTACTAACTCTTCAGTGCTGGCTGTGTTTTGCCCAAAGTCGATTTGTATTTTATAAAATGGAGCCCATTGTTGGTGTGAATCCTGAGGCCAAACTTGCCAGGAGTCCCTCTTATAAGTAAACGTTCTAATTTTTTGTTGCAGCAGAAGAGAAATAGAGTTGGCATAATAAACATTAACATTCTAACTGTATTATCAATATCATCTAATTTTTAGATGAAGTAAAAGAGGTGGATTCTACTTGTACTTTTGCAGATGGTTATTTTAAGCTTCTGTTTTGCTGCAAATGTTTCGTTTTGTTTTGTTTTTTTTGCCTATTCTGATCTAATTAATTAGAAAAAAATGTTTGGATGAAACAATACTTTAGAAAAATACTTAAAGCCACGGACTAGGTGGTGGCAAATCAAAAAATTTCTACAAGTTTGTGTTTCTTAAAATACTTAGCGGCTTATAATACTCATATGTAGTTCAGTGTAGAACAGCTATACAGAATTAAACAAACCTTTTTTTTTTTTTTACTGCTGAGAAATATAATTTGGCTAAAGCTCAAAATCTCTTTCTGTATATACTTGTTTTTTTTAGTGCTTTTTTATGCGTCTTTTTTTTTTTTTTTTTTTGTAACGTGTTTTAAAATGCAACAGAACGATCAACAAATGTTATCTCTATCAAAACAGACCAAATTTGGCTTCCTGTGTTTGTGGCAATCTTTTTAAGTGACTAGAAATGTCAGACTATCAAACAGACGTTTCTGTTTTCACACATCCTTCTATTTAAGTACATTTTACCAGCTTACTGGTAAGTGTAAGTGTAAGCTGAGCTGGAAAAAGGAGGCACATTTCTGTGGAGAGGCACAGTCTGATAAAAACGTCAGTAGGAAATCCTATCTAAACATGACCTGCTGTTTTTGAAATACTGCTCATTGAACCCATGAACCAGGTGACTGAGCTTTGAAATTCAGAAAAGGTTGGTATACATTGATTTAAAAATGGTGGCATCTCTGCAGTTCTGAGTGAAAGACTTTTGTTGTCTTTCACCAAGATTTTTTTTGTTTTGTTTTTTTACCTTAAGGAGGGCACAATTTCTTTTTAGAAACGTATTTTCCCAGGAACTTAAGTACATGTTAATGCATGCACATACAAACGGTATCTTTACCTGATGTTTAGACTGAGCTAGGCTTCCTGATTTTGTGAAATGTTGGTGGTCCCTAAATTACAGTGCATTCTTCATTCAATTCTTTTCAGTTTATTTAGTATTTTGAAAAATCAGCTTTAAATATTATTTGTTATAAATGTCTAGTTTTTGTCATTTTGAAATTGCACAACCAATCGTTTTTTTGAAGAATCTCTATAATTTTTAGTCTGTTGCAAATGATGTTGCAGATATTCCCAACTCTTCATTTTGTTGTTTGCCATTATCCTTTTAACACCAGTGACATCACTGACGACACCTAAACAACACACTATCTTTGGCATAGGTAACTCTTTCACTGTTTATGGATGAATGAGATTATTCTGACACAGAGAAAAGGGGCTTTTCATGTTGGCTTTGCAGTAATATGGAAATGTAATATGCATGTAACACATTACTAACTTGAAGTTGCATATCAGTACAAGGCTGCTTTTTTCCACTTAAGATTCCGCTGGAATCACGTTAATAGCGTACACAGTTGAAGAATTACTGTAGTCCTTACTAATTGTACCATGGTCGGGGTGAATACTCAATTTTGATTGGCTACTGTGTGTGGAATTAAAAAGCGAAATACTACAGTGATATACCAGACCTAAAAAAGAAGTTCCGGTCAAGTATCACTGCGGAAGTGGAAAACTCAAAACATACAGTAAGTTGAGATGCGTTATTCCACAATTTGTAACAACAGCAAGACTGCAGAAAAAGACGAGTTTTTTTGTTTCCTTTAACCTGTTCATTGAACTTGACAATTTTGCAGCAGAAGAGAAATAGAGTGGGGAAATAAAAAGGAGGAGATGAGACACAAGGATGTGACACCGGAAGAATTGAACTACTTAGAGCAGGGGTCTCAAACTGGTGGCCCGCAGGCTAATTGCGGCCCCCAATATGTTATTTTGCGCCCCCGCCTTAATATGAAAGTTTAATGTTAGTGCGGTCCACCAGTTTTGTATGAATGGCCTTTTACAGTGTTGTGTGCAGAGCTGATGAACCGACCAATCACGGTGCAGTGTATGGCTGTTTGGGGGCGTGACATTGACATTTTCCTGCTTGAAGCAGGAAAACATTTATGGCAGGAGACCTGAAGGTGCTCATACACCGGCTGCGTCAACTAGTGTGCAAGTGGCCACTTTCAATGAAAAGTCAATGCAAGCACTCGCAGAGCAGAATTCCACCGTCTACGCACGTTTGCATTGACTTTTCAAGGAAAGTGGCCACTTGCACACGAGTCAACGCAGCTGCATCTTGACACCCCCCCTCCCCAAATCACATTAATGAGTTTCTTACTTTTCTTTTTCAGAAACTGAATATTCTCACGTAATTTTCTCAAAACGTGCAGCCAGTGCTGATCTTTTTTTTTTTCTTGGCTGCACAGGCCGGAAGGAAAAGTTGAGGTTAGGATTATGGTTACAATTAATATAGGCCTACCAAATGCTTCCCGAGTGCGACTGTCTGCAGCCCACCGCCCTCTCGCAGGGAATGGGTCAACTGCGGAGAATAAATGCCAATTTATACTTCAAAGCTATTGGTCATCACATCAATCGTATTCAGAATGCTGGCTGGTTTTGATTAGACTGTCCGCTATAACTGCGATGAACTTCTAACATGTTCCTAACATGAAGGAAATCTTTCTCACACACTTGCTGTGAATGCGCAGGTACACGAAAGACAGAGGAGGAAGTGGTGTGACCCTCCATTAAACAGAGGCAGGGAATACTAAGTTAAAAAAAATTAGAAACTGAAATTAAAATGAGGCAAATTGCATTGTGGAGTGCTGCAAGATATGAAATATAAGACATCTTTCTAGTAACTTGTTCTATTTTTCATCTGTCCGCTATCTATCTTTCTCTGATTCTCTCTTTGTGTGTGGTTCAGTATTTCCAAACATTTTCAGTAAGTTTTCATCATTTTCAGTGTTTAAAAGACATTTTTCTGGACAGACTTTCCTCCGTAGTTGTGTACTTTAATCGCTGAAATAAATTCAAGTTAAATGACGCAATCTGCAAATGATTGCACTCTGGGCGTAAAATTCCATTGGCGGGTGACGTCACCAGTAGGTGTCACATTCTGCAGCGACAGGAGTGATTCCACTCTGATGGGCATGCATGCGACCACTGCAATGCCAGCGATTATAAGTCACATGGTAGTATAAAGCTGCCCTTAAAATATTTGACGGCAATGCAGCAATGTGCATCTTGATGACGATGAATTTCAATCAGCTTTTGGGCTGGTCGCACGTTAATACGTGTGAATGACATCAGGCTTTCTTTGATCTCAGGTATGTGTGACGCTTGTTCCGACCTCCAATGAACAGCGCCCGTTCTTTTACTAACCACAGTTCTACTATAAAAATACAGGAGTCAGTGACTGGCTATTCTAATTCACTTTGACCAGGGTTAAAATTTTTGAAAGGTAATAAGAAAGACAAATTAACATAAATGGTTAATGAATTTTGTTTCTTCCTCACTGATTTGGCAATTTAAAGAGCAAACTTAAAAAAAAAAACACTCAGCTCAGATTCAAAATTGGGAGCACATACTTGTGCGAAAAGCTCTTCTCCACCTCGAACTTCAATAATTCCAAGTACAGATTCAGATTTACTGACAATCATTTTGAAGCCATACTGAGGGTCATGCTGCTTCCTCCCTTAAACCAAATGTGGCTCAGCGATGGAGAGAAAGCTCTGCCAAGTGTCCAGCAGAAAGAAGCAAGAGAAGACATGTTCAGAAGAATCCATTGATTGAGGTTAAAGAACTGTAAAGTTTAAGCTTTATTTTGTGTTTAACAGGTAAAATGTAACAGTTTTAATTGAACTGTGGTAGTAACGACATTTAAATCTGAATACAACAGATATAGAAGACTGAATAAATAGAAAACTGATATTTATTACAGATTTTTTTTACTTATTGATTTTTAATTAGTTTATGTGTTTGTTGATTGATTGAGACTTTTATTAGTAATTTTGTACAGTTAATAATGCAGTACAGTGTTAGTACAGTACATGTCCCTTACACATACAACCAAAGAAGAGATGTACCTGAAGAAGTTAAAAACTTGTTTACACCAGGGTCCTTCTTTTTTGTGTTATAAAATAAAAATTAAAAACCTAACAAGATTGGATTTTTTTTAAATTCTAATTAGCATTGGCTCCCAGTCACCGACGAGATGCATGCGTGTACGCTGAGGTTGCGGCCAAGCCTCAGCCAGACTCTGCCTTCAGTGGCCCCAAAGTAAATTGAGTTTGATTTAGAGGATGACTTGGATGAGGTAAACACAAAGAAAACCACAAAATGATTGCAAAAAGTTTGATGATTTACCAATAAAAAAAAAAAAAATTCTCTCTGAACCAATGTTTTGTCTAACCCATCGTGACGATAGGCTATCGGCATATATATCGCTTTCCTTTGCCACTGCAGTTGAGAGATCGATGTCAGCTCTGCCGGCTCAGCGGCGTGTTGTCATTTACCATGATAACACGACACATTTCACATCAAATAGTCCACTTTTTTGTGAAAAAACTATCTAAACCGAAAAAATAACAAGATAAAGTACAAAAAAACGATTGAATATTTCTTTCTTTCATAAGCGACCATGGTATGAGCACTTCTGAAACCTGAATTGTCCTTCGCTTCGTGTCGGACGGTTGATTCTGCGTCAATCATTCATTTTTTATAATGCACACTTCATCTGGCACTATCCCTTACATATACTTATTATCTTACATACTCTTCAATTCTTTTTAATAAAGGCAATGCAGGACTTTGTGTCTTTGGCTTTAATTTATATACTGTTCTGGCTTGATCTCTGTGTTTATAAATGGGCTTGGGTGTTCTTTCATTGTATCAGTTGTGAGCCAAGTTCCCATCAAAGAGAAGCTGTTACACCAAAGTTTGTATTTAGATTTAACAGCTAATTTTAGAGTTGTTAGACCCTTGTCCAAGGTGGTAGAGGATAAGATAACACTGAAGTTGCTCTCTCTCAGTTTGAGTTTGTGTACATCCCTCGTTACCCTCATAAACCCCTAAGAATGACTTGCATTTTTTTCAATTTCCAGATATTAATAAATGTTTGCTTTATTATAGATGTACAATCATGCTGTTACTCTTTGAACAATTCTACTCTCTGTAATATTCATTTTTTTGTGTGTATGTTAACAACAGTGGCTTGCAAAAGTGTTCATACCCCTTGAACTTCTCCACATTTCTCACATTTTGACCACAAACATAAATATATTTTATTGGAATTTTATGTGAAAGACCAACACAAAGTGGCACACACTTGTGAAGTGGAAAGAAAATTATTCATAAAAACTGAAAAGTGCAGTGTGTAAAAGTATTCAGCCCCCCCTGAGCCAATACTTTGTGGAACCCCTTTTTGCTGCAATTACAGCTGCAAGTCTTTTGGGGTTTGTCTCTACCAGCTTTGAACATCTAAAGACTGAAATCTTTGCCCATTCTTCCTTGCAAAACAATTCCAGCTGAGTCAGATTAGATGGAGAGTGTTTGTAAACAACAGTTGCCACAGGTTCTCCCTTGGATTTATGTTTGGACTTTGACTGAGCCATTCTAACACATGGAGTATGTTTCATTTGAAGCCTTTCCATTGTTGCTTTGGCTTTTATGTTAATCACAGATCTAGACCACACCTCCCCTGGTCAGCCCACCCTAGTCCCACCCCCTTTTTTGGATTTTTTAAAATCTGGACTGAAAGTTGAGTCAGCCTCCAACTGTTTTGTTGTTACCATTTAAATTCAAATAATTGTCTTAATAATTACAAACAGATATATTTCTGGATTTTTCTGCACTATCTCAATCATATCTCATTTCAAAGATATTCCATTCTCAGTTTGTACTGTATCATTATTTTGTGTTTAGTTCTCCTTTTTTTTAAGCAGAGAAACATCATAACTACTTTAATGTGGTATATAAAACATTAGACAGTTTTCAATATACTCAGATTTGACAAAAGTGTAATCTAGCTTTAGAAATGTAGTTTGTGGAAATTTAGGCTAGAATAACTTGTTTGCTTTTTTTTCCCGTCAATGATCAGAATTTGAGTAGACGTATAGACACACAAACTCTTAAAATACCCAGTAAACTGTATTGAGTCGGCACAATACATGTGGCAGGGCTATGCTTGTCTAGCCCCATTCCCTATCCCTCTCACAGCCACAGAGCAGTGACCTTGGTTTCGAGTAGCTGTACTCTGTTGGAAAGCCAACACCTCTCAGGGGATGGGCTGACCTTGTTGTCTGACACGCTGTAAGTCTGCATGGCCCTCTCTGCTTCTTCGTCTCTTCAACTCTCTTATTCACTCTCATAGACTTTAACATCAATAGCCTAGGCAAACCTCTTTGCTTTGTCGACACAGTACACTGCTCAATGAAAATACAATCTCTTTGTTCTGTGGTTTAAGCACTAAAGTAGAGAAAACTATAGGTATTCAGCAAGTTTGGACCTCTCCCTAGCCAGGTGTTCCTTCATCTGACATCCTGCCCCACCAGCGATAGTGCAGTCTTTTTATAAAGGTTGTATGCAGTGGTGAAGAGTGGTGTCCCCTTCCTCGATGTTCTCACCTTTGATTTTGTTCAAATGGGTCCAGACATGTTGCCCATTTCACAGTCAGCCTGTAATCAGAAAAGTCAACAAAAAAAATGTGAGGCTATTGTATTTTCAAATTGGGTAAGATATACTGCTTCATCAGAAATTTTACAAGTATTTAAATGATCAAAAAGTTGTTTGTTTATTTTTATCATCGTAGATTTGTAAGGCCTTTTGAATCATAAAATTTGTTTAAAAAGATTTTTAAATCCTTGATTTGACCTTTCAAATGTTTTGATCCAATGTTGAGTTTCTTTGTTTGTAAAGATAACAATCAAGTTATAGCTCCATCTAGAATTGATCTAAGTTTTCTATTCACACCTGCCAGGCACCTGTGGATCTTTAAAATGTCTTTAAAATGTTTTGACTAAAGTAAAGCTTTAAATTAATGAGAATTAAATTATAATTAAGGTATTATTTGCACGTCCGTGATAACAAAACCACAGAAAATTCTACAAAAATAAATTTAAATGTGGTTTTGACAAAATTACTTTGTTTGCCAAAAAAAAAAAAGCAATCGTGGCTTTTTTTGTTTGTTTTACATTAGGACAGTATCATACTGAAAGGGTTATAATTTTCTGTTTTTTATTCACACACTAGTCAGTGTGTGTACAGTATGTGTAACTGTATGCATCCTAGCCCAACCGGACACAATGTTGCCATTGTATGCAAGGTCTAAAATGTTATTTAAATGTGTATTAAATGGGTCTTAAAAAGTCTTAAAAATAAACTGTAAATCTGCACATGCCCTGATTTGTTTAGTCACTTGTTTAACTAGTTAGTCATAGCTATATCTATTTATTTTTCTGTGTATAGTCTACAAGCCACAAGTACTATCTATCATCTGTAAGTTTTAGCTGCTGCCAGTCTTTTAAAATACCTAATATGATGCATGTATGAGATGGTCTTTTTTTTTTTTACCTACTTTGTCTGAATAAAGCGATGAGAAACAAGTAGACAGACATTTGAATCACATAATCCTATTGCTTTAATACAGTCAATGTATTCTAAATTAAACTAATTTTGTTAAAATTGTTTAATGACTGAAATTGCTTCGATGGAATAAATGAACACATGTATAGAGCACATCAAGTACATGTAGCAAGAACATTGTTTTTGCTGATGACGAACATTCCATTATTGGTTTATGGGAAAATGCTGTTATGTATGCCTAGTTTTAAACGTCTTTAATAATCTTTATAGATGTAAGTGTATGCATTAATACATTCTTTTTGTACCTTTTTCAAGCCCAAAAGCACTTTACACTCACAGTCCCATTCACACACATTAATACATCAATGGCAACATAGGTGCTGTGTAAAGCCCTTCCCAAGCCCCTGGGAGCAATGTAGGGTTCGGTGTTTTGCCCAAGGACACTTTGGCACATTGGCAAGCAGAGCTGGAACGTAAGCTGTGACCCAGCAGTAAAAATTAAAATGCCCTACGCCATGTCAGCATTATATGTAAATATGAATACAAATATTCTGTTAGTACCTATTGTGAATCAGGGCAATATTGCTCTTGTATGCTAACTTGGATGTATCTGGAATGTTTTTTGTTCTCAAAGGGGCTTTTTGTGTAATGCAACATCTGGATTTTTTTTCTTCTTTTTTTTCAGCGTTGTATACACAAATCAACATTTTAGATGTGGCAACGTTGCAGAATTGCAGTGTGTGTAAAAGTTTACCTATTTTAGCTATCTTGAAGGTGTAATGAGGACTTGTATTTTATTTTCAAACTGTTCACTGAGCTATGGAAATGTGCTCTCCTCTGTCTTTACAAGCTCAGCTAGTTTGCAGTCTCTCTTTTACTTGTTCCGTCCAGAGTGTTCTTCTACTACAGCCAAATAAGCTGTTTATAACCAGAGCCATAAGCTCTGCAGGAAACAATGGTTGATTACTGCGTACATAAATGCTTCCATAAGCATCTCCTTACTAAGCATTTGTTTTAGATGTGGTGATTGTATTTGAAAAATATCAAGGAAGCCACCTTGGTACACACCATAAACATTCAGTGGCTTATATCTCAACCTAAAATGATGTACTAAACATGGAATTTGTTAAATTATAATGACCACGGTTTTAATAACTTCTCTCTGAAATTGTTTATATCTCGTCTCTGTCAGTTATCTGTTGTCTAAAGTCTCATTAGTGTTCCGTCTGTTTCATATTTTTTTTTATTTTAACCACAATAATATGTCCATCTGTATTTTCAGATGGTATTAATGCCTAGCTTGATTCCATGTTTTGTTGGGAGAATCAAATCCCAAGCAACAGTAATATTTTTTGTGAAACTGTATTGCAGAACATGCTTATTAGAATTTGAATAATGCATGGCAGCATCTCTGTTTGAAGAACAGAACTGAGCATTCTTTATTTAAATACATGAGCATAACAGCAAAACTGCAGCAACAGTGATGCCTAGGATCTACCCTATCCCTGTTTGTAGATTGACACAAAAAAAAATCAATCATCTTTTAAAGACAAAAAAGTAATCGCGGTGGTGGCCACAGTGTGAACAGCCTGTGGCATTAGCACGTCATTAGTTATGCCATAAAATATGTACAGTGTTTCCAAACATGATCACCTCTATATAGATAAATAAATTGTCTCATTAGACTTTACTATTTCCAACATTGGATGAATTCCAGCCTGAACAAGTAAAGAGTTCATCTCACCTTTTGTAGTTAATGAGTTTTTATTTTTTTAAACAGACAGGGCATAGTCTAGTTGACTGTCAGGAACACTAGTAATAATAAAGTTGAGAAAATGTATATGACAAGCAAATAAACTCCTGTCACTGGTGTATTCAAGTCAACATTAGACATTAATAGTAGATGATACTTAGTATATCTTTTTTAGATAGAAAAAGCCTAAATGCATTGTAGAAGGATAGAATAATCAGGACTTCCAATGATTCATTTGAAAGAAGAAAGGAGAGTAACAGATAAAGAGGAATCATTATGTAATCAAACACTGCTGTATCTGTATGATATTATTTAATCTTATAGTTCGGCTCGAGGTCTAAAACAGCTTTTATAAACTCATTTTGATAACTTCAGCACCATTAATGTCTTAAACATATCTATCATTTGAAAGAACGTTTACCGTATATCTTCCAATAGTGTCCAGTCTCTAATAGACGCCGGTCTCCAATAAGCGCCGGGTCTAACAGGGGTTTGTTACTTTAGACACCGGTTTCTAATAGTGGCCGGGGTCCTTTAAGATACCCCCATCCCCCGTGCACAGCCGTTCAGACGCTGGTTGTCTATGGTATTTCAGTTGTGTAGCGATGACCAAGAAATGCTCATAAACTTTGTGTGGTGGCATACACCAAAGAACATTCTGGTGAGGAATCTGCACAACATTTTGGGGTGGATCCTAAACATATACGGGAATAGTGCAAGCAGATGGGTCATATTGAGAAGATGGCTGCAGAACACCAAGCAAACAATTTCCTGGTGGAGCTCCAAAGAACGCGAGCAACAAATTAGAGGAACTCTTTAAAATGCAAAAACGGGAATGTGTGTGCCTCCAGGAAAATGATTGGCATAAAAGCAAAGAAGAGTTTGGATACAGAAATATCAAAATGTTATTAATTTGATCCATTTTTTTAATCGATTGACAGCACTAATATATATTTATGTATAAATTACAAACTAAACTGAAAATTAAGTCAAAAGTCAAAAGCTTTAAAGTTGAGAGAACATAAATAAATCAGACCACTAAACCTCTTTATCAGTTTCTTTTTTAAAAACAAAGCATTAGTTCTGCAAATAAATTCTAATGTTTACAAGTTTTTCAAAACACACGTACAATTCTAACAGTATTTTACACAGGAAAACCATGGCCGTTTTACTTTTTGAACTTTTTGCTGAACTTTTTTGTAAAGAAAGTGAAATCACATAAAAGTAATTTATAAATGGTATGAACATATCTTCAAAGTCATCTAACTATCAACTCAAATTAAAACATGCAGAGAAAACAAGGACAGATTTGCCACAGATTTCCTAATTCTGCCTCCAAGTGATTCAATTTTATATTAAGCCATAAGAAAAAAAACTGCCTGAAAACGGTATTAGGTTTTGTATCATTGCTATTAAATATTATTGACATTATAGCTGCAGCGGTCTCATGAGGGAAGGGGACTGGGGGAATCAGAACAACATCTACCAGGTGGCAGTATTTGGTGTAACACTGGCTCTGTAATGTAACAAAGACGCTGCTAATACACTGTGGATCAAATTCAGTTTTATTTAGAAAATAAGATTTTTAATGAATGTCTTATAAATTAATATGGTCGTATTTATCCGCCACGTCCTAAAGTCCGGTCAGTGTAGATATTGGCTGACTTTAAACCGGTCCGTGATCACAGATAGGTGACAGCACTTTTTGGTGTCTCGCGTGTGCTTGTTTACTTCAGCTTTCGCAGTCGTGCAGGTTGTACCAAAGGTGTCAGGAAATTGTCTTGATTTAATGTGGAAAATAAACCACAACACTTGTCACAAAAGGTTTTTTAGTTGTCTTATTGCACATGGATTAAGGCAAATGTGTCAACATAGAAAAAAATTGTCTTGGAAATTGCAGCTGAAAAACGACATTTGGCAAACACTGAAAACAAAACAAGTAAAGAAAAAATATTAAACAAGTTAAGTTTGTGACACAATTTACAGTATTTACAGAAAATCGTAATACGCATTAAAATCTTCTTTTCCTTTCGGCTTTTCCCTTTAGGGGTCACCACAGCGAATCAGCTTCCTCCATCTACCTCTGTCTTCTGCATCCTCTACTCTAACAGCACCTATCTTCATGTCTTAGTTCACTGCATCCATAAACCTTCTCTTTGGTCTTCCTCTAGACCTCTTGCCTGGCAGCTTTAGAGTTTATCTCCAGAACCTCTAACATTTGCTGTCCCTCTGATGTACTTTGCTGATCCTATCCATCCTGATCACTTCCAAAGAGAACCTCGGCATCTTCATCTCTGCTACCTCCAGCTCGGCTTCCTGTCTTAGCCACTGTTTCTAGGCCGAATAACATGGTGGGTCTCACCACAGTTTTGTACACCTTTTCTTTCAACTCTTCTATGACAAATCACACCTGACACATTTCTCCACCCATTCCAACCTGCCTGCACTTGCTTCTTCTCTTCTTTTCCACACTCTCCATTACTTTGGATTGTTGACCGTAGTTACTTAAAATTTGCCACCTTCTTTATCTCTTCTCCCTGTAACCTAATTTAACCTATTTAAATGTTAGTGAATTATTCAGTTATAATAATTTAAATAAATACACACTCCTTTTAATATATTTCAGCAAAAGCATGACTTGGAGAAAAACCTCCAACAGTTGAGACTAACTTTTTAAAATATGAAACCATCTACAGATGTATGCATGCATGTCTGACAATTAGCTTGGCAGCATTTTTATACAAATTATAATTCTCTTGATGTCTTTGGATTACTTTTTAAACTGTGGACATAGGTCATGGAGATTTTTCAAAAACAAAATGTTTATGTCATTGCAATGTTAACATTGTGGGACTTAAAATAATAGGGTTTGGTAATATTTGTGAAAACTAATCAAAGTCACCAAGCTGTGGAAATTTCACAAGGGTTGTCTAATTTTGTTGCAATTGTAGTTTTGCAAATGTTATCTGTAAATAGATTATTGTTGCAAATCCTATTTGAAGATGCATTTGAAAAGTTTTTCTTCATCTACAGAACAGTAGAACACACTTGTATGTGCTTTCAAGTGCTAGGGCTGTTAGACTGATGCTTTCTGTAAAATGTTTTCTAACTGAGGTGCATCTCCCTGTGATCAAGCATGATATTTGGCAAATCTGGTAGTCAACAGTACTGCTGAAACAAGTAACACAAACACACAGGCATTCATTCACATTCATGTAGTTTATCACAGCAAGCCTGCCACTATCAGTGCTTGTGGGATAATCCCTTGCGGCACATGTGCCCACCTGTTTGTAAAGCCCCTACTTCCTGCTCCAATCACTACAGCAGTATTTACATATGCAGGTTTTACGCTAGAATACAAAGTCATTCACCTGATTGAATATATTTTAAATTGTTTGTGGGATAATCTAGTGATCAAAGTATATAAATGCTTAACTTGCAATGCAGTTTTAAGTATTTCTGTTTATATACTCAAAATAAGTCTTTAAGTCTATAAGACAGAGACCTCTATCTAGTGGCTGGTTTCATCATTTACAGTATCTTTCTTTGGACAGTATTAACCTGGGCTCACACCGCACGCGGTCTCGCTCCGGTGCGTCTACGGTGCAGACGCCAGAGTCTTAACGTAACATGAAAAGTGCGAGAGCCACTCACACTGCATCCATCTTACGTGAACCTACGTGAGTCCAGAGGTCCGCGAGGTTGGCAGCAGAGCCTGTCTGCAGCAGGGCCGCAAGCAAACCGTAGTCAGTGTGAGTTACCTGCCGTAGCTAGACCGCTCCGTAGTAGGACCACATGCGAGTGAGCCCAGGGTAAGAAACTCTAAAGCAGAACAATGAACAGAACCAGACTTTTTACCAGCTTGTTTAGCATCTTTAAGTGCTCTGATGCTCCTATGCCAACAGGTGACTGCAGATGTAATTACTCTTTCTGCAACAAACTTGAAAAAGATATGCAAAATCTTTCTGCAAATGTTGAAGGACTTTAGCTTTCCTTCTTTAAGGACAATCTTCTTTGCTCATTATTTAAATCAGCTTTACCATTGTTTCAGTCTGTTGTCCAGATTAACACCAAGGTATTTATACTCCTCCACCACCCCCACTTCTTCCCCCTTGATGGATCTATGATTTGACACATTTGTGCACCTCCGAAAAACCACAATCCTCTTTTTTGTCTCGGTCACATTTAGAATCAGATTATGCTTTCTGGAAAATGCCACAAAGTGGATCACCATTTCTCTTTGCTGAATATCTTGACCATATTATAAATAAAAAGAAATGTGAAGTCATTTGACCATTTCTGTAAATGACAGAAATATATACTGGTAAAAAGGAAAAGTGAGAGTACAGTCACCTGCAGAAATCCTGTTTGCCTGGTCAGAAACTCAAACTACCAGTAGTCTCATGTAAGTCCTTAGTCCTTAAAGTGATTGTGGAGTCATCCATTTGTGTCTATGTTGAGTTTACATGGATATTTGTGAATCAGTTCTTTGTGTTTTGCACTTTGGTCTGCTGGCAGTTCACAATAAGTGGTACATCAGCAAAGACAACACACTTCTTAACATGTGCACCACCTCATAAACAACTGCTAATTAGATCACAACCTAAAAGTAGGTTCTTAGACCCCTCAGTAACCTTTGTTCAAAGTAGCAAATAGCAAGGAACAACAGCACAATTTCTGGTGTTTTGAAAAAAACATCCGGTGACTTTGACATGAGATAAGCCCATACCGCTGTTCTTCTCAAAGAACAGTTGTAGGCACTCTGCTAGCATGTAGCAGCAGTTCTTCTTTCCTATGTCACAAGCAAAGTCATTGCTTATACCGTTAGCTTTAATACTTATTACTCTGTTACTGTCTCCTGGCAGTAAAACATCTCAGCTGCAGTCACATTCTGAGACCTATAAGACTTTGACTCCAGTCTTTTCTCCAGATTGAAACTAACATGAACAATGTGCACAATGGTGCTGCTGGCTGATCTGAATTTCAGAGAGATTTTATTGACAAGATGCGCAGCTTTATCTAAAGTGACCTAATTAAAGACTTTACAACAGAGAACCCAAATACAGGAGATTTGAAATGGGCAGAAAGATGATATATCAGGTTTTTGGCTGTTAAATAAAAAAAGTAAATGGGCTAGACAAAATCGAGACTAACAAAATGCAAATATACTGATTAAATATTATATAAAAAATACAAAAGAGGGCATTAAACTTTTGGAAAAATGTTTATTTGTTGTATTTTTGTTATATCTCCCACACAATTATTCTTCTGTCCCACAGAGTGCATTCCTCTGTCAAGGACTTTATTTAAATGGCCATTTCAGTTTGTGGAAAGTACTGCACTTTTAAAATGTAACCTTGTATTATATATTAAAAAAAAAACTATGTTTTCTTTCAAAAATATAGTTGGGCTTTGTTTGTGTTGTCATTTAAAGACTCACTCCAAAAAAAAGTGTTTTTAACATGTTGTGGCATTTTTCGGTTGATGCGGGGCATACAGAGGGAAAATTCATCTTCAGGGGCCTACGTCATGCAAAATCTACTTTTTGAGATTTTAAATGTATTATAATTGTAATTCCTCATGAAAAACAACCCCAAAGCAGTATTTTGATCCATTCACGCATCGCTGAGCATTCCTGTAAAACCCCACACTCTTAACATTGACAGTATAAAGAGATGGACAAAACGACTGTAATGTCACCCACAGAAAATGCCTTACCTCCAGTCCCAGTCAGTCTGAGTCAACATTTCTATAGCAACCACTCTTGCTAATCAAAAGTGAGCTTGTTGGAAAGCCACACTGAAAGCGGGCTTTGGATAATCTGTCAAACATTGCTAACACTCAAAGTGGGGGCCAGCGGGCACCATATGCTTTTTACTGAGGCATCTGGCCAGTTTATAACTTGAATAACTTGCGAAAAAGAAAATATATTGTAAAAAAAATTACAGGTTTAGCAAGAAAATGTTGAAAAGAAGTACCAGGGAAAAAAAAATGTATTCCTCAAAAGAATTTTATGGGATTTTGGCTTTCTAGGACCAGCAAGTACAGTACTTCCTATGTGCAAACCAAGGAAGTAGGAGATAATGTGTCCAGTTCTAATAGCTGTCAATGGCTCTGAGCACCAGCCCCTCCCAATCCATGAAAAATACCGGTTCATAGACAAGTGAGAACAGCCCCTTCCAGGAAGCGTCTGCCCTGCCAGTACCGCCCCCAGGATCGCACAAACACCCACTTTCTCCGCAAAGCTAGCGGTGATCAGCAAAAACACTTTAATTTTATATGCACAAAATGCACATCGATCTTTGCAAAAGTTCAAATATTGTTTGGTTTTGTGAGTGAAACGCAGACATACACCCGAGGACGGCACGAGGATGACGTCATGAATGAACGGCACCCACAAGGAGCGAAAAGCGGTGCCTCGGAGATCGAGGCGTCTTGCTTCCGGGAAGGAAAAGAGCTCATGAAAATAACTCGTATTTCATAAATAATTTGTTTTTTAGTGTGCCAATATGGATATATTCTACTCTGAAAGGAGTAACAACAGCAGTAAAGGCAAGCAACAAGCCCCCTGCTCTGCTCTGATGCATCCGCTTGTAGATGACTGAACAACTAGATCCATGTACGTCTTTATACTGTACGGCTGGATAGCTCTGATGTTGCTCGCCATTTTTGTTGCACCAGTAATGTTAGGTTGGGGTTCTTATAGGTTGTAAGCTAGTGAGAGAACATACAGACAGATGAATGATGGAAAAAGGGCGGACTTAGTTCATGCTGAAGTCCCTCCACAACGCAGGAGAATTTCTAATGAACTACTGCTACTCCACAGAAACCATGTCCTAGAAAACGGCAGTTTATTTAATTAATAAAGTTAAATAATTTTGTTATGGTTAAATATTGCATAATCATAATTAAAAGACCACTTGGAACAAATTTTCAATAGATCAAAAGATGATTTAATTGTGGCTTTAAAGTTAATAAAAAGAAAAGTCGGCAACTAACTGTAATAGCATTGATTTACGTATGAGTTTTTATCAAAGAGCAACAACGATATATTCAGAACACTAAATTGATTATTTGTTAAAAATGTGAAATGAGTTTGTGTTTATTTGAGTAAATAAAGTGAAGGAATGTGTCATTCTGTTTTTGGATCTTGCCTTCAGAAAGGCAGCAGACTCCTCTCATTGGTCTCCTGAACTTCCCTTCTGCATCTCAGTAGCTTTCACACTCTGCAGAAACATGAGCCTGAATAAATTGTCACACACTCACAGATTATCTTCCCAGGATGTTATTTTGTGCTGGGAGGATGTTTGAAATGCCAGTCAGACACGGGGTCCCATCCCCCATCCTCTCTCCCACACAGTCTTTTACAATGCTCCGTTAAGCAGAGTGCTATCTAGTACTGCAGGGCTCTACAGGGCTTTTTATGTCTGTCTCTTTTCGTGTGTGAACTTACTGGCACAAATTGTGACAGTGTGGCATAACCAGCCTACACGTGAGCTGTTCTCGCAGGGAGTTTATGGAGGGACTGGTTTACGGCACAGCTATTTGCACCATCCTGTTTTTTCCTCTCAACCATTCCTTCTATTTTTCACAATGAGCAACTTCCTCCTTTTTTGTTTGTATTCATTTTACTTCCTTTCTTGTCTCTGGCTCTGTTCATTATTCCTTTATTTCTTTTCAAAAGCATCCAGCCTCCACGCTTCCTAAACTAACAGAGAGAGATGAGCCATTCTATGTATAGGGGAGGAAGATTGAGCTCAGCCAAAGCATTGACAGAGTGGTGAGGCACAGCAGGGGTGTGAGAAGCTAAATATAGAGCTGGTCTTTGGAGCTGTGGTGATGTCACAGGCTGTGGAAGCGAGGAGAAGCAAACAGGGGGGAGAACTGCTGGGCTTAGAGGCTGCAGTCACTTGTGCAGATTGATGACTATGGCTTGATGTTCCCACAGTTCACCTAATACTAATTCCAGAGTGCTATGTTTTCTTTTTATTCAAGAAACCAACGAAAATATGTTGAAACAATTACTATAAACATTTTTTGAAATGCTTTTGTTCCAAATATTTTTAACTGAAGCCTAATGCACATTTGCAGCTTAGACACCAACGACTTTTGAGAACATTTTAGGCTGATATTGCCCTTTTCCTTGATGACAAATTGAGGAAATATATTGAAAATTTTAATTTAAGATAGTTTTGAGTTTAAACTGACAGTAGGCATCCTATAAGTTTCATTCCTTTTTGGGTGATTTGTTAATACGTTTTTAAATAAAAGATTATTACATTTTGAGCCAGAAAAGGCTGTTTTTTTTGTTTGACTAATGCACTTTCGGTAAGGAGCATAGCATAACATGGTAGAATAGACCACGGCTACTTTATAACTGTATATTCTGAAGATGATTGTAACTGGGCTTACATTTATTGTAGAGTTGTGTGCAATAGTAGGGCAAGGTATAGAGGAAGCAAGTAACCCACCTCCACCCAATTTTTTTGGTTTTGTTTTGAATACATACGTGTTCACTTTTTGATGTCAGACTCAGTAATGCTTTTATTGGTATGCGGCAGCTGCACCACAAATTTCTATTGATTTCTAAGCTTGATGGATTCTTAAGTACAGAGGATTGGCTAGCTTGGCTGGAAATGCTGTGCATCATCTTCATTGACTGTATCTGCTAATACACAAAAGCTGACTTTCAACAATGTGATAGCAATTACAAACATGTAAGGTAGATTTCCAGACTACTAAAGTTTACTTTTATCAAGTAAGCTAAGCACTTGGTCTTTTAAGTCTCACGATTCAAAATGTATTTCTTGTAACTAAGCAATTGTGAACTGAACTAACATCTGAAACAAATCTTGTGTGGTTGTCAAAGTGAGAGTTAAGGCATATAACATGTCTCTTTATGATTGTGTTCAATCTAAAAATTGTTTTATCTTCAGAAGACCCAAAAAATGCTCAGATTTTTTATACATAGGCTTGACTCAATAAAAGTATAGGGTGCCGGCTGGGCCCACATGTTGAACATTCAAAACAGTTTTTTTTGACAGATTCTCTTGAGCCCGCTTTTAAATGGTAGGGCTGGGGACTTTCAACAAGCTCACTCCTGATTGGCGAGAATGCTTTGCTTAGAAACAATGATTCAAACCGATTTGCATCAATCACTGCATGTAGGACGGTGTCTGGCTCCAACATAGCATCATCTGTGTCGCAAAAAAATGGCAACTGAATTTACTTCACTCACTTCTGGGTTGTGGGCGAGACTGTTGGCATGTAAGCAACCCTAAGTTGATATCCCAGCATTCCTTTGTTTACACTCTGTCCTGCAAGCTTATAGCACCTCACAAGACCAAGCTAACATTACAAAGCAAAAAAGCTACAAGCAACATCAGAGCTATCCGGCCACACAGTTTTGAGTTAGATGCCAGCTCATACAAGAAAGATGGAGATGTTAATATTAACAATATTTGTCTGCAAGTGGATGCCTCAGAATTGTATTGGAGAAGTGAGACTTTAGCCCGCCCATGGCAGTTGCTTCATCACAAACCTGAGCTTTTTCAATCCACGGATTTTCATCTACTTCTGATCTAACACAATTTGAATAAAGAACTATTCAGAAAAGCAGTTTTATTCTTAAAGTATTTAAAACATGTCCTGCATTATGAGAAAAATGCTGGTAAAACATGTTAAAAACATGATTTTCGTTAGTGTGTCTTTAAATTAAAAACAAAAAAAACTACAATGACATTGTATTTTTAGCTGTCTTCAGTAATGGGATATGCTGCAAAGTGAATAACAACATTACCGATCTTCCTTAACAGTATTTTGTTCACATTTTTATAGATTTCATTAAAAAATGGTGGCGTTGTAGACAAAATCAGTCTTTGTCCCTTAATGAGTTGCATAGTCCTATCTTGTGATTATCAGAAATACTTTTGAAAGTAATGCTTTTAGTCAATCTTGTGATTTTTTTTTTCAAGCCTAATACAAGGATTTTATTTGACAGTTTCATTGAATGCTGTTTGCGTTGTTTGCCATTTTACCATGTCATAGTGAAATGTCCCTGTTACTTTATTAATTCACAAATGGACATTACAAATGTATATTCATTTTGTAGAATATGATCTCAAAAATTCTCAGCATTCCATGTTAGGCTTCTTACACATCTTCTAAATACAATGCATAATGTTCTAAGATTGAAAAACGCAGAGGTTTGACTGCACAGATGTAGTGTTTGTGTTGAAGAGCTGGCTAGCACTCTGGCTGAATTGAAAAACCTTTTTTGTTTAATAAAAGCGCTGGCAGTGATCCAAAAGCTTGAGCTAGTCTAGGATTAGGTTTGGACAATCAAGACTGCTGGATGAAAACAAGGGGCAGGAACACCAGGGTCATTCTGCTTGCTAGGATACCATCTGCCCTGCTCGCCTGCCTGCCGCAGTCAGGGGGAGGGTAAAAAGAGAGCAGAGACAGAGAAATGGGGGGAAGGGCAGACTAAAGCTCCACAGGCAACAACACTGAGACAGAGCTAGCTCTCCCCATTTTAACACACACCAGTCTACTTGGATATGTATGATCTTAATCTCAAATTATAAACCATACAATATCTTGCAGAGTTTAGTGGTGGTAAAGTCCTTGGAGAACTAACAGAATTTTCAGGGTTGATACTAACTTTTATATTTGCACTGTATTTGTTGCAATTCATGAAATTTGATGAGAACACCAAAATGTTTCTTCTATTTCGACTCTATATAAACATTTAGGTGATCCAAATAATTGTGTTTGTCTCTGAATTCAATATGTGAACACAGAGAACCTTATTAGATTTTGCACTATGATCAAATGCTTTAAAAAAAAATTTGTCTCTACTCCCTCAAAAGTAGCAGAAAAACTAGCATGTCTCGTTTCCCCAATGCTTAAGCGTTAAGCTTGTTCTTTCTCAACAATGTCAGACACACCATTTCCTGTTGGTCCCATGACACTCTGTCCTTATTCATACATTGAAATCTACGGACAGAATTGAGCGTGGGAGTGAATCTCAAATTGGTTTAGTCCCCCTTGGAATTTTATCAAATGGATTTATTTATTCTGTTGTGCTTGGCCTGCACAAAGAATTGTTGGAAGAGGGGCTCTGCTTGGCTCCTAACCTCTCCATGAACTCAGATGTTGCGGTTTGCATTTGCCAAATTGTGCACCTCAGTTCTTTAAACCAGTGTTTTCTGTTGTTTTTTTTTTTTTTGATCCCTTAAGAAAAGATTTTCTTTTTTTCACTTTACATCTTGTTATTTGGGGCATAGACACTTCATAATATCTGCTGGTATGAAGTCACAAACTGTGTTTAGGCAATGCTGAAAGTGCCCTCTTTGAATAGATGTGTCTGAAAATGTAGTCAGTAAGGTCAAAAAACAAAGCAGGATATATTGAAAATGCAAGTATAGTCAGTAGCAAGAAGAGGAAAAGCTGATGGGAGAAAGCAGGGCTGACGTAATGTGTAATGATATCTGTGCTCTAATGCTTGCATACACTGTATATGTGTGCATATTACAAATCCTTCTAGCTGTCATCAATAATTCACAAGTCTTTTTAGTGCATCCCGCCTCATCCTTGTACCCCTTCCCCCATCAGCCTCTCCTCCCATCCCTATTTCTCTTAACCTGAGCTCCCCTTTGTCCATTTTAAACACCGCCCATAAATACACACTGGGCAAGCCATTAAACCCTCTAGTTCATAATGTTTTCCATTCCTGCATTCTAATTTCCTCAACTGGTGTAGCTTGTTGTCATCATCTGTTCTATGGTTTATAATACTTTCTATAGTTCATCAGTTGTTAAGCAAAATGTGTGATTTTAATTATTTGTAATGTTAAAATAAGAGAGATGTTACAAACAAAGCTTAGAAAGGTGACATCGTTTTTTGTTTTGGTTACAGCTAGCCTTGTGTGGATGGCAGACTTGCAGCTCTTTGGCAGAGCTCTTATGGCTGCAGTTGATGGTGATGCAGCACAAACACAAAAAGAAACAACAGGGATGGAGTTGAGGAGACTGCACCTCTCTACTCCCCACAGTGTTCTAGTTTTCAGGCACTGTTCACTAAATGTTTTTTTTTTGGTCAAATTTTGGCTTTAATGTCTTCTAATGCTTCTTAATGCAGTCACTTCTGTTCTAGTGTAGCAATATTTTTTTTTCGTTTGCAGCATGTAAATGTTTCAGCAAAGCTTTCACAAGCAAAGCAAATGCTAAGTCAATATGTGTTGCAGCTGTTGGGGTTATCTGGACATAGACTGTATATTGATATAGTTGTTATTCAAACATGTAGTTTTAGAGTTAGATAAGCTAATTCTTCTGTAACAGTTCTAGCACATCGCCTTTCTGTCCTGGGAGAGGATCCCTCCTTCATGTGGGCATCCCTGAGGTTTCTTGTTTTTTTCCCCAAGATAGGTTTTTTTAAGAGTTTTTCCTCACTGAGAAGGAGATTCTAAGAGCAGGGATGTCAGTTTAGCTTATTCTGTTTAGTTTAGTTTAGAAACCAGCTATTGTTTATATTTTTGTGAATGACTTTATGTTCTTTGCATAAATACCGGTGTGAAGCCCATTGAGACGGCTATGGTTGTGATATTGAGCTATGTAAATAAAATTGAATTAAATGAAATTATTCCTGTCCTTTTGTTGGTGAGAATTTTCTATATTATTTTAATTTGGCATTTGCAGGATTTCTTACATTTTTACCCATATTTCCATGTTTTAACCAAAGTCTTTTTGAGTTATTACTTTTTTTTAACCATATTATCTTTTTTAATAAATATGATACTTTAGATTTTAACCTTTTTGATATGTGTGTGTATCTGCATGAGTAGCAAATAACTGGAAAACTGATCTTGGTTTCATGCCAACAAAGGATATTGCAGAGATTTTTTTTTCATGCTGCTTTCTTTTAAAGAAAAATATTTTGCAATGTAATTGTGGCGCAAGTGTGGAAGCAAAGTCATGCTGCTTAATTTCAACTAAATTCTTAAGCCAAAGACTCCATTATGATGAAGTATTTTAGAGTGAGGCTTATGAAGTGTCCAGAATCATCAAAACAACAGAATTTCTTTTTGTTACCACTTTTCCTTGTTCTCCTTTGCTCTCCACAAGTTTCTGTCAATGAAGCAACCACTCCCCCTCATTTCTCAGAAACAGGCTGACCCAGCTCAGCTCCACATGCAGTATGAAAACTGCTCCATTGTATTGGAAAATCTGTGGGAGGGACTAAAGGGGAGGAGAAATCCAGTGGTTCTGTGGGGGTGATTAGGAAACCAGATCCATGCCTCTACTCTAAAGGGAAATTGATTTCTGCCCTTCCTATTGATGAACCAAAAAATGTTTCAAGTTTCATGATAATGTGTTGTGATGTCATGTGGTGAAATTGAGTTTACATATTTAGGAAAAAAGCATTTCTTGCCTCATACAAATCTCTTAAAGTCTGACTCCAATCATATTTTGATATGTTGTAAAAGTGTTTCTAGTGGAAAATTTATTTATTATTATTATTACTATTATTTTCATTATTATTATTATGTCATTTTTAGGCAAAATTTTCAAAAAGGTTTTGCAACACAAAACAGCAACTTTTTGCAACAGCAGTAGTTTATTAGAAATTTGCCTCTGAGTTGTGGGCGGGACCATTGGCACCAATATAGCCTTGCCCCCACTTTCCATCATCCCTTTGTTTGCACTCTGTCCTGCTAGCTAACAGCCCCTTACATCCCCAATCAATTTACCGGTGCAACAAAAATCGCAAGCAATATTGCGGCTACCCAGTCAAATAGTTTAGAGCCAATAGCCAGCTCAAGTGAGGAAAGCAAAGATGTACATGGATCCATTTGTCTACAAGCAGAATGGAGCAGACCAGGGACGTCATGGCTTACCGTTGTAGGTTCTACGTCACACCTACAAGCTTTTTCCGACTGCATTTTTGCATGGGTTCACGATTCACACTAATTTTAATAAAGAAATACTCAGAAATACAATTTTAGTATTATTTTTCTTTGTGTATATCCCCCATCATCAGCAAAAATAGAACATGCAATAGAACATGCTAAAAAACCCAAAAACATGACTTTCATCAGAGTGGGTCTTTAAAGGGCCTACGCCAAGAAAAAAATAGTTTTTTGAGCTTTTAGATGTATTACAATGTTCATTCTTCCCTGAAAGCAACCCCAAAGTGGTATTTTGATTCATTCATGCTTTTCTGAGTATTTCTTTAAAAACCTGCACTCTAAGCAAAAGTCCTCCCAACCCTTGAAAACGAGCAGGTTCTCGCGAGGTGACGTAGACAAATGAGAACAGCCCCTTCCAGGAAGAGTATGCGCTGTCAGCACCGCCCCCAGGCTAACACACACACACACACTTTCTCTGCAGAGCTATAGCGGTGATCGGGAAAACACTTTCATTTTAAATACACAATATGCACATCTATCTTGCATAAGTTCGGATGTTGTTTGTTTTCATGGGCGAAACACAGACACGCTGTCGAGGCCAGCTCTAGGATGATGTCATGAAATGGACAGTTCCCACAAGGAGTGAAATGCAGTGCCTCACAGATTGAGTCATCTTGCTTCTGGGTTGGAAAAGAGCTCAGGAAAATAACAAATATTTAATTAAAAACGACATTCTTTAGTGAGCCAAAGGAAATATATGATCAAATATTTGGCTATTGTTTTCTAGAAAAGGCTTAAGATTAGCATGGTGTAGGCCCTTTAATATTTTGAGAGGCGGTTCCAAAATGTCAACATACATAAAAGTCCTGTTGGTTTGTTGTTAGTGTTTCTGCTGGGCCTGTTCATAACACATTACTTTGGAAAAACAACCCAGTGTTCTAAAACTTCAAGCTTTAAAACTTTAAACCACAAGTTTTTGATTCTGGGCATTTTGTGTAAATGATTTTTTTGGAAATTTTGTTGGCAGATTTTTTTGATCTGCAGTGCATTCGTGGAGAAAAAAAATAACAGGCACTACTACTATATAATTTAGCTTCCCTTTCCCCTCATTTTCTGTTCCATCCTTTGGTGAACAACCCCCACCGTACACACACACACATGCACACCCATTGCCTTCCTATTTTTCATTTGCCTCCCAGAGAGAAGGTGCATGCAGAGCCAAGTAAACACTTTGATATGCGGAAGGAATCTCTTGAACCTCCCCACCCCCTTTCCCCACTCTCTCCAATGCTGCTTTCTTACAGCTTATGTAGGTCATCATGACTCACTCCTTTATGCTTCAAACACCAATCCCTGCCCACTTGCTGTATCTTGAGCCCTCTCACGTTTATAACTTTTTAAAGGAATTCAATATTATTTGCAGGCAACATAGCTATACTTGGTAGCTTTATGTTAAAAAAACATTTTTTTGTTTTTTAAAATGATGATGACATATCTGAGACGTTGAATCTAATGTGCTTTAATTTAAGTTTATGCACTATTTCAGTGTATAAATAAGGTCTAAAAAAGGTTTTGTCTCTCTTCTTGCCTGTAAACAACATTTCCTCTTCGACCTAGATGCTGAATCCATCAGCTGGGACAAGCAGATTTAGTGTTTGCGTCAGAAATAAAATGTTTAGGCCTATGTCCAGATCTGTGGCTAAGATTTAACTTAGCTTTTAGAGCCACAGTTTGACACTCCTCCTTTAGTGCATATCCTTTCTTTATGTAATTCATACATCATAACTATAAAAATAGAATAATGTGACTTGTTTTTTTTGCTTGTGCCATTGCGTGACTGTGTTAACGTGAGGATGGGTCAAATGCAGGACACTGGTTAACTCACTCTTTTAGTGAGTGTACTAACCTCAATAGAGGAAAAAAAACAGGGATTTCATTAGATGTCCGGACTGTTAAAGAAAATAAAACATAGTTTTTACAAAAAATATATTAATATCTTTAACTTCTTTTAGTTTTAAAATAAATGTAACAAATGTAAATAAATGTAGATACATCAAACTTGGGATTTTTTTTGTATGTGCTACTACAAAATGAAAATAAAAAAATACCAAGAATAGTTGTAATTATTTTGGCCCCAGGCTAATTCAGTATAAAAGGCAATAGAAAACCGAATAACCTCTCCCACTGTAAAAATTTAAATAGATAAAATGTTATTTATTAGATACGTCTTTTGGATATTGTGTTTCATTTGTGATGACTTGTGAATCATTAAAGTCAGTACATATTAGTATGGACATAACCATAGTGAAACTGCTAGAGGCTACAGTCTGTCAGCAGGCTTTTAGTAGTGGAAGCTGGGCTTGGAGAACCTGCTCAAGCTCGTGACCCAAATCCCAAAGGACCTTATGGAGTCACATGTTTGTCTTTTTGTCTTCATCTCTAGGGCAGCTTTCATATTCGTCAGTCCTTGAATAGAGCAAGAGAATGGCTAGCTTTTTTTTTTGATGAGTCACTCAGCTGGACAAAAACAATGAAGGGGTGTGAAGGGAGGGCAAAAAAGCACACTATGCTCTGCAACCTAGTTCGTCTTATGTCATGCTTCATGAGACAACTTCAACATATCACACTCACTTCATAGCAATTGATCATGTTGCTTTTGATGGTTCTGTTGATAGTAAAATATGTTTATGGTGCCATATGCAAATTATAATATGGAAATAGAGTGCCCAAGAGTCATGGCATGACATGACTCGAAAGATGGGTCAGAGAGTGGTTACTTGTCCCAGACCAGGATCGCACATAAATACGTCTGAATAACATCAGCCCTTTTTAAAGCAGGTAAATATAGCGTTTATATGGAATTGTACTGCATTAAATGCAATACACTTGAAATACGAATATAATTAATTGCATTTGTTCTAATTTTTTTGTGTACCATGGATCATCTAATTGTAGCCCCAATTGTTAATTCTATAATTGTGTCTATAATTGTGGCAGCCGGCCAGGTTTTATTAAAGATACTATGTCCGTCTCATAGACATTATCTGTTTTATTTATGTGCTCATCACAATAACACCAGTCTGTTTGGTTCTTCCTATGCTCTTTATCCACAAACATGACAGAGCAAAATGTTGGGGAAGTATCAAATATTGACCAGTACAAACTGTTTATTTTATTTGTGAGTCAATCCCAACAAACAGAGGGAGCAAAGCAGCTAAGTCTCTGGGTGACCTGCTGGATGCTCACGTTGTGGGTGTGGTCAACTCTGTCAACTTTGCTATAATTTTTTCTGATTTTTGCTAAAAAAAAAATTTGCTTTATTTTTTTCTGAACTAATTAACAGTTCATACTGGTCATCACAGCTACATCCAACATTTTACTCTGTAATGTTTTGGTTAAAGTTTGTAGAACCAGACTGGCAATATTGTGATGATCACATAAACAAAATGGATCATGTCTATAATACAAACACATTGTGGCTTTTCAGCTTTTAATTGCAGCTCATCTTATAGTTTTCATTAGCATATGAGGTTAGAGCTCAGCCTGTTGGTAGTTATTTGCGTTTTATTTTTTATTAAATGCAATACGCTTCCATACGTTACTGTAGTTTCCTCCACACCAAAACAAACAACAGTTAAAACGACGGCTGCAATTTTTAACGGCAAGGTAGACTGGCTTGGATGTATCAATATGTGTCTTGGTTTGATTTACAGTAGCCGCACCGACTACAATAGTCTAATGTGTTTATTTTTAGCATTGGAAATTCAATAGAGGGTTTTGGAAAAGTTGTGGAAAAGTTAGGGTTACAAACCCTGTATATTAGTTAATTGTGGGTAACTAAAATGTATTATCATTTTTTCCTTTTTGAAGCTGTCTAAATTCCATGAGGGTATCATTAAAAATGTTTGAATTGAAATGACTCTTTTAGTCAGGCCTTTCTGTCAAATTGTCAGCACCAGCATTCTCTTAGGTGAATGAGCTCCTTCCATATTTGGAGTGTGTCCACATTTCTTAATGTCAAAAGGTATTTTGTTTCTGTTTAAAGTGGAGACAGTAGCTTCTGAGGTTGTATAAATTGAATAATTAGTTTGTTTGTAAGCAATCTGCCTTTGTTGTTGTTGTTTTTTTATATATATATATCCATGTATGCATTTTAAAACTTTAAAGAGCTGCCCAAAAGTCTAAGTTTGTTTTTGACTGTGAAACTCAAATAGCATTCCTTCTTTCATGACTGTGTATTGACCTGAGCTATTTATTTTTATTTACTTTTTAAAACACGCAACTAAGTAAGATGCTGATGTACCTGCTGTGTTTGTGGAAAAGAGAGGTACTCTGTCTCTCTAAACTGTTAACACATGCAATCTTAGACTAGTAGATATAAGAATTTTAGACGGGGAGAAATTTTTAAAAGGAAAGGATTACCAATTACTTAAGCACCCGTGAACACAGCTCAATTGCTTTTTGAAGTTTTTGAATGTTTTCAATTTACTGGAACAAACAGTACAACATATTGTACACATCAATAGTTCATGTAAACATGGGAACAATGCAGTAAAGGTTTTGTGGGGCATTCATCTATTAGCAGTCTAGCTCACTCTGCTATTGTCTTAGTATATTTGTAAAAATATGAGCAGAATGGGGCTTTAGGCCCAAGCTTTCACATAATATGTTATGATTAGATCTTGACATCTTTGTGATTGGTATTTGTGGTTTGTCAATAACAATTAAAACGCTGAAAGTGTAAACACTAGGAATGCCACAATTTTTGGTTGAAAACTAAACTGCATGTTAAAATGAGGGATGACCCTATCCAATCACGTATTTGAAAATTGGGCCCGATCACCAAGTTTCCGACTGATTGAAATCAGATGTTGTATCCCGATCAGGATCTAATATTTATTTTATTTGTATTATGCTCAGCGCTCTATATTTTAATATTATTATTTCAGATAAATACTCTACTAGAAGTATGCATATCATGAACAGATCACAACAATGTATTGCTGTAAAGCACAGCAAAACACAGCACTAATTTGAGCAGGAGATTTATAAAAACAATTTAGTAAAGTTAGCAAGAAATTCACAGATTCTGACGTCCAGACTCAATAACTCTTGGAACTAATATTTTAAACTGACAGCAAGTGTCTCTGTTGGTTTTTCCTAACACTAACAGGGACCTAAAAAGACGTTTCAACAGAAAAAAAGAAAGTATTTTTGTTTCTTTTTAATAAAAGCAACACTCTCCCGCTGCTGACAGAGAGACTGCAGTGAGATGGCTGCAAAGTGTTAGCTCTGGGAAAAGGTAATTTTAATCCCATAAGACCCAATCTTTTGTTTAATATGCCTTTTTTATTTCTCTTTGACAGAGCCCCAGCTAAGCAGAATTAACCACTGCGGTAATATAACGCAAAATCTGATGTCCACACATGTTGAGGCATGTTTTAAGAGGTTAAAATAAAGAATCCCATTGTCTCTAAAAAAAAAAATAAATAAAATTTTAAAAAAGTTACATTGATATGAGCTAGTCAATGAGCTAACTATGATTTTAAAAGAAAGTCATCAATAACTTTAAGAATTTTTAAAAGTGATATTAATCACATACGATCAAAAATGCTCAATAGTTCCAAAGACACTAAAGCTACAATCACCAAACTTTCTCACATGACAAACTATCACCTATTTTTACTAACTGATTACCTATTTTTACTAGTTGATAATTACACTGTTTTTTACTTCTAAATCAACTACAGAAGTGTACTGTTTGTGTTAAATGATAAAAGAAGCGTAATGAAACAAAAATTGAGGAGAAACCTGATCTGTTTATTAAATGTGTCCATTTTACTCAAAATGAAATGACTTGGAATGGGATCGGAGCCAGTTCAATATTGAACTGAATTGTGGGGAAAGTGAACCGTTGCGTTCCTACTGCGTGTGTTTGCATATGTTTATGTTGAAAGTGTCATACATGAATAATGTGTTAAATTTTGTATATTTAATGCAATTTTATTGCATTACACTAGGTGTAGTATAAGCCAATTTAAAGGTTTTTCTACATTGTTCCTTGCATATTAGCTTAAAAAGAAGGATTTTTCTTTTCTTTTTTTTGTAATGCACAGTATACAAATCATGAATCAAACCAAAATAAATCATGAACCAAAAACACTGGAACTAAATTGTAAGGAAAGTGAATCATTGCATTGCTAATAAATACCTTTTTAGATAAAAACTTTATTGTTTCATAAAAAAAATAAAATAAAATAGTGACATTGTAAGACCAAAGTTAAAACTTGCGGGAATCAGCCGGCTTAACCTGAAACTCCAATGTGTTTTTTAAATTAGCCTACTATGAGTTATGGCTTCTCATACAAAATACTTTAGTAAGAACTTAAACTCCATTAAAAAATGAGTTTTATTTCAATTTAAAGGCATTACATTTTATTTAGTTGTTTTCTCTCTTTTGTTGCTGTCTTGTGCTCATCTTCAAAGAAAGTTTTTCATACAAGAGTGGGCGTTTGCACTGGGCTATTAACAGGAAATTCCAGCCGAGGATTGTGGGGGTAGGGGGTGGTTGAGAGTGAAGAAAGGATGCTGGGCTGTTTGTTTACTAGCTGCATGAAACCACTCAAAAGTTTTTTTTCTGTTTGTTTATTCATTGTGTTTTTTTTTTTTTTGTTATTGGGGTTTTAACCTCCGCTCACTTTTTAACTTCCATGTGTGATCAGATTTTTTTTTTTTGCTTCATTATGCTTGGCGTATTTTATCTTGTGTTGTGTTGGTGGTCATGTGTGAATTTTCATGAATTCACACATGACATGCAAATGCTTTTTAGTTTCAAAATATTTCTTCTCCGCAGATAGATTTCACATTATAATATAGTATACAATGTAAAATGAACTCTGTTGATTCTGTTGATTCATTTGTTACTTATAGTCACTTATTTTGGATGACTTTCTTTGGCTTATTTAAGTTTGGTCTGTTAAGTTTAGCTTCTTTGGACGTTCTAATGGTTAATGTATTACTTATTTTGCCAAAATAAAAAAAAATATATATATATATATTTTTAAATGTTTATTGCCCAATTGTACACCAGTGGCAGCTGCGAGTGGACACTGGTGGGGCAATTCCCATAGATGGGATTGTTTAGTTTTCATTTTTCATTCTAACCAAAGAATCTGATCAAAACCATTCACGCATAACCTCATGTAAGCATGCAAATGTTCACGCTTCTGTATTAGCTTTTTAACCCAAATAATGACAAGGACATTTTGAACACTGGTTAAAACGTATCAATCAGTATTCACCAGTGTGTAATGTCAAAAAGTTTTGCATACATTGATAAAACTTCCATGCTCACTTCATTGCTTTTTCCAGAAATCAGTGCTCTATTACAGAGCTAAATTTTTGTGGATTTTAAGAGAGGTGCCCTGTAAAGGTATGAAGGCCGGTTATAAGTGGGGTTTCACTGCTAGTGTGCAGCTCAATTCAGAAAATCAATTCAGACTAGAAGACAACACTCATTGCGCTCTTCTTGTTGTTGCTGCTGCCATATTTCACCTTCCCATCAAATGTCAATTTGTCTCCTTAGCTTGTAAGTAGTTTTACAAAATTAGGACTTGCTTTGGTGAAGCAGCACAAGATTTACAAGTTAAAAGCTTTTTTTTAGCTCAGCACTACTTGTCAAACTTCTAAATTTTCAAAGGAACAAAACAATAACAGCATTCTCGAAAAACTGTATTTCCTTTTTCTCTAATGTTTTTCCTTGATTTTTCTTTAAAATTACATTTTGATTTAATATAAAAATCCTAACTTGGATGGAAGATTATAGTTGATTATAGTTAAGTCAGTGACTTATAGATACAAAAGACACTGATACTGATTCAAATCGGGTCAAATACCTATGTTTACACACTGCTGTTAAGGAACAATTCACACATGTATATGCTTATTAGGAGTGTCTGTTTATTGGCTTTTTTATCTGTTTGTGTACTGTTACATATGGTTAAGTGTAGCCTCAGTTTCCTGCCTTCTCTTTCAGTAGGCACCGCCCCACCCCGAGTAAACTGTGCTCTGCAGTAGCAAGCCTTTCATCCCTCCATCGGGCCTGCCCATTAATTTATTATTCATCTGGGATCCTGCGTCCCCCCCACCCCTTTGCACCAGGATAGTATTAACATTCTATTTGGTCCACAACTATGCTTCATCCACTTGTGTATTGTTGGCTTAAGAGTATTTCTTGAGCTCTGTTTGAAATTACATTAACTGTGTGTGCTTGTCCAACTCTTGCTCTGTCATTGCGGCAAGAAGTTTCCTTGGATGACTTCTTGCTTAAGAAGTCCTTAAGGTGCTGGGCCTACTGCCATTTTAGATTAAGAACATACTACAGTAAAGACATTTTGAAGAATGACAATAATGTATTTTCCAGTAGTATTGTTCTCAACTATTCCTGAAGGATTTTTTATGACAAGGCTTTAAAAAAAGGTTTATCTAACCTCAAATTTCTCTGGTTGCTTTGTATACCGACTTGGCCCTATGAATTTATTTACTTATTTACTGATTCTGTTTACTTGGTAATATTTAAGTTGACACTTTCCAATTTAAAACATTTTAGACAAGAAAAATTAAGGAAAAGTTGTCTCTGTGGCCTGTTTTTTTTCAAAAGTTGCATATTGTCGTATAAAATTTACCTAGTAAAAAAATTGGGATTAATGGTGATTATTCACAATCCAAAAGTGTGATTAATCTGAATATTTTTTTAAATGGATGGACAGTACTCATTTTAAGGTATAAGTAAAACTAGATCTAATTTTTTTATACTATGCAGAGAAATAGTTGGAGTATGTTTTATAGGCTGACAGAGCAAGGTAGAAAACTGGAAAACTTGGGCTGTAACAAGAGTGTTGTTTATGAAGGACTCATTGTGAGGACATCCGCATCTGCCCAAATGACAGTAGATTTGTTTATAACAGATTAATTAGGGATTTTTTTTAAAACAAAACCGCCTTCGTTGTTTTTTTATAAGAGGATCGTACATTTGACTTGACATAAACAACGTGTTTTTTGTGACTATTGCCCTTACTTTCAAAAGAATAGTTGTCCAATATAAGTAAAAATGTACAGGTTTGTATTTTTGTTGGTTAGAATGATCTTTAGCAATAAATAACAGTGGCATATAGTTGGTATGTGGTCAATCAGAAAGCCAACCCAATCAGCAATTAGGAGATCACTGTGCGCCATCAGGAGATGTCTTCACAATGCCCTACCCGCCATTTTTTAATTGCACCCTTTATTACACATATCCCTGTATGCCACAACAATATGCACTTCAACACACAGGTGACACAAGGAGGCGTCCTCTACCCCATCCCTGGCAGAGGAACCGGGGGTAAATGCAAAAAAAACCGGCTAGGGTTTCCAGATAAATCAGTGTTTTTTGTTGTTTGTGGCCAAGTTCTCTTGAAATTTCAATTGACATGAAAAAAAGTTGACAAAACAAGGTGTCGCGTCACCCATAGAAAATGCCTTACCTCCGGCTCTTGCGAAGTTAGGCCCAATCCGTCACTATTGCTTCCTGATACGTGCGCCACCATTTTAAAATCAGCTGACAATGATTGGTCTGAGTCAGTCTTAGTCACAGCAAACTACAGTCACCAATCATGAGTGAGCCTATTTGAAGTCCACACCTCTTCCATTGGAAGTGGGCTTGGTCAATCTGTCAATCAAACATTTGAGGTGGGGCCAGCAGATGACCACATGCTTTTACTGAGGCATCTGACTACTTAAATAACTTGCAATAAAGAAAAAATATCATAAAAAATTAGTATTAGAAAGAAGATATTAAGAAGAAGGTATCAGAGCAAGAATGGTCATTCTGACAAATAAAATGACTGAGTAATAGCTATCTATTTCTCCATAGACATCTACAGGATTTTGACTTTCTTGGAGCCAGAGGTACTTCCATTTTGAAAAACACAAAAGGGATTGAGATATCCATTGTTTTTAGAGTAAGTGGAAATTTCCAGCATCTTGTTGCTTTGTTGTTTCTTATTT
This sequence comes from Adrianichthys oophorus, assembly GCA_036245035.1. Lineage (NCBI taxonomy): Eukaryota > Metazoa > Chordata > Actinopteri > Beloniformes > Adrianichthyidae > Adrianichthys > Adrianichthys oophorus. The sequence goes on from BSAI01000104.1 coordinate 10,620,675, forward strand.
CAGTTTGAGATTGAGCATGCTTGGTGGTACTGCTTCATGTGATAGAAAAGGTTGGTGGCATTTGCAGTTTTAGAATGAACAAGCCTTCTGCACGATTTGCAGTGCATGGTATTCGGTTTTTTGTCTGATGTTAAATAATCGCAATACCTCCACACAGGGGCCGAGATTTTATTTTGAGTGACCGGCCAGGTTGGTTGGTCCATTTAAAAAAAATCTACTGGCCAAACTATTTTACTCAGAAATACCTTAGACGTTTTACCTTTTTGAACTTTTTGCTCAATTTTTTTAAAGAACATGAAATAGCATAAAAGTAATATATAAATGATATGAACACGTCTTTCTTGTAATCTAAATGTAAATGCATATTGCATTACGCGTCTGGTGCGATTTGCAAGTGAAAGCGGATACCGCGCGTGCTACGCCTCGCATGCTGTGTGAACCAGACCTAAGGCTACTATTGTGCGTGTAGCTATCGTCTAACTGTATGCATGTGCATTCATAGACATTTTCTTCTAGTGAAGGGATATACCAGTCTTTACTTAGATCACCTCGCAAACAACGTTCTATTAATTTTGTCATTTGCAAGTTGGTATAGGTTTCTGCTAAAGTCATTATTGTGGAGGACATAAAAATGAACCCAAGCCATCAACTTAATTGAGAAAGCCAAGGAAGCTTGTGTTAAGTGGCATTTTGTTGTCCTTTTATTAAAGAGTTGTGGTGTGTCTGCATATTTAAAATGGTCACTGTGCTGGATATTGGATGATTATACGTTTAAAGCTGTCAAGTGTGTCCAGGCTTTTACAACTTTGCACATGTTAAGTCCTTGTTATTAATTTTAGTGAAGAAGAAACATTCTTGTAATGGATCATTTTATTTTGTTCAGCTCTGTTTAGCATGAGGAGAGACCTTTCATAAATTAAAGTAAATAATTGAAACCCTTCTTTTAGTCCAGATAGTGATCCAAAGGTCAGAAACTGATTGGAACTTTGTTGCTTGACATTGATATGCAGAAACACTCTTTTATCAGTAGGCTCCCTCTCTTCATAGGTCTCTGGCTAGCTTCTCTGATAGGCCTGCATCTGTCTCATCCTTCAGTTGCCAGGCAACAGGCTTTCTATGTACGTGCTTATGTGCTTGCACGTTGCTGTAAAAATGTTGGACTTTTGCTTGTAATAGAGGAGAGAGATGTTGAAAATAGAGAGAAAAGCAGATGAGAAAGGAGGGCTCAAAGTGGCAAAGAAATGAGAATGAGTCAGATTACTGGTGAAGCTAACGGAGTGGAGAACAGCACCCAAAAAAAAAAAAAACAGTAGATCTTCTCTCACCTCTCCTACAGCTTAGATTTTTATATATGTATTTATACATATATATATATAAAGGGAGAGAGATGTTTATTTACAGGCCTTTCACTGTATTAGCGAGGTCACCAGCAAAGACAGGATGATTTAAAAGACTGGCAGGCAAGCGGGCAGCAAGCCATAAGCTGTTATTGGATGGAACAGTGAGATATAAAGGAATAAGAAAGTGGATGTGCTTAGAATAGAAAATCAGAACAAGTGATTATATTTCCTCCCTCATCCCACACCTATACTATTTGAAATTTTGATGTACACTTCAAAATAATTTTGACAGGTAAAAAAGTGTTTTTCTTCAGCACTTAAAATATAGAATACATTTTGAGTTTCCTGTATGTTAACAACTTGAAACACTACAATAAATAAAAATACACAAAAGTAATATTTTGTTTTACTTATTTTTTTTTTTTAAGTGATATATATCTTTACAAAACATATGTTTTTAAATAGTTTGTGGAAATATATGACATAAGTATTTTCCTTGAACCGTTTCGTCTTGGTGCATTCTTTTTTCTTGCTCTAAACAGTTTTTCTTTCTATGTATGTGTTATCACATGTTCACTGATGCTCACTGATGTGTCAGGTCTATTTTGCTCCACACAGTTTTATAATGAAGTGAATGGTCCAGGTCAGGGACTGCGCAGCCAAGCTGGGCTTTGGTTGCCAGGATACAGCAGCTGAGCCAGGCTGGCTTTATTTGCACACCAAACAGACTAACTAGTGTCGCTGTTGTCATTCTATAGACCCTTTTCCAGCATAGCATGTCAATGGACTGCAGGGTAAATATGCAAAAAGTTGTGCCTTATGATTTGATATGGTAACCAGAAGATTTTGAATATTCCAGTGGTTGTTTAGCTAGGTTAAAATAAATACTTAGGCTAAACATTATAAGTAGAGCCAATTGGAGCTAATAGGCTAAACATTATAAGTTTTCTCATTTGATCTCTTATCTGATGTTAGAGAACTATGGTAGCATTTATGGTAGCCAAATTAAAATACATGTTTTTCAGTGCAAGGCTGCTTGACATACATATATGTTTCATCTTATATCATGGATACATTGTCAGGAAAATTTTTAAAAGTTCAGAAATAGAAGTTGACACACTGCCAGACAGGCCTCTGTTCATTTGTATCTGATTGTGCAATATCTAGCCATGTAACACAGGCACAGGCTTACAGAAAAAGATGCCCATCCCTATGTGCCACTGCTATGTTGTTCAGCAGTTAGTGTGAAAAGTTTGAGATATATTTTAATGTTTATGGTGAATCTGAACTGGCATAAAGTCTAAGCAAACTCTTACTTTTCCTTAATGTAGATGAGTTTGTACACTCTCACACACACACACACACACACACACACACACACACACTGTTTGTGTGTAAGACAACAAATTACTAATTCCTGATAAACTGTATATTTGTTTTTATTTATTTTTGTGGAACTGCAAGACAAAAAAAATCAATCTAACATTTCAGTATGGTTTTAACTAATTTTGAGGCTGCAGGAGTCTGAAGCTACACTAGTAATTAATTCTTCAGCTAATTTTAAATTTAGTTTTAATCTGAAAGCATAAAAAATATTTCGATCAAATCAGATTTAAGTATATATGTATCTATCTTTATCTTTTTAATTGTTTTTTAATGGAAAAAAATGTACATCTTTCACAGTATACATTGGCTGCAACTCAGTTATAAATACACTTATTGTAAATGCCTTTTTACTTTTCAACCTGAAATTATTTAGTACAATTTGGATTTTACCAAATTGATTTAATTTACAAAGATATTTTAAGGTGAATTTCATTAAATTTTTATAAATCCACACACCTTAGAGCAGCATGTTGATCTGTAGACCTCTGCCTTACTTACTGAAGAAGCAATTCCAGTTGTAGTTGGGTTTGGAAAGAATTGCAACTTTTTGAATGCTGTCTTTGATAATAATAATCCAAATATCTTTTACAGTTGTGTAAATATTAACAAATGTGAGAAAAATAATCTTAAGTCTAACATCCACACTGAATGTCAGCAGTACATTTTACATCACTTGATGGAGATTAAGTTGCAGAGGGAATGATACCTGTGGGTTTTCTCTGCATGTATCTCTGTCACTATCAGCATGCAAACAAGGTTTCCTGTTTTCCACAAATCAGCATACTGCTACATTACTATGACCGTCCATCCTAGTAATCCTAAAATAGTACAAGGATTATTTTTCTGAAAGCTCAACTGACCTAGTTTCAGGAGTGTGTCTGTGTTCCTGCAAGTTATTTACTGCAGAGTAGCTGACCTTCCTATCACATTATTTTTGTGAGGAGTGGGAGTTGAATTTTGAATGCCACTTGCCACCAAAGTGGGATTAACAATGCACCACGAAACAAAACAAAATGCAACGTTGTTTGCTTTTGACTTTTTTTCCAGAAAATTGTAACACAGCCACAACAGTGGCCCACTATAGTTGTGTGCTGATCTGGTTGGCTTGCCGGCTGTCTTGGAGTGACTGGCTTGCCTGGAAGGATATAAATAGCAGTCTTTGAATGGGATAAGTGCAGAGTGGAGGGCATGAGGATGGGGGGAGGGGATGTGGCGCCAGGAAAGATGGGAGTGCCAGTGTTTCAGAGAAGAGAGGGGAAAAAATGCCTCATCTCATCTGTTCCCTCATTCAATAACAGGGATGGCCTTACATAGATTCACTCATGAGAAAATCGACTTAATTGATAGATTTGATGGGTCAAATTTATGATTTGTGATCATGTATGATAGTAAAGTGGAGTTTTTGTGTGGTGGCTCTAAAAGTTAAACAGAAACTGAAAACATTTGTAAACAGTTTTTGATTTTGTTTAGCATTCAAATCATGTCTCTGGAGATGGCTGTTGTCACCAATAAGTTTGCCAAGTTTCAGTCAACCTAGTTATGCAACATTTTACATTCACTTCCCTGAACTCATCTTTTCCGGCATGAATAGTATGCTTCTGTGTCCAAACATTTTTACTCCAATTTCTTTATATTTCTTTTAAGCTTTCATAACATTTGGGGACAAGCTGATATTACTTAATGATTGGGTTCTGCATAACAAGATTTTTTAGCCATCCATAAATAAATCTGTCCTTTCTGAAATGTTTCTCTGTAAAGGCTGATAGGTGCTTGATGTGCCGCTAATGGTTGCATTGTTTGGTAGGGTGTAAAAAGGTTTTTAATGTGATATAATGCTGAGGAGCTCACCTCCCCCATTCTTTTTTTCTTCTCTAGACGGTTGATGACGATGCAATGGCAGCGTGAATGAAGTTTGGCGTGGGGAGAACTGAACGATGCCCAAAGGTGGGGGTTCCAAAACCCCCCAGCTGGACCACTTCCCACTCAACACCGACATGGTGGAAAAACAGGGTGGGAAGAAGGTAAGATAAAAAAAAGTTACATTCTCTGAAAGCTTCCATAACCTCTTGAAGGGATTATATCATGCAAAATATATGCTTTTGAGCTTTTAAGTTTATTCTAATATTTATTCATGATGAAAAACAAAGCAGTATTTTGATCAATTTACACATATTATAGCATTCCTTTAAAACAACGTGTCCTCACAATGTGATGTAGATGAATGAAAACAGCCCCTTCCAGGAAGCGTCTGCGCTGCAAGCACCGCCCCCTGGCTGCTAACACAAACACCCACTTACTCTGCAGAGCTAATGGTGATCAGCAAAACACTTTCATTTTCTATGCACAAGATGCACATCCATCTATGCAAAAGTTTGGATGTTGTTTGTTTTCGTGGGCAAAATGCAGACACACTGCCGAGGCCAGCTCAAGGATGACGTCATGAAATGTGCGGCATCCACAGGGAGTCAAAGGCAGTTCCTCAGAGAGAGTCATCTTACTGCTGGGTAGGAAAAGAGCTTGCAAAAAAAACTAATATTCAATAAATTATTTGTTCTTTAGTGTGCCAAAGTTAATATATTATTTAGATATAGTTGACTCTGAAAGGCTTAAGAATGGCATGATAATAGGCCCTTTAAGTCCTGGGATCCACATGCGCAGACATTACATTTTGAGTTATATTATCACAGTAGTTGACACAGTGCTTAACGGGGGCCCTGTCAAAGAGAAATAAAAAATAAATACCAAACAGGAGCTAGGGTCTTATAATGTTAAAGACCCACTTTGTTTTAGCATGTTCTTGTGGTCTTTTTCTCATAATAGAGGACTTATATTCTATATTTAGAAAATTAGCTCAAAATTGCATTTCTGGATATTTATTACTCAAATCGTTCTGAATCTAGAACAGATGAAAAAATGCCGTTTGAGAAAGAGCTTATTTGAGACATAAAAAATATGCTGGGCAGGCCACAAGCTCCCTGTTCCGCTCCATTCTGATGCTTCCACTTGTAAACAAATAAATTAATGTACGTCTTTGTTTTCCTCATTCAAGCTTATCTGGCTCTAAACTGTACGACTGAATAGCTTCAACATTGCTCCAACATTGCTCACCTGTTCTGTTGCACTGATGATGTTAGGTTGGGGGTGTGAGGGTCTGGAAGCTAGTGGAGAGCGGAAGTGGGGGCAGACATGCGTGCCAACACTACTGTCACCCTGCAAAAACTTTGTCCTGGAAAATGGCACAAGTGCTTTCATTTGCCTAAAAACGGCCTAATCATAAAAAAAACACTGGGAATTTTTTTACAAAAGTTTAAAAGATGATTGGAGTGAGACTTCAATAAATGTCATGCTTTAAAAAAAACTAAATTGTATTTAGAACTGAGGTAAATAAAAGTATACTGCCAACATTACAAAAAAAATTGATGTTAGATAGTAGAGATAAATGAGATTTCTCTTTTTTAACAAAGGTCATTAGGGAGAGGTTTAGGGCAAAACACATGATTTGGCGCAGCTTGATGATGTCACACACTTGCAGCATGCACTAGCAGAGGGGTAGTGCTCTTGCAGGCGAGCGTTTACAGCAGTCTGCAAAGGATTGCATCAGACTGTGGCATAGAGGAAGCGAGGAAATGAGACACAAGGGTGGGTGAGAAATACAGATAAACGATCAGTCATTGCTAGGAGACGATAAGCTGAAGAGTGTATGTAACGTAAAGGCTGATAAAGAAACATGAGTTGTCAAAATCGGATTTTTAATTGTAAAGAAAGGGTTGCAGTAACTTTTGAGAAATAAAGTGCTGATTCATCATTATTAATTTCATTTCCTTGAAAGTAGTGTAGTACCTTACTTACCTTTCTTTAATTCTAGTTTTGTTGAGATTTTTCTAATATGGTGCTTTTTAAACATAAACTTTTGTGTAGGTAGGTGCAGACAGTGCACATGATGAGAGACTGGGAGAGAGCTATCGACTCACAGTAGCTGACACTGTTTGTCTCTACTGTACCATGACATCATAGTCTTATGACTGGGGCAGGGCGGGGGGAGGGGTTCACAGAGCTAACACATAATAGAAAGTTCACCCTGAGCATAGATGTAAACAGTGTAAAAAAAACAGTGGTGTCGCACAAATGACTTAAAAAAAAAAGTGTGTGTGTAATACATTTGATCAGTTCATGTTTCTCTGTTGACATCATGACATTTTGCTTTAAAAAAAAAACTGTAGGCTGAGTGCTACAACATTAAGTGTCTTTTCAGTGCAAATATTGGTTGAAAGTCACTAATTATTATTTTTTCAATTCAATTTTATTTTTGTAGCACAATATCACAACCATAGCCGTCTCAGAGGGCTTCACACGGTATTTAAGAAACCGAAACCAAAAGAATATAAAGTTAGTCATAAAATATAAACAATAGCTGGTTGCTATACAAACTAAACAGACTAAGCTAAACTGACATCCCTGTCCTGAGACACTCCTTCTCAGGGAGGAAAAACTCATAAAAAAAAACCTATCTTGAGGGGAAAAAAATAAGAAACCTCAGGTATGTCCACACGAAGGAGGGGTCCTCCCCCAGGATGGACAGGCAGTGTGCTAGAACTGTTAAAGAAAAATGAGCTTATCTAACTCTACAACTACATGTTTGAATAACAACTACACATTTAAATAACTACATGTATGAATAGTGTAGCAGATAGTCTTCCAACAACCTTAAAATCGATTCAGGACATCTTTAGCCAAAAATTCAACCAGTGTGACTCGAGATAAATACCTGGGTGCTGAACAATGCAGGTGAAGTTTTCCAGATTCCTCGTACTGTATTTCTTGCAAGATAATCAAATGTAGATTAAATATTTATACAAACAAGCAAGTAAACAAGAACTATTGGTAAATCCTTTTACATTTTTGTTTCATTAAATTCAGGCCACTGTTGTTTTACCACATCAAAATAATACACTGGGAACATCATTAGAACATTCTGCCTCACTGTATGATCACGTCTTTGCAAAATTTTAGTTTCTACAAATGGGACTGTAATGATGGCTTGATCTTTTTTTTTGCTGCTATCACATGTGTGTTGTCTGCTGTGATAGCACTTGGTAGTTTTTTACATTTTGCAAAATAAAGCTACCATGCCTCAATCCAAATTTTGCTTTCCAACAAACTTTCAATTATTTTAATTTTGAAAAAATGTTATCATGGTATTGTTTGGTTCTATTTATAATTTGCCTCAGACAGATTGATCTGGTTGGATTGTAGAAATATAAATCAATTCATCAATGATGTTGATTAAGTCTAACACCCCTACTTATCAGATACAAAATTCTGTGTAGGAAAAACTGTTCATTTCTGTGATCCTTATCTCTATTTTTTGTCTTTGACAGGATAAAGTGTTGTCTAATAAGACTCCCAAACTGGATCGCAGTGATGGGGTCAAAGAGATGAAAGAGAAAGCCCCCAAAAGGAAGCTGCCATTCACCACTGGAGCAAATGGAGACCAGAAAGATTCTGACTCAGGTAGGGAAGCATTAGAATGCATCCTGACCAAGCACAAAGTTAACTTTGAAGTGAAAATAAATCAGAGAGGAATTGGGGATGGAAGGCTGTATCACATCATTTAAGGGTGACAGGAAGTAGCTGTGTTTTGTAAAAGTTTAGGGGGTGTTATTGATTATGTTTTCTGTCAGTGGTTTTCTAAAAATCTTCATTATTTGTTATTATATATATATATTATTTCTTGCATTTTTAGGTTGTTTTTTGTTTATTTGAAGACATGTTGGTGTTTGATTAAGTATGTGTTACCTTCAAGGTGTTAATAAATGTTGGTGTTTCCACCTTTTTGCTTGGACAGCTGTTAGCTGTTGGTTAATTGAAACTGACTTTTTATGATTTCACACTACATCTATTTTTTAATCCTTTTTTTTTATATAAAAGCCTGAAAAAGCAGAACTTCTGCAAAACTTGCAACATATGCTCAAAATTGAAAAACTTTGTAATTTGTTTACATGGTTGCCTAGTTGTACTTGTCTTATGATCACGTAAAAGGAACTTCACACAGGGAAGGACAGAAGTGACTCAAAAGACTTAAGTTGAAAGTATGAACAGCTACATTGCCATATAGTGCATGACAGTAAATATTTGTTTTTCAAAAGCTTACACTTTTAGGACTAAAACACAGTAGCCTGAATGTGGCCTCAATGAAGGATTCTATCTCTGTTGAAATAACAAAAGAGCCATACAGGATATTGGCATGCTAAAAACATTTGCATTGACCATGAATCCACAACCCTTTTTTGGGAAATCTACACTTGTGCATCTTATTTTGGCAGTTTTCTTATTAAGCCCATCTACATGTACATAAAATATCCAATATTTAACTTATTTGTGACTTTATCAGATTTTTTAAATGACTGTATGAACTGGATAATCCCTTTTCCGATTTGCTTACCAGTAGTTACATGCTCACTAAAAGTTGGCTAACTTGCAATACTCTTGAGTTTTGGGGGAAAAAAAAAACTTTGGAAATGCAACATTAAAAAGTAGTCTTGCATGTTTTAGTCTATTATCCGATTAATTTTGAAATGAGTACGATTTTATCTTCTTTTAATTTTGTGCAGCCCATTGTGAGTCACTCTCTGAGAAAAGTGCTATAGAAATAAAGATTTACTTACTTACTTAACATGCTTAGTGATGCAGTTTCAGGCTTCCTTTTGTATGATTTATGTAAACCGTACAGCATATGTTTGAGAATCTGAAATGGGGTGGAGTAAATAGATTTTTTTATTGTCTGTAGTTCTCATTCAAATGCAGTATTTCTTTGCGCTTTGGTCTCACAGCTTTTGGTTTGATTCGTTAAATGATACATTTTTATAATTGATCTTTGCTCAAAGACCAAAGAACAGTTGGTTTGTCTGCTGTGATCTGCTTGCATTGTTGTGCCACTCCACAGTGCCCTACACCTGAAAAGAGCATGGTTGTACTAAGGGTAAAACATAAAGTCAAGGTGACAAAACACTGTGATCCATTGGCTCCATATACAGACAAACATTTGAATTTTGACAAAACACATTTAAGCAGAACAACAGAGGGGTCTATTCAGTCTGGAACTGAAGTTAAGTGCTTGCTGAATTTGAAATAAGTAGACACTAAATACCTTGTATCTTCCAATAGTAGCCTCGGTGTTTATTCCAAAAATTAGGCAGCCAGCATGGCGTTTATTAGAGACTGGCGTCTGTTCCGTCACAGACAGAATGGTGATGGCTAATGGATCCATTTTGCGATGAAATTCAGACAACGCCACCAGATGAATATTTTATTTAAAGGAACCCAGCCACCATTAGAGACCGGGGTCAAAAGTATCAAGCACCCGTTTTTTTTATATATATATATACCGCAAAAGTAGGCATAAATGGCGGTAAGTGGTCTCCGGTTGCACACATGTTAAACTATCTCTTTGTAGTTTGAAGTAACAAATCAAACAAAACTCTTTTATGCATTAAACCAATGGTATGGAGGTTTTCGTGTCATTGCACAATCACTGGAGCCCTTTAATGCTTGCTGCCCGCCTTCTACATGGTGCGGTAGTATGGGAAAAAAAAATTCTACTTTTTCCCTGACATGTGACTGAACAAGACTTTTGATAGATGAGAGCAACACCTCAGAGGATTTGCTCATTGTGAACAAAAAAAAAAGCACGTTGGTCAGGGTTTTAATGGATCGGATCACTCGACATAGTTCAGCACACAGGTGCACTGCGGGTAAAATTGTTTATATGAATATATTTAGTATTTTTTATATAGGAATTTCATGAGATCAAAGATGTTATTTGTGTTTTGTTTCTATAAATAAGCCTCAATGAGCACATTTAGATATATCTGTGTGTTTGTGTTTTTAAGTACTTTATGTATGTTTTATTAAAATATATGCTGTAAAACGATTCAAAAAATACATTTTTAACTTTAATTTAGTTAGTTTTCCTTTTTCTTCCATTTTTTTTTTTTTTATCTGGAAAATGATCCGTACCGTGACTAAAACCTTTGGGTTAATAATGGCCAGTAATAATTATGCTTCTAACATTTTCTCACAGTTCATAGTCACAGCATTATATGTCACCACAGCGTCATTCAGATGTTAACGCCTTTCCATCTTACCCTTTAAAGAGCACCCGTTCCACCTCTGATTTGTCTCTGAGACTACATCTTGTTGCAGATCAGAGACTAACTGAAATCTTAGGCCATTACAGAACGAAAATTTTCATACTGCACAGTGAGTCTCAAAAAGATGCCTCAAAGGCAGAAAGGAACGGCACAATGAAAGGTCACTTAGACCACTCTTCCCCGGAATAAACAAATGCTAGATTGTTAATGTTGCTTATCTTAATAGCTCAAGTAGCAACTGTTGTCAAGTTAACTCTTTCATAATAGAGGCTGTTAATGTAGTTGAGGTAGGCTATTATTAAAACAGGTCTGTTAACATACAGAGCATCATCAATGCTTGAACTACAACAAGCCCTTCCTATCCTTTGACAATACGAACAACAAGTTGCCAGGAATTCTATGATGCATACGTCCATACTTACAGTAGTCCACCATTTTTGTTTTTATATATATATATATATAATGTCTCTAAAACTTGCTGCTTTGGCTTCTTTAAGGCAACATTAATGACTCCCAAGCATAAAACATTTCATTCAGACTTAAAATTGGTCAGCCTGGTTTGACTGGTTGGAGTGGTTCTTCTTGTTGATGTGCTGTAAACAGGTTTAAGACTTCTTTTTAGCTTTTGCTCACAGTGGACTTGTCTGCCTGCCAAAAACATTTATGTTTGAAGTGTTCCCTTTGCTCAGGTACACAGTCCACTCAGGGGCGTTACTCGCTTGCTTTCTTATCTATTACCCTTTTCTCTGTCTTGTTAGTCAAGTTTCAATGAACAAGAAGAGTAAGGTTTCAACTGTTTCTTTAAACAGAGCAGTATCATTTTACTTGTGGACATAAAAACTGTATTACTCAATAGCTTTTCATCAAAGAGTCAGACAAGAAAAGCATTTAAACTGCACTAATGTGTAAAGCAGAAGTTCACACGCAACATGCAGCTTTGCCTTTAGATATATTTTTTAACTCTCCAAGGGAAAACAAAATAAAATTCTTATGAAAAGCAAGCCAGCTTTTATTCTGTGACTCTTCCAAAAGCGGCTCTGACTTTAATGTTGACATTCTTTTTTCTCTACATGGACACATTAGGGTAATGAATGCTTTTCTTACCCAGGTTGCAATGCATGGAAATGCTAGCTTAGCACTTTGTCTGTTTGGTAGCTGAAAAAAAAGTCTTGAGAGTGCTTTTGTGGTTCCTGCTGTCTTAACAACAGGAATGTCTTTAAATGGCAAATGCTTTAGCGAATGTGAGAATGTTTCAAAAAAGGGGTGGTGGGCACATTAGCCATAAGTGTTCACAGATGTTACTGAAAGTTCATTAGCTCAGTATACACATTGGAAAAACATTTTCCCAGCCAGACTGCAGACACTGGGAGAACGAGCCTCAGTGCTTCCTTCTGGCTAATTTACTTGTTTGCATGTGGCCTTGAGCATTAGAGTCAATCGCTTGCCTATTCTCTGCTCTGAGAGTGTCTGAACACACACTTAAAATGTTAAGTTTATAGTATTTTTTTCTGTTGTAGTTATCTGCATTGCAGTGAGAATTTGCTGTTGTTTTTGTGTGGTCAGGTGATGCAGTCACATGTAACTGCACTGTATGGTTGATCAGATACAAATAATGAAGTGTCATTGTGGAACACTTGTCTTGTTCCAATAGCTTCAAGTCTGTTTTAGTCCTGACGAGCAATGGTGACCTTGGCGAGGCTATGTAGAACTGAAATATATACCTTTTATTCCATTATAGCTGCGTGGCTGCCAAGTCACACCCTCATTCTTCTCTCCATACAGTTCAGGCTGATTGATTTGAACACAGGCAGACATAAATACTCCCTGTTGGCTCCTCCTTTCATCAGAGACAGCTTAGAAACAGCACTAGAACCACAGACTAGTAACAATAAGCTTTAACACTAAGCTGCATTTGCTGTATGTTAATAAAGAGTACTTTTTTGAAATAGTCTTTTTTCTAATAAATATTATTAATGTATTAAAATTTGAATTACCAGTATGGTAGCAACGATAAATTATTTTTGTTCGCAATGTAAATTTCAAAGCTATGCTTTACAAAAATGTAAAAGTTTAAAATTTGGCCTAACATTAAAACAATCCAGATGTCAAAACATCCTTTCAATTTGAAGGACTTGTGAATTTAAACAGATGATTTTTGTAGTTTGACATTGGTACTCAGCTCTTTTGTGGACTTAAACCAAAGGTGGGATTAAGCACTTCCTGGGTCTCACCTGGAGTGACTCTTGACCCCACTGCATCATCTATATGTTAATAAGGGCTTTTTTTGGTCTTACCAGAAACAACCATCTACTGGTACTCTACCTCACTGTAGACAATCAGTATTAGGTCACAGCTGAATAATGCAACCATTCACAGAAACTTGGAAACAGTATGGTCAGAAATTTGGGTTAAACTGTCTGGAAGTTCAACTGCAACAGATTTTTTGTATGTGGGGTTGAAACGGCTTAAAGTCCCACTCTGTTCACTATTTTTTGAGTTTTCAATATGTTCTCCCACATTTTTCTCTTGATGGAGGACATATACCAGACATAAACGATTTAACCATGAACTAATAACTCAACTTTTTAGAAAGGCTTTTAATACTAAGAACTTGGTGACATCTTATTTTCTTTTATATATATAACAAGCAAGAAAATATATATAAAAAAGAAATATATATAATTATTTTTTTAATATATTTTCTTGCTTGTTATAGTTTTGTTGTTCTTAATCTGCTCAATTTTAAATGTTATATTTATTTCTGTCTTTATTGTAAGGCACTTTGGTACCGTGATTACATTTTGAAGTGCTATAGAAATAAAGTTTCATTCATTCGTTCATTCTATAGAGAAAATAAGCTCAACATTACATTTTTGAGTTTTTCTTTGTTCAAATAATCTTGAATCAGGAGCAGACAAAGAAATGCTGTTTGAAAAAGAGCGTATTTGTGACAGAAAATAAGCTCCAGCTCCCTGCTCCACTCCATTCTGATGCATCCACTTGTAACAACAACAAGATCCATGTACTTCTTTTCACAAGCTGGCATCTGGCTCAAAACTGTACGGATGTATAGCTCCAATATTGCTCACCATTTTTGTTGCATTGGACCCAACGTTTCCATTTACAACTCTGAGGTAAATTGCTAATGAACTACTGCCGCTCTGCAGTAATTGTGTCCTAGAAAACAACACAATTTTTTTTAATTTTGATTAAACTGGCCAAAACTAAATGACTACTAAAAAAGCCTTTAAAATAAAGGCTAATTGGAATGATTGTAATGTCTTAAAAAAAAAAAAAAATAGGGGTCTTAACTCTGGAGATTTATTTGACTCCTACTATTGTTATGTTTAATGAGTTGAATTGGCTTTAGCTCAACGGTAAGCCCAGACATTGCAGCTGCAGCTTTGACCCAACAGAAGCGAACAGTCACTCAGGTTATTCACACAGGGTATTATGTGTTGCACCTTCTAACTAAAGTGAAAATCATGCTGGAGGAAACAATGAATAATACTCTTACTTTAGGTAAATTGTGTTCCTTTGAAAAGAAAGCAACAACAAAAAATCTAATCCTATTAGTTCCCCTCTATAAATGGCAGTGCCCACATAGTTCAAACTCATATCATGTTGAACACCATTAACAAAGCATTAGTGTCTATTGAGAAAATTCCAGTGGCATGTTTTGTTAGGAATGCTCCAGGGGGATCCCGTGTCATCACTAGTCAAAAATGTCATCCTGTGTTTGGAAAGAACTGAAAGTCTACTGTTGTGAAGATGCTCAAAGATTTGATTTAGTGATAAGTTTGGGGTTTTTTTGTTATTGTTTTGTATAAAGAAATAACAAAAAAGGGCAATGCTGATTACCTTATTAAACATATAAATGGAGTTTGACATTTGTACTGAAGATAGTATATTGTTTTATCACCAATGAAGCTTCTTTCTGTCTTCTCTTTTACAGATGGCAATAAGTTGAATTACATCTGAGTGTGATTTGTATTATTTTCTAATTGTTCCTCTTATCTTTTATATTTCAGAGAAACCAGGTCCAGAGAGGAAGCGTATTAAAAAGGAACCCATTAACACCCGGAAGGCGGGGTTGCCGTTTGGAATGGGGATGCCAGGGATCCGGGCCGGGTATCCCCTTTCTGAGCGGCAGCAGGTGGCCCTGCTTATGCAAATGACAGCTGAGGAGTCCGTTAACAGTCCAGGTGCGTGCTTATCATTTAGGCCACGTCTTCTTTGGACTTGAAGGGGACAGGAAAAGGGGATGAGAGGGCATTTTATATGTGGACGTAGTGTGACTGAAAGCATGGGGAGTTTAAAGTGTGTGATGAGGCGATGAGTCACAGGGTTGTTTGTTTTTGGTGTTTAGCTGACATCAAGCATGATGCCTAGTTTTTTGCTATAATCCAGTCAAGTCTCCTTGGCATAATTGTTCTTAAATTAATGCATTTAATCATTTGTTACAGCTGTTATTTGAACATATGCATTTAGCCTAAAATGTGTCAAACAGGAACAGTTATTTGTTGGTTAATGTGCTTTCCCTCAAATGCACTAAATGGAAGTGAAACTTACTTTCCACTTTGTATTGCATTTTTTTGGTTCATTGTCATTTGAGACAGATGTTAGCACACAGACTAAAGCAAGACGCTTTCAAACATTAGAATATTTTTTATTTTTCATCTAAATCCAAACCATTCATTATTATTCCCTCAGAATTTTAAGATTTCTTTATTATTTTTGGACAGCTGGGTCAATATCTATGTTGAAATCTTATATTTATCGTCGTAGAGTCAACGTACTTGTTGCATGAACTGTTTTCGTTTTAGAGTTCATAGTTTTGTTTTGTTTTTTTTTGTCTTCTCATGTGTCAGGAGGCATGGACACAGATTAAGTGTGTGCTTTAAATGTCACTTAGGACAACAGTCATACAAACTCAATAATGTAAATGTGGTAACAGATTGAATTTCATCTTGCAAATGGGATGAAAGGTTCCAAGGAAGGTCTGAACAAGATCTCTGCCTTTTATCAATGGAGTATGACTGCCCCCTTTTGTCAGACAGCAGTAATACACATTTCTTTTCAGCAGGATCAGGGATTTAATCCAAAAAGTTTTCCCAACTTTTTATTCAGTCTCAATATTTAAAATGGTACATTCTTCTTCCAGATACAACACCAAAGCATCAGTCACAGTCCAGCCTAGGTCAGAAGGGAACGCCAAACTCTGCATCTAAAACCAAAGATAAAGTGAACAAGCGAAATGAGAGAGGAGAGACACGATTGCACAGAGCAGCAATCCGTGGGGAGGTACGCCGCATCAAGGAGCTCATCAGTGAGGGAGCTGATGTGAATGTAAAGGATTTTGCAGGTGAGAGACTTGAAGTTTATTAAGTAGGATATATGGTATTTTATATACAGTACATGCTCATGATAAAGCAACCTTTGTTCCTAGGCTGGACTGCATTGCACGAGGCATGTAACAGAGGGTATTATGAAGTGGCCAAGCAGCTGCTGGCAGCCGGTGCTGAAGTCAACACCAAAGGTCTGGATGATGACACCCCTCTTCATGATGCATCCAACAATGGACATTTTAAGGTAATAATAAGACTGTATCTATCTAAATTTAATCAACATAACTTAGCAGGCACCAAAGTATAATTTAATGAGATTGTACAAACACATGATTATTATAGATATTAGTTAGGATTTTTTTATGTTGTCAAAAACTGTGCTTGTGTAGTCTAAATCATTAGACTTATGTTCTAAAGAAGATAAGAAAACCAAATGTTTGCACAAATTGATTCGGATGATCAAACAAGGACCATTTTCAGCAACATTTTTCAGAAAATATGCTAAACTCCATATTCAATTCATTTAAATTAAAATGTAGTCTCTGACTAAAATGTATGCATAAAAACAATACAAGGAACATGTATCATTATAAATATGCACTTCATAGTGATAAAAGATAACTAAAGTTTAAACACCCACTCAGATGAAAATAGTGTTTTTGGTGTTTTCAACATGTTTTTGTGGCATTTTTCTGATGTTCGAGACTTATATAAAGTCAAATTTGCATTTCTGGGTAATTCTTTACTAAAATCCTTGTGAATCTGGAGCAGACAAAAAAATCCCATATGAAAAAGAGCTTACGTGTGACATAAAAAAAGTTGCTGGGTGGATCACAAGCTCCCTGCTCCACTCCATACTGATGCATCCACTTGATTTTGGCTAAAACATTGAAAATAAATCAAGATGATCAGGGTGAATCTTTAAAAGAAACTAAGAAAAGAGCAAATTTCATAGAATTACATAATAAAAACTTGATTTTATTCTCAATGTTGAAAGACATCACATGACACAAAAGTGAGACAATTCTGTGTTTTTAAAAATATTTTGTTCCTGTGCTACCATTTTTTAGGTCTTTGCATACTTTCTGGTCTTTTGGAGGTTTTTTTTTTCCTCCAGCATTGATTTAATCAGAAGGCTTAAATCATCCTTCTGACACAAGACTTCTTAAATCAGAAGACTGACTTCCCAAACGCTCTTCACATTGCTAATCACGTGCTAACCATCTTACTTTGTTTAAAAGATATTTGTTAAACACAAGTAATAAGTAGTGAAGGTGCAGTTTTATAGGTTTTCCTAACAGGCCAAAACAAATATGTCCAAACTAAACAGAATTTTAACTTTTATTAAATATTTGTTCCATTTCAGGTGGTTAAGCTACTTTTACGATATGGAGGAGACCCACGACAAAGCAACAGGAGAGGTGAAACCCCACTAAAGGTTGCAAACTCTCCAACTATGCTGAATTTGTTGCTGGGGAAAGGCACTTACACCTCAAGTGAGGAGAGTTCAACAGGTATTGAATCATCTATTTCCCCAAATTCATGACTACAATGTGATGTGTTTGTAATGTAGCTATAAAACTGTTTATTAATTCTGCTTATATTTATGTTTTCAGAATCTTCAGAGGAAGAAGATGCCCCCTCATTTGCCCCTTCAAGTTCTGTTGATGGCAATAACACAGACTCTGAGTTTGAGAAGGGTCTGAAGTTAAAAGGAAAAACTGCAGACCCTCCCAAATCTGCTGTCACACCTGTCAAAGATGAATATGAATTTGATGAGGATGATGAGGAGGAGCGTGTCCCTCCTGAAGATGATAAACACATTTTGAAAAAAGACTTCAGAAAAGACTCTGTTAGTAAGACCAACAGCTTCATCTCTATACCCAAGATGGAGGTTAAAACTTATTCCAAAAGCAACTCGCTCACACCAAAGAAAACTGTTAGGCGGATCATCTCTGACAGTAACAGTTCAGACGAAGATGATACAACGTTGTGTTTCACACCAGCGCCTACGCCGCGGCAACAAGCCCAGCAAACAAATATCAAGACTCGGGATTCTGCCAGCATGAGCTCAAAACAACAGAAAGACAAAAATAAAGTAAAAAAGAAACGAAAGAAGGAGAGTAAAAACAATGTCAGTAAAGAAGTACGGTTCGGTAAAGTCAACGACAAATTCTGCACGTCTGACTCAGATTGTGGTGACATTGAAACTGAGGATGATAAGGGCTTAAATAGTATAAAGGATCCCTCTGCAATGAACCTTAAAGAATCTACTGGTTTAAATGCATCCTCCTCCTCTTCCCATGGAAATTTGAACTCTCAAAAACAAACGCCATCGTTAGCAGAACAACATCCAAAACAGTGGAGGACAGATGGCTGGAAGACGGTGTCGTCTCCTACATGGTCAGATGTCAGCTCTCTTTCAGATTCAGTCAGAACGAGACTATCCAGCGAATCGGACTACTCCTCTGCTGATTCCAGTGTGGAATCAATTAAGCAGATCAAGAGAAAAGGGCAGGATAACAAAAAGAAGACCAACAATCTGCACAGTAATACTGTGGACAAGAAAAATTTGGATCTCTATAAAAACTCAGCTGTAGAGAGCGCCATTTCCAAAGCTGATATTGATGGTAAAGTGCTAAAAAAGCATAAAGTGAAGCACAAGCATAAAAATAAAGAAAAGGACAGAGCTCCCAGCTTAGTGCTTAATCAAGACATGAATGAAAAGTTTGTCAAGAGCTACTCTTTTGATTTTGATGATTCGAGGCAGAAGTCTTTAATTGTTGAGTTGGAATCAACATCTGAGAGCAAAGTGAAAATATCCAAGCATGACAAAGAACATACAAAAAAGGAGGACAGGCTTGCTAAAAACAAGTCTGAGGATAAAGATTGGTCATCTGGAAAAGATCTTCACAGACCAGCAAAAGACGATAAAAACAAGAAAATAAAAGACTCTATCAAAGACAAGGCAAATAAAGAGGAGAGGGAGAAGCCTGTCAAATGTGACAAGGAGAAAAACTTCAAAGAAAAGGAAAAACCTAAGGATGATAAGCAGAAGGCTCACAAAGAAGAAAAAAAGAAGAAGTCTAAGGAAAAGTCTTCAAAGACAGACAGAAAGAGTGAGCTGAAAGAGGAAAAACATCTAAAGGTAGAAAAGGAGAAAAACAGTAAAGATGATAAGGACAAGTGCAAAAAAGAAAAGGCTCTGAAAGAAGAATCCGAACACGAAGGCTATGATGTTAACCGGTTCATGAGCCTTGAGGACACAAAGCTCAGTGCATCTGATGACCATCATGACAGATGGGGCTCTGATATGTCCTCCGATTCTTCTCTCTATGGAGATGACAGCTGGGATGCTCCTGTCAAGGAGATGAAAGAAGTCAAGGAATACAAATCCAACAATACTGTTAAGCTAATTGTTGAGACTGTTAAGGAGGAGACAAGAAGAAAAGAAAATAAAGTCAAAGAGAAGAAGTCAGATCATGGTGATAAAAAATCTGAAAAAGAGCCTTCATTCAAGAAGAAAGACAAGGACCCTTCAGAAAAGACAAATGAAAAGAAAAGGGACTGGTCAGAGAAGCAGAAATTTAATTCCAGCCATTCAGTTGACAAAGAAAAGAAGAGAAAGGAGTCTGTGGACACAATAAAAGACAAAAAAGATAAAGATTCGCTGGACAACAGTCGAGATCGTAAAGACTCTTATGAGTTTGTAAAGGACAGAAAAGACCAAAAAATCAAGCAGGAATTGGCGAGAGATGAATATGGCAATGATGCATTTTTTAAAGACATGGATAGTGTTGGAAAATCTTGTGATACCAGAGAAAGAAACCCTTCTGGCAAGGAGAAAGAAAAGAAAAATGAAGGAGTGGAGAAAAAGGAAAAAACTAAAACTGACAAACACAAGGACAAAACGAAAGACAGGGGAGCTGATCAGGAGAAAGACAAGAGTGAGCGAAGCTGCATGGAGAAAATTTCCAAGGACAAAGATGTAGAACGAGGTGGAAAAGACAAGAAAGAAGGCCTTAAAGACAAACACAAGGACTCGCATGGAAAAGACAAAGACCGAAAGATGTCTTCAGAACAAACAAAAGACAAGAAAGAAAGAGTCTCTCAGGATAAACATGCTGACAGAGAGAAGGATTTCCTGGATTTAAAGAAGGACGAGAGAAAAACAGAAAAAATCCGTGAGAAAGCTTGGTACAAGATAGCTGACATATTCACAGACGAAAGTGATGATGATGGAGACAGCTACAACAGTGGTGTTCTACTTGGGTCAGAGTCTACCAAAAAAGATTCTACACCTGATCAGGATGATCTGGATCACTTTCCCTTAGAAAAAGTTAGAAAAACATCCATAGAGGCCAAACACTGCACCGAGAAAGGAAAAGACAAAGAACACAAGGAAAAGAAGAAAGACAAGACCACGTTTGACACAGGTAAAGAGAGGAAAGGCTCCCTAGAGAAACACAATAAAGACAAGAAGGACTTGGTGGACTCAAAATATAAAGAGAGGAAAGATAGGATGTCCATGGACTCGAATCAAGACAAGAAAAATAAGCAAAAACTCTTGGACAAGAGAGACACAAGTGAGGAAAAGTCAAAGAACAAGTACAAAGACAAACAAGACCACTGTAAGGAAAGGAAACTCTCAAAAAGCAGTGAGAATGAGAAGTCACTTTTAGAAAAGCTGGAGGAGGAAGCTATGAATGACTACAAGGATGACTCCAATGACAAGAACAGTGAAATCTCATCTGATAGTTTCACTGATAGAGGTCACGAGCCAATGCTTACTGGTTATTACAACTCTGTCTCTCCTGTCCCAGAGGACAGGAAAGACTCTCTGTCTATTACTACACCACAAGATAAGTTCAGAGACAGAGAGCGGCACAGACATTCCTCGTCCTCCTCGTCCAAGAAAAGCCATGAAAAAGAGAAGGCCAAAAAGGACAAAGGCGACAAGCGAGACAAAAACGGCGAGATAAGAGAAACCTATGGTCGCAGAGAGAGTTTACCTTTTGAGAAGGAGCCTATGCCACTAGAGGCAGACCCTTACACATTCCCGTTTGGAGGCAAGGGAGATGATAACGACTTTGACAAAACTTTGGAGTTTGAAAAAGAAATGTCAAAAAAGGATAAAGAGAAAGCCACTGGTGTCATCAGTGACAGGACAAAAGACAAAAAGAAAAAAGAAAAACATAAAGAGAAAATGAAGGAAGAGAAAAATAAATACATAGATGGCTTTGGGTCATTTAAACACTCCAAAGAGGATGTAAAGTCAGGGTTGAAGGACAGCCCTCAGGTAACCGTTCTAAAAGAAAGGCCGAAAGAACAAAGTCCGAAATGTGAAGTAAAGAAAGATAGAAACCGAGATACTGTGGACAAAGACAACAGAGTTGATCATAGTAAATTTAAGACCAAGGATGAAAATGAAAAGCTCACTCAGTCTAAAGACACCGTGCGGAAAGATAACCGTCGGGAAAAACTATTGGTGGATGACGATGACTATCAAATGACAAGTTTTGGTCAGATGTTGAGTCTGAAAGATCAGGAAATTGGAGCTCGTCTCAAGAAACAAAAAGAAAGATTCAAGCAGATGGAGAAGCTAAGACCTAAGTCAGGTGACCCTAAGCTCAAAGACAAGACAAAGTCTACAGAGGACGCACGGAAGAATCGCAGTGATCTGTCAACAAAGAAGTCGAACTGCCTCGAGTCTGGTCTTAAAGAGAGAAAGCACAAAGATGTTAGTCTCTCGGCTCAAATGATGTCTCCAGGAAGGAAGTATCAACCTGCCGATAATCAGAACTCAAAGGATTGGCTGGCAGGTCACCAAATGAAGGAAAACCTTCCTGCTTCTCCCAGGCCAGACCAAAATAGGCCCACTGGTGTCCCCACACCAACGTCTGTCATCTCCTGCCCCAGCTTTGAAGAAGTAATGCAGACTCCTCGCACCCCTTCTTGTAGTCCAGAAGATTACACTGATATTTTGATTGAAGATTGCCAGAACTCCTCAGCCATGACCATGTCAGGAAATGCCTGCTCCCCAACCTTCTTTAACAGGTAACCTACTGACATTATACATCGTTTCTGTATTTTTTGGTATCTTTTAACTCATCGACTGTCAATATCTAATAAGACTGGTTTTCTTTTTATCCAGCAGGTATTCTAATTCCCAGGGTTTTCAAGAGGACACCTGTCCAACGCCTGCCAAGAACCTCCAGCTGCCACTCATTAGCCGCTCTGCGTCATCTGATATCTGCAGGCCCTTGGAAGATGAGTTCAAAACTGACCCTGAGAAGCTGTTTCGACAGCAGGGTGATTCAACGGCTGAATTTGATCCTCCGTCTTCCACTCAAGCACTGGAGAACAAATCAGTTCCCGTTTCTCAGATGGGATGCTTGTCATCTTATTTCTCCCCAATAAGAATGTTGTCTCCACGCCAGGAGCCTGTGCACCCTTCACCCGATGAGGCAGCAACGTCTCTTGCTGTTCCAGACATCAGTGGGCACTTGCCTGAGAGTGTTTACGGTCATTTTTTGCCCAAACCTTCTACACCTGTTCACAGACCAGATCCCCACGAACCATGCTTTGACATAGCTGCACCACCAACCCCAGCTCCAGCTGCTTTGCCACCATTAGATATTGATGAGATTTCTGAGCCGCATCACAGTGAGCCAAATCTCATTCTCTCAGATCTCCCTACTGTTACAGGGCAAGTGCAGGAAGAGGAGGATGAGGAAGAAGAGGGGGAGGACCAAGGCAATGTGGAAGAGAGAGTGGATGGCGATCACTGTATCACGGAAGAGCAAGAACAAATGAGAGATCCTTGTGCATTTTCTCCTCAAGTCGAGGACAGTCTAAGGAAAGCTTGGCGTGCAGAGTCTCCAGACCTTGAGATCCATCACCTGTCCCCTTCACATTCTGTACCTAACCCTGGTGAGAATTGTTTTGATCACAACATGGGTTGGAATGCTGCAGACCTTAAATCTTCACATGTGGAGATCGAAACTGCTGTGTCTAAAATAACCAGTCCTTACTCTAACTCTGACAATGAGATGCAGCCATTACATGATCACCCCATCGTCACTGCCTCTTATGCTAACTGGAACCGGTGGCACAAAGATGACCCAGAGGACTATGATGAGCATAAGGAGGCTGTGGAGGACATACCCTCCCCAGAGAGGCCAGACACAACTTTGGATGGGGAGCCCAACTATTTAAATACTTCATCATCTTGTCATAGGCTGGAGTCTTTTTTCCAAGACTGCAACAAGCCTATTATTGAAGATGTGCACCAGATAGAAACTGAGCCCCCTTGTGTTGAACCAGAGAGCAGATCAAGCGCACACGCTTTCAATGCTACTCCTGATGGTCACATCACCCCACCTGTGGACCCTGAGCCTGTGGTGCCCTGGGCAGATCCATTTTCTGCCGATACAGATGAACTGGATGACTTAGGACCATTCTCTTTGCCTGACTTACCATTACCAGACAAGTCAGAAGAGGCGGAGTCACGAGAGCCTCAGCTATCTGATCACAGCAAAACTATGCAGACCCACATTAGACACACTATTACCGACAGGGAGGACTCAGACATAATGGAAATGGAATTACCAAGCATGGCCAAAACTCTGTGTCCTACAGGAGAACTCGGTTTGGGGGACCCTGCTGGACAAGACTTGGTCGTACCATCACCGCATACCACCTTCCAGCAAGATTTGGACCTTGAACCTCAAAGTGTTCCCATCAGCAATTCTTTGCCTCTTAACCAACAACAGGGTGGTATTTTAGAACGACAGCTGGCATATGGAGAAGACGAGGAGTCAGATGCCAGCATGGTGTATTCATCTGTAAAATCAGATGTTGGTCCATTATATCACATGCAGCCCCTTCCTGAATTGTTGCATATGTCTCATGATCCTGCATCTGCTCTAAAGCCTAATACGAGACAGGTGGAGACACCCGAGACTGTCACAGAATTGATGCCATGCAGTCCTCTCGCTCAGCTCTCGGTGGCAGTCACAGTCTCCACACTGGAGACAGAAGACACCCAAGAGACTACACCCAAACTAACGTCAGTTACTCCAACCACTGTGTTAGATGTTCCCAAGAAGGTGGAGGAAATCCCCCAAAGAATGACACGAAATCGCGCCAAGAACAATCCCTCTGCTGCTGCTGTCCTTCCTACCACCAGCGTGACTTCTTTGTCTGCTGCTGCGCCTCCTGTTACAGCCAGTCCAGTGGTGACCATTAGTGCTGTCCCTGCCAGAACTCCAACACCCACCTCAATGTCTTCACTGTCATCTCTCAAGAATAACTCCAGTCTGACAATTTGCTCTACTGCATCAAATGCCATCCCGCCAGTGTCTGTACCTCCTTCAGTAATGTCTCCCTCAGTTGTTCTCACAAAGACAAAAGGTCGCCCACTTCCTGTGGAGGAAGAAGAACCACACACGCAGCACCCGCGAAAGAGAAAGTTTCCACGATCTGCTGGACCACAAGTTCAAGTCCAGCTGGTGAACACAGCCATGCAACAGACCAGGGAAATGATTCAACAAACGTTGGCTGTTGTTGTCAATGCCATCAAGCTGGATGACATTGAACCTTACCACAGTGACAGATTCAACCCTTATTTTGAGTACCTGCAGATAAGGAAGAAGATTGAGGAAAAGAGGAAGATTCTGTGCTACATCACCCCTCAGGCTCCACAGTGTTATGCTGAGTATGTGACTTACACCGGCTCTTACCTGCTTGATGGCAAGCCCCTCAGCAAGCTACACATTCCTGTGGTAAGTTTGAAATACTTCACCAATCCTTAGCCTAAAAAACAAAATCTTTCACTAGATCTAAGTGTTTGGAAAAAGTCTTGAGGTTATTACACACTTTTTTAAGTATTACATTTTTAATTTAAAGTCAAAATACCTCCAACTGTTTGCTATGTATGTGTGCAAAAACTTGTCCTTTCACCAATATTCTGAGAAGGGGGCACCAGTTACTGCACAAATTTAATTTTAACCTTTAACCTTTCATACAAAATCTAAGTCAGATTGTTCCTTTCACTTAGTCTGTAGTCATGTTTACCTTCTTTTTCTGCTGTTATGATAAAATTTGTCAAATCAATCATGTAAAAATTATTTAGTTTAACATTTTTATTATTTAAAGAAATCCAATCTCTGGATTGATCTCTGGATCCGTCTTCAGAGATAATATTTATTCAATATTAAATGGGAAGTACCAGATGATTTGTGTTATGAAATGGGTTATTTCCCATTTTTACATGACTGCTGATGGATGAAAAAGGCTTTTTGTGTGTAATATTTTGTCTTTTGCTCATCAGATTGCCCCACCTCCATCATTGTCAGAGCCTTTGAAGGAGCTCTTCAGACAACAGGAGGCTGTAAGAGGAAAGCTCAGGTTGCAGCACAGCATAGAGCGGGTAACAAATGTTTTATGGACTTTTACATGTGTGATTTGTCCTTTGTAAATAGTTTCTATCCAGAACTGCTCAGTCCTGCACACATTTTGAAACACAGCTAAAATACAGAAGCTCTTCTTTCACACCTTAGAACCAGGATGCACTAATAATAAAATCCAGCCAATCATCTTGATGAGGATCCTTACTAATCCTTTTGTTTTAATCTGTTTTTGTCTACTGTTTACAGGAGAAACTTATTGTTTCATGTGAGCAAGAGGTTTTAAGGGTCCATTGCAGAGCAGCTAGAACAATAGCCAATCAGGCTGTGCCATTCAGTGCCTGCACCATGCTGTTGGACTCTGAAGTATACAATATGCCATCAGAGAGTCAGGTATAAAAAATGCATATTCAGAACTGAAGGCAGCAGCTCAATGTAATTTATGTAATTGGATTATTTACATTTAATTTGTCTTTTCTCAGGGCGATGAGAATAAATCTGTAAGAGATCGCTTCAATGCACGCCAGTTCATTTCCTGGATCCAGGACGTGGATGATAAGTACGACCGTATGAAGGTACTTGGAATTGATTTTTATCTAAACACCCAAATGTAGAGTTACTTAAAGAGAGAGTATATTTAACTTTTTGCCTTTGTTTCCTCAGACATGTCTGCTGATGCGACAGCAGCACGAGGCGGCAGCCCTCAATGCAGTACAAAGGATGGAATGGCAGCTGAAGGTCCAGGAGCTAGACCCAGCAGGGCACAAGTCCCTCTGTGTCAACGAAGTGCCGTCCTTCTATGTGCCAATGGTTGATGTCAACGATGACTTTGTTCTGCTGCCTGCATGACACACCAGTACTCACACATAGAGATGAAACTCCACCTGAGTCACTTCTTCTCAAAGAGACTTCCGTTAAACAGAACGAATGGAAAGGGCTAGCAAGTTGAAAAAAAGAGAACTTTTCACCAGGGAAAAAAATGTATTCTCTGGAAAAGGAGCAAAGATGAAAAACTTGCTTTTGATTCCCTTCCGTGAAGAAGGAAACGTTTTTACTAGAGGAAAAGAAAAGACAACTTGCACTTTCATCCTCAAAGTTTTTACAAATTTGTTTGATCGGAGTGTGAAAAGCAGACAGGTTTTGCTTTGAGGCTCTGAAGTCAGGTCACAAATCCTTAACGTTCAGGTATGGTGAGATGAGGGGACAGAGATTAATTTATTTTTTTTGCCCCTGCATCGATATACACCGCCACTGGGAGGACGTATCAGAGACGAGCTCTCCCAAATGCGTGGTGCCTGTTGAGAAGGAGGCCTAAGGAAAAGCCTCCTCTGTTGATGCAGACGCTCTTGTTGGGCAAGGAGAACGAGACAGTCCAGCGCAGACCCAGAAGAAGTGACAGGAGCGGCGATGCACCATGTGGATCTTCAAAGGCTCTGTGAAGCTAGAAGCACTGGCTACAGGTTCTGGGGCTGTAAGACGGTTTACCCAAGCGGATGCCCTCTATGCTCTTCCTGCACCAGGTCTACTAAAACAGCAGTGCAGCAAAGCCAGCAACAGCTTTGAAAACAGCAAAAGGGTTAGGACGTGTGTGCACGTCAGGGCCAGTGTCTGGGAGGAAAAGACTGACTCAGCAGCCTCTCGGCCTGCTTAAATGTGAGAGGACGAGCACGGATCCCCGAGGACAGACCGGAGTGTTTCTCAGTAGCTGTGCTTAACTCAAACGCATCAGACCGCCACGGACTGCAAAAACACCACAGGACACTCAGAACAAAACAAAAATAACGAATGTTGATATTCAAAGAAAACTATCGAGAAATTGTGGTTTGATAGGAGGACAGAAATATTGTTTTTGTCTATTTCTTTACTTGGGCATTTCATTGTTTCTGCGGAAGTGACTTGAAACACTACAGAGCCAATATTAGTTTAATGGAAAAAAGTAAAAGAAAACAGAAAAAAAAGTTGTATTCCGTAAATTATGTACAGTTTTTATATTCGTTAACCAATGTATTCTTGCTGCCTTCTAGATAATTTATTTTGCCACACATAACTGCACAGTTGTAAATAACCTCTGTACTGTATTATCACTCAGTTAAGTGTAAAGGAAAAAAAACAAAAGAAATAAAAATATCTTTTTATGTATAGTTCACTTTCAGGCAGCACTTTCCCCTCTTCATATCCAACAGGCCAAAATGTCTACACAATTCTGTCAGTATTTGAAAAAGCAGGTAAACGATCACACCTCTAGATTCAGTCGACTCACCTGTACCTGAGTCATCACAGCTGACAGATGACCTTTGGATGAAATGCGCCTCCAACAGGCCTACCACCACATTTCCCCTAAGATGTAGCAGAAATAGATAGTGAGGATTTATTTAAAAAGTAAACAGATTATAAGTATTAATTGCTTTACTACTCAATTATATCAAAATTTTTGAACCAAGAAAATGCCTTTTTCAGTGAAACAAAATGTACTCATTGTAGGGCAAAGTCATATATATATATATATATACACATATATATATATATATCAGTGTGTGGTGTTAAAGAGATGTCATTCACAAGTAAAACCTTCATAAATGTTGAATGTTTTGCTCATGACTTGCTTGTCGCTTGAAGACATTGGAATTGATTTTTACCCTCCACAAAACTTTTAAGATGTCAGACTTTCAACTCCTGACATCTCGTCCCATCTGCTGAAACCGAAGAGCTGAAACAGTCTGTACGTTGGTCCGTCTTCCCCATGTCCAATGTTTTGAAAGCAGCCAACCTCCTTGTTGTACTTCATATTTTCTCTTGATTGCGCCAGTGTTTTCAGTAGTTTTTTTATTATTATTTTAGGGTTAGCATGAGCCCCTAGGCCTTAAGCTTGAATTAGTCTTTGTTTTAAACCGATTTCTTGGTTTTAAAAACAGGTAACGTTTCCTTATAGGACTCCCGGATAATACCTAACTCAACCCACTATTCAGTGAAACCTATAATGTCAAATATTTAGCTCCAACCACGTCTTACTGTTTAGTTTTTATTTACGTTGACTCTAAAGAGGGGCTCACTTAGTCAGGGATTTTAAATGTCAGCTTGTTTCATTGTGTTTCTGTTAACATGTCAGGCCCAAAATTACAGATAGAAGACTAAAACGAAACCAAAAAAAAGTGAATAGATGGTAACTCAAACAGTTGAGGGGGAAAGATTAGACTGATGATTTTCTTATTTTATTGTTAAAAGTCCCAATTGATATGTTGGTTTTGTGTATTGGATTTCTGTTTTTAGTGGTTTTGAAAAGCTTTCCCAAACCCAATGCATAGGCTGTCTGTCTGTGTGTGAGAGCTGCTCATGTATCCTGATGGCAATATGACCTGAAACTTAAGTTATTTACACACTGTCACATTCTGCATAGCTGTATATGTCTAGTCCTGTGTGTGTGATGATTGTTGCTATTACTGTGCAAAAACATTGGCTAAATGTGTAGTACTGAGGCACACATCCTGGTTACATAAAAATACTTTTTTTATGCCTCACTTGTCTTTGGGGGAGTTGTATCGTTCACAGAGTCCTTGTATGTTAATTTTCTGTGTTTTTGTTTGTTTTTTGGCTAAGTATGTCATTTTTTACGTTTTTTGAGATTTTTTTTTGTTTTTTTTAAGTATCTAGTTACTAGCATGTCAATCATATTTCTGATGGAGCAGAATGTAAACCCCCTAATGATCCCCTAACAGACAACCTCTCACTATTGTTTACAAGACATCACAAGCGTTTTTTTGATTTCAGGCGTCACTTGTTTGTAGAAGTTTAAGCCCTGCCTTCATTCCTACTTCCACGATCGGTCGTTTCTTTTCACCTTAAAGGCTTGAAATGGTGATGACTGACAGGTGAACTCTCCTCCAGACTGCTGCATGCTGTACAGAGCAATAGACTAATCGCGTCCAGAAACGTCGGTTCTCCGGCATGAACATTTGAGATAAATTGGAGAGGCAGTCCTCAGATGCACAGTTGAGCACTTGTCCATGGTGATAGATGCTAACCTGACACCACCTCAGTCAGCAACATATTACCTCTTCTCTCCTCAAATTCACTCGCTTTCTTTATTTTAGGTTACCTTTTGCTTATACTTTGTTTCCTTTATTGTAAAGAATCACAATTTCA
Source organism: Adrianichthys oophorus (assembly GCA_036245035.1). NCBI lineage: Eukaryota > Metazoa > Chordata > Actinopteri > Beloniformes > Adrianichthyidae > Adrianichthys > Adrianichthys oophorus. The sequence continues at coordinate 10,650,449 of BSAI01000104.1, forward strand.
AGCCTATCCTTTCTTTCAAACCTAAAACTGTATCTGTTGCTTTGTTCCTTTTCTCATTTTAGAATGGAAAATGGCTAATAAAAAAGCATGGAGAACTACTCTTTAAATGATGAGAAATAACCTATTTATTATCTTTTTATTTTTCTGACACTCGTGGTATGTTTTGAGTTGAAGTCGGTCTCCGCTGTGTAAATTTTCCTCGTAATGTGTGAAAGAGACATACTGTACATAACTCTGTAAATAAAACCTCCCAGGACATTTTGCACCCTCCTCTTTGTACTAGTATTGCGTAGAATGTGGGGTTTTGACAGCAGCGAGCTGCTTGCACTTGCTGTAGGTGATTATGATGTAACAATGTAATTTTTTTTGTACTATGTATTTTATTTGTGTACATATTGTTGGAGCAGCTAAAGGGGTGGGAGGGCGGTAAACAAGGGGGTTTGTTGATGCTATTGTCAGTGCTGTAACAGAACTTTCAGTACTTTCACCTCTAGCTGTTGTTGATTTCCTAAAGAGATGTAAAAGAAAAAGACAAAAAAAAGGACAGAGAAAATTAGTCTAGGATGGGGCTCGGGAGGGTAAGGGAGACAAAAACTGAAAAGTAAAATTCTAAAATGTTATTTTATACCATTGCATGTACAGAGAGCGAGAACTGCTGTTGTTCCTCAGAGATTATGTTCGTTAATAAAATTTTGAAAAATCACCACTCTTTCAATTATTTCTGTTCTCTTATGTTGGTTTCTTTGTTTTCATGAAAACGTCCAATCAAGTTGAATCTAGCAACCAAGCTCATTCATTCATTCATTTTCCAATCCGCTTTATCCCTTTCGGGGTCACGGGGTTGCCGGAGCCTAACCCGGCCAGTCATGGGGTCGCCAGTCAGTTGCAGGGGTCACAATCACACACCCACGCACACTCACATTGGGACAATTTAGAGTGACCAATTAACCTGTGGGAGGAAGCCAGAGTCCCAGGAGACGCAAGCATGCATGGAGAGAATGTGCAAACTCCACACAGGAAGTTCCCCCATTGATGACACTGCTTCAAGTCCCCCAGCCAGGACTTGAACCGAGGGCCTTCTTGCTGTAAAGCAAGAGCGCTAACCACTGCTCCACCGTGCAGACTGATAACACTCGACTGAAGTTAATGGTATATTTCAGGGGTCTACAACCTGAGGATCTGGATTCACATATCTCTCTTTGGCTTTGAAAAAAAGTAAATTATTTGAATAAATAATCAGTTTCTAATTTTTGGGCTAATTTGTTTAAGTTTTCATGTGGTTTAAAATTAGAATAAGCTTTAAAGCACATATTCTGATCTTCTGCTGCACAACAGTGTCTGGTTGCTGTTCAGAGGCAAAGTTGATATTATTACATTTTTAATTTGGATTCTTCAACAATGTTGCCATGTTTGTATTAAAAAAAAGGAGAAAAGGAGGAATACACATGAAAGTCAGAATGACAGAAAAATGTTTAACTTGACTTTCTTGCATTTTTAATTTAAAATTAACTGCTGCAGCAGTGTGTTAATTTTTAAGACATTTACTGCAGCGCGTAAGGAATTAATAAGAAATTCATCTTATAGTTGTGTGCGGGACTGGCATTTGGCTCAAAACTGTACAGCTAGATAGCTCTGATACTGCTCACCATTTTTTGCTATGCTAATGTTAGTTTGGGCTTGTGAGGTGCTATAATTTAGCAGGAGAGTGTAAACAGAGGGTTGATGGGAAATTATCCAACACCAACTTCTGTGCCAACAGTAAACTCAGTCAAATTTCTGATGAGGTCCTACTGCGCTGCAGAAAATGTCTTAAAAAAATAACAGGCTTTTTTTTTTTTTAGATTTTGGATAAAAACTTCCATCTACGATGGAAAAAAAATCTATAGTTGGAGTGGGACTTTAAATTATTTTATATATATGGCCTTCATCATGAAGAAAATGCTACACGAACATGTTAAAAACACCAAAAACAATCCTTTCATCTGAGTGGGTCTTTAAACAGGACATAGGTTATCGGGTGAGGACTTGGGGGGGTTCCGGCCTGGCCCCCTCTTCGAGGCGCCCCTGTCATGAGAGGACTACCCGGTCTCGTGCAGTGGCCCGTGTGACCCACAAAGCCCCGCCCTCGAGCCTACCTGCTGTAGCGCCGCGCGCCTGTTGAGCGCGTGCGCTATGCAGGATGGCTTCGGGACCGTCAGGCAGCTCGAGCTCCCGGTCCTTCATGGATTACGAGACGAAGGTCTTCTCTCACCTCGGCGGGTACGGCCGTTACAACCGCGTGGTGGTGGTTTTCAGCTGGTTCCCCGCCGTCGCGGTCACTCTGAACCTCTTCAGCAGTCACGTTTTCACCTTAATCCCCGACACTTACCACTGCAGACCGGACCCGAGCCTGCTGCCTTCTACTCTGCTGCCCAGTAACTTCTCCGAGCAGAGCTACCTGAACCTCACCATCCCGTGGGACGGCGACTCCGGCCTTAGTCACTGCGAACTCTTCAAATACCCTTCAAATGTGTCGGACTTGTCGGGAAAAGTACCGCGGGAGAGGGTGTCCTGCACCCGAGGCTGGGAATACTCAAGCGTGGCGGGACTACAGAGTAATATCGTCACAGACGTGAGTACATGATGTTTATATAAAAAAAGTAAACTCTTGTCTAGTTTGGTTTGACTGCTGAAGTCAAGTTTTGTGCTTTTTTTCTTCCGCCTCCTGGAGAGTTCAAACAGCTGTTGTCTTAAAGGGCCGGTACCATGAAAAATCAACTTTTTGAGCTTTTAAGTGTTTTATAATGTTCATTCCTCACTATAAAGAACCCCAAAGCGGTATTTTGATTATTTCACGCGTCTTTGAGTAAAAAGACGAAACCCACGAAAACGAGCGGGTCCTCACCGTGTGACGTAGACCAGTAAGAACAAGCCCTACCAGGAAGAGTATGCGCTGCAAGCCCCGCCCCCAAGCTAACAGACGCTGTTTGTCTGCAGAGCTAGCGGTGATCATCAAAACATTTTCATTTTAAATGCACAAAACCATATATCTTCCAATAGTGTCCTGTCTCCAATAAATGCCGGGTCTGCTTTAGACGCTGGGCTCCTTTGGCACGCACACCCTCGGTCTGGTACAGTCGTACCGTCACCGACTGTATTTGTGCCAGCGTAGTGATGAACTACTACAGGCGGCATACACATCCATCTTTTCAAAAATTTGGATGTTTGTTTTTGTGGTAGAAACGCAGACACGCCGATGAGGCGTGGCGTCATGAAATGTGTGGCGCCCAGACGGAGCCTCAGAGATCGAGTCGTTTTACTTATGGGTAGGAAGAAAACTCACGAAAAAAAGGTATATAAGTCAAGTCAGATAAATAATGTGTTCTTTAGTGTGCAAAAGGTAATACATGATTATAAATATTAATATAGTGCACTCCGATATGTTTAAGAAAAGCATGGTATGTCATCCCTCCTGCCTCTTTGAAGTTTTGTTATTTCAACTATTTAGTTTTTCTCCTAGATGGCTGCAGATGTTATCAGTTTCTGTCCATGTTGACTCAGATTGTCGTCAGAATGACTGTCACATACAGGGAGCAGCTGTTTGGCTCGCCGCTGCTCCAGTTTAGGACTCGTTGGAGTGTTGACCTGCTGATAAAATGATTTCCATTCAAAAACCAGAAGTCAGAGGAATGTCACGTGAGGACAGTGACAGAGGTTGGGGGTCACAGGGTTTGCCCCCACACTGAGGTTTCCTTCAATCTTTGTGTTTATTCCCTGATTCGTGTTGTGCAACACCTCTCATCAAATCTTTCTCCTTGTAGTTGTAGTGTTTGATGATTCAGACCATTTTGACTGCACAAACACAAGGAGGTGTGACCTCCAGAATGAACCCGCCACACCGCCACAACATCTGGAGACAGTTGAATTTAGGGGTTCAGCTGAGAGTCAAGCATTCTGCAGTCAAATACAAACTCAAATGTTAACTTTAACTGAGGACACAACTATGGTGGCCCTCAAGTGCAAATCCCACCTACAAATCACTCAATGCGTAAACATATTAACCATCACGACAATTAAAAAAGCAAAACAAATAATAAAAAACATTACATTTTAGAAAGGAAGTGACTATTTGCATCTACTTAGGGCGAGGATGGGGTTACATTTATGGTTGGGGTCAAAATATGCGGGCAATGCAGCAATGTGTATGTTGGCCATGCAAAGTATTGTATGTAGCCAGCATGAATTTCCCATTTAAATACTTGCAAATAATACTGACCTTTAGAAATTTAAAACGAAAATTCCAAAAAAATTAAACAAAATAAGAATAAAACATTTTAGAAATCAAGTAATTTACAGAAAACTAAATGAAATAGTTAAAAAAAACGAAACAGAACTAGAAACCAGAAAATGTAGGTGCTATGCGACATCGCAGATTGGATGGCGACGTTTGTCCGTCATTTCAGCCGAAAGTTATGTAGCATGAAGAGATACAAGATACCATCATCCAATCAGAACTGTTCCATAGTTCCTATCTTTTCTGATTTCTTATTGTGTTAACTTTTTCAGCATTTCCTTTTGATTTCCGGAAATTACTTTTGTTTACAAAAATGTTTCCTTTTTATCTCGTTTCATCTTAAAGGAATTGTGTTTGGGTTTCTGAAATTTTGCTGATTTCTAAAATAAAATGCTATTTTTTATTCTTTGTTTTGCTTTTTTTTTTACTTGTGATTTTTAAAAGGTTGTTAAGTCAATGTGATTTGCACTTCAGGGCCACCGTACACAACTGTGTCTAGTATATTTGCACATTTTCCAATTAGAAAATCCAATCAGTTTAACTGATATTTTTACAAACAAGTTTTCCCAACTTCCCACATTAGTTCCATGGCCCCCTTGGGCCACGGCAGTAAATGTTCTGAGGCGTCACTGGTACTTGTCCTTCAATGTATTCTCAGAACATCCTCTGTTGCTTCCTCTGTGGTGGTAAAAAAGTTTGAAGCCCTCAATGTTCTTTCCTAACATCCTGAACACCTCCACCTCCAACAATGGATTTCTCTGCCTATGATGTCAAGGAAAATGGAAAACTTGAACAACAGCAAATATGTCAGCACAATTCTAGCGGATGCGATTCGACAAACGCACACTCATCTAGATGGAATCTTTGACAAATGCGTTTGTTCCATTTCTATTTCCCATAATAAGACTTTTCAATCTAAACCGTTTTTTTTCCAATGACACAGTGTTGCACTAGGCTTATAGTAATATAAAAACAGAGAATACTCCAAAAATAAAAAAAACATGTATGCATTATCACTTAATATTCAAATATAGCTATATTTTTCTACAATATTTTATGTTTCATGAAAAGAACACGATTATTGGCTTTTTCTGCATCAAACATCTGCTACCAGTCCGTGTTTTTCCTTTTTATGCTGTGTTTTCTTTAATTCTTTAAAGTAAGAGAACAAAGCAAATCAGATAAACTGGTTTACATACAAAAAGAAATCAGATATATGGGAAAAGTCTCTGTATGGTAATCAGATTTCTTTACTTCGGATAACTCTCTGATTGTCAGATAACAATAATCAGATTATCCTGCTTACATGGCCAGTTTAATAACCTGTTAATGCAGGAACCCAGAGCATGAGGTCTTTGATGCACGTAAACTGAGTCGGTTTGTCTTTCTATGCTCTAGTTTAATGAGCAGCATTTTCTTATTGTAGAACAAAACTGTTTGTTTTTATATAGTTACATTGTGTTTGCTTCCACAACAAAAATCCAAAGCATAAAACCTGCAACAAGTTCTACCTTTAGGGATTTCTGTGTTGTTCTGCCTCAAACCAAAGAATGGAACCAGGAACAAAGCGTTGAAATCCACTACTTCCTTAACTTCAATAAAATTAAGCTTTCCACAGCTTGGCCCCAAAAAACACAGCTCTATTTTGCACATCATTGTTGATACATACACTTTCCTTGACTTAGCTTTGTGCTGATTTTTTGTTTAGCTTCTTTTTGTATGTTTTTTTTTGTTCTATAGTATACTATCTTTAGGTGGTTGGTGATGTCACCTGTCAAACTTGCCTCAGTTATGCTGCTGTATGGTTCTGTCACTCTCATTAAAGTGATTACTAATTTAAATGGGTTTTTCCTGATTAGACAAAAGTGAAGTGGAATTAAAAGAATACAGATTTGAAAGGTTGTAAATATTAAACATATTTGTTTTTCTACTGCAAAGTTTAGGCATTGTTTTTCCTTTGAATTTCCCATAATTTGATTTGATTGGATTTAACATTTTGAAGTGAGGCAAAACATAATTTAAGTCACAGATTCTGCATGTTGTTCAATTTAAAAAGAAGCAAAAATAATTCAGGAAATCACTTTGCGTAATTAAAAAGATAAATTGCATAATTGACTAGTTTCCCTCTTGTACTTCTTGTCTGTTTTCTTTTCGTTCTTAAGATCATTTGTTCCTCATCAGGTGAGATCTTACATAGAGCTCCAGGTGGAGCAGGAATATGATCTTGTATTTCTTCCATTTTATAATAATTGCACAAACAGTTGATCTCTTCTCCTCAAGCTGTTTTCTTCTTTTTTTAACTTGTCCTGTCCAACAGCTGATCAAACAGATATGACTTGAAGGCCTTTTCTGTTGGACAGAATTTACTGTTACAAATAGGGGCTATGAATCTTCTGACACACAAGGTGTATATTTGTATAAACCCCTTTTGTGTTTGAGGCTAAACTTTATTTATATTGATTATGTTTGAGTCCTGTCTTATTTTTTTTGCTGGATCGGACGGAAAAGAAGGGAAGAGAAGAAGAGAGTGTGTGTGTGTGTGTGGGGGGGGGGGGGGGGGTAGACTCATAAAGCAAAAAGTTGCTTTATGAGTTGGAGGTTTATCATCATTTCTGTCAGGTGTAAATGTCAGTAAAAATGGGCGGGGCCTGTCCACACACTCAAATGTGACAAACCTACATGTTGGCTCTAAAAATCTTCACGTACAAACATGCCAACATGTACACAATACAACCACAGCTCACATGTACACACTTATGCATGTAAGGCATTTCATTCTGTCATGCATACTATTTGTACAAAGGTGAGCTGACACCTGTGCTCAGGTGGGTGAGTTTTTATATTTTGCTGAGGTGGACGATGGAATGTAAAAAGAGGGAGAGTACCTGATCACCCCACACTGAGACCCCTACTGAAGCAGCAGCAGCGGCAGCCCCCGACACCCACACAGCATAGCAGATAGAGGATGTCCGCCCGTCGGGCGACCACATCTGCCAAGTCAGCCAAATAAGCTGCTTTCTTATTAGAGAAAGGTTTGTTCCAGTCTTGTTCAGGTGAACAATCTGGTCCCTGGTGTCCTTCGACAGCTCTTTGGTCTTGGTCATGATGGAGAGGTTGCAGTTAGCCTGTTTTGGGGGTGTGGACAGGTGTTTTTTATATAGATAACCAGTACTCAACTTTTTAAGTGAAACAACTTGCAGAATTGGTGAATAAAATTCTTCTTTTGCTCAACTATAGGTGTAAGATATAGAATTGCCTCTGATGATTGTTAAAACTTTAGTTAATAATATCAAATTATTCTAAAGGACTGCCAGAAATGTAAAAAAAATATTTTTAGTTGATCATTTCTGTCAGCTATCTGCTGCTGTTATCCAGCTTTGTTCATTCTCATTTAAAACAGCGTTTCTAATTCAATCCTACATTTTACATCAATTTCTACAAACAAGAGGAGACAAGCAGGATGTAAGAGGAAGGTGGGGAGCTTTTCAGCTAGAAAGACTGAACTGGAGCTGCTGGCAACTTTGAGCACCACCTTTTTCTAATGTAATAACAGTGTCAGCAGTCATGCTAACTCAATAAGTAAGAACGTTATCTACATTCTTGCTTCCTCACAGAGATCTTTGTTGCTGGTCGTATGCTGTTCTCCACATTTTGCAAATTCAGATGAATGCATCTTGTGGGTAAGATTTTGTGCTCCGTTGTTTGATCCTACAAACGGTAATCAGCACGGAGAGTAGATTATGCAACAAATAACCTATTTTTATACTTTCCTGTTTGAGGACACGTAGCTTTTATGAAGTTTTGATTTTTTTTCAATGTTCTTTTGTTTAATCAGGGAAATCAACATTTTTAATGTTTTTTTCTAGTGGTCAAGTTATAACAACTACAAACCTGCTAAGTTTAGATATAAATGAACTGAAATTTGAACTAAAGAAAATAGAGAATCAGTCAGCAATTTCCTTAGTAAATAATACTTAATGCAAACATGCTCCGGTGGTGGTCTTTGGACAAAAACATAGGAGCTTCTGCAGTGCTCTCAGAGGATCCAGTGACCTGTGGAACTGTGTCATGTTTACAGAACATCCTGAGTGACTGACGAATCTCCTCTATGGATGTTCATCCACATGTTACCCAGAAGCTTTGCTGGAAAACCTGTAAATTGTCAAGCAGATGGATGATGTGTAGATTTTGATAAATGCTAATACAGAGATTCCCTTCAGTACTTGGGCATGTCAACATACTTCTGCTCCTCCTCTGCAGTGGGACCTAGTTTGCAGCGATTACTGGAAGATCCCCCTGCAGCACATCTGCTTCATGGCAGGATGGATTGTGGGATACATTTTCCTGGGAACACTGTGTGACTGGTAAGTCAAATATTAAACTAATTTAAAACAATAAATGGATGTAGAAAGGCAGCTGGAAACAGATTTGGTCAAAGATGACTCAAATGTATTTTATTTAAGAGTTGTTTTTATTGACCAGGACTCTTAACAATAAACCAAACACAGAAAGTGTTTTGTGTCATTAATGTTTATCTTGCCCTTTGGGGCCTTAAGAAAATACCAAGAGGTTAGAATGAAGGGGGGTTATCTTTTTCTAAACTGCGTGGTCATTTTTGGTCACTAACATGCAAACCTCCTGCTTATGTCTGTCTGTGTTCAGGTTGGGTCGACGACGCTGTTTCCTTCTCTCAGTGGGTCTGTCCAGTCTGTCTGGGGCAATCGTGTGCTTGTCCAGGAGCCTGTTAGCCTTTCTTCTCATGCGTCTCTGTCAAGGCGTCATGCTTGCTGGCGTGTTTGTGTCCTCCTACATTGCCAGTAAGTTTCCAGTTGATCAGCTCTTTAACAACAAAGCCAACTGAAGCATTCATTGTAATAACTAGTTTCTAAAGAATTAAATTCAAGCAACTCTTTGGTTCATCAGCAACAAGGATTCCTGTAGAAGTGCATAGGGTTGGTCTATAGCATATTTTAAACTTATATGTTGGCTGAAACATCGACTCAGATGCCTGAAAACTCACATTTGAGTCTGAAGAGCTAAATGAAAGACCTTGGGAGGAATATAAATAAGCGACACATGATCTTCACCGCATATCTTGTTGAGACACGCTGCTGTGTCAGTCAGGGAAGTCCCTAAACATTTCCAGTTCCCAGTCATGCCTGCTTCATAAGTTTGTCACTTGTTCTGAATGTAAATTAATCTGTTTCGCAGCTGCTTGCATACACATACATCTCTAGTCGTTCAGAACATAAAGTAACAAAATCTTGCGGTACAAAACACTTCAGTCTTTTTTTTTTTTACTTTTAATGTTTCATCTGGTGTCAGATTGTGAGAGGCTCTTATAGCTGTTGATGTTTTGTGCGGTTTGTTCCCTCCTGAACCATCTAAAGATTAGTTCAGAACAAAATGATCTCTTATCTTCTCTCAAAGGCTTACAAACAGCCAAAGGAACTAATACAATTAGTGCTGAAGTCTGAACGTCAGTCGAAAAACGTGAGTTCAAAGTCAGCTGTACCTCCCGAAGATAGGACTGTTAGTGCTGTGTCAGCTGTGTTCATCTCCTCAACAAAAATCAAACATTTGATTTCACATTCCTTATTCAGGAGAGCAGCTAGACCGTAATTTCAGCTTCTTGTAAAGACAAATTTGCGGACAAAACAAGTAAACAGTGTCAGGATCAGCCAAAAACCCAGAGATGCTTATGTCTGCTCATGGCAGTCTGTTGATCAGCTGAAACCTAAAATGTAAAAGAAATGTACAAAAATACAGCATTCATGGGCTTTGTTTTTAAAAACCAGTAAGTGACAGTTTTCTTATAAAAAAGCATAATCAGTTAACGTTTAAGTCAGAATACAAAAAAAGCATAAAACCCCATTTTTCTTAGGCTTTTACTTGTAAATGCTTCATATGATTCTGAAGACTAAGCTCATTCAGAAACCAAAATAAAATCAAACTTGAGCTTGTTATCTGACTTGTTCAAATGATAGCTAAGATTAGGTTTTGAGCAACATGGTGTTGAAGGAAGCCTTTGGACTTTCTGTGGTGCTTTATACAAACTTCAGGGGGTTTGTTTTGTGGCGTTTTTATTACTTTTTCCATTTTAAAATTCCTTTCTCCATAGACGTGTGATGATCTTGACGGTTCTTTAGTTCTGCTCTTTTTGAGTTTTGTTGATTTATGGCGTACTGATCCAATAAAACTGTCTGACCGCCCTAAACCTTCACTTTGAGATTTTTTATGTCTTCAGAACCTCAAAAAGGAGCTAAAGAACATTTTGAATTTCTCCAAAACTAAAGCAAGTCTAGTAAGAGACGTTTTTTCTTAATCTGGTTCTCAGAATGTGACTCCATTACATTTTTAAAAGTGAGCTGTTACAGTCTGAGTGGATTTTTTCTGCTGGACATGTAAAATTAAATCAGAACAGATGCTGCATGCTCAAAATGGTCTGCAAAAAAAAGAAAAAAGAAAATCCCAGACTTAAATTTGGCCAGAGGAAATGTGATTAAAAGAAGATGATAAGTCTTTGGAGGAGTGTTCTCACTGACGGCGGTCAGCTGCCTGTGAGATTTCCCTCTTCATTCCAAACCCTTCATACCCTTTTGACTTCAGGAGCACACGCACCGGCATTAATGCACCAAGAACTGTGCGTGTGAAATACGCCGGGTTTCATGGGAAATAAATGACCTTCAAAGTTTGAGAACCCATGGAGGAGAAGGTGTAATTCTGGAGTTTGCACTATCTTATATGTTCTGTAATGTACCTACATATTCCTGACAGATCAGAGCGGATTAAGCTCAGAAGTTTGGCTGGTTGAGATAGGAGCCTTTGGGGGACGTTTCAATTACTTCTTTCCAAAGCTGCGTCTCCATAACATGCAGAAAGCAATAAAGGGGAGCGCAGGAAGTGGGTCGCTGTTACCCCTCCAGACACACCTCGGCGTGACAGGAAGAAAGTGTGAGAAGGATCCGTGCTGTGACTGAGGGAGGTTCAAATGTGGTTAAAAACATGCAGCAGGACAGACTCCCAAACAAAATGGACGCTGTTCTTTGGGTTTAGAAAACTTTATTGGCTTCATTGAACCATGGGAAAGTCTTAAAGCCCCACTCCAATCCTCTTTAGCTCTATTGTTAAAGCATTCCCAGCGGTCTTTTAATTATGATTATGCTGTTTTTAGCCAAAATTAAAATAAAAAAAACCTGTAATTTTCTGGGGCATAGTTTCTGCAGAAGTAGTTCATTAGAAATTTGCCTCCAAGTTGTGGGTGGGACTGTTGGCACGGAGCATTCCCCCCCCTTCCAGTTTCTGAGAGCTCTCTGTTTACAGGTTCTCCTGCTAACTTACAGCCCCTCACACCCCCAATCTAACATTAGCAGTGCCACAAAAATGGCGAGTAATAATGGAGCTATCCACCAGTTTTAAACCAGATGCCAGCTCAGACAAGTATAAAAACTTACAAACTTTGTTACAGCTTTTCTAAGATAAATAAATGCTCTAAGGTCAAAACGCTATTTTTAAAAGGGAAATCTTTGTTGCTTTGTCTTGCTGTCAGTATCTTACACATTTAATAAAAAGAAAGTGGGTTTCTGAAGAAAACTGAAAGACTATTACCGGAATAATGGGAAAATCCCTGAACAGCAGTTAAAAAAACAAACTCTGGGTTTAGATGTTTCTACAGGTTGGGGTATCTGCTCTCCTATAGGTTTTACCAGTGTTGACTATATAATGTTTCTAAGTACTGTTCTGGGAGATTAAAGAGGTTTAAACATCATCAAGTGAAATTCAGAAGCATCAGTGAGCATGCTTTGGTAAGAGCGCGTTTGTTCTCAGGGCTGGAGCTGTGTGACCCTCTCAATCGTCTCATGGTTGCCATGGTGGGAGGCTTCGTCTCCGTGTCTGCAGAGCTGCTGTTACCCGGCCTTGCCATTCTGTGCCGCGATTGGCCTATTCTTCAGGCGGTGGCCACTTTGCCGTTGCTACTGCTGCTCTCGTATTGGTGGTGAGTGTTGTGTGTTTTTTGTGCTCCATGTTGACAGCGACATGGTGGGAGGTTTCCTCTCCCAAATCACGTTTCTCATAATTAAAAGTGTGGAATCGGTTTGAGCAGTTTGAAGATCCCACTAAAATAGACACACCTTAATCCACATGTAGCTGCATGGCACTGAAATGTTTTTCCAAAGTTCCTTTGACTTCTCCAATTTCAATGTTTTTCTGGTTTACAGGAGAAAATGTGAACAACATGCGTTTTGGTTTAGTGGACTGGCTTACTGACATGTAAGAGTGGTTTTTCTACAGCTGTGGGTTCGTTTTTCCTGAATCTCCTCGTTGGCTTCTGGCCACGGATCAGATTACACAAGCCAAGAAGAGTTTCCAGGAATTTGCCAGCAGAAACGGTGTTTACCTGCACGATGAGACCTTTCCAACAGTGTTAGCAGGTAAAAACACGCACAAAAGCATTTAAATATGAATGTGCAAAATACTTTGACCATGAATGTTAAGGAAAATAATCTATTTCTGGAAAATAAACACTAGTTTAATGTTCATATGACTGGAAAAACCAGGACACGCCCTGGAACAGGGTGTACAAGAACTGAAGAGGATTTATTTTCTTGAAAGCCCAGCCCCGTAGTATTGACAGCACCTGCAGCTTGCTATGTACTTTTTTGTGTTTGATCGATCTGCAGTCAGAAGCAGTTTTTACTGTTCAAGTGTATACAAATCTATTAGTTTATTAACCAAGAAGAACAGAGCAGCAAAATAAATACAAAACAAATAACATGTTCATCAGAATTCACTCCCTCCTGACTCACAATAAACATTGTACATCAATTTCTATTCATATTTTTAAAAAATTATCCTATTATTTTATAGATGATCAAATCCTTTATTAGACATATATTAAAGTGTAGTAAGTTTAACCAAAAAGCTGTGCTGAAGAAGCAGTTAAAATCATTTAGTGGATTTGTTAAACAAAGATAGTTACAGTTTGAGGATCATTATAAAGCCTTTTAAATCTGTTGCTACAATGCAAACTTCAGATGTTCTTCTATAGTTTTAAAGAAAATATGTTTTCTTCTGTCTTCTCTTTTACACTGGCTATTCATTTTCTTTTCTAATAAATGTTGGAAAAGTTTGCAATTTAACACATTTCAAGGGAACCGTCAGTATGTGAGCATGTCCGTCTCCAAAGTACAATTCAGTTGGCTAGTGCGAATAAGCAAACTGTGCCGAGGTCCGGTTTGCAGAGTGGGGTCAGAGGTTCAGTACTCTGGGTTGATCGCTGAACATGTCAAGATGCGTTTTTGCAATGCTATGACATGCCGTCTTCCTGTCACACACCACATGATGTCAGTAATCTGTCTGAGTCAAACTTCAATGTGTTTTCTTCAAGACAGACCAAAGTAGAAAATATAATCCTGCTTTTAGGTCATCATCTTCAGCTTAACGTCAACTTGATTAACGTCTGAAACTTGTCATTTAGATTTAATTTAGTTCAGTTTTAAATGTAACTTTGGAAATAGCTTTTTGAAAGTTTTCTACTTTTACTAAGGTTTATTTTTTTGTTTTTTTTTGGTTCATCATTTAAGCTTAATGTAGAATTGTTGTGAATGCACATAAAATCCTACTTCCATCATCTTTTGATCTATTTTAAAACGTTCCAGTGGTGTTTGAATTATGAGTATGTCATTTTTAGCCAAAATAAAAAAAAAACAAAAAAAAACTGTCATTTGCTAGGACATAGTTTCTGCAAAGCAGCAGTAGTTTATCAGAAATTTGCTTCTGATTTGTTGGCGTGAATTTTGTCGTGGAGTAAGCCTGCCCTGACTTCCAATCATCCCTTTGTTTATCGTCTCTCCCTCTAGCTTACAGCCCTTACAACCCCAACCTAACATAACCAGTCCAACAACAATGGCGAGCAATATCGGTGCTATCCAGCTGTACAGTTTAGACCCAGATGCCAGAGCGGATGAGAAAAAGTCTACAAGTGGTTGCATCAGAATGTAGCAGAGCAGGGAACTTGTGGCTCGCCAATTATAGCACCAACGTCACGGCTACATGCTTTTCCCAACGGCATTTTGTCATCTTCTCCTGATTCACCACAATTTGAATTAAGAAATACTCTGAAACAATTCTAAGCTTATTTTTCTTTCTTTCTTTCTTTGAATATGTCCTCCGTCGTGAGAAAAATGCCACAAGAACATGTTAAAACTCAAAAAACACAGGTTTTATTGAGTGGGTCTCTAAAGCTTTTATCCTTTCTGTTGTGGTTCAATGGCATGAATCCTCTGGTAACACATAAAGTTAGGATTGTGCTCAAATCCAATAAAAATGCATTTTTTATTCATGTGATGAACCACATCAATACTCTTTGGAATGAGTTTTGTTTTAGATTGTTTTACCGTTAACCATGTTTGTAAAAGGAGCTTGATGTTCAAACGATAAGCTAAAGACCGTCACAGGAACATTTGTTTTTCCTTTTTTTCCCCTGACTGTTTTTTTTTTTTCCTGATTATTCTTTTTTTATTCCTATCGTATAGAATTGGATTCAACATACGGAGAAGACTGTCGGCCCAGGTTTTATTCAGTTCTGGAGTTGCGTCGGACTCGTGTTATCTGGAAGAACTGTCTCATTCTAAGCTTTACTTTGTGAGTTTTCTTTCCTTATAAACTTTTCGTGAAGAAATGCTAACTTTGTTCAGATAAAACCCGTTTTTTTATATTTAAACTGTGTTTTTAGTAGGCATTTTCATCTACCCTGCTGATCTGACTTGATCTCTTTTGTCCCGCAGATTCATTGGGACAGGGATCCAGTACTGTTTCACCAGAAACCTGCACAATTACTCCAACAACTTCTACTTCACGTACTTCCTGCGAGTGATAACGGGGGCGCTGGCGTGCATCTTTATTTGTTTGTCCGTCAATCACTTTGGCCGGCGCGGGATGCTGCTGCTCTTTGCCATTGTCACTGGGCTGTCCTCTCTGCTGCTGCTGGCCCTCACACAGTGTAAGCTAACTCTCCGAGCTCACCACTCTGGTTCAGCTCCTCTGATGGTAAAGAAAACCAGAAAGAAACCAGTGCTGATGTGAATAGTCTACAGACCTCTCTGAGTCGCAGCTAAATAGCACGTCTTTTCTGTCTTTTCTATTTCAGACCTCCATGACGGGCTGGTTCTGGTGCTCTCTGTGTTGGGTTTGCTGTTCTCCCAGGCTCTCTCCATGCTCAGCGCCTTCTTCGCCTGTGAGGTGATGCCTACTGTAGTCCGGTGAGTATCTTGAAGCAATGCAACTCAGTTTGTCCTGGTAAGAAGTACTGGACTCTGTTCTCCTCTCCCCAGGGGGGGCTGCCTGGGCCTGGTACTGGCAGCGGGTTGCGTCGGCATGGCCGCCTCCTCCCTTATGGAGCTGCAGAGCAGCAGCGGCTACTTCCTCCACCACGTCATCTTTGCCTCCTTCGCCGTCCTCTCCGTTCTCTGCATAATGCTGCTCCCCGAAAGCAAACGCAAACCCCTGCCAGACTCCCTGAAGGAGGGCGAGAGCCAGCGGCGACCGCCCCTCTTCCTGTCCCGCTCGGACAGGGACAACCTGCCTTTGCTGCACACCTGCCAGCCTTTGTCTGAGTATAACCCTGACAACTACTCACGGCTGGTTTCTGCCACGAGGAACATGTTGACCAAAGACAGTCTGCCGTACAGGATTGCTCCTGAGATTCTCTAAGACAGGATCTCGAATCAGAGCAGAGGACTGATGACAGCGACCACAGGAGCACAAGTCCAAAGAAAGGTCATTTTAGAACTGTAAAGACTCATACTTTATCACACCAGTTCTCCCAAAGATCTCTCTAACAACCACTACAAATGTGTTACAAGCTGTTCAGCTCAGCTGAGGACCTGACCTTGGCCAGGATACCGTGCACTTTAGAGTGATAGCAGTGACTCTTTTCTGGAATGCTCATGTTCTCCCTCTGTGTCAAGAGGACCAGCAGGACAGCTTCAAGGCATTGATGAGACGTTCTAAGAAAACCTCCTGGTAACTGTGCCAAAAGTGCCTTATTATATATATTTAAATGACAAATTGTAACTTTTATACAGAAAGAAGCATTTTTCAGTGGATTAAGAAGTAAAGCTTTGCCTCTAAAGAGACTTTCTGGTTACAAACCTTCAGAGTTTTAGGTTAAACCTTGAACTAAATGAAAGGATGACCATTCCTGTGACCAGAAGAAAAATAGTCAAAGCTCTAACAAAACACTGAATTGTTGGTGCTTCCCATTTGTTATTATCTGTATTTTTTTAATGTGAATTGTCTTTAAATATGAGAATGTGAAGCATCAAGGATGTCACAGGTTTAAGCTTATGTTACTGGAACTGTTACTTTTAAGTCTACCTTTGTGTGGTAATGTGCCTTTTGTCTTTATTCTAATGTTCTTGTCACTCCTTCAGTCTGAGATCTGTTTTTTTTTTTTTTGCACTACATGTCAACACCATAAATTTGTATTCTAAATATTTGTTCTGTGTGTTTTTCTGTTCATTTTCCAATCCGCTTTATCCCTTTCAGGGTCACGGGGTTACCGGAGCCTAACCTGGCTACTCATGGGCGAAGCCAGTCTGTCGCAGTCTGCCACAATCACACACGAGTGTTAACCTATGAAGCATGTTTTTTTTTTTTGGACGGTGGGAGGAAGCCGGAGTACCCGGAGAAAACCCACACATGCAAAGAGAACATGCAAACTCCACACAGAAAGGTCCCCCAGCCAGGACTTGAACCGGGAACCTTCTTGCTGCGAGGCAGGAGCGCTAACCACTGCGCCACCGTGCAGCCCACTGTGCTGGAAATACAACGTTAATCAAGTCAAACCATTAGACTTTAGAGCCTGTTGTAGTACCACATTTGGAACACTAGATGGAGCCACACTTGTATACAGATTGTCAAACTACTTTATTTTTTTATAAGACAAAGTTGGAAAACGTTTCTATCATAAAAACAGCAAATGCAAAAACAAAAAAACACAATTGATCTGAACATTTAAGTCTAATCAGCTCTGATGAGTGTCTTAATGAAAAAACATGGAAGCGTGCAGAGCCAGTGGGAGCAGAAGGGCTGCTGTGCTGACTGACTGAGCAGCTCCAGCATCTGTGTAACCGAAGCTTGTCCTGCAGGGGTTCTCCACCTCAGCGTACGGAATGGGAACATCATCCGGCACCTGGTCCTTCTTGTTGTCACGGACCTAACGGGGAGACAGCACTGTGAAGGGGTTCCTGCACGTCCGCATATTCCTGCCTTCAAAGCATCACTACAGCCTTTCAAGCTGCAGCTTAAGTTTGCCTCTGAAGGTTACATTGTTCCTACTTTACCCTGTGGGTACAAACAAAGCTGCTACCTGTTCTGACTTACAGAATCTGTCAACCACAGATGAAAGTTCCCCTTGCTTAGATTCATAGCTAAAGTTAGTGGTTCAAAAACCTGCTTTTAAAAGTATTTTCTTTTTATCTCTCTTTCAAAGAAAAAGCTTGAAAACATCGAGTGATCCTTCTGTGAAGGACACATGACATGACCAGCTTCAAACCGAAACGCTGCACTAAAGAGGACCAACCATGAAGCTTCTACACCAAATGCAGCTTCCAGGGATTTTTCATGCTAAATTTAACTTTGCGTCAAACCAGACTGTCCCTTGTCCTCCTCTCGCACAAATTCCCAACACCTCCATTAGATCAACAGATAATACCACAATCTCTGGACTCATGATGAGTTCAAAACAGAAACCCCTCTCAGAAGGGATGCTCTTGAAACAACCTAGAGGAAATTCTATTGAAAAAATCTCTTCTAAAATCACAGGTTGTACTTTTTTTTTTGGAACCATCAGACAGTACGGAGAAGCACAACAGCGCCTGGACATCCTCCAGATCCAGAAGAAGAACACCCTGTGCCAGTGGCTGAAAGCTCAAAGCCTCTTTATGTACTGTCTGGCAGGGATGTACGGGGCATGCTCAGCTGCTGCAGGTTACAACGCTCCGCAGAAAACACTGAGAGGACATCGTGCCCCTCTAACCACAGGAATCCCCATCACCAGTGGTAGCCTTTAAGGCTGAGGATTATAGCACAAACTACTGTTGAATGTTTACATTTTATACAATTATTATCATTCTAACTTCTGTTTTTAACATTGTCTGGAACTTTGGCTGACCTGCGCCTTGAAAGTGTCTATGCTGGGAGTTTTTTCTTCTTCCTCTGGAAGAAAAACGCCTGGGAAAGGCAGGAGGGAATATCTAGAGATAAAAACATAACTGCTCACTCCCATCCTATAGCAGAAGTTTGAATGAGTTTATTAGTCAAATTGCATCTCTTAGACCAATTCTTTCCTGTAATCTAGGCAACCCAATTTCTGAATAAATGAGGAAGCTGGACAGACATTCGGTCAGAGCTGCCTTGGCAGAGGGACAGAGTTTTTGTCTGCTCCAGCTCTCCTCGCTAGAAATCATTACAGGCTCCTGAGTCTGTTTGTTACCAAACTGTCTTCAACTGACATATAGGCTCTTCAAAATGACACAGCTGTTATTTTCAACCTAAAACATAAGCCGGTGAAGCCTGTTTGTGACCTTTCTTAGGATGTTTCAAAGGCTCCTACCTGATATTAGGTTACACCAGTAAAGACAGTCTGTTCTACTCTCTTTCAAATGTGCACAGAAAAGCTTTGAGGTTATTAGCATCTCGTGTGATTGGTGTCGTCCTTCACACAATCTTTCACAGAGCCTGGGGTTGTTTGCGGTTTGAGTCCTCACCCTCTCAACCTCGCTCATGACCCGGAGCAGGTTGTTTCCAAGAGCAGCTTTGACTTCCACGTCAGTCCAGCCTCTTCTCAGCAGCTCAGCCACCAGATTTGGCACTTTGGACACATCTTCCAGACCCTCTGGCACTCTGTGAGCAGAACATTAAAGGAAGATGATTCACCGTTAACTGAATATGGAGCCAGGGGTGGTTTAGTGAACAGAGTACAACAATAGCAAGAAAAACTTTTTTCATTCAGTTTTGTTGGAGGCAAAAGCGCAATAAACATGTGCTGGTCAGGCCATTTATGTAGTTAGTTTATTTAAAAAGTAGCCAAAGTGCAACTAAAGATACAGATTCACTCTTAGTCTTTTTCAGATTTTCTTCTGCTCATTCTTTTCTCGCGTGTTCCTCTCTGCCTCCTTTTAAAAAGCAGGCATGGTCTTCCAAAAAATAAGTGACAAGCAATAAAAGTTTGAATGTTTCTGATTTACCAACTAAAACGTATGGCATTAGCCAAACAAATAAAATGACTAATCAGAGCTTAATTAATGAACAATTTCTGTTTTTTAATATTTAATTTTCCTCTATTTTTTAAGATTTATCTGGGTCTTTTAAAGCATTTTGAAACTAACATTCAAACACATGTACACGATTCATTTTACACATATGCCGCTGTTACAATTCCTGTAAAAAAAGTTGAGAAGTGTTTTTTCTTTTAAAATCAGATTGATAATTTGCTGCTTTTTCCAGGGAAAGTCGTGCTTCTTCAAGACACTTTTTTAAAGTTTCAAACTTACTATATTTGAAAGCAATGTTTATAAAATCATGTTCAAATCTGAGCATTCCCTTCATCCATTTGTACTTTTCTGCTGCAGGATGTTTGCCTCTGAATTCAGCTGCTGAGCGTCACCAGCTGGAGACAAATGCTAAACAGTGTCCAGCACAGATCAGTTCTGGAGCTAGGGATTAGAAATTTACCTGGTGACGCCGTCATAATCGCCGCCAAAGCCAATAATCTCAGCTCCGCCCACTTTTTTAATGTGGTCAAAGTGATCTGTGTGGAAGAAAGATAAATGTAAATGATCAACCTGCTTTTACAGTAGCTGTGATCCTCACAGCAGGGCTCCTTACCAGCAACATCTGAGAGATTGGCTTTCTGGCTGCAGGTCACGTAATCATTGTAGAAGTTCACCATCACGATTCCTTTCTTCTCTTTCTGCAGACACATTGGAAATGATGAAAACTTCCTCTGTTTGAGTTTGTTGGTTTATTGTTTTAAAGCGCAGCATGGTACGCCTCTTTTACTTTTGGGAGTTTAGACCCTATTGTTCCACCGGCATTCCATGCAAGCTTCTTACAGCACCGCACCAAAACCAGCAGATTGCTCTTTGGTGTACATTCAATCTCTTTTTGTGCATCACTTCCCCAAACAACAAACAAAGCATGTAAGTTATGCTCAATAAATAATATTTAGACCAAAATAATCTCACTTTGAATCCAAACCAGAATTTTATAGACCCAATCTGTAAGGATTCTGTGGTTTAGTGTGGTTTGATGATGTTCTTGGTCATGTTTTTGGTTTCCGTGTGTCTGGTTAAGTGTCTGGTTTTCAGATCGTCTACTCGACTCTGCCACCTTTTTGTTATTGTTGTTGAACTTTTGTGAAACATTCAGGGCAGAACGTTTCATTTGTTTTCTATAATGCTGAAGGAATTTTTCAAAATAATTCTTTATTCCACTGACCAGATCCTTTGGTCAGTTTTTTGTCATGATGGTGTTTCTCTAAAGCAGTGAATAAATGAGTCATTTATTCAGTAAATGACGGCACAGGGAATAAACTGAAGCCTGCATACTTGTGTGTTCTGGGTGGAAGGCCTCTGCTGTGTCTCTGATCCTACTTTGACTCACCACTTTGAGAAGAACCTCATCGGGGACGTTCCGACTGTGCTGGCACACGGCATATGCAGATGAGTGACTGAAGATGACCGGCGCTGCAGACAGGCTCAGGGCCTGGTTCATCACAGACACCGGCACGTGAGCGAGGTCGATCAGCATCCCCAGACGGTTCATCTCAGCTATCAGTTGCTGTTCAGAAAAAAAACATCATAGATCTAACTCAGTGAATGAAAACAGACCTTGGGGCAGATTATTTTATTGTTCATCGGCCGATTCATGAAGAGCCTCTGTGATTCCCCTGCAATGACCTGCTATGACCTCTGTTTAAAGTTAAACTGATCTTTCCAAACCCTTCAAGTCAATAGAATCATTGTAAACCTCTGTTGATGTTTGGCAGTGTTTATATAATTTTCTTATCAAGCTGATCTTTCTCCTTTTCCACTCTCGTTTGCCGGTTCTTTCTATGCTGACCTTTCCAAAAGGTGACAGGCCGTTGCTCTGAACCGGGTCTGACCCGGCATCAACACGCCAGTTATCCGCCCTGAAAGGAAAAGAAACAAAGAAATTCACATCATGAATACATTTAGATAACGGTGTTGTTGGTCACTGTCGCACAAAACTAGATTTTGAAACGATTTGAAATGTGATCCAACAGTTTTAGTCGAAATGGAAGAGCTTTACTGCAGGAAGCGGGTTGTGACGCCTTCTGCTCTGTCAGTCAGCCGTCTCTGAGCTAACGGTGTCACATAGCTGCTGGAAATGGGGAGTTTATGGCTGAATGAATCAGAGTTTTGGATTTCCGACATTCTGGTGGTCTGCCAGAACCTGTCAGCAGAACTCCCAGGTACTCTCCACAATATAACCGCGATGTTCCAATTTCTAACTGACAGTGTTTAGGGAATAAATAGCCTTTGTCTTTGTTTCCAAATACATTTTTGTTTTATAGCTCGGAGAAAGTGAGTTTCTGTGCCCGTCATTTCATGAACAAGGATTGTTGATGCTGATTGTTGATGGATTTATAGATTCTGCTCATACCAGGGTGTGTTGCAGGAGTGTGTCAGGGTGAGGTACCGGACCCCCAGGTGGTACATGGTGCGCAGGGTGCCCAGGCTGCTGTCAATGGAGTGGCCTCCCTCCACGCCGATCAGGCTGGCTGTCTTATTTTCCTTGAAAGCGTCTCTGATGCCTGTGCATGTAGAAAAGGTGGAGCAGCGACACAAGTGTGAACACCTGAACGTGTGACATTACTGACGGGGATGAAAGCTTCACCTTGGCTCGTGGTGACGAATGTGAAGTCGTCGGGATACATCTCGCACATTCTGTGAACCACGTCTATCTGCTCCAGGGTTTGTCTGACCGCATCTTTGTACTGAGTTTCACAGGGAACATAGGCCGCCCAGAACTGAAAGGGACACCATGAAAAATGTGTCCTCAACGCATTTCAAAAGTTATTTTTATACACACAGATGTAGATGTAAATATACACTGTATACATGTTTATACTGTATGTGTGGGGTTGGTTTTCATTGACCAACCATATCACTTATGTTTGCTGATGTTCCTTTAAATCCATTAGATGTGGAGTCATAGTTGAAACAAAAACCTCTTCCTATCAAATCAAACACTCAGGAAAAGGTTTTCTCACAAAGTTATTTAGATCATTTGTGATTTTGGCTCCAGCTGCCTCATAAAATTTAAAGGTGAAAAGTTTCTTGGAGGATCCAAACTGCATAAAATATACAGAGAATCGAGCAAAGATTAGAATATGGTTGTCCTTTTATGTCTGTTGACTCAAATTCATCCAAAAAAAGATAGTGAATTAAGTGAATTTACCCTGAAATCTAACAAACAGATACAATTTGTAATAGTTTGAATCCAGCTTGATTTGTTGCACAAGTTTCAACACCAAAACTGAGGAAATTTTGTTGTGGAGTTTTTGCGTTTTTAATGTAAACGTTCAAGTTTTGTGGTCACGTCTACTCAGTCCTGCAACATGTTGGATAAGCTCTTTGTCTTTCCCTTTGTTTGCCATTGTTTTTTGCAATGCCTGCATGTTTCTTTTGCTTTTACCTGCCCTATGCCAACAGATAATGTTTAGCTTTTGTGCTAAGTCTGACATCTTTATGTTCTAGCTATGCTAGAACATTGATCAGTGTGCATTGTCCACATACATTCATACATAAAACCATCAAAAGCTAAACTATTAAAAAAAAAAAACCTAAAAGAGGAAATTTAGATTTAAGTAAGATTTAAAGACCCACTCCAATGAAAGTTGGGTCTTTGGTGTTTTTAACATGTTCTTGTATCATTTTCTTCTCATGATGGAGGACATATATAAAGAAAATTAAGGTTACAATTGCATTTCTGAGTATTTCTGTATTCAAATAGTGATGGATCAGGAGCAGATAAAAACTTCCCGTTTGAAAAAGCTCAGGTTTGTGACACAGCCACTGAAATGGGTGGGCCAAAGTCCCCTTGCTCTGCTCCATTCTGATGCATCCACTTGCAGACAACTAAATCTGTGTACGTCTTTGTTTTCCTCATGCGAGCTGGCATCTGGCTCAAAACTGTAAAGCTGCACTGCTCCAATAGTGCTAGCTGTTTTTGTTGCACTGCTAATGCTGACTTGGAGTTGTGAGGGGCTGTAAGCTAGCGGGACAGAGTGTAAGCAAAAGGATGATGGGATATCAGGGGAGGCTTACCTCCGTGCCAACAGTCAGGACTTTAATTGCATTGGAGGCTTTTGTGAACATAAATAAGTTATTGTGTTTTTAGAAATGGACTATATGAGTTTAAACCATTTTTTATCTTTAAAAAAAGAGTTTTTCCTCATTAAGCCACGCTAAGAAATTTTGTTTTCTGTAAGAATTGTCAACATAGCAAAGTGAAAAGCAGCATCTAAACAGAAATGCATGTTTGGTATCTTCTTTTTTTATTTTGAGCTGTTCCTTTAGTGCGTGAACACGTGCAAGCTTTTCTAACAAAGGGATGTCTGATGCATCAGAGAGACACCCTCCCTAAGTGTTTTTGCATGTGTGTTTTTACCTGCGCACCCAGCCGCCCCTGTTTTATCTTAGGAATGTTGGTGTGTGTTGTTTCCAGTTTGGTAAGATCTACTTTGTTGAGCTGATTGTTGAACTGCTTGCGAAGCTGCCACGGCAGATCATTATGGCTAAAAACACCAGCAACAAAAAGATGACATGATGAAAACCTTATGACAATAGACATTTAGCATCAGACAAGACTCATTTTGCTGGGATCTTAACTGCTGTTGCAGCTTTTAAACAGACAAGATGCAGAGCAGGACCTACCCGTCGATGAGCGGGGTCTCAGACATCAGCTGGTAAGCCCTGTTCAAGTAGGGGTCCTCAGCCAAGGCGAGGTCAAAGGAACAGATCCACAGTGAAGCTACAATAACTTGCCTCAACATTTTTTTTTCCTCTTCAACAAATACAGAATTCCACTGACTGGACAGAACTTCTGCTTTTGCCCTCTCAGTCTTCGGAGTTTAGATCTTCTCAACTGGATCCCTCCTTCTCCCACTCTGTCATTTAATCTTCAGCTGTCATAAATGTTGCTTACTAGCTTAAATATTTTCGCAACCCTCATACTGTTCAGTCACGTCATGCTTGTTAATCAATAATTTTCTTTTTACCTGATTTTATAAAGTTTATAATTGATGCTGAGTCAGACAAACGGAAACTATCAGAGTTTCTCAGAAGAGCAGCAAGGAACAAACGTATCATATTCTCTTGATGGTTTATACATCTTTTCATTTGATATTATTATTAAATATATATATGTATTTATATGTATGCTGTTTTACTTTGTTAAAGACTTGTTGATGGTTCTGAATGAACCAATCGGCTTCCATGTTACAAAGTCAGGTTACACAGCTTGTTGTCAAAAACAGTGAAGGGTGAAAGTTAGCTCATTACCAAAAACTTCATTTGTTAGTAACTGCAATATTTACGATTGGCACGTGGATTGACCAATTAGTGGATTTGACAATGATCTGATTCAATTTTGTCCCGCCCAATCAGCTATTTTCTGAGCTTAGTTCAATTGGTTGTTAGACGGCCCCCCCTTTCAAAATCCATGACATCAGAGATTATCCATCCATTGTTTGTATGTTTATGGTTTTCACAGAAAAAGTCCACAGCTGGTGAAAAGCAGGGGCCATGCACAGTTATACCGCTTTAGGAACCAAACCATCCATAGTCTTATCTGACGAGGAATCTGCACAAGCAGACAGTTTGCAGGTCACACAGGGTCAGAGGACTCCTCACAAAGCCTCGTCTAGAAAACAGTTGAAACACGTGCTTGACACAAAACGAACATGAACAGGCAGCTGGACGCTCGTTGAACTCTGTGCAGCAAATTTTTATTGTTGTAACTTTAAAACTAGATACTGCATTTTGAACCAATAACATTTTACAAGTCTCATAAAAAGCCCTGCAGCGCGTCACTTTGAAGTTACTAGACAACCAAGAATCATCCTGGAAGGGCATCACCCGTCAGTCAAAGTGATGACGCTTGAGCAGGAGGGTTTATCTTCAAAGTCCCATCAAAACAAAAACTCATACAAATGTCATCAGCTTAAATTGACTGTGAGTTTCTTAACTATGAACTCGTCCAAAACTCTCATCTTCAACACTGAGGGGTTACATCACTGTCCTTTTCCTGAGCTAACCCTTTCTTTAAATTATTTGAGCAGCCTTCCATTGTTTCTTCCTCTAATTAATATTACAATTGAATCAAATTACAATTTTGATTTAGAAAAAGTCACATTTCAAAGAGAATTCTTATTTATATCATTTGAATGCTTGTTATCAAGCGGTTGGGTGGCTGTCTATAGGACTGGCACATGTGAAGCCAGGGTTCGTTTCCCAGTGGACACGATTAACTCACTCCAGTGTGAGTCCTTAAGCAAGAGCCTTCATGCTACTGCCTACATATGTAGCCACAAGGGGGTCCAGGTCTGTGTCTCCCTGTTCTGATCTCCAGCCCGGAAAAAAATACATAGTTGTGTCAGGAAGAGAATCCGGAGTAAAACTCTTAAACTCTCTCAAAAACAAGTCAAACCAAATGTCTCATTAGTGTTTTCTTTTTTCTTTCAAAGTGTTTCCCACAAACTCCAACCGCTGTGTGGGTCCGGCTTTAAAACACCATTAAAGGTCCAATAAAAGCGTACCTTCATTTTCTAGTTCACATCCATCTTTGCATCTTCTTTTGTTTATCCGCCTTTGTCTGGTGAGAAATGCTCTGGAACGTTTCCACAAAGGGAAAACTTGGAGACATTGAGGACAGACGCCTGAAACCATCTCAACTGTCTCCCCTTGATGTGCAGAAGCAAAGACTTTACTCCAAACTCTTTCCTGGGTGACCGAGCTCCTCACCCTATTTCTAGGGTGGTGTCCACTCTACAACCCCACCCCCACAGTGGAGGACTCACGCTGGCTGTTTTATTTGTATGTTGTCCTTTTGGTCATCGCCCAAAGATCGTGACCTCAGTGTCGGCAAAAGGTCAAGTAGCACGGGTCCAAAGTCAACCATTGACTTCCTGCCTTCAGCGTGCACTGATGGACGGCCTTGTGCTTGAACACGGTGTTCGTTATGGACAGACTATGACTGATTACAGAAACACTGATGTAATAGCACCAACGTGTTCTTCTGCCAGCAGCCATTCTTTCTCTTTTCCTGCTGAGAGTTCAGAAATCACAAAGGTTTTTTTAAAAACAAAAAAAGCAAACAGCGTGTTACACTGAGCATTCAGTGAGAAACGATCACGTCATCATGGGTACCTAGCTGGTGAATGTTTCATCAGACATTAGTCTTCTTCCTGCCAACAATCCAGACTTTTACTTAACACGATAAAACACCTTTGTTTTTATTACATGTCTTTTCCCTAAAGTTTAAACAAAAGCTGTCAAATAACAAGTATATCATGTTGTGAGACAGTTTGTCAGTGCTTATGGATCTGACAGTAAATGAATTCTTTTACCATTATGAAGTCCCCTTGAGACAATAACACATTTCAAAACATTCCCCCTTTAGGTTCCACAATAAACCATAATCAGAACATCTCTCAACTGGAAAGTACAAAAGAAAAGATAAAATATCATATGACTGATAACAGTTTTTATTGCTGTCATTTGGCCCTTTTCTTTATCTTAAAGGCAGCTATAGTTCCCGACTGAGTTACATAAGAATGACTTATTATGCTTTTTTCAAATCTCATATACCTTTGTGTAAGAATTAAGGTTTACAGTTGTGCTCATAAGTTTACATACCCTGTGGAAGAAATAATGATTTCTTGGTCATTTTTTTATTGAATATGAATGATAATACAATTTTTTTGTTCTGGTGAACACAACTGCTGGTTGGTTTGGAACTGCAGTGTTTATTGTAAGGCAATTTGTCATTGTCTGTTTTAAGCTGTTTCAGGCGATCCTACACCCCTGCTGATAGAGGGATCTTTCTTATTGGCTAATGACCAGATAGGATGTGGTAAACCTATTTTCAGTGGCTTAAGTGTGTGTTATCTGTACATTCTAAACTACAGATGTATATGTATGTATTTATGTGAGAAGAGCGATTTGTCACTTTATAACCTGGTTGAAATACTCACTCTTTGACCAAGACTGCAGCCATATTTAATTTCAGCAAAGTTTGCTCCGTGCAGAAAATGGACACAAAATGTGTGGAGCTGCTTTAAGTTGGATGTATAGAGAGATATAGCGAGAGTACATCTTAACCTGTGTTAATTTTATGATCAATGGTTAAGTGAAGTTTGTTTAACCTGTAAAATGAACCTTTACTGAAATACAGCGGAAAAATCTGCCTTTAACTAACTAACTAACTAACTGACTGACTAACTAAGTAACTGACTGACTGACTGACTGACTGACTAACTAGCCACAAGAAAAATCCAAGGTGCATAGTATTCTGTACCCCTCAAGCATACGTGTGAACAACCCATTTCGTTGAGACTGGAAAAAAAAAAAAACATGAAATATTTTTGTAACAATTGAATGTATGGCCGCCATCTTTACAAACGGCTGACATTTTGGACTGAAGGCAAGCGAACGCCACAATGATGATTAAACGACCGCTGGAAATACTTTTACAACAGATCAAAAATGATCGGGGTTTTTAAATGAAAAAAATATGAAAGACATGGCCAAAGCAATAGAAATCAGGGTAAACACGTCTGGAGCAAACTGGCTTCTAACCAGGAAAGACTATGGGGGAAAGGCTGTGGCTGCAGGGTGTGTTCATAGGCTCTAAGTAACCAGCAGGTTTTTATCTGTGCTTCTTTTGTTCAAGAGAAACTTGTTTCTTTCAAAGAATCCTGGAGGCTGAAATGGTAATGAATAGCACCAGTTTTGTTGGCTTTCTGCACGAGCACATTTGCATATCAAAAGCCACAAACGTCAACTATCAACAGGTAGCAGCAAAGCAGCAAACACGTTTCATCTAATGAGATGATGGTCAAAAGACAACAGCTCAACTGTCTGAAAACCCGTAAAGGTAAGAACAAAGATTTGGGTCAGGTTGAGATAACGCTGCAGCGCTGTGAAGAAAAACTGCCCACGAGAGAGATCACAAAACCAAAAGAGAAGAATTTTTAGAAAGAGGAATAAGCACATTTTCACAGGAGCAATGTGAGGATCATTGTGCTTTTATAGAATATAGAATATCAGAGGAAACTAACTGCTTTCAGTATTGTTACTAAAAACAGTCTTTATTGGATGAGGGCCAGTTAAAGATTTTAATTTCTAAATTGAAGAGAATTTCATGTTTTTTTTTAAACCTCCACAAGCAGACTCCCATTGTTTCTTCTTTCTCTCTCTCTGATTCATGTTCATCGTCTGACGTCATCCACAGGTTTTGTTTCTTGCAGAGATTCACTTGAGAGCGACACACTAGAGACAAAGAGAAGTGAAAGAACTACTAAAAGGGAGGCTTAAGTCTATGTCAGATGTGGATATGGCCAGGTTGGATGTTACAGAGACTTTTCATGGTATTTCTTTTCCAGGACACCTGCACACACAGGACTCTTTACAGCACGCAGTGAAGTTCCACTTTCAAGACACGGATATCCTCATCGTTTCTTATCCAAAGTCAGGTAAGAGGGGATGCAAAAAGTGATCAAGTTGCAGTTTATCTACAGCCTATTCAGGCCTAAAAAAATTAAAAATAAAACGGCTTTTTCAGCTGAACACCATCTAACCCATCTAACTTTTTCCCGGGTTCATGTTTTTAGGGCTTACAGTGGGTATTAAAGTAGGTGGAAATAATTGTCTTATAAGTAACATTTTTAAGAATTGTTAGTTTAGTTTAAAAACATTACTCCTGATAAACTTTATTCATCTTCTTAATGAGAAATAGAGGATATTTGTGCGTTTTGCTGCAGCTTTCTGTCTATTTATGAATAAATTATGAGCAACACATCAGTCACTATTTTCATTTTAAAGTCAAGTTTGAACAAATAGTAAGTATATTTAAAGAAAAGACAGTATCCAGTTTGGATATTCAAACACAACTAACATTTGACAGCTGTAATGAACCAAAGTTAGGTTATGCTCTGTCTCTCTGAAAGGGACCACATGGATGCAGGAAATTGTGACCCTCACACTCAGCAGGGGGGACCCACACTTGTCCCGGACCGTGCCAAACTGGAGCCGCGCTCCGTGGCTGGAGCAGTACTTCTGTGCTGCTGCGCTGGAGGCTTCGCCCACCACATCTCGAGTCATCACAACACACCTGCCGCATCACCTGCTGGGCCCTGCCCTCCAGGGCTCCAAAACCAGGGTCAGAGTTGATTTGATTCACACACTAACCCGTCATCTCATCCCCAGAGTTTTGGCACATTACATGGTTTGCAGGTGGATCCAAGGAGAAGCAGACAACGAAACAAAAGAATTCACTGTTTCAATTTCATGCTGAGAAATGTAAAATTTATTTTGAAAAATAATTCTTTTTTTTCATCATTTGCTATCCTCTTGCTTGAGCAGTTTAGCTGGAAAAAATGTGTCTTTTTACAATTTCTTATGGTTTTATTCTTACAGCTGCTTTCATTGTTATTGTCAATTAACAAACAAGCAAAAAGCAACATTTATTTTTTTAGTTTTAAGTGACTCAGAGGTAGTCTTCTGCTGCACTTCTGATCACAAAACCGAACATGCAGTTTGAAAGTAAAAACAGTTATTTTTGTCGTCATTTTAATTATATTTAATTGTATTTAAATGATAATCCTTTAAGGAAAACTGTGTTATTGTCCTGTTGGTATGAGAATCATCTTCCACCTCACATGAGAAGTGCAGCTGTGAAGCTGAACCAAAAACACCAACAGTATCAAATTCTAAACTCATTTACCTTCACACTAGGATTTGTTTTTCTGTTTATTCCAAAAAGCTCTGCTTTCCTGTCATGTGATCCTGTTGAACCAAACCCACACACCCATGCACACACACACAAAGGTTCTTATGTGTAAAGTACTTTTCAAAGGGACTTTCTAGCTAGTTCTTGTTTGAAAAAAAGTATTTACATAAAAACCTTTGTTTGTGACCAACTTGACCTCATTGAATTTCATAGATTTTATTAATTAAAAATCTGACAGTACGTCTTCATCACAACAGTTTGTGCGTCACATGAGTGTTCGAGTGTTCTAGACAGTTAACAGTGTTGGGTAAGTTACTTCTAAAAAGTAATCAATTACTTTACTTAGTTACTGGATCAAAACTGTAATTCACTTACTTTTCTCATTACTTATTTGAAAAAGTAATTCACTACTCATTACTTTACTTTATTTTTTCTACTGAAATACAAATTCTCAAGGGAAAAACAGCTTCGCACAAACAAGATCCTCTTAACAGGGCTTCTTCTCTTCCAGATCCAGCATGGATGCTTCCGTACACTGTACCATCCATTGGTTATGGAATTCCTTGTATGTCCTGCCTGTTAGGATCTTTCAGCCTTATGTGCTGTATTGTGTCAGAGACATCTTTGCACAGGAGTCTTGCCTGCTGTGGAGATCCTGGTCTCTATTGATCTTGTACTTAGAGCCTGCTCCTGTGCAGTGATGATCAGTGCTAGCTTCTGTAGCCAGTAGGCGGGGATCATGTCAGGACCTGACAGTATTCAGGCTTCCATTTCCCAGACGGGGACCATCACAGAGGGATATCTCCCTCTGTGATGGTCTGTGGTGGTTTCTGGATCTTGTTCCTGGAGGTTCTTATGTTCTGCTCTTAATCCACTGAGGATTGTTGTGATGTGGTGTTTCTTTCTACCACATGCCTCTCCAGTATTACTCAGTCTCCAGTCTTGGTAGGCCAGCCTCCATGTTGTACGCCTTAGATGATTGGGTGGAGAACATCTGGCAAACATACAGCCAAGCAGCTCAGGAATCACTGTTGCTCTTGTGTTTCTCCCATCAATCAATCTGTCTCAGTGATGGTTGCAGTAGGGATTGTTAAGTTATTGTTTTTGTGCTCTCAAGTTAAGCCTTCTCGAGCTTGGTGCCCAATCTCACAGTTTGGGGTTAATGACCTGTTGTCCTGGTTCCTCCTTGCTGAAGCTTCTGTGCTGTATCACTTTTAATCCTAGCCGCCAGTTGTTTCAGTGTTTTCCTGTCAAAATGGTGGCCCCTGCCTCTCTGCTGCCCTCCTTCGGCTTTCTTTTGTTACCAATGTGCTCATGCTTTTGTTTTGGAACCTTTCTCTTCCACACCGGTGCACAGGAAAACAAGATCCCTGGTGCACCTGGAACTCATCATCACTGACATGAAGTCATGGAATCCAGTTCCTACCTTCACTACCCACCACTGTCAGCTATAACTTAGTGTTATTGAGCCCTTGTTTAGATCAGTACAAGTTCAGGCCAGTCTTACTTTTTTGAGCTGGTCCTTTTCCAGTTCCAGCTTGCTTCCTAAAGTTTCTTCTAGATTTCACCTCATGCAGCCATTTGCTCATCCATCCTCCATCAGCCTCGACCACACTCTGGGACTGATGAACTCTCTTTTCACCCAGCAGATGTTGGATTTTTTTGTAACATTATCATTTTAAATATTATTAAATATTATTTGTTTCTGCTGCTGATGTTTTCGTTCATTTCAGCCTGAACATTTTATCTGCACACAAGCAGCTTTAAATCCAGTTATGTACCCTGAAAGAGTTCAGTTGCTGATTTTGTGTTCTATCTTGAATTTTCTTAAAGTACACAGTGTTCTTGTTTAAAATATTAATGTTATCAACAAGAAAAAACTTTATTAAATAAAAATCTATAAAGAATTTCCACATAACCTGTTGGTTAACAGTAACCCGTTGACTCACATGGAAGAGCCTTTCAGACTGCTAAATGTTTTAGATTGTATTTGGAGAGTGGCCAGTACAAATTATTGATTTCTTTTTCTTTTTTGATTGGCGAGCCCAACTCCTTTGGTTGTTTTTTTTTCTACACATCTTTATCCCTTCATACTTTAAACAAAAGTTTGGTGTCTTTGGGTTCCAGCCCCAACAATACACGAGGTAAAGTCACAACAGGGGTTTAGAAATATGAATTGATTGTAATCTAGAGGACTAAATTCTGGTTAATCTGAGCCTTCTGTGTGTTTTTATATATATTATGAGTTGTGAAAAGTAAAATCAATATGTTCTGTACTGTTTGTATCAATCCTAAAAGTTTAATTTACTGTTAATTTAAACCAGGGGGAGTCTAAATTCAGATGTTTTCCAACCAACCTACCATTGAAGCTCCTTACTGGCTAAACACACCTGATCCAGGTAATCAATCACCATTGAGACAGTATTCCTGGAAAACCAGCAGAAGTCCGGCCCATTAGATCTGGATTTGGATATCCCCTGGTTTGAATTAAGAGTATAATAACTTTTATTTCCTCTTAATCTAAACTCATTATTCTACAGGTTAAAACATCAGGTTTGGCCATACTTGAATCCTGACACTTTGACAAAAGTCTAATTCATTTAGATAAAAAAATGACAACATTTACATTTATTAATGTAAAAAAAAATGTATTTTCAAAATAAGGCTCTATTTTTTCCATTTCTGAGTAAATCTTTCTTTATTTTTCAAACAAACTGATGTATTTCAAACTCTAAGTAATTTTAAAAAAAAGTTACCTTGGAAAAACATTAAAACATTCTCCCAGGTTTTGACAGCAAAAGTTTGCCCATAAAAAGCAGATCCTTGAAAAACCTTTTCATCGTTGGCTTAAAGCCTAATCTTTCTTTATCCTGAACATGTTTAGTCAGTAAACGTTGATTTCAGGTGTTTGCAGACCATGAAAAACTATACCATGTAACATTATATGTGTGGATAATGTAAAAAGTTCTGTCGTTTTTTTTTCAACCCCACTCTCTGTCCTGCAGGTGATTTACGTGAGCAGAAACCCGAAAGATGTTGTGGTCTCATTTTATCACTTCCACAAAATGGCCAACTTTCTCCCAGAGGCCGGCTCATTTCCAGAGTTTTTGACTCGCTTCTTGGAGGGCAAATGTTAGTTCACACGAGAAAAGTTCATGCATGTTCTTGAATGTATTCCTTTTTCTTGTCCAAAGTTGCTATCTGTTTAAATTTGTAAATTGTGTCTTTCTCCCGTGTTTGCTGCAGTGGACTTTGGCTCCTGGTTTGAGCATATCAAAGGCTGGACTGCTCAGGAAACAGCTCTCAATCTGCTTCACATCACCTATGAGCAAATGTCAACGGTAAAAAAAAGAGGGATTTGTTGCTCTTTCTGCAGGATGATTTCTTTGAGGTAATTATAAATGCAGAGGGCGTGAAGAGGGCAGTTGGGTCAGGCTCTCATTCTGAAACCCATCAAATACACAGCAAGCAATGAAAACGATGAACAAATGCTTCTCAACTGAAATACCAACCATGAAGCTAAAGAATTCATGAGACAAACACAACATTTACCGTCAGCATGTGAGACTTGACAAATAAAGAAAGACATGGACTTTCAGGACTTTGACAGGTTTGGCTCACTCAATAAATTGACAAAAATGCACAAAAGAAGAAATTAAATGGGAAAAAAAAAACCCAAAGCAGAGCTGCGAGAAATAATTGATATTTTGCTCTTTTGGCCGTGAGTGCAGGGACACATTTCTCTGTTCTTACAGAGAATAAATGATTTACTTTTCTCTCTGCCAGTTTCCCAGACCACATAGATTCAAAATCTCTCTTAGAAGTGTTGCGGGAGTCCTACAAATCTCTTCTGTCTGCAGCATCTCATGCCTTAGTAACAACTGCGTTTACGGGTGGATCCACTGGGCCACAGGGGTGACCCGGACAAAATTTTAAGATTGCAGATGACTTCGGTGAACCTGTAGATTAGAAATGTTTGTGTAGATTTTTTCATGCTGTGGGCGACAGGTCTTAGTGAACACTTCAACAACACACAAAGTATGCTGTTATGTGCACAGCTAGTGCACACAGTATTTGCCTACAGTTAGGAGCTAGTATGCAGCACACTTTGGCGTAAGGGCACCGTACGACAGCATCGCCCGTACGTCATAAGTGCAAGCAGCTTACATTAGTCTTAGTAATACTTCACGATACACTTACCACATGCACAACAATGTTACGTTCCATCGGTGGCTGCATGAGCCAAAAGAAAACTTGTGCTACGCTTAATATGCGCCCACTCCTTCCTACAACCATCTGTGGGACCAGACAGCCCAAAAACTCGCAGCATCCGGGTATGGGTGCATGTGACTCAGACATGATCTCTGTTTTTGCTCTCAATCTCCCATCCTCTACTTGTGTGAGTTTGATATGTCTTCCATGCACATGTTTGGCAGCTTATCTGTGCTCTTGCCAGACAAGTTCCCTTCACTAGTAAGGTCATAAACGTAAGGGGTGCAGCTGGTAAGAGGCTTCAGGAAATTGTAAGCAAAACGTGATGTCATGTCTCACCAAATTTTTCTTCTTAAAACTAAACGTCTTACAAAAAAATGAAAATCGATAATCAAAAATAGTAGTTAAATAAATTTTCCTGCAATGACGGATTTCTTTTGTTGTTCAGGACCTTCGCGGCGCCATCGAGAAGGTGAGCGTGTTCCTGCATTGTGGTCTGCAGGAGGAGGAGCTCAGCAGTTGTGTGGAACACAGCAGATTCAGCAGCATGAAAGACAACAAGATGATCAACTACAGTCTTGTGCCTGCGGAGATAATGGATCACAGCAAGGGCTCCTTTATGAGAAAAGGTGGGCTGGCCGGAAATTTTGGTCTCACAGTTTCATCTAATGGGAACAGCTGGAGCAAAAATGGGATATTTATACCGAAGCTAAAGTTCTGTTTAGGATTTCCCCCCAAAAAAGAGCTGTTATCAGTTATCTGCTGTCATCCACATTATGGCTTCAAAAGTAAAGTTTTTTTTTCAATCAATGTTTTACTAAACTCAGGAAAAACATTTAAAGTTCAGCAACCAGAGGTCTTAATCATGACTTCCTACACAAAGAGAAGATTTGAACTTGTGCTGCAGTTTTTGTATTTTACATTACCCTTTTCTAACACTTTATGCTCCCTTTGTGTCTCATTCTAGGTCAGATTGGAGACTGGAAAAGACTGTTCACTGAGGAACTTGATCAATATTTTAACAGGATCTTCACCTCCAAGATGCTGGGCTGTGATTTGGAGTTTGTTTGGGAAAATGTGGAGGAAGAAAAGTCACAATACTGACGGCAATCTAAAGATGAAGACAGCTGTGAAAAATCATACTGGATATCATGTTTGTCCTTCTTGTGAGGCTGATTCCTGATTAAACATGATGATAACGTGCACCCATGGCTTCATGATGTTACATTTCAAACATAAATGCATCTCTAAGCGAATAAAGAATGGGTTAACGCTCTTCATCCAGAGAGCTGCGCTACCCCCAGGTGTCCTGTCACGTCTCACAATTCGAAGAAATGTGTTGGTTCCCCTCCAGCTTCCACAGGGTGGAGGCCTTTGAAGCTTTGGAGCATGTGGGCACCGTGATGGTCAAACATCAGTATACATCAGTAAATCTGCCCTTCAAAACTAAAATAACTGGGGGAAGCTTTAGTCAGGACTGACAAGAGCAAAAATCTGAAATAATGTCACAGAAATCAAAAGCTTCTGCTTCAGTAATATAGTGAGATCAACTTCTTCAAACAGCAGCATCCTTCATGTATCATCTATCAGGTTCAAAAAGGATAAATAGTTATCAAACTTACACTTTATGTATCTTAAATAAGAACATGAATCTAAACATGAGTAAAGAAGAAATTTTAAGTTTTATGCGGGATGTAAGCAAAAAGACATCCTATCAGAAGCTTGCTTCTACCAGTTATAATTGACTGGAGGTGAAGCACAGCGAGGGATGTGCGTTGTGTGCGCTATGACATAGAATCACCTTTTTTCCAAAACACTTCAAACAATTTCTGATTAAAGGCTCCTTAAAATGCCATACTTCTTTAAACCACAACAAACAAAACAGTCTGAAAGCCCCAAAAATGCAGGTTTTAATGTTTGAAGCAGTTATTTCAAAAGCATTATGGTTTTGTTGCTTAGAATATAAAAAAAAAGAGTCATTTTCATTTATAGTTTTAAACGCCAAATGAATAATACATATCAAGATTTAATCCATAAAAGAATTGGACCGTATCGTATCGACACAAAGATTGTTGAATATTTTATGTATTGATTTGTGGACCATGTCTCAAGATGCGTATAGAATCATGTGTGAGGGAAAGATACCCACCCATACCAAATGCAGAAAAAGGGGTCATTATCCGAACATAAATGAATCTTAAACCTGAACGTGAGCGCAGAACTCCAACACACAGGAAGAATCAAAGTGGAGCAGAGGAATCCATGCAGCTAAGAACAGGTAAAAGTAATGATGGGAGGGATGAGGATGAGGAGGGAAGTCCTGAGTGATAGCAGCTGCTGCAGGACTGGCAGCATAGCAGAACATGACAAAATCATTGTATGTGCTGAGATGATGGAACAGTGTCTTCAAAAATTCTATTTTCAAATTAACATTCTTTAAAGAGCCAGGATGAGGTGAACTGGCGCCTCGTTGATAAATCTGACTGCAGAGTTATCAGTGTCAGACTACGTGGCACTTTTTTGCCAACACTGATTTAATTTAGATCAATTTTCCCACTGTCAGCAATAAGAAGTTTATACAAAATAATTTGATGGTGAAGTCATCAGTGCAGATCCAGAAAGGATATGAGTGAAACAGCATTTTCAGGTGTAGCCCGTCCGTTGTACGATTTCCAAACAGTTTTTCTGGCTTAGTGACTAAAATAAACCCATCTGACTCCAGCTTTCAGAACAAGAACATGTAGTTCTACATTCTCACATGTTGGAGTTCTAGTTCAAGCAGCTGAACCAGACTGCCAGTGTTGTGACCTCAGTAAGTGCTCAGAAGAATGATGGAGCCACGGAGAGTACTCTCTGAGGCTGGTACAGAGTAATGGTTTTTGACAGGAGTATGAATATTTAAGGAGCCACAGAGGAGAAGTTTCTGCATCGTGCTGAAAATCTGCTAAAAATGTAGTTCTTTCTTTTTTTCTCTGGATGAAAAAGGTCAATAATTGTGAACACATTTTAGCCTACAACTAAAGAGACTTTTCAAAATAAAAGACCTGATGTTTGTGTCAAAATGCCTTAATGTTTTCTGCTTGTGACAAAAAGGTTGTTTGTGTCAAATTATATTAAAATCAGTATGATGTTGCTTCTTTTGGTCGCCTTACTTCTAAAACAGTTGTTAGATATTTTGAGACGATTATTTTTCTATTTCTGTTGAAGGACTGGAAACTTGTCTACTTTATACTGAAGCTCCAGATGCTTTAAGGCAGCAATTTATGAGCTCAATATGAAAAAAACGTGAAAAAAATGTCACAAATTTGTTTGTTGAATTGTTTTTTTTTTTCTCCCAACCAGATTAAATCAAGTGTCCAAGAAAACAAATGCAGCTTTAATCCATTCCCATTTGAGCAGAGGCACTCAAAAACATCCTCCATGGTTCCCATGACAGCTTTTGTTCATATGAGATGTTAATGTGATGAAAGAAATTGAGCCAAAGCACCTCTACTAGAGCACCCAGAGAGGTGAAAGTGTGAAGGAAGGAGTGTGTGTGGAGATTTGTATGTGTGTGTGTGAGTGCAATCAGAGCATGATGATCTGTCTGCGTGGAGATGATTGTACCCTGCAGGCTGTAAGCTAAGGAAACAAACTGCACAATGCAACCCCGGTTCACTGTCTGCTTCCCATGCTGCTGTGAAAAATGAAGGAAGTTAGCTTGAAGCTAGCTCTGGTGTTGGTGTGAACAAAGCTGAGGCAGGACAGACCACAAAACAACCCCTTGCTGCCTAATTCTTCCAAAGTGAACATGAAAAATTATCACGAAAACCAATGATTGTCAGACTGTAAACAGGTAATTAGATGGCCAGAGTCATCAGAAAGGTGTAAAGGAAGGATAATTACAGAATCTTAACACAGGGTATATTCATCCTCCATTCTATTGAAAAAAAGCCATGGAAGCTGGAGGTTGAACCTAGTTAATGTCTGAGTTCATGGGTGCACCAAAGAAAGATTGCATTACAAGATTGCAAGCTCGAACTTCACAGCAAGTAGGGGAAATTCTCCTTCTAAATTCAATGCAGGGGAAATCAAGGACGGAGGCTGCAGTGAGTGTTCACTGTCATCAGGGGAAAATAAAATTCACTGGTTATTCAGGGGGAGAAAAACCAGGTAAAATTCTGCATGACATTCCAGTTTAAATATTATAAAATGACTTCAAGCAAACAAAATCTTTTTTTGGACATCATTCCTTTAACTAACAAAAAAACACTCGCCCAGATATTCAATGCAGTATAAGGAAACAGCAAAGCTAAAGAAGTTATTTGAGATAAGGAACTGGTCTTAAATCCTGAATACTCAATGCATTTTTGAATTTTCTTCTGCTAAAATCCATCCTAACCTTTACAGTATCAGGAAATAAAATGCAAAAACTTTTATGTTACATTTGTGTTTGAGCCTCATAAATGTTTTAAGGGATGACTTGTTCATACTTATTAATTTTCCCAAGTACATGGTGGATGAAAATTCTTAATCACATATGTATACATACGCTGGATCAATAAGCTCTGACACACATTGCATTCTGAACATAAAAAAACAGCCTGAAGTGGATCGGACATGTTGATTGAAATTGAGCAGTAAATGCTAAAGTAAAAATCCATGTTTTTTCTCACTTCCTCTACAAAATTCCATCCATCCATTTTCTAAACTCATTTACTGAGTCATGGGTCTGCTGAAGCCTAAGCTGGTTATTGTTGGGTGAAGGTGCTGTACACCCTGGACGGGTTAGGTTGCCAGTCTGTTGCAGGGCCACAACCACACACATACCACGGGCCAATTTAGAGTAACCAAAGCACCTGCAAAGCATGCTTTTGGACTGTGGGAGGAAGCCAGAGTTCCTGGAGGGAACCCATTCATGGAGAGACCATGCAGACTCCACACACAAAGGTCCCAGCTGGGACTTCAACCTGGGCCTTCTTGCTGTGAGGCAAGAGCACTAACCACTGCGCCACCGTGCAGCCCCTCCACAAAAATAAAAGCTTTTAATTATGCATGAATTTCAGCTCTGATGAAATCAGCACAGCAGAATTTAAAAAATGTCCTCTTGAACCCACAGATGTCATGACGAAAAAACAAACATCGCAAATGTTTTTTCTGTTTTCTCACTACAAATGTGTTTGTTTTTGGTGTAAATCTGACTTTTCAACATGGGAACCAGTGAGAGGGCTTTCTTATGAAACCAGCCTCATTTGAGAAACAATAACTTCTTCCTAGTTGGCTTCAAGCTTAACAACAGAAATGAGGCTAGTATTGAAACTCAACCCCAAAGATCATGATTTACCAATGTGTAGCACTGCACATTGGTAAATCACCTAAACCCTAATTATTCAGCAAGCTGAGGGCAGCTGCCAAACAGCCACACCTACATGGATCTCAAAATCATGACAACCATCACAGGGCATGAAAGTCATAGAACAAAGATGGATTTCTGTCAAAGAATTGTGTTTTAAAAGCCTCTGTGATCAAAATGCATTCAACAATGTCCAGAAATGTTGCTGCATAGAATAAGACCTGACGCTCCGGAGCCCTCTTTATGGGCTTTGAAGAAAAATACAAATGGTGGAACAAAATATTTTTAATTTAGGTTTTTTTTATTTTAGGTAATTAGGTTTTGTGCGTAGATTTTTAACATGTCAAATAACTGAGCAAAATGACGGTAAATCTATCATCAGAGTAATGCATTAGAATGAGCTCAGACCTCACATTCTTGTCTTCTGCTGTACAACAGTGTCTAGTTGCTGTTCTGAGGCAAAGTTCTGACACAAATGCATTTATATTTATAGATTTAAAAAAGGAAATTCTACTCCAATGTTGTCATGTCTATATTTGATAGTAATGGGAAAAAAAGATGATGAAAGTCAAAATCATAAAAAATACCATGTTTGAGTAGACTGTCTCCTTTTTTTAAATTTGTTGCAGCAGAAGAATCATATTTGACACAAGGGGTATTTTATTTTAAAAGGAACTTGTATGTGCTGCTGTCAAAAGGAAAAGAACTTGGTATTTATTGAAAAATATAACACTTTTTTCATTTAATCTTTGTAACTATTTAAAAGCTAGATTTTATAAACAAATGGCTTGAAGTCCACAAACACATAAAATAAAGAGTAATTTTTCTAAATGTTGAGGTGGCACTTTGTGGCTCGTTGTTGATTTTGGTTTGTAAGAAAGTCCACCAGATTTGCAGACCAAGAAATGAAAGTTCTTATAAGACAGAAAGTGTTGCCATGCTGGGATTCTTTCCATTAAAGCGTGTACTATGAAATGAAAAAGACAGATATTTTAATTTAATTATTGATGATTCCTAATTTCCTAAAGTAGCTGTTTAAGCAACTATTTAAGAAAAATCTTTGTTATAAAGTTTTTCATAAACTTTCTGGATTTTTCTTAACAATTACGACAAGTCTTCAATAACTGAAAGTCAAATTGTGGGTTAAAACAATCGTTTGTTTTTGAGAAACAGGCTTATTTAAACCTTAAGCTTGTTCATTCTTTCTCATTCTGCTCTAAAACGCCTAAAGGAAGAAAACCAGACACTCGTGTCTTTGATTTTTTTTCCCCCTCTTATCTTCTCCAATCATATTATATCAACTGGACGGGCAGCTGTCAGAGCACCACTTTTCTGAACATTTGTTGTTGAGACAGCTCATGATTTCTGGTAGAGTGGACACACCTGTCAGACAAAAAAACATCTTTGAAGTTGTCTTCCTGCAGCTGAACCTGCTCAAACTCCAAACCCCACAGATTCTTCGTTGTGTCATCCACGTTTTACCCATTGTTAAACTTTTGCTTTGATGGCACATGATGAAATGCTGTATCAACCTTTGAAGTGTCTAAACTGTTTTCAAAGTAAGATGTGTCACATTGGGTGTACGCACAGATGCAGGGAACTTCAGTGACATTCTCTCACATCAAATTAGAGAGACAAAGATTGGACTTTTTTTTAAAGTTACTATCAAAATGAACACCAAAAAAAACCCCGTAAATCTTAAAGCAGCAATTTTAAACAAAAAGTTTTTAGTTCAATCCAATCACATGCTGAGGAACATCACTGAGGAACAAAAACACAATTTTTTTGCCTCAAAGATTGTATTTCCACAGCCACGTGCCACACATTTAACTCAACCAATCTGGACAAAAATTGGCACAATCATTTCTCTGTTGTAAAGAGTGCAGAGCTCTACGATTGCCATGAGTACATGGTTGACATTGTATCAGCGCGCAGAGCGGCCGACTTGTCCGTGTCTCCCCTGATTACACTGTGGATCCAGGGTAAATACGAGGAAACCCTCATGTAGACAGCGTATTTGTGCCTGTTGCAGGGTTTGTCGTAGGAGAGGATTCCAGCAGCGTGCACATCTCCAGTTTGAGGGTCCAGAACAGCTAAAGCGCCTCCAGCGTCACCAAAACAAATGTTTTCCTGAAACCGCGTGGCTCTGGTGCAGAACATGTTCTCATCCACTGCCGGTGTGAGAGGATCGAGCTCATATTCTGCCTTACAGTCCGAGTGATTGGCCAGAGGGAGCACTAGGTGTTTGAGCGACGTGGCAGGGGTAAGGAAAATCCCCCAGCCCCAGCCTGCGATGACCCCTGACCCATTTGTGGCCCTGTCCGCATCCTGACCCCTCTCTGGCAGAGGGATGGGGGTAACCTTGTTGCTCATGATCACAGAGTGTTTGAGTTTGATAAGAGCCAGGTCATTGTCCCAGTCAGACTGATTTTGGAAGCTGGGATGGATGACCACCTGCAGGATGAAAAAAATTAAGTTTTCAGGTCTTTTTTAAATTTCTTTTTTTAAACTAAGACAAAAATGTCGGCTTCAGTTTAAGATTTTCTGTCTTAAAAGGCAAAATCTTGACATAAAGCAACTTCTTCTTTAATCCACTCACCACAAGATGAGCTATGAAAATAGCTCATTAAGCACATTAAGAAAATTAAGAAAATGATAGACTGTAAATTTTTTACTTTAACATCTCAATTTCAGACCCTATTGGGGATTAATTATCATATTCACCTTTAACAGATCCTGGTTCTCCAGTTACAGCAAATTAT
This sequence comes from Adrianichthys oophorus, assembly GCA_036245035.1. Taxonomy (NCBI): domain Eukaryota; kingdom Metazoa; phylum Chordata; class Actinopteri; order Beloniformes; family Adrianichthyidae; genus Adrianichthys; species Adrianichthys oophorus. Next base: position 10,693,071 of record BSAI01000104.1, read on the forward strand.
TGAGAACATCCAAATGTTTTAGCAAAACAATGTAATAGTAAAAAAAATCTACCTCTGTTTTGATTTTATTAGCACATACTTATTCCAGATTAATTTATATGATCATTAACTTAACACATCAGGAAACATGACTGAAGATGCAACAGCTCCTGGAAAGAGGTTACATGATGTTCCTGCCACACTTACCATAGTGTGAGTTCAAAATCTCCATCAGCTGCAAACATTTGTTTGGCAGATCGAGTTAATGTGATGAAAAGTTGATAGTTCATTTACATTTACAGCTTTCTTTTTTTGCATCTGAATTAAAAATTGCTTTCCCCTGAAAGCAGGAGTTTGCTTAGAAGCAGAGTGTAGTGCTGCTCCTGTAGCACAAAGCAGGTAGACAAAAACCAACAAATGCTGGGAGCTTTGTCAAAAATGAAGTCAAATCAAACATACAAAATGACTTTGATAAAATACTCATGGTCTAATCTGTTAACGACCAACAAATACTGAATTATTTCCTGCATAATTAATTGATTTGGCAAAGATTTTGAAGCAAGCAAACACAACAAACAAACATGTAGATAGCAGCTGAAGAGCAGAAGCAGCAAAAAAAAATGTAGGACAGCTGATGCAATAGAGTAATAATAAAATCCAGCGCCTCTAAACCATCAATATTGCTGCTCTTCTACACCATTCCATCATTCTTGTTGACACTCTTGTCCCACGTAACACCTGAAACCTTTCCTTTCAAATCTGCTTCTATGTGTCTCCTCAACTCTTTCTGACACTTTGCTGCTCTAGATTATTGACTGATTACTTCAAATCCTCCACTTTGTTCACATCTGCTCACTGTGACCTTAAATTAACCTCAACAAACAGCAGTAATGCTGAAATCAACGTAATATCTAAATAACAGAACAAACTCTACGTTAGATTAAAAAAAACTTAAACCTTGAAACATTCATTACATGTCTGATGGGACACAGCCCATCAAATGCATTTAGGTTGTTAAAATTGAAAACTTTGGTTAGGTTGAGAGAGAAGGCATGCACTCAAAGAGAGATCTCAGTTTTTTAAGTGTGGCAGTCTGTAGTTTGCAGTGGTAACATGCACTTTTGTTCACCTTCTCAACAGCTGCATCTTTGGAGGTTCTGACTTCTGCTTTCTGTGAGATTCCCAGGTACACTTTGGGGATGAGGGGGTCCTTTCCCTGAATGTCCTGTCGACTTTTCCTGACAAAGAGGTTCCTGGCAGCTGTCAGCACCCAGCGGTCGGAGATCAGTGCGCCGCCTGCATAGCCTCCATCCAGCACACTGTCGGAGAGATAAACCATGGCCTGCCATGGGACGTGAGGAGCCAGCGTTCCCCCAACCATTCGAACTGATCTGTTGGCTTGAAAAAATTATATTTTAAAAAGTTTCATTTCATTTTTCAACCAATATAAATTGAAATATTTTGGTCTCACACAACACTTATTTCAATGATTTTAATTGATTGTGTGTACAACATATTTTTAGGGTATAAGCTGTGAATTATTGAAATAAACTAAAGCCAAAAGGGTAGATCCAGTGGCCAATTGGACTCTCTTTCATTTTCCAGCTCAGTAATGCTTGTTCTTCTATTAAGCTTGAGTACAACCTTAATGTGGGTTGGCTCACTCTTGACAAAGCAGACAAAACACCATCTCCTGTCCCTGTCTCCTAGTGTTTCCAACGTGACATAGCTCAGGCCATCAGTCCTATCATTGGTGTTTGTACAGTAAATTGCTTCCACTGTGACTCGGATTAGTTAATCCCACAGGTACTAAAAGTTCTCATACGTCACCCTGTGGAAATGTCTTAAATTTAAGTCTGGCCAGACCAAGCCTGTCTAAATTAGTACCAACTGCATTGGTGGATGCAATTTGCAGACACCGATGGGAGGAGCATTGACCTGGGGTCTGCCTAGTTGTTGCAAACTGATGGAAGTGTTTATGTTTCACTCATGTAGGTACAATGGGACCATGCACATGTTTGTACAGCTTTTCAGCAGAGGGCAGCGTGACAATCCCTGAAAAATGATTGCATTGACTCCGCCCATTTACTAATCGCGCTGCCTGGACTTTGCTTATTATCTGCATTGAATTGCCTTGTGTTTTCCTCCTCTTGTTTAGGTCTCATCCGGGCACTGTGGGCTATGGAGTTTATGTTATCTTGGATTTGTCTTTTTTTCTACTAAATGTGGTGACTTTTTGTTAACAAACTGTGGGACTTTCTTTAAAATCATTACCTTTAGTTTCCTCCCCTCATTTGGGCTCTCGGCTGCTTGTGTGACTGTGACATGATGTCGATACCAAATGAGAAAGACAACTTTGTTAAAGTAGGGGACAAATGCCAATTGATCAATAATTCACTGGTGAGTGAGAAACAGCAATGACCTGACGATGGAAGAAAGTGAATGGAGTAGGAATGGTACCCTGGAACATGAATGCATAAGAGCAAACATCTAACGAACATTGCAGGGAGTCAGACAATGTCTGCTTGGTTTCACCTGTATAGCTGAGCTTGAAAGAGCTCCCATGCCTCTTTGATCTTTCCAGCATGTGATGTTATGACAGATTTGAGAAAGAGAACAACTGGAGGGAAAACGTCAGTTCTTCAACAACCAGCTGTGAGACAATGGGTTTATTCAAAAGCTGTTTTTGTAGTCTAAGCTTAAATTAAGATGAGATTTTGTTCACGTGACAGCTGTGTAGGTGCACGGTAGAAAAAAAAACTCCCGACATTTATCATCTGATGAAGAGTCCCGCATGTGTGTAAACCCCGTCAGTGATGAGCAGAAACTCAACATCACTACAAAACCACTTAGTGAAGATTTTACAGCCAATTAAAAACCTGTTTTCCTAACAGGATTCAGGACATCTTGTGGATTGCACTCATCAGTCCTCACGTTTTTACTAAAAACATCAGACGTTTACTCAGTATTTTACATTTTTTTAAATTTCACATCCAGTCCAGGTTTATTTAGTTAATAATCTCTCAGTCAGGAAAACAGCTTGTTGCTTTGATGACTGCATGGATCCAGAAAGGATTTAGAATCTCTTCCTGTCCTTTAATCTGCTTTGTAGAAATATACACGTTCTGCTTCTCTTTTACTTCATAAATTTGATTAAAAAAAACTAGTTGTCACCAGAAATGTGGCTGTTCTTTCTGCAAAAGTAATTAGTATGAGCAAAAGCTGTTGAGGAGGTGAAGTGTGAGCTTGTGTGTGCTGGAAGTGGGCGTGAAGTCATCAAAGAAAAAGTAATTTTTCAAAAATGTGCTTCTTATACCACTTCAGTGGTATAACAGTAATTGCTTTTGATGAAACAGGTGATTACCACCTTGCTTTGGTTGTGTTAGCCGTCATTTTGGTCCAGATGTAGTTAAGAGGACAGGCTGTCATGAAGTGTGAGCCGAACTGTTATGCAGGTGTAAGAGGACAGTTTAGGAGCATTACAATGAGTTTTATCAGCTCAACGTCTTCAACATGACTTTTTTTTTTTACCATTGAGTATAAATAGGAAGTCCATTGAGAAAACTATAATTTTCAAGAATTCCCTGTTCATAGAGTTTCCAATTCATGTTCAGGAGCGACCAAAGAAAAACCTGTGGCCACTGAGCAGCTCCACTGAGACAGTTCAGGTCAAGGGCCTTGCTCATGGGCACCACAAGGCTGTTGCACCCAGATTCAGCCATGTCTCAGACCACTCGGCCACCTCAGCTTTTTTAAAATGCATTTATTTTTAACCCGTTCAGTTCCTGTCTGATTATCAGCCTTCTCTTTTACATCTGACTTACCATTTATATTCTTAAAAAGATTCTTAAAGATATTTTGTCTAAAGAGTTTTCCTTTTTGGTCGTTTCTGTCTTGCCTCCTTCCGGTTGTACTCCACTGATTTTTTGCGATAAGAAAAAAACAATTTTTTTGAAGCTCGTTAAGTAAACAGTGAAAAAACTGCCTCAAATAACAGTCAGCATCTCATTTTAATCCTCTACATCAAACTACCTGTTTGTGAAACACATGGAAAGTTCACAGGAAATTAGCAGACTTCATCCTTTACAATTGCTATCATTGTGACTGTGAACACACACAAACTGTAACATTACTTGTTATTAAATTCAAGTTATAAATGTGGTAGTCAGTGTTTAGTGATACCTGATAATGTCGTCCTCCCCTCTGCCGCACAGGCCCAGGCAGCCAGTAAGACTGCTGCTGCACAAAATCTACACCGAGAATAAATGAAAAGCAACCTTTTACACCTGTTCACATATATTTGAACAGATTCATATTCATCAAACCAAATAAATATGCTAAAATAGACTTAATCCTATCTTTTATATTTGAATTATATTTTGATAAAATCAGACTCGACAGAGAAAACATTTTACTCACTCCTTATAGAAAGTTTCCATGTTCCAGAGTAGTAATCAGTGCCTCAAGGAATGCTGCGGGTTTCCTGCTTGGAGTATTTATACATATGTCAGGCAAAGAAGACATAAACCTGAAAAAAAAAAAAAAAACTATTCCAGGAAAGTGAAACGAAAGATTGAGCAATAATCTTCACAAAAATTCACAGAATTTCAACACAAAAAAAGAGGCATTTCAACTCTTCTTGTCACACTGACACAGTCAACAAAGTCAATTTTAAGAAAATATTTTAACTGTGGCAAAAACAGAAACAACTCTGTGAGCTGCCAGTTGGATAAATGTTTAAAGATCTCCTCTTTCAGTTTTTTTTAAAGTTACTTGGCAAGATTCTGTTGAGTACCACAGGATCAGAGCTTGTGCAAATACAAACAGTTGCACAAGTCAGATTTTGCAACATTGCATTGCATGGCAGATTAGACAAAGTAAATATTGCTCATTTATTCTAATAAGGTTAGATGAGCAAGTTGTAACTTTATGGGCTTTTTTACTTTGTTGTTAGAGGGGAAAATGCACGTTGCCTCATAAAGTTTGCCTTTAGTGCAAAAAAAAAAAGCACAGAACGATTCCTGGCAGTTAGATAAGGATCCGTGATGTCAGTTTGGTTTTAGAAGTTCTCAAACTTGGAAAAAGATTCAAGCCGTGTTTCACTTTAAAAGAAACATCCATTTTACTAAAACTTTGCTGTTGGACGCCAACATTGAGAATATCCTGTGTGTGATCAAAAAAAGTATTCTTTTACAACCTGAGTAAAAAGACTATCAGTGATAGAAGTCCCGACTTGACCATTATTTTAAAGATCTGGGTCTTTTCTCCTGATCTATAATTGACCTTGAGACTGGATGATTCAGCAAAGCTCTTCTGACAGCCCTCTTTTTTAACTCTTTGACAACAACAAACACACAAAAAACATCAAATGAAAAAAATAGGTGTTTTTCTACTTTTTATCCCCATTTATGTGTAACATGCTCACTAAATGTTTTTATATATATATATATATATATGTATTCCAAATGGCAGTTAAAGGGTTAAATAAATGTTGTTCCACCAGAAAAAGTAATTGATGTAGAAGATGTAAAAGGCAAAGATGTCATTTATGAAGTACAGTCCTACAATCTCCAGTAGCTCTTTTTAAATGTTAATGATTAATGAATCAACAAAACATATCATCATAAATCTGAAAAAGGCAGAAGGATTTTAGTTTTAAAAATCAGTTTAGGAGAGTTTAGCTGGTTCTAGCCACAAATGCTGTGATACCAGCAATCTAGGAAATATAGAAACACAGCAAAGCATTACAACTTGTTTTTCGATGTAGAAGTTACTGGAAAAAAACAAGTAAAAATTGATTTTATTAAATTGAAAGTCAGACACTTTAAAATGCATCTTAATAGTATCTGTCACAAATAAAATGCAACACTGTTTAAAGTGAAAAACAACTGGATATAAGTAAAACTCAGTGATAAAATCCAACATTAGTAGTTCTTTGGCATCTGCTAACTCAAGGGGGACCAGTACACTGCTGCTTTTCAGCCACTTCACTTCCTGGCTCTGTAAAGGTCACTGACTTTTTACATGACCCAATTTCAACCCAAATTGTATTGTTGGACATATGTTCTCAGTTTGGAGTTCATAACTGGAAATGTCTCCAGCCAGGAGAGCCAACCACAAAACATACCATAAAAGAAGACTATCAGAAACTGTAACCTTGTTGAAATCCGTTTAGCTTTCCTTTTCAAATAGTTTAATATCTTGCTTTTTTTTGTTGCTAAACAGACTAAGCATGAATGCAGAAAGTGTCATGTAGCCCAAGGCCGGCAGGACATTAGGAATAATTTATTCAAACAAATGTTTCCTTCTCTGCATTGAATTATTCTTAGTTTGACTTTTAGCATAGGCCTAACTGATGCAGTGGCCTTTAGCAAAAGGCTATAGATATGTATGTGTGGTCAACCATGTTGTACCATCACAGTTCATGCAGGTTCTGGCCTCTCTATATGTTTTTTAACTGCAAGCCAGATCATATCTATTTAGACCGCAGAATCAGACATCCTGCATGACCCCTCCTATCCACACGGGACGTGTCTTATAGTTATTTATTTGGCAGATTTCTAAAAGGCCTGGAGGACTGAGTTACATAAGGTGACTTAGCATGTGCATTCCCCTGCTCTGGCCATGTTATCGTTCCTTTTATATTCCCATTTCCACGTCGTTGCTGTTTGTATCAGGGATGTCGGGAAAAGGGCAAGACAACAACATGTCCTTCAGTGTGTGGTCCTGTGTTTGCAATCATTTTCCAAGGGAGAATCTGCTGTGATTGCTTTCATCTGTGTACCCCGGGGGCAGAGAGGACTGGTGTGACCATCGTCCTATGTACAGCACTGAGTGTCTCCTCACAGGCAAAGACCGTCAGAAAGACAGACAAAAACAAAAAAGTAAGAATTATTACGATTTTAATAGCCTTTGAGGCCAGCGAGGGTTTAAATGACGCACACAATAAAAGTTGAACAGTGACTGAAGCTGTGAGGCACCAAGCACGGTGCAGACTGGTGATTGACAGCAAAGATGAAAGGGGAGGGACATGTTTGAAGGAGAACGTGGGAAGAAAGATTCAAACAGGAAAGCAAGATGCTGTTGAGGACTTTACCTTGAAGCTCCAGGGAAGAGCACGTACATTGGTGAGGAGAGCAAGGAGGAGGCAGAGGCTGGAATTTGTGCGTTCAGAAGCAAGACGAAGGAAGAAGAGGAGGAGGAGGAGGAGGGAGAGGCTGAATCACAGCGACAGCTGGAGTTTGTGAGAGGCAGTGGGCTTTTCCGGAGAATGAATGATGAGGGACAACAGCTCCACTTTCTCATGCACCGGAGGATTTTTAACTGGATTTTACTTCCACTAAGTCAGCATTTTTAAACTGGATTGTGTTTGTAAACTCCAGCTGAGCAGTTGCTCTGTGGAAATGCAGGTATGATTTGGCTTATCTATGGTTTTGTGGCAAACAGCTTTCACACTCACAGTTTTTTTGTGTGTGAAAATGCATTTTTAATGCATATGTGCATGTTGGTTATTTCGACTGCTTCAATATTGGAGTTTTTGAAATGTATTTCAAATTTTAAAATGATCAAATAAGTCTGCAGTTTTCTCAATTGCTGCAAACTGAGCATTTAAAGCTTTAAAAAGAGTAGAATTTCAACAAAAAAGCCCAAGTACTCCATAATAATTGCTGTAATTCTGCTTCCTGCACAAACTATCTATTTGCACACAATATCAATCCCATAAAGTAAGCTGAACACATCTACAGTCCAATTTTTCCTTTTGTACCCTTCCTTTGAAGATCATTGCACATTTTCATCACAACTTAGACACATTTTTCATTCATTTTAATGGCTGTAGTGAATTAGCACGTCTTTGACTCGCGCTGTTCCTTTTCTTTACGATTGTTGGGGGTCAGATCACTCATGCAGCAGCTATTGACACTGCGCATTGTGGCTGTGACGTCCATCACAGAGCGTGTTACCACAGAAAGAAAAGGAGAGCACAAGCACTAGTGCTTTATGTGAAAATGCAGAATTTTGTTATTTGTTTGTGATGTCTCAGCAATATTGGCACCACTATTTATAGATTTTCATTTTAAACACTAAATCAAATTAAGCTATGAAGAAAGAACTTTATCATCTCAGTTAAACTTACAAACATGAAAACAAAGAACATTTCCTAATTAATTAAACATTCTTAAGAATAATATAAAATAGCATAGTAAGTCCTACAATGTTTTTTTAAAGTCTTTTATGGTGTTCGTTCTTTAGCATGTTATTGTTTCTGCTCAGGAACCACATATTCCGTTTTTACCGTGTTTTATTTGAACATTTTTCAATAAAACAAAACAAACTATCTTTGGATTCTGATGCCAACATTTTAGGCTTTAATAAAAAACACAAATGTATTGGAATTCATAACTTAGAATAAAGCATCGTTTGAACGGGAAGAAAATAATTCAGAAACGTAAACGATGAATGTGCTGGTGTTGCATTTGTCTCAAACAAACACGAGGAACTCAAACGGCGACAGACTGATGAGGAAAGACGTGAAGAGAAAGTTCTCTCTGTGTGTTTTGCTCAGAGCTACTGATGGCCCAAAGGCGGACTGTCCTGTGTAGTTATTACTGCACGTGACCCCCCCTGCATGTGTGGAGCAACATGGCCCGAGACCCCCTGACAGGGCACCCACACTCTTTATACGTATGCCTGGATCTGTCAGTCAGAGACTCAGCCTGCCAAGGGAGATTTACTGCACACATCAGCAGCAAGCATCCCGGCTTTCCAGCTCAGTGGATCTACTAGAACTACAAACTGTACATGTTTTCTAAAGAGCCATGTTACATTTAGCTTATTCACATGTGAACAAATGAAAAATAATGAAGTCTAGTTGAGATTATAATTAAAACAAAGACTTAGGTCACATGCATGAGTTTTGGCTCCCAGATGGTGCGTCGTCATGGCACAGCTGCAGGCTCTTTTTGATTTTAAAATTAAGATAACGCCAGTCTTTCTCATTTAAAGTGCTCGCTTCCCTGATATTATGCAACCAATTACCTCATGTTCATCTCAGTCAACTGAAAACAATGAGTTCACCTTTGAATGATGCAGAGAAGTTATTCTAATGAATAAAAAGTGAAATAAAAACGACCCTAGAGCCAAACTAGGTATGTTAAACCTGATGAAAATCTATGAATAAGTATCTTTGGTGAGGTTTGGGCAAAAGGGTGTTTTCTCATAAACACAAAATGATCTCTTATTATGTTCTAACACCTTTTTTTAAATGAAAATAAACAGTCCTTCTCCAATTCTAAATATCCCTCTAAAAGGTAGCACAGTGATCATTAGCTCTGCAACCTCAAATAATGAAAGTCCTTGGTTACATCTTCTCCAGGACTTTTGTGTGTGCTTCTGAACATGCATGACTTTCTTCCACATATATCCTTCTACAGAAGAAAAACAAAAGCACTTCTTGTTTTAATATTTATTCTGAGCTGGATGAGAATAGAGTTTATCAACCTTGAATAAACTGAAAGGGCTGCACGGTGGCGCAGTGGTTAGCGCTCCTGCCTCACAGCAAGAAGGTTCCCGGTTCAAGTCCTGGCTGGGGGACCTTTCTGTGTGGAGTTTGCATGTTCTCCCCGTGCATGCGTGGGTTTTCTCCGGGTACTCCGGCTTCCTCCCACCGTCCAAAAACATGCTTAATTGGTTACTCGAAATTGTCCCTAGGTGTGAATGTGAGTATGCATGGGTGTGTGATTGTGGCCCCTGCGACAGACTGGCGACCAGTCCAGGGGTGTACCCTGCCTTCGCCCATGAGTAGCCGGGTTAGGCTCCAGCAACCCCGTGACCCTGAAAGGGATAAAGCGGATTGGAAAATGAATGAATAAACTGAAACGGATGCTGGCCTTTTTTATGTGTTCATTGCTAAATTGGTCGTGTTTTTGTGTTCTCTGAGGGCAAACTGTGGATGCTCACCTGGTCTAACTTTACCCACTCACAATACACGCCTAACCATGTTTGTGATGATAATGAAGATGATGAGATTGATCTTCTAACAGCTGCCTGTGTGTTTTTGTGTGTGCCGCCTTTACTGTTAGCTCCTTGTGGAACCACGCCTGAGGTCCTGCTGCAGGGAAGACGGACCGCCTCTCATCGTCTCTCAAGGTAATGACTGAAAACCTGTGCTTGATGCTCATCGTCTTGGTTCCCCAATATATGATCATGCTTTTTGGTTGACTACTTCTTGCTGCTAGTTATTTGTAACCAGTAACCTGGCAATGTCATTTGCTATAGATCACTGTAAGCTTTTTCTGCCTTTTTTGTCATCCACGCAGCTCATTGATACATGCATTCACAGAGTGGAGTCTGTGTCATGGGCCGAGCTACATTTGACATCAGACTTCTCTGACTCCTCCTTCAGAGTGCACCCACCCTCCCAACCCCAAGTATTCAGGAGCTTATTGCAGAATTTACCACTAAAAATTGTCCTTTGTGAAGCTTGGCCTTGATCACTCTTTATGATGCGATTTTCATTTTCGCACTGCTGTGACTGACTGTTGGACTAAAGATGGAGAAACAAACGCAGCTTCAAGAGCAATATTTGAGCCCCTCTCACACCTGATTTATTGCATTTATATTTCCATAAATAAGTCATATTTTAGAGCTGTAGGCACGATGCAGATGGATAAGAGACAGAAATGCTGAGTTGATAGCAAAAAAATTGATGAAGTGAAAATGCATCAGATGCAAAAGCAGTGAGCGGAAGAATGCACGAATTAAAAAAAAACAGCCAGTGGGGAAGGTTACCCACAACTTAGGAAAAAACAAAACTGGATAATTTAGTTTCTAAATATGAGACCAAGCGACTGTCAAGTTGCAAAACCCTAAAATTCTGTGTAAAAGAAGAGGCTTCTTTACATTTTCCTTATCTGCATTGTAACAGACATGGTGTTGAAGCACAGCAACAGCCATTCTGCACATTAACACCACAGCCCAGAGACCCTCTGTTTCTCTCTGTTCCTCTCATTACTTTAGTCTTGCACGTTTATGTTTAATGCATTCTACTCCATATAACTGTTAGCAAAACTAGAACAAAGAGCACGGTGAGCTGGATTTTCAAAATAAGATCAGAGAGTCAAACTGACAGAGTAAAATCATGAAAATGGGCTGAACAAAGCACAAACAGAAGCATACACCTGGTAAGTCTCTACAAATACACGCACAAGGTCACACATTCATTCATTCATTTTCCAATCCGCTTTATCCCTTTCGGGGTCACGGGGTTGCCGGAGCCTAACCCGGCTACTCATGGGCAAAGGCAGGGTACACCCCTGGACTGGTCGCCAGTCTGTCGCAGGGGCCACAATCACACACCCTCACACTCACATTCACACCTAGGGACAATTTCGAGTAACCAATTAACCTATGAAGCATGTTTTTGGACGGTGGGAGGAAGCCAGAGTACCTGGAGAAAACCCACGCATGCACAGGGAGAACATGCAAACTCCACACAGAAAGGTCCCCCAGCCAAGACTTGAACCGGGAACCTTCTTGCTGTGAGGCAGGAGCGCTAACCACTGCGCCACTGTGCAGCCCAGGTCACACATTTATATTTTTTTAAACATTTGACTTCCATCTGTTTTGTACACAAGTTCAAGTTTGCACTCTTATTCACACTGTGGTCCTAAAACTAACTTGAAGCCTAGAAATAAATGCTTCTGTATTAGGATCAGTCAAATGTCTCATTAAGGATTGTTGATTCAAGGTCAATGATTGTGCCAAAAGTATTCATTATGCTGAGTTAGAGTTCAGGTTTGGCTGGGAAAAACAATCTATAGACAAATGAAAAACTGTGCACCCTTGCTTGTGTACAATTAGGAGGACAAATGAACGTGGTCCACCTGCATGTAGTTAAACATGAAGCTGTTTAGACAGACTGCTTCTCCATTAACTGACTTGCACTACACCTTTGGTATCTTTGTGCCATCAACAAAGACCTGCAAGGTTCTTGGCAAGAATCAGATGCAGCAATAAAATTAAATCCAACAACAGCAATGCAAACATCCGTTTTCACTGATGAGGTTTCTGGTACAAAGTTCTGTAAAAAACAAAATATTTGACCGTTTTTGATTTAAAAAACTGGAATTAGAATGTTCATGTTGTTTGTAGAATTTTCCTTTGCTTAAAACTATTCACTAACTGTTTTATCTACAATACACATGCAATTGGAGTCACAGTAGAAGCTTATCTGGACATTCTGGACATGCTATCAGTCTATCACAGGACATCATTTCCACAAAGAGCTAACACACAGCTAAGGGGCAATTTAGACACTGATTCATTTTTATGGTAGAGCTGCATGTTGGTGTAGTGAGAAGACTCTGGTTCAAATCCCGGCTGGGATCTTTCTGTGTGGAGTTTGCCTGTTCTTCTTGTGCATGTGTGGGTTTTCTCTGAGAACTCTGGCTTCCTCCCACACTCCAAGAATAGGTTTCATTGGTTATTTGATGACTCTAAATTGTCCCTATTATGTGAGAGACTGGAAACCAGTAAAGGTTGTGATCTACTTTTGCCCAATAGTAGCTGGGAGAGGGCTTAGCAGCCCTGTGACCCCAAAAAGGGTTCAATGAGTTTGGAAAATGGATGGATGGATGGACATTTATGGCATTTTTTGGTGTGAAGGATTGCTGCGAACCACAATGTGACTTGACTGACCAAACTTTAAAATAAAAACTAAAACAAGATCAAAAATGTTACGTTGTATCATGTAATCTTCATTTTTTTATGAACTGAATCAAAGTCGTAGCATCTTTTCATCTGTTTCTATAAAAAAAACTTAATTAATCTATTTTGCATTTCATTCAGCTGTCCAGCATGTCTGAACTTCAAAACCTTTCTTTGTATTCACAAAGCAGCACTATGATGAAACACAAATGCCAAAGACTTAAAGGTAGACAAAACCTGTGAGGGGTTTACCTGGCTTTAATGTGTTCTTAACATCCCACTTCAATCATCTTTGGATTTACTGTAAAAGTGCTCCCAGTGATCTTTGAATTTAATTATAGTTATTTCTCTTCAAGCATTTAGGCAAATTCAATACATCTGTGTTGTTTTCTAGAACATAGATTCGGCAGAGTGGCAGAAGTTCATCAGACATTCACTTCTGAGTTGTGGGCAGGTCCGTTGGTGAGGAGTAAGCCCGCCTCTACTTCCACTCAACCATCTATTTACATTCTCTCCCGCTAGCTTACATCCCCTCACACCCCCAACCTAACATTAACGGTGCAACAAAAATGACGAGCAATATTGGAGCCATCGAGGCGCAGAGTTTTTAATCAGATTCCAGCTCAGACGAGGAAAACGAAGACGCACATGGATCTATTTGTCTGCAAGTGGATACATCAGAATGGAACAGAGCAGGAAGCTTGTGGCTTACCGTAGTAACTTTTATGTCACAGTTGCAAGCTTTTCCCAACAGCATTTTTTTGCCTGCTCCTAATTCACAACAATTTGAATAAAGAAAACCTTCAGAAATACAATTTTACTCCTAATTTTCTTTATATATGTTATCAGAAAAATGCTCCAAGAACATGCTAAAAGCACTAAAAACAGGATTTTTGCTGGAATTGGTATTAAAACTCCATCAGTGATGATCAGGTTTACAGCATTTTTCTTTTCTTTGAGAAATCATTGACCTTAATGACAATCAATAGTCTCGGGAACCCCTCATAAAACTTTTTTTTTTTTCAAATTGAGTATAGAAATGTTCATTTTCACATCATGTAATATGTAAAACTAACTCTCCTCTTCATAAAAGTTAGGAATGATCTCCCTTTAGAGGTCAGAGAAAGTGGATCACCTGCTCCAGTACCAGCAAGATAAAAGGAAGATGGCTCTAAGTCACTGAGCTGAACTGTGTTACTGCAGCTGAGGGGTTCAAATCCCAGGGCAGACATCTCATTTTAAATGAGGAACTTCCATTACTACCCTGCTGTCTTTTTGTAAATCTAATGCAACGTTGGAGTGTTGACTTTCCCCAAATGTTAATGTCTGCAGCTTTTCTGTGTGAGCCGTGCAGCACGTAGTCCCCAGTACAACCTATTAAAACACACATAAATCAAATATGCATTTAATTCTTATTTTAATATTCATGGATACTCACAGCTTGAATATTTATTAAGTTAATTTACCTTTTTGGGGTGGTGTTGCTCAACTAGATTTCCGCAAATCTACTAAATAGATAAATAATGAAGGAAATAAATACTTTTAAAATGTAATTTAAAGTTGCCAAATGTCTACAAACATTCTTTTTAGATTAACATTTTGGTTAGCTTCTTTTCATTTGGATTTTCTTTATTTCAACCTTCAAAGACGAAACCATAATTCAGTGGTGAGGAAAATGTCTTTCTCTTCTAAATGTTGGAATTCACTTGCTTTGCCAAAAAAGTAAGGAAGGGACTTAGAAACATGATGCCATTTATAGTTAGTTTAATAGTTTTAAATGAATAATATATACCGCCACCCCCCTACCCCCAAAAAAGCACATAAAAACAAGATCATTTAGCTGCGTGCAAGCAGGCTGATAAAGATAAGAGGAATATAATATGGGTGACATATCAGCTTATTGAAAACTTGTCTGATAAGTGTTATAATAAAATAATTTAATGCTTTTATTTGTTAAAACATCCTCTGAAAAGCCAGGTCCAGATTAAAATAAATGGAGTACTGTACTGCAAACACCTGGGAAACAAAGCCAAAGGGCTCTTTTTACTTTTTTATTACAAATTGTTTAATATGGAAGGGTAATGCAAAACTTCTTAAGAAGTTTGGAGGAATAATGACATGACAAATAAAGACATGATGAAGACAGTTCTTCAAGATTTCCAAAGCTGTTATGTGACTTTACTTCTATGCCCCCTTGTGGATAATTGTTTAGCAAAAATCTGGACATGATCGGATGTAAAAGACAGCAGAAGAGCATTATTTTACTGCTTTATTTTAATTTTTAAATACATTTTTAAATATTAAAATGACGCATTTAGCATGAAGAAAAATCAAGATAAATACTTGTTTTTAAAATAAAAGCTAATGTAGGACATTTTTGACCAAAAATAAAATACATTTTTTGCTTTTTGATGTTGAATGTTGACAGGAGCTCTTTATATGTAGTTATATATACAAAGATTTTATTTTGTCACAGTGAAAACCCTTGATTTTTTTATTCTATACTGTCCATATTTCTGCTCTCTGCAGCTGAGGTTCACTGCTGGGAAGTATTCGTAGAGGTTTATTGACTGTGGTCCTGCACCCAAAGCCACTTCATGACATTGCTTTGCTTTTGCTCCGGTCTGAATATGTCCATTCCTGTTACCCTTTGTTTTCCTGACTGCACGTACCTTCCCTTCTCTCCAGTTCAGTGAACAGCATAAATGATTGAGGGAGTCAGGTATTCAGTGGTCAGGTGAGAGACATTTGGTACTGAACTCTGAGTTTTTGGCGTGCACCTCGACAGCATCGAGCTGCCTCACGCTGTTTTACAGCACATTAAGGGCAAGCAGGTACGACACTGCAGGAATAAAACAAAGACACTGCTGTGAAAAAACATGATGATAAATATATTTATTTATTCCTATTTATTACATTTTATCATATGTTTTTATGTCTGATCTATAAAGTCTGCAAAAGCATACAGCACACTATCCAGATTAAAATCTTTCACTCTGGATAAATACTTTTGTTCTGAATGAATGAATGAATGAATGAATGAATCTTTTTTTTATCATGTGTGGCTGCAGCTTTTCAAATTGTTTCATTAGTTTTATTGTAAGTAGAAATTATAAAAAAGACACTATAGAAAAAAATCAGGAATTGATGCTATAATTTCCATGCATTTCTGAAGGAATTTTCTTTTAATCCTGCAAAGAAAAAAACCTTTTCAATGTCTCTTCTGATTTGAAAACTACAGGAATAGTTTCGTCAAAAGTTGTCACCACTGCTTTGAAGAAGAGGTCACAAGTGCTGGAAAAATACTTGTTAGCCAAATCTTAAACACTTCAAAAAACAAATTTGAACATGCTCAAACACTGAACTCCAACATGAGAAACCTGACCGTGTGATCAAATAGATTCACCGGAACAGAAACAGCTGTGGGGATGATATTAAAACTCTGTGTGTTTCTGATTAATGTGAAAGCAGCAAAACATGAACTAACTAATCACAAACCTAAAAAAACGAATAGGAACAAATTTACACACAAGCGGAAGCTTGTGTCCTTCACCTCCCTCCAGGAGACAAGGTTGATCCATTTCATCCCCTTACATGGTTCTGTTTCTTCTAAAAGAAAGCTCTGGAATCTCAGTGTTTGTTTGTGCTTAAGTGGAGTTTAATGTTAATAAGGAATTATGGATACAAAAAGCAGGTCTAGGGTAAGAAGGAAGAATCTATGACACGTTTTTGTTTAGGGGTATTTTTTATACAGAAGCAGAAAACAGAACTTGCAAGAGAATGATGGATCCTATTTATGAAAGAAGGAGGCAAAGCAGGAAGAGGGGATTTTACAACATTTTCCTTTCATTTTTTTGTTTTGTACTTCTTCATCAGGTCCATTTCTCAGTCTGAACATGGTTTCCTGAGAGGCAGAGCCAACAAATCATCGTCATCACAAGGACTCATCCAACTTTGACCATGGCTGCCCTGTTTCCCAACATCAGCGTCTCCGGGAGCACCGCAGCTCTGCTGGTGACCACCGACCATCCGTTCAACCTGACCGCAGCTGCTGATGGGGAGGGCCGGTCGCTCCCCCCGCTCTGCACCCCCTGCTGCTGTGGCGTCCTCAACCGCACCCTGGCCGTGGCCTTCATGGTCCTCCTGGCATTTGCCATTGTGGTTGGAAACGTGGTCACACTTACGGTCTTTGTGCAAACCAGGCAGTCGAGAACGCCACAGGGATATTTGAAAGGTGAACTGCTTTTTAATGAATGGATTTATTTGCAGAGAAACATTAGGCTGTGAAGTTTTATTTAACAGAAACCTAACTTTAACAGAAAACAATAAGACATAAAAGAGCATTTTTCTCTTTATTTACCTTAGAAGAGTTAAATAACCCTCAACATTCAGCCAGAATCTGACCTAAACTTCTTCATTTCTTCTGTGGCAGTGTCTTTGGCCATAGCCGACATGATGGTTGGTGTCCTTGTGGTTCCATTCTCCATCTACACAGAGATCTCTCTGATGGTGACCAGCGCTCCTCCTATCTGGTACCATGGCAGTCCAACTTCTCCGGCCGCTCTCTCCTCCCTTGGTGGAGCGGTGGGCCCCTGGCAGCCCTGCATGCTGATTGGCCCCGTGTTTGCCGGCTGCACCTTTGTCTCCATCAGCACCATCTTCCTGATGACCCTGGAGCGCAGCGTGGCCATTCTGTGGCCGCTCCACAAGGACGCGCTGGTGACCCGCAGACGAACACTGCTGCTCATCCTCCTCTCGTGGGCTGCCAGCTTCCTGCTGGCTCTTGCTCCTCTCATCTTCAGTGGTAACTTTACACTGGAGTACAACGAATGCAGTCGTATGTGCAACTACACTCCACTCCTGTTTGGGGGCCGCCTGCCCCCCGACGCCAACATCCTGTTGCTCTTCCCTGCATTTGACTTCACTCTGCTGGGGGGCACGTTAGCCGTTAACATTGTGTCCTTCACCAGCATTCGACTGTACACGAGAAAGCGCAAACTGCTCTCAGAGGGAAGTCTGAGTGACTCTGGGGGAGGAGGGGGCGGCTGCCTTCACAGGCCTTCCTTTTCGGACATCAAGGCCGCAAAGACAATCGGCATACTGACATTCGCCTTCACAGCGTCCTTCTCTCCCATCGCGGTGTTTGTGCTGGGAAACGTGGTGGGAAACACCTGGTGTAACTTCTCCTTTTTTGCCTTCTGGATTCTGACAGGAAACAGTTGCTGTAATGTCATCATCTACAGTGTTCGAGATCACCGCTTCAGGAAAGGCGTGACCCTGCTCTTTCAAAGGGAACACTCCCCTCCTCACCCTGAGAAGACCTGAGGGACACCTTTTTTTTAAGTGTGTTCAAATATTTGATATAAATGTGGCCCAAAGTTTTACCTGTTTAAAGTATTCTTATTCACTTGAATCACTCCCCATTTATATTTCCACTCAAAGAGGAAAATGGAAAACCAGCTCGGAACGCCATTATCACCTGACTTCAATATGCCTGTTGGGGAACTGATGACACTGGAGATGACAAATGAAGATTAGATGTGAAACAGAAGAGATGAAAAGAGAAAAACATTTCAAATCTACATGACATAAAAATTGCACAACGCAAACAAATCTTTACAAAAATGAACATGTGACTCAGAAGAAATCAAAACAAATTTACACATTTTCTATGAAGAGAATTTTTTTATTCTTCACAACTGATTACATTTCAGCCAAAAAAATTCTGATTTGACTCATCAATGCAAATGATTGGAGTTTATCATTACCAAAATAGGTTTATGTTTATCTGCTAAAAGCTGAATTTGATCACAAATTGTCTTGAGATGCATTACAAGAAAAAGTAAAATAGGGAATTGATGCACTTTAAGCAGTTCTAGGTGTTATGAATTATTTTTTTTAAAAAGTGTCAAACCGTCTTTGAAATGCTATCCTACCACACAAAAAATATAGAAATTAATTGATTGACAAGAAAAGTGAGTCTAAATCATTGCGAAATAATTGGATTTTTGTTTAATAGTTTTAACCCTTATTGTAATTCTCTTCTTGAAGACAAATGTTATGATTCTGTCTAATTCCTTACATTAAAAAAGGCAAACGTAATCCACTTTGAATGATATTTTTGATGTATGCATTAAATACAAGCTGGGAAATGCACATCAAACATTTAACATCAAACGTTCAAAATAAAAACCAGCTCAAGTGTGTCGACACACTTGATACAAATATATGTTCTGCTGTCAAACAAACCAAATTCTCTCCAAAAATTATCCAAAAAAAAGTCCATAAACAAGAACCGGTGTGTGTGGGATAAAAGATTGATGGTGCAACGCCGTTTCCATGACTGCAGGCCTCATGAGAGGTTTTGTGTATGTTTGCTCTCAAGAGAGTTTGGTGTTTCCTGGTGTTAACAATTATTTTTGGCAAAAACAAAGTTCTGTTTTTGACTCCTATTTACAGTTCCTGTGTCAGGAAAATAAATGCTGTCAGTGCACGTCTACAACTGCATAACTATGTTGAGTCAAGCGACAACATTTGTTCATTTCAACATACAAACTGAAATAAATCAGTTAAAAACAAGCAGACTATAATTGTAAGGGCATTCGTGTTTATTTTTGCTTCCTACAACTACACTCAATACAATAACTGCTTGTCCTGGACCAAACATGGTGTCATAGGGTGTTAGGAAAAAGGGCTGTGATGTTAACAAACTGCATGTCCTTGCAGCTGCTCTGCAGTTTCGATGCTTCAGCTTTGACAGCCTTTTTTTGGGGCTGTGCACCAAAGGAAATTTTAGAACTAACTCTCAGTTTCCACAAGTCAGGTTTTCTTTTTTCTGAAATCTTCACGTCTGCAGCCGAGACAACAGAACTTTTTTTTTTTTAACTCTCATACTAATCTGCCTCAAGAATCAGAAATGCACTTAAATAGTAATGACGTGTCAAACAGTAGATTTTCTGTATCATTACTATATTCTCATTTTGTCAGTGATTGAAAAAACGGTTGGAGCAGATCCTCAAACTCTCTGTATTTTTTTTTTTTTTTTACAAGATCTGCAACCAAAAAAGGATCTTCTGTGTCAGCTTTAATTTTTTTTTTCTCTACAACTCAATGCACTGGCAACAGATTGAGACAAGCTTGGCAACCTTTTCAAAATACTAAACCCTGTCAAGTAATAAAAAGCTATAAAAAACAGATTTTCTCATTACTTTTTGGCAGTAAAAGTAAAGTCTTTGCCTGGTTAAACGTTCCCAATAAATGTCATTTTAAATGATAAATGCTCTTTCTGAGTGATGGATCATTGTTGTAGTTTTCAAACTAAGACCATATACAGTTATAATAAACCGACAGACAGAAAACATTTGAATGTTTTCAGGCTTTTTTTAAAGAGTGTGCTTGCAAAAAAAACGTTTAAATAGACAACTTCACCTTTTATAAAACGAATTTGAGTGAGCTGTCAGTTCAGTTTATTATCTGTCATGTAAACGAAGCAGCTACAAGCGGCTGAAATGTTTACTCGTCTTCAAAATACAGTTTTGTCTAAATTGTCATTTGTATTTTTTTATATATATTTTTACAAATACAAATCTGATTATATACCAACCTGCCAAACAACACTTTAAACCTTCAAAACAAAAGCAAAAAATGTTTGCACACTGATGGCAGAGTTTCTTTCTTTCTTTTCTTTCATTGGAAAGCTGTGAGGAATTCTTTGACCTATGGTGAACTTCAGCGATTTAAAAATCTTTCTGATGTAATTTGTTAACATTTACCATATAAAGAATATGAAAATGTTCTTTGTAATCTAAGATACAATTTAACAAAAAATGCCTATAATTTTGTAAATGAATGGCCTAAATCTGCATCTTGTGTGTGAGATGTATCATATTTGATCCACAAATATGAGAAAATTATCATTGTGAGGACATTTAATCTGTCAGTGGGACTTCAAAGTTCTGTTTCAAAGTTCGCTTTAAAACTTTGAGGGTTTGAGTCATAATGCTATATTTAATGGCGATATTAAATGTAGCATTAGGTATTCAGCACAGCCCCAGTTTTACCTTGAAATAAATCATTTAAAAATGTAGCTGCTCATGCAATGGAGGGTCAAGAAAGAGCAGAGAAGGAGATTGTGACTGACAGAGGAATAGAAGCTTTTATACATAAGAATGGTGCAGTAAAACAGACTTTTGCAAAGTTTAATATATATATAAATATTTGTATTTAAAGAATTTCTTTCATAAATAATTTTTGTGAGGATAAGAAGAAGACGTTAGAAATAGTACAAAAATAAAGGAAGCAAGAAATAAACTAACAAAACTAAAATATTTAAAGATCAAGTTTAGTATTTTGAAATAATTCTCATTATTATTGGGATTCAACAGATGATGTACAGCAGGACTCCAGGCCTCGAGGGCCGGCATCCTCCTGCTTTTTAAGAAATCCTGCCTCGTCTGCTGTTGATTACCTGCATCAGGTGTGTTTAGCCAATAAGGACCTTCAATGGCAGGTTGGTTAAAACATGTAGGACACTGGAGTGCAAGAACTGTGATGTACAGAGACACATTGACTATAAGGTGAAGAAAGCACATTTTTACTATACTTACTATACTATTGGACAATCTTGATGTAAAAGACCAAGATGTTGTGGCAGCAGTGATGCTTTTATTTTGACAGGATCTGTAAAAAAAAAAAATAACAATGTTTGTTTAAACTATGTGGAAGGGAGCTGTAGGGAGACTATATGTGTAGTTTTCAGTTTATTTAGTTTTTTCTCTGTGTTATATTTTTAAAAAAACAGGCAGCAATAAGTTATTTGCAAGTAAACAAAAACAGCACAGACGGTCATTTGTTAGTCAGAAAAATTTAAATGTTTGGGGTTGGTGTGCCTGATGCTAATGCCTTAAAACATCCCTGCTAGTATTCAGAAGAAATGATGAGTAGAGAAACTATGACGGCTTGCAGCAAAACCCGTTTAAAGGAACATTTCAAAACAGTTTCAGTTGCTCTTAAATGTCCTTTGACAAAGAGAAGTAACTTGGCTTGATAAAGAGGTTTTCTTCCACTGCATGCTTTCTATGTTGAGCACACTTTGTGCTCCTGTTGTTAGATCACAAAACAAGCGCACAAAGCATGCACAATGTTGCCGCTGGCAAGAGTCACTGCAGATGATAGGTCAGAGAAGTTTGGAGCCACAGCAAGGTTATGTATTGTTGTTTATAGTATTTATTTTTTATCCTTTTTTGTTTTTCCTCTCCTAATTAATTTTTAATTGTCTCTCGGAGCTCCTGGGGCAAAAGATATGTGTCAGACGTAATAAAGCACTGTGACCACCTGTGGCTGGTGTCTGTTTTTGGCTCAACAAGGAAAGGACAAAGGCATGGATGGCTAAGAGGGGAGGCAGGAGGGCTTGCACTTAGGAACAGAAGTATTTGCTGCTTGTTATTTACCATTTATAATCAGATAGGTTTTATCTTTAGTGAAATGATTAATTATACTATGTAATGTGTGTGTGTGTGTGTATATATATATATATATATATATATAACAGTGACCAGTTCCAGAAAAAAAAGGGATCAAAATCAAGTAACACTGTGATAGACTTGGTTGTTATTTTCTTCTGTTTTGTTCTTGTCACTTATTTATTTATTTTTTTAAGGATCGCTTGTATTGAGCGTTGTTTTCAAACCCAGTTAAGCACTTCACAAAGTCCATAAAAATAAGGATCTTCAGAGCATTTTAGTACATTTCTAGAAGACATTTTTTTTTTTTTTAAATAAATGTATGAAACCTTTAAACTATATATTGTACATTTTTGGGTTTGATAAGTGAATTATATGTTTTTTTTCTTATTTTTTAATTAAACTTATGAAGAAATATGACAGTTAATTAATCTTAATCCTTGTTGTTCATTATAAACTGGTTCAATCTGTCAACTGGTTCCCGCGTAATTAAAGTCTGATGACATAATGTATAAAAAAATCTCCATTGAGAGTCTAAAGTAAATACTGACTTTATCCTTATCATCATCCATCCTGGTTTTATAGTCTCTCACATTGCAGATATGTCGGCTAGATTGTTCACCCATAATCTCAGACTGGCCCTCGTGATGCCACCTGCCCAGCAGACCGAGCCACAGTCGGGTAAACAGACAGCTGGCCCCATGTCAAGTCTACCTGGAGTTGATGCTGACGTTGTTCCCTATAAATACACACATCTGAAAAGTTCATCTTAAGTGTCCACAATAAAGCCAGTATTGCACTTAGCTTGAGTGTTTCTATCACCAGTCTTTCCTCGAGCTGAGAGGTTGCTGCTTTCATATTTATGGCAGGGGGTTCACCCTCTTTGGAGGTGATGTGATAATAAAACATCTAGATAATCTTCTGACACTAATGGGTCTTTCTGCAAGAAAGCACCATTTTCATTTGAATTTTTTTTTATGGATGAAAAAAGCGTTAGGTTTGACTTCACTTTGAAAAATATGTTGCAGTATTATCAAGGCCACTCAGTCTTTTTGTTTCATGCTGTATCAAGCTGATGAGAGCTGAAGTCCCATATGGCTTTACTGCATGGCGGAGACAGAGCTGCTCACTTTATTGCAAGTTATGTAAAGCTCTAAAACTAACTGTGGGACAATGCTTTAAATAGAAGCTGGAAAATTGCAATATTTAAGAGCGATCTCCACTTGCTTCTGGGCTTCTTTGTGCTATTATAATGAACAAACAGGTGCTATTACTAAAAATGTATTTAATGCAAATATTCTACCAGATTTTCCTATTGAATATTCACTTTCAGTCAGCTTTAGCCAACAACACTGAAGTGCTCAGTATGTATAAACGCAGTTCAATAAAGACTCAAAAAATAAATAAAACATGGGATGTAGATTTTGTGAAATATCTATCTTTTTGCACACATATTTAGATTAGATTCAACTTTATTAACACTGCTCATGTGGGTACAAGGCAACAAAGCAGTTGGCGTCCAACCAGAGGCATGCAGAGCAAGTAATTGTTTTCTAGACAAATTAGGGTTTTGGAAGTATAACAATAAGCACAAATATAGGAGTATATGACAGTATACAGAAGAAGACAAATAGGATTTGTGCAAACAAGCAAATAAAAATAGAGATGCAATTAATAAGGTATTGCAAACCATTAAATATGTAAAAATGTAAACAGTACAGAGAGAAGTCAAGTACAATGAGTGGTGCAAAAAAGCAAATGACAAAGGTTATAAAATGGAAAGGTATTGGATACTATGAAAATAATAACATTATTTTATTAACAACAATAGAGTGCAATGATTGAGAAATATACAGTGAGGATAATGTATGCCATAATACATCATTTGCATTTGTAAACTGTTCACAGACAAGATAATTTACAGGAAAATTGCACACTAATGCTACATTTTAGGAGCATAGCAATTCATTTTAACAATAATTTGATTCATATTGTAATTTCTGGTTGCCGATATGATTTATAGCCGATTTTAGATCATTTTAAATTATCCAATTCGAGCTGATTCACTGGCCTAAAATGGACCTCGGACGTCTTTAATAACTTACCCAAAAATTCAACCAGTGTGACTCAGACATAAATAGCTGGTACTGAACAGTGCAGGTGAAGTTTTCTAGATTCCTTGTTTTTCTTGCAAGATAATCAAGTGCAAATTAAATGTGTGTACAAACAAACAAGTAAACAAGAATTCATGGCAAATCCATTTACATTTTAGTTTCATAAAGTTTGGCCCCCTGTCGTTTTTCCACATCAAAATAATACAAACAGAATATTATTAGAACAGACCACGCCGTATGGTCACGTGTTTGCAAAATTCAAAGTGTTTCCACACATTGGGCTGTAATGATGGTGGATCATTTTTGCTGCATTGCACATGTGCGTTGTCCACTGTGATGACACTTGGTCATTTTTACGTTATAGCAAAAAAAAATAAAATGAAATAAACCTCCCATGCCTCAATAAAATTGTATTTTCCAACATAGATTGGCGATTTAGATAATTTTGAAATTATTCTTAAATGCCATAGGTCAATGTGATTTAATTAACAACTCACTTCAGACAGATGTGGTTGATAGATCAATTCATCGTTACACCCCTACTAAACTGTGTCAGTTTGAGTGTGTAAAGTGCTCAGTCATTGTTTGTGTGATTGGGTGAAAACAAAGTTCAGCCAAGAAGCAGACTATCATTCTTAGAGTGATTCAAAGGAATTTTAAAAGTTACATTTTAAAAAAAAAGTGTCCCTTGTTGTTGTCTGAAGGATGTCTTGCTAATCTTAATCAAAAACTCCTAAAATATATTTTTGTAGAAAATAGTTTTCCATAAACACAAGCGAAAACATACAAAGTTGGTGCTGTTTATGAAAGATAAAAGCCTATAAAATGTGACCCATTTTTATTTTTAGGTCACATTTATTAGGACCTAATAAAAGCAGGTGATCAGTGTGATATTAGGATGGGAATTTTTAATAAGCACATCCAACTACAAACAGTTAAGGAAAGTTTCCTCTTTAGGGATGGCTTGTTGTTTTACATCATTTAAATCTCCATCGCTTCTCTTAGTAGCTCTTAAACTACGAGTTAAAAGATCAAGGTGTGTCGGTCTCTTTTTGTCTTCGCCCTATGCACAACCATCCATCAGCAGTAATCAATCTGGGCAGGGTGGTGTGTGATTTATGACCCCGCCTGCTTCTGTCACACCTGTGACTTGAGAAGCTCCAGGCATCGCGGGCCTTCATAACAGCCATGTGCAGATGGACACCGGTCTGTACACGTCAGTCACGCGACACTGCAGCTCTCAGACAAGATCAGATCAAGACACGCAAAGGACTGAAGAAAACATTTATTGCTACATTTTATTTGTTTTTCTGGATTTAGGCAAAGAAACAACATTTCTATTTTCTGCAATGCCAACAAACTTAGAAATTTGACCAAAGCAGCTCTCTTTTGCATGGAGTCAGTCATGTATGAAAGATGAGGCTGTCGTGACGTCAGCACCAAACTGTGGAGTGTGAACAGATATAGATTAAGCGATGCAATCATCTTACACAACATCGCTCCAAACAGTCTAATTTCCAGATATTCCTGCAGAATTCTGTTAAAATTAAAAAAAAAAAAAGACTTATGTTTTAACTTGTTTTTATGCAGCACAGCCACTAAACAAAACAAACAACAAAAAATAACAGAAAAGTTCAAGAAGACCATAATTTTAAATTCTACTGAAAGTTGGATATAAATCAGAAAAAGTACACAGGATATTTAAATAAAAATGAAAATTGTGTCTTTTGAGGCAACATAAAATTAATTCTGTCTGAACTTAAAGCTACTTGATTCTTAAATCTTGTTTAAAATAGTAAGAATTTCAAAGTAAAGATCGATGAATTTAGTAAGCAGCAGCATTGGACGGACTTATCTAAGACCACTCCTGCTGACCCTCTTTTCTGGTTACTCAGTACATTTACTATATTTATTTGAAGGTATTTATTATTTATACTAAATGGGCTGACACAGGAAAGTTTAGGTGAGGGAGCTGTAAAAAAAAGTCTTCAACTGTGAAAATATGAACCTGTTTTTGTTTTTGTTTTTTTGTTTTTTTCAAAAAGGACTTGTGGTTGTTTAAGTTAAAATAAAAGATGTCTTTGTCTAAAGCAGATTTGGCAATTCACTTAGGTTTTTATGCGTGCATTTAGTCCAACTCCGAAGTGAAGTCCGTAGAATCTCCTCATGAAACCGTCAAGCGAGAACCAAGATTAAAACAAGGCTAATTTACACTCTCACAGATGTGAGAGTGTTAAATAATGCAAAGGTGAAGACGTGCATCTGAGCCATTTTGAAACATTCAGGACTTTCTCAATAATTCATTTAGATGCACAGGGACGACTTTAATAAATGTTTGGATTGAAGACAAGACTCTGCTGGAGTTTTATGCCCTTCCTCTTTACTGACATGCAATCTGTATGTTTAAAGTTTAAAAAGTATTTTCCTAGTAATTATTTAAAGTTTTATGAGTTTACAGAATTTCTGTTGGTTTTTCAAACATCAACCCACAGCATGACGCTGTCTGTAGGATGAATCACAGTTGATAACAGTGTGAAAAATTGAGAAAAAAAAAATCAACTTTGTTCAGCATTTCTATTATGAAAAACATTTATGTAAGCTCCTCGTAGCACCAAATTAAGCAGAAATGTTAGCGACAGAATGCTATCCCTTTGCTTGCTTTGAGCTATGATAAAAGTTATTTAAAGAAGCTGCACATCTCAGTCACCAAGAAGTTCAGAAAGTTTAGCTTGTCTGGAAGGCTTTGCTGTGAAACCGCATATGGCGCTCAAGCCAGTTTGGACTTAGCCTCGGGACAGGGACTTGGAGGCGCCTGGCAGCTCACAGCTGATACTCACAGAACCGCTGCCTTCACAGCTAATAATCACTGCCTATTCCAGGCGTAAACTGAGAAAACCTTCCAATAACTCAAAGAGAGACAAAAAAAGTAGACATGGATGTTTCTAAAAGCATCAAGAGGTGTAAAACCAAGGCGTTGTGAGTAACAAATTCTTTAAATTGGAAAAATCCCAAACATCTGACGACCCCTGTGGTACCTGCAGCGACACACGGTTAGAAAAAGAACCAAAAAAAACTTTCACTGCTTTGGGAAAAAAAATTATCTTTCAATGTTTAGTACATTTCCAAATGTGTGTACTTTATTAAAACAATAAAAGACAACAATAAAAGAAGAAAGCAAAGTCCTCCTTCGATTTGAAGTACTTTGTCTCTTTGAAAAGAATGAAAAATCTGCAAGAACGTGGGACAACCTGAATCCAGAAAAGCAAGAAACTTTGATGCCTGTTACACTGTAACAAAATATTTAAAAAGCTGAAATCAAGCTGCCGATCTCAACTATTTAATTATACAGATGAATCTTTACTTTGGACTTTCAATGTAAAGGCAGGAATTTATAGAATTTCTTTGAGTTTTTTAAAGAAATTCAGAGTGGACAAATGGGCAATGACTTTACCCCAGGATTCATTAGAAGGAGCTGACGGTCTTGCTGCTGTTCTGCAGAAATGGCAGTGACAGGTGTTTCAGAGCCCTGGAGTGTCAGTGTTAGCGTCTCCCATCTGCGTCCCTGTGATCAGCACCGACGGCCTCAGCCACACAGCTGAAGCCTTGATCTCTGTGTAAACACATGAAGACATCACTTCACTCACGTCTCTGGAACAGCACGTCTTTAATGAGCATTCTGTTGTTATTAAAAAGGGATAACTGGTGTCATACTCACTTAAGAAGTTCTTCTAATTCTCTCTTGACCTTTGCCACTACAGGTGGGCCCTGGTAGGTCAAACTAGTGTAGAGCTGAACCAGAGAAGCTCCTGCTCGAATTTTATCCATGGCGTCCTGCCCACTAGCAACCCCTCCAATTCCAATTATTGGCACTTTTCCTACCAAAATATATAAATAAAATGTATTTTTATTTATAAGTAATATTCTAAGAGATATAACCTATGAAAAAATATATACCTTTGGTTAGTTTGTACATTTCTCTTACAGTGTTGGTGGACAGTTCTTTGAGAGGCCGCCCACTTAGCCCCCCAGTCTCACACTTATGTGGGTCCTGAAGTGTCTCTGGTCTGGACACAGTTGTGTTAGACACCATTAAACCGTCCACTCCCAGCTGCAGACACAGAGGGCACAGGGAAGCAAAAGCAGGAAGACAGCGGCGTGTGCTCAGGACGGCGAAATGTCCAAACGTAAAGCACGACACATGTAGGTTGTGTCTTCATTCCCCCACTACGCACCTTTTAGTGCACTATATAGGGCATTTGCTATTTGTAAGGGTGTCCCAATCTACAATTCCAAATTCCAGTGTCCTGGAAACTTTCCCGAAGTCTCTGCAAAATAGGAGTTTGCATCGATGCTTTCTAGATTGGTGAATATAGACTACAATGCACTGCATTTGCATATTTTAAAAAAAATGTACGTCCATTTATTTTGTATAAATCCTCAATGTTTTCATCATTAGAACACAGTGGATGCTTCAATAGTCTTCATAAAATGTTCATATTCATTTGGTTTGTACTTCAGCTAATGAATGATTAAATTTGCCGTTTGAAACAATAAAAAAAAGAGTGAGAATGGCATCCGAATTGCATTAAAATCCAATGCGCTAGAGATTCCTGCACTAGACTAGTGAGGGAATTGAAACACAATCAAAGTTTCTCCTCTTCTTCCAAGTTCTCCTCCAGCAGAGAGAGATGCATACAGTTCCTTACTCTGGTTTTAAGGAACCACAGAAAACAAGAAAAAAAAAATCACATAAACCCAACCTCGCTAATTGAAAAAAGCTTGTTTATCTTCATCAGGATGACTCTGGGAAATCACCCAACTACTGAATAACTCAACTGCATTTAACAAGCTTTTAGTTCTTTCATCAAATCTGATTATTAATCCTCTTTAGAAGAAGGCGGGACTTTGAACGCTCAGTCTAATTGTCCTCCAAAAGAGATTTCCTGGAATATTTTTTGTCCTTTTTGTGGGCAAACAGATCTGAGCTACATTAACAGGGCAGCATTAGTGCACTTTCAGGTCCTTCGAGGTGTCTTAAGGAAAAACACCTGTGTGTCTCTGAACTTTCCATTTTCCTGAAGTCAAAGTGCTTTCTTTGGCTGACATTTGTTTAATCAAATCAGAGTTTCATGGTTTCAGAGCTGCTGGGCGCTGGTCTCTTCAGTCGCTCAGGAGCTCTGCATGTATGAGCGACCACTGACCTGCTGCGCACCTGTCTGACAAAAGCCCCTCAGCCATCATGACTCAGTACTCATGGGAAAAATATTTCTGCATCACTGTGATGACAATCACTAAATAGTTTGGAATACTGATATCAATCTTTGAAACAACAAAACATTTAAAGCTCAGATTCAACCTGTACAAATAACAGATCCTATAAAGTCAAACGATACAAGAAATGGTCGATTGAGCTCAATCAAATGAAAGGCACACCTCAGCCACGACGTCAGCAATGTCTTGTTTGTCCTGGGCAGTGAGGTCAGGAGCGATCTTTAGCAGGACTGAAGGTCTGTGTGCATCCTGCAGGGCGTCGCGCTCCTTCAACACCTGAATGGGAAAGATGGGCAGAGGCAGAGAAACTTCTTTAAAACTACACAGAGGGAAGACAGCCAAAAAAAACCTTTAAAACTTAAAAAATAAATAAATAAACTAAAAGCTGACCAAGTTTTGAAAGTTTTCAAGTTTGTTTAGATACAGTGGGGATTGAAAGTGTGGGCACCCCAGGAAAAATGTTATTTCATTGTGCATAAAGAACCCAAGGAAAGATTGAAAAATCTTCTAAAGGGATCGGTTTACCGATGAGACATTTTTTTAATATGCAAAAAAATGAGGCTTTATTTTCATCATTTTCCCTTTCAAAATGAGAGAAAACAAAATAATGCCATGTGCTTGGGCAGCCCGCTTTGGAAATGCTGAGACCTGACATTGTCATGGATTGTTCACAATCATGGTTTGCAAAGACCAGGTGATTTCAATCTCAAAGATTTGAAATAATCTGAGTCATCTGACCTTGCCCCAACAATCAGCATCATGGGTTCTTCTAAGCAGTTGCCCAGAACAATGAAACTGAAAATAGTTGATGCTCACAAAGCAGGAGAAGGCTATAAGAAGATAGCAAAGTGTTTTTAGATGCTAATATCCTCTGTTCAGAATGTCATGAAGAAATTACATCAAATGGATCATTCAAATGGAACTCTTTGGGCACAATGAGCAAAGGTACGTTTGAAGAAGAAAGGGTACAGAGTTTAAAGAAAAGAACCTCTGGCCAACTGCCAAGCATGGGGGTGGATCAATCATGATTTGGGCTTGTTTTGCAGCCAGAGGCAC
The DNA here is from genome assembly GCA_036245035.1 of Adrianichthys oophorus. Lineage (NCBI taxonomy): Eukaryota > Metazoa > Chordata > Actinopteri > Beloniformes > Adrianichthyidae > Adrianichthys > Adrianichthys oophorus. The sequence goes on from BSAI01000104.1 coordinate 10,723,657, forward strand.
AGGAAACATTTCATGAGTAGAAGGAAGAATGAATGACAAAATTTCAAAAAAATTTTGACATGAACTTAATGCCATCTGTGAAAAAGTTAAAAGTTGAAGAGAGGATGGCCTCTATAAATAGATAATGATCCTAAACTAACCTCAAAATCTACACTGTCTTACATTAAGAGGTATAAACTGAAGGTTTTGCAGTGACCTTCCCAATCACCTGACCTCAACATTATTGAAAATCTATGGATAGACCTGAAAAGAACAGTGTGTAACAGACATCCCAGAAATCTCAAAGAACTGGATGACTTTTGTAAAGAAGAATGGATGAAGAAACCTCAAGCAAGAAGTGAGAGACTCTTGGCTGGATACAAAAAGCGTTTACAACCTGTGATACTTGCACTATAGTAACATTTTACCTGGGGTGCCTAAACTTTCGATCCCCACTGTAGCTAAGAGAGCTTATATAGCTTATATAGCTAAGATAGCCAGATAGATATAATACTTTATTCAACCCAATCAGGAAAACTTGGTAAATTCAGTTAATTTGGGGAAAAACTTCATTTATTTATTTTAAATCAGACCAAATCAAACCTGTAATTCAAAAAAACGTATTTTATTTGTGGGGGGCCAGAGGGCTTTTATCACTATGCTGTCAGTGGCCGGTGACACTCATTAACCCTGCCCTTGACTTTCCTTTAGCTTAAAGGCTGAAAAGGGGAAAATATATTGCTCCCTAATGGGGCTGTACGTGCTCCAGCTGCACAGGCTGAAGAAAGAACAGCTTGAATCATTTCAGCGTTATCACTGAACATACAAACATATAAATGTCAACATTTATAACATACAAATGTTGCAACTTGATTACAAGGAAGAAAATCTGCAGCAACGATGACAGGGAACCCTGCATGTTTGAATCCAAAATTGCCCAGCTGTTTCATTCAGACATTGAAGATGAGCACTTTGATGGATTTGTGGGAGAAGAAGACTGATTGAAAGATAATGTGAGTGGATTATATTATAGATTATAGTGGAATAAAGTTCAAAAAACACAGTTTTGCTTCCATTTCTTTTTTTGTGCCTTATAATAGGGTGCGCCTTGTGTATGGGTCAAGTACAAAAATAGACCCCCCTTGTTTCTTTTTAGACTGCGCCTTATGGTGCAGAAAATACAGTACTTTAGAGGGGTCCAAAGATGGAGCTCAATCCCTTTACTGTCACACAGCTTTAGAGGGAAAGCAGCTGAGTACTAAAGCCTGGTGTAATAATGGTTTTATGTGGACAGCAGCATCCCTTCAGGGACAATAGGAAAGTCTTACTGTGCGCAAGAGCTGCCGAAGCTCAGCCTTGCCCTGTAGATCTCGGAGACCTGGCGTGTTTGGACTGCTGACGTTGATGACAAGGTAATCAGCCAGTGGGCCCAGAGCTTTAACCCCCTCTGTGTAATCCGCCGCTGCATCCTGCGAAAGCTTGTTCTTTCCTAGGTTGACGCCGAGGGGAAGGCCAGCTATAAGCATACAGAAAAATGAAGGTCCAGGCAAACATAAACAGAGGCTGCGTCATCACATCCATGACTTAACTGGGGCGGAGGCTGCTGATGTGCTAAATGAGCTGTGAGCGGGAAAACGTGAGACAAGGACAGGTCAGGAGCATTTTAAAGGCTAACTAGCAGAGGGTATTTTATCTGATAATATACTCAGTACTGGGTGTGTGCAATAATAAAACAAACAATAAAAAGTTACATTAACTCATAAAGACTTAAAAACAAAGCAACAGAATCAAAAACACTTTCACTTAAACAACAGGAAACACTTAAAACCAACTAACTTTTAGTTAACTGGTGCTGTGTTTCTTCTCTTGCCTTCAAGCGAGTTTGTACCTCCGCCAAACCGCAGCTGTTGAATCCATACCTGGAAAATAATGAACACAAACACACCTGATGAAAAATCAATAGTAATTAGTTCCTCAAAAAGCTTTTAAGAAGAAACAATAATCCAGCAACCAAGATCATTGACATAAACTTGCCTTTTCTTTCTTTTTAATTATCCCACATAACAGCATCAGTAACAAACACAAATCATTTTTACCTCAAAACAGGTTTAGACTTTCAAAAACTTTATTTATAAAGCACATTTTTACAGACCATTACTGTGAACAGCAAATAAATTCCCAACATAGAACAATTGCTAATAGAAATCACCTCTCAACCTTTTGATTAGCTACACACCCCAAAGGCAGTTTGATTTGTAAAGCAGATTTTAAACATTGAAGCACTTGAAATAGATTTTAAAATTACTAGGAGCATTCAGATGTTAAAATGGTGAAATAAATTAAACAAATAAAAGAAAACATTTCCAGGAAATAAAAAGAAATGAACATAAAGCGCAGGACTAAACTATTTATGACTAATTCTCTTAATTTATTAAACAGCACAAAATATCTAATTTAGCTTAACTTTTAAATAAAGAATCAATCCAGAGAAGTGAAAACGATTTATGAACAAAGAATGAAAGATTGTTAGTGGTGTGCCTAACATGTGATGTTATTGCTTCTGAAATTAAAATTAACTTTTAAAAAAAAAGAAAATAGTCTAAAAAAAAGATTTAAATATGTGGACTTTTTCAAATATTAAACCAAGAAATATCAAGTATTGAGATATATTTAAGAACCCCAGAAATAAGAATCAGTTAAAAAAAAATTGAAATAATTCTGTTCATAATCTCTAGGTGTGGAAATTGTGCAGGTTAAAGCATCAAATTATGGATTCCAACAAAAACAAAAAAATAAATAAAAACATATATATAAAATGAATATAAAATAAAAGTAAATCCACAGGATGATAGTTGAATAAATAAACCATAGTAAAGAGTGGGCAGGTTGTGAACCCTTAAATTCTTTAAGGTTAACTTTGGCGCTCTACCCTGAACTGTAGCGCCTATCACAACCTTGGGGTTTACTATAGAAGAACTTCTATCCTGTTCCACCTAAGGGGCTTGTTCTGGAAATATCCAGAAGTTCTGGGAAGAGAACTTCAGGGAGGTTGGGGCTACTGGATCAATAGGAATCTCCAAATCTTTTGGGATCAGGTATCCCGTCAGCTACCACAAAGTGCAGATTTATGTCACTACGTCAGGTTTTAATCATGCTGAAATTTTTTAGGAAGATGCACCAAATCTGGCCCCCAAAGCACATAGTCTTTAAAAACGTACCTGTTTATAACTGCGTTATCTGCAGGGAGTCGAAACACTCGTGGTTTCGGGTTTCCATCCTGAGGTTTTGGAGTGACTGTCCCAACCTCAACAAAGCCGAACCCCAACTTGTACAGACCATTTACAGCTTCCCCATGCTTGTCAAAACCGGCTGCTATGCCAACTGGGTTTTTAAACTTCAGTCCAAATGCTTTCACCTCCTATATGGGCAAATAGTCAAATTTTAATATAGCCTTGTTGCATCACAAATGTACATTTTATTAAAAGTTCAACAAGAAGATTAAAAAGTGTTCCAGGCTTACTAAGGATGCAGGATCCTGGTAGCGGTTCAGAGGAACAAGGGCCATTCCGATCATCTTGACTGCTAGCACGTGTGCTGTTTCTGGCCCCACAATCCTCTGCAGCAGAGGCATCAGCTGGTTGGCATAGAAACGCTCATCTCCAATGGCAGTGAGGTAAGAGGCAAACAGGAGGCTACCTGAGCCGATGACCTTCAGTGCATCTTTAAGCCGTCTCTGTTGGTGAAAACATAGCAGATGTTCTGGTGATAGAAGCTCCTGAAGATGTCGACAACTGAATGTCACACAAATGACACAACATGAAATGTTTACCACCCAGACCAGTAGACACAAAAAATGAGTCGGCATTCAGTTTTGTTGGTATAAATTTGTCACTATGTATAAATGTTGGGTAGACCTAACTGCAGCAGCAATGTGCTTCCTTAAAAAAATTAGACAGTTTTAAAGAATAAAGCAATGAAACTGACAAATTGTATTGTCTTGGGTTTACTACATTAGTTTTGTCGGAACTAAAGTGCTCATCGCCCACTAAAGTCTTTAGTTTATCATGTCAAAGCGCATGTGCAGGCGAATCGCATTAAACTATACTATTCAAAAAAGATAATTCGGACAATGTACATTAACTTTAACTAAGTATGAAGATTTTATTATGCAAAACTCACCGACCGCTTAAGTTACCCTACTTTGAGGCTACATTATGGCAGAGAAAACCCGTATAAACAACAGTTATCATAACATTTATATCTCTGGAAAATCTAAAATTGTTTATTTTGTCCTCAGTTACCTTTAATTGTCCCGCCATGGAAAATGTTCAGTGCCTCTACAGAGGACATGAACGCCTCACATGTTACACAAAAAACAACTTCCTTATTGTGTTCTCGCGATATTTCACCAAGAGCTCATAACCCGGATGTTGATTTCAGGGTGGTTTTTGTTTGTTTTTTGTGATAATGGAACATTTGTTGCTGCTATTGTGCCATTTGCTATTTTCTTAATGTTTGCAGTAAAAAATAAAATAAAATAAAAACTATCAATCACTGTGTTACAGTTCTAGCTAACAGATGTTTGTATGTATGTACCTTTTTAAATATTTATTGATTTTAACAAGGTGGAAGAGTCAGTAGTGCTTTTGATATGCACCTTAGGAAAATTATGTATATTAATGATTTTGGGCTTCTTTTTTTTTCTTCTTCTTAAATTTTATGTAAATTGCATAAGACTTTACAGTTAAAGAACAATGAAAACAAAATTCTAAAAGGCTTTTTTGATTAGTTTAAACTAAACAGTACAATGGATGTGGATATCCAAATTATTTTCCCATTTCAAGTTTGCAAGATGATCATAGCATATTCTAAGGAGTCCTTTAAAAATATGAATAATAATTTTCTTAATAGTTTTCCTAAGTTTTTTTGAAAAGAATACAGAACATGCCACATTTTAGTTTGCAAATAAGTCCTTTTGAGGCTTTTTCTATTGTATCCAAGACTAGTTCAAATAAAAAAAATGCACAATACACTGACACATGGGTGCACTTCAAGGTAAAATAAATAAATATTCAATTTCTAATAATCAAACCTTTAATTCTCAGTTGCAGTTGCTGAATCCTGAATGCCATTTCAGCAGGTAGAAAAACAACCTTAATATGTTTATAAAATCACCATGAGCTTTAACAAATTCTAACGTTTTAAAATTGAATTCAATGTCAACTAAAACATACCACAGTAGAACAAATTTCTTTTTATTATTTAACCTGTGTAACTTTTTTTTTTTTACTTTTGTCATCACTTTATTAAACTGAGGTTGATTGCATAACACTGATAAGCGATCATTGAAATCTCATGAAAAGATCTAAACAATATAATTTCATGTCTTCTGTTGTTTAAAGTTAATTAATTAAAAGAAAAAGCTTCCCCTATTCATCATGATTCAGAAATTAATTTACTTTTTAGCCAATTTGGAGAAAAACAACAAGTGTTTTGAAGGAAACCCTGAATCCCATTTTGGAGCCAGAAGTGATTCCTTTACTTTGCATCTTGTTTGATTGTCTGAAGTGATTTTCCTAAAGTATTTAGAACAGATGCAGAGGACTTTTTTTTCTTCAAGGAAATTCTCTCATTTTCACGTCATAGACTGAAGTGACCGTGCTCAGCTGCTGGTTCAGTTTCAGCACTTTGTGCGTTTGCTCTGCACGTCGCATCAACAATGGCCATGCTGTTCTGGACCTCCATCTTTTTGTGGATTTCTATTAGAAGTCTGTCTTCGGGTGAAACATTAATAGCCTGTCCACACCAGGAGCAACCAGCATCATGTGAATTCATTTCAAGACATCTCTGTTTGGAGTTTGTTGTGGAACCAAAGACCTGGTCCCAGGCCAGGAGCAGCTGTGAAGAAAGAGGAGGGAAGCTCCTGCAGGAATTGAGCAGCCCAGCAAAGGTTTTCCTAACCAGCATTATCCAAGAAAGAAGGTTCAGTAACATGACATGGTGGATGGGAAAAAGGGTACGAGTTGAGAACAGAAACCCTGATCTAAGTGAGTAAAATGTGCAGTATTTGTCCTTTTATTGTCGTAAAATGCTGTTGAATGTGCTTGTTTGCAGAAAAAATAGGGACATTTACTGTTCTTTATTGATTAGATTTGATATGTAAATTACTAGGGTATCAAGTAGAAAATTACACATTTTCATGTAAGTTACATATTTCTATTTTTAAATGTTGTCAAATATTCTTGATGGAATAGCAAAGTCTGTGGCTTGTAGCTAAGCAAGAATATGTTTTATTTAAAATCAACACATTCACAAATGAAAAAAATTACCATTTAGTAAATAGAAAAAAGGTTTGTTTATTGTGCAAAACAAGTTGAATTTCTGTCATGTTTGTTGACATAAAACACCATGCATTTTTTACTGATAAAGCAAACAGCAATTTAGCCTTTCTGCATCTTTAGGGCGAGGTCATGTCATTTGTTTAGCACAATTTAAGGAGCAAATTGTTTTGCATATGCAAACAATTTTTAACAAGCATTTAAACAAAGGAAGTAAAAAGAAAGGAAAAAAACAGGAATAACATCCATAAATCAAAACGGAAGTACAGTCTTTTTTTTTGGTAAAATTAAACTACTGACCTGAAAAGCAGGTCTAAAGCCCTTCTCATTCATGCCAGATGATGGGGATTTTTCCATGGATGCATGTGGATACATAAAGCTAAATCCTCTCAAGATGCTGTCATCTGACTGCAGTGAGGCTCGGGGCTACCTCTGCACCCACCGTATGTAAAACTGAGGCTCTGATCTTTTATATTCTAACATTACATCTTTGCAATGAGTTTAAAAGTTACTCTTTATTGTTTAAAGGTGTAAGCTCCCCAACAAGCACAAAGGTAAAATCATCATAATATAAAAACACTTGCCTCTGTTTGTCACTAAGGAACAGCTTGTGGTATTTTGGAGTTTCCATTTTTTACTTGTTCTCTTTGTAGAAAACATTTCCATCCAGTCATGCGAGCAGACCTCGTAAGTGAGACTTTGTGACCCTCATTGTAAACTGTTGCATCTTTTTTTTGTTGTTGTTCTTCTAAACACTCACATGCTTTGATTCCAGGACTCAAAAGAAGTTTTTTAAGTAACATGGCTTCAAATATTGGAAACCTTTCTGAGCTATTAAGAGTAAGCAAATATTACAGTTAATTAAGAAGAGAACGTAATAGTGTGTAAAAGCACATTTTGTTTGATCATCTACATCAACATAATTGCAGTTTTTCTTGCGTAGAATGCAGTGAAAGAACTTCAAAGAATGGAGATGACAGCAGGCGAACCCACAAATGACAATCGGGTTCGCACGCCTCCTTTTTCCTTCCACAAAAAAAAGCAATTGATGCCATTTCATTTTGTCAGTTAAGTTAAAAAAATGTCTGTGGTTTGTCCCTTTATAGGAAGCGTTCCTTGAGAATTTGTTAGCTGGCGCAAAAGAAGCCCAAACACTAGCACCAGCTAGTGTACCAGATCCAGATAAACTAGACACCATCATTAACTGCAGCTTTGCCATTTTGGGTCTTTCACTGAAAAAATGTGACTTGGACACCAACCCAAACCCTCCAGTAAGTTGATGGAAATGAACTATGACATCAATGGGTGACATTCTGCTGGTTGGATATTCTTGGTCACATGGTGTCACCTTTGTCCTTGTTTTTCCAGTCTTTGGTTGAGAAGGTCTTTGAGATTATTGGGATAGTTTCCTTGCTTAGACTTCAAGACAATCCAGATTTCGGTCAAATTGTCATCAAGCAACAATCAGGCAACATCTATCAGAAAGCGTATGTATTTATTGACTCTTCTCCATGCTGTTCTGCTCTTGCTGGTATGTAACGGTTTGGTTTCCAACACCATCAGCTTCAAATCTCAAGACCTCGATAATGCAGTGCTGGGTTCGGAGGAGAGTGGGGAGTACATTAAGCTCCCCTCATTTTCAGCGCTTTCTTCACAGCTTGCAGATTACAATACAGTCACCACGCAGGTATGTTTGGATTTCCAACATCTATATATGTATGTAAATGTATGTACATTTTTTAAACCTATGCCTCTTCCGTCTTAGATGACCATAATGTCGAGTAATCCTTATGTTTCTGCTGACAACATATCAGGACCTGTTTGCAATTTGCTGCTTACCCACAAAAGCTCACAGATTGAGCTGTCAAACCTGCCAGAGATGATTGAGGTAAATTCCCAAACAGAATGTGGTTAGAATCACAGGGGACTTCTGACCACTGTTGGTGACGCCTTCATAGGCCATGGTGTGCTTTTCATAATAGGTCAATATTCAGGTGCATCCATAAAAGTCTAGATAATGAAGCAAAAGGAAACACATGGCCTTGGAACAATACTTCCATATTTAATGCACTTCATCTGCAACAAAGGCGTTGATTAGAAATGTAATTGAAATTGGACTTTGAGTTTGAACGTAACAAAGAATTTTTGATTACTCATCATTTTATTGTGCTCTATTGTTTCTTTTTGTTTTAGACACAAGTTAAAATTTACTTTAGGGGTTTATCCTGTAATTCGGTTGAGTAAAAAGTTATAATAACAAATGTTTATAAAGATTAGTAACATGTTTATGGCACTATTTTCCAAATTACTCCCAATACTTGACAGTTTTTGTAGAAGAAACTTTAGTAAGAATAAACTTAGCTAAAATTCCAACAAAACCTTTTTAATTTTTTCATGATCAAACTTTTGCTGAGTAAATTTATTTCAGCTCAAAATAAGCAGAAAGAGCAGGAAAAAAATAGAAAAAACTTCATCCTTTTATTCAAACTTTCATTTTTACATCAAGAAAGACAGTAGTGGCACTTTTACATCACAACAATTCACTGATTTGTTACAAAAGTAAAATCTAAATTGGAAGAGATTGATGCTGATGCAGAAGAATTTGAAAAAGCAAAACGAGTCACTCAAAGAAATATCAACATCCCTAAATGCATGTTTTACAACCTAAAAAGTCAAACTCAACAAACCCAATCAACGTTTTCTCTTTATCATTAAAAGGTAAACTTGAGTCCATTACCTGGGCTGTTTTGAATGCTGTTTTTGTTTTTTGTTCCAACAAAGCTGGAACATAAATATGCCAGAACTAGCAGAAAAGCTTAATTACATCTGTAGTCTTAAGGGAGGTATAAACAAAAGAAACATACAGACATTGGGCAGATTGAATTATTTACACTTGATCATTTACATTAAAAACAATCACTCTAAAACACACAAAAAACTCTTGAACTCATGCATCTGAAAAATCCTTTTAACACATCTGGTTTGTTTTTAACCACTGCTTTAATTGTAATTGATAAATGGATGAAGTTAGATTAGATCTCGCAGGAATAAAACAAAATACAAGTTTTAGGTTTGGTACTGTTTCAGGATTCCAGCAAACTAAAGTATTTTTTATTCATGTAGTGCAGTTCATAAAGTAAACTTGGAGAGCTCTGTGTGTTTCCTCAGATCTTCTTGCGCCGCTTGAACGATTCATCTGTGACAAATAACACGTTCATGTTGGAAAAAGACACCAAATCTGTCATTTCATTCAACATCTCTGACCCAGAGGTGACCGTCATCTTTGACGTGGAGCCTAGCATCAATACGTCCTTTGCTGTCACTTTGTCTTATGACTCACCCCCTAACTCTACTTATTTCACTAACCAAACCATTTTGAACAAAACAGGTAATGTCAGCTTCAACACAATTGCCCTTTGAGCCTCATCTGTCATTTCTGCTGCTCTGTGCACTTGATGTCATATTAAAGGTTGAAATATTTCTGCTTTAGGAGGCTATCGCTGGATGATAACCCCAGAAATGTTTCAGCAGAAACTTGGGGTCTGGTATGTTGACACGAGGCTTAATTCGATACAGGAGTCGGGCGTGACGGTGTCAGTGACCTCTCACATTAGCAAGTGTGTGTATTGGGACACGGTAAAGCTGGAATGGAGCACCGCTGGCTGCAGGGTTGGTGGACACAAACCTATCAACTAAATATGAGCTGCCTTGGCACAGTGGCACTAGTGGTTTGATGGCTCATCTGTGTTCATCTCAGGTGGGACAAAAGACAAGCCCAGTGCTCACACACTGCATGTGTAACCACCTGACCCTCTTTGGGAGCTCCTTCTTTGTGATGCCAAACCAGGTGGACATTTCCCGCACGGCGGAGCTGTTCGCCACCGTGAATGAGAATTATGTGGTGCTGGCCCTGTTGTGCACCTTCTTCAGCCTCTACCTGATCACACTGCTGTGGGCCGGCTACGCAGACCGCAGGGCACGCTCTAAGGTCAGGCTGGGTTCCTATTAACAAGCATTTGTTGATGTGCTTCACATTCTTATTGCTGTTGAGGGTATAAGGATTCAACTCAATTAGACAATAGAAATTCAGTAGCTACCTAAGGACATAGGGTGTATATTTGACCAACATTCTAGATTGAGTGAAGATAAATAATAAACCAATTTTGCTATTGATTTTCAAATGGCTTCATGTTTTATGTTGCCCTCTTAGAGGAAGATGACTCTGCTGGAGGACAACCACCCAGGTGCTCAGTACAACTACCTGGTTTGTGTCCAAACAGGGCATCGCAAAAATGCAGGAACTTCAGCAAACGTAGGAGTTTCTTTTTTCCATCTTTACTACTTTTTTTTTTTTTTTTTACAATGTTTGCTTTTTTGTCATTAAATCTGGGAGCAACCAAAACATGTTGTATACATCTGGAATAGCTTCCTATGAATTACATTCTAAAGCTGTTTTTTAAGCATTTGGGGACTGATGAGATCAATGGATGAGGTTCAAATCAGCATGCATTGTTTGTGTTTTATTGTTTGATCAGGTTCACGCTTTAGCGACTGGATAGCTGGGTTGGTTAAGTGCAGGACTGGCACACAAGAAATCAGGGTTTGGTTACCAGGGGGCGCAATGAGCTTCATCCATTGTGGGTCCTTGGGCAAGACCCTTTGCACTACTGCCTAACTCTGTAGCCACAAGAGGACCCGAGTCTGCATCTGTTTATGCTGGTCCCCCGCTCAGATAAAATACAGCGTTGTGTCAGGAAGGGCATCCAGCATAAAAATCTCTGCCAAACCACCTGTATGAAGCAGTGAAAGCTACTTCGCTGTGTTGATCTCTGAAAGGTGAACATCATCAGGTTCACACTTTGTTGGTTCACGTGATGCTGTAGTTATTTGTAGATAGGTAGAATATCAAGCTGCATTAAAACTGATGTTAAGAACATACATTTGATTCTGGTAAATGGCGTATACTTTTTTGAGCTTTACTACTTTTCCTTTTTCAGAAGGCCCCAAAGCGCTTTACAGTCACAGTCCCATTCACCTATGTACACACACATTCACACACTGATGCCGGCTCCGCCGCCATAAACTCCAGCCAATCTATAACCACCAGGAGCAATATGGGGTTCAGTGTCTTGCCTAAAGACACTTTGACACATGGGCTGGAACTGAACCTGAGGCAGGAACTGAGGTTGACCACTCTACCGCTGCACCCATTTGGAACACATGTTATACTAAAAATGCATTGAGATCCGACATTTTTTTCTTTAATTTTAAAATTACATGATTTGTTTTTTTGATTTTTGTTTTGCTATAATGATTACATTTCCTGCTTTTTTGACTCATTTTTTTGGCCAACTTTATCTTTTTTTTTAATATTTACATTAAAAGTCAACGTATTTTAAAAAATTTCAGCTACATTTATTGGATTTCTTTGCTAATAGTCAAAGTCATTTAGTTATTTTATTTGTTTTTCTATGGAATATATAATTTGCTATCTTATTATAGTTTTTGCATTCTGCAGCCATAACATTCTTTTTCTTATGTTTTGGAATTAATGACACATTTCTGTTTGAAAGTACTTACCAACACTTTATTCTGCATATGCAGAGCTATAAGCACTTTCTGTCTGCACACACGTTGTTGGTTGCTGATATTTGCCTTTAGAGTCGTGTTGTCCGCGTTGTCCTGCAGGTCACACTGAAGTTGGTTGGCTCAGACGCAGAGAGCAGCATCCACCACCTGACCGATCCCGACAAGCCAGTGCTTGAGAGAGGGTCCTGCGACATGTTTCTCTTGTCCACACCTTTCCCTCTGGGGGAAGTACGACACCTGCGGCTGCAGCACGACAACTCTGGAGGACACCCATCATGGTACTGAATGTCTTCAAACATCTCAAGGAAGCACGCCAAAAGTGTAGCCGTAGCATCTTGTAGAAAAATGTATATGTCTACATTTGGAGAATATATAGGTGCTGTGCTGTGATGTAAATAATCTGCCAAATAAAGAACTCAGATACAGTTAGTTCAACATTCAAAACAGATGCTGTATTTTCATTGTATTCTTCAGTAGTATGGGTGGTTTCAGGGAATGGATGCAGGCACTCTACAATAGTCTGAAAATTAAAAGCACAGATTTATGTTTATCAGTCATCGTTCTATGGTAAATGTTTAGTTCTGTTCTGAATTCCCATAATCTCAAGGTATGTCAAGAAGGTGATCATACAGGACCTCCAAACCCATCAAGTGTTTCACTTCTTCTGCGACTGCTGGCTGAGTTCTGATCGAGGGGACGGCATGACCAAGAAAACCTTCAATGCAGCAAAGAACAACGAGATTGCCAGCTTCAGGTTAGCGTCACGCGTCTTTTCACTCATTAGGCAAACAGTTTCAGCTCTTGGAAAAGCCAGTTATCCAATGATTCCTCATTTTGCATGTTTTATTCTTTTTAGAAACATCTTCCAGACAAGAACACTAACAGGTTTTAGGGACGAACACATCTGGGTGTCCATCTGGGATCCACCCTCACGCAGCCCCTTCACGCGGGCACAGAGAGTGTCCTGCTGCATGTCCCTGCTCCTGTGCACCATGGCCATCAACATCGCCTTCTGGAACATTCCTGAAGATCTCAATTCACCAGAACTCTTCTCATTAGGTGACTGCTTCTCATTTATTGAACTGCATCACCTTGGGGGCTGACTTTTATTTAAGAAGGGCATTGCAAAATGCACACATGAATGTGCCAGTAAGATATGAAGGCATAAAAATAGATTAACAATTGAGAACTGGTAAATTAGAAGCTTGGCAAACACATGAAATGACATTCTGACCCAGCAGTCAACCTCAAAGAATGATATCAGGCTGTGCCATCATCCATCTGGGAGGGTTCTACCTCAGGATCATCTGCTGTAGGTTTAAGAGTGCAAGCAGATCATTGGGGTCTCCCTATGGAAACTCTCCCAACAGTCTGTGTTTCTTTGAGTTTTATCTACAACACAGATGTTTTCCAGCATCCAAGTAACCCCTTCCCCTCTTTGTCTTCTCTCATACCCCCCAGTTCTAAAAACATGAGCTGCTAATCAGCCTAGAAACGGAAAAACACAAAACAAACAACGTATTAAACCTTAATGATTATTATTACCAAATGGAGATCAGAAAAAGTGAAGATCTAGAGGTGGAGAGTAAAAGGGAATGATTAGGCAGACATGCCTAATGGAACAGAAGCCAGGACAGAACAAACTCCCACCACATGGTTTAGGACAGGGGTCTGCAACCTTTAACACACAAAGAGCCGTTTCGACCCGGTTTCCATGGAAAAGCCAACACTGGGAGCCACAAACACCGGTAACATCCAAAGTCTACAAGCCAAATCTGGACTCTACCAGCCAAACATTTCTCAGGAAAACAGTTTGTGTCTTACAAAGTAAAACAGTTATTCCCTTCATTTATGAGTTTGAGTCCCGTGTCAGAGATGATGAACAATGTCTCAATGTCAAAGGTTTTTCCTCCATTGGAGGGTGGGCGGGTGTTAATTTAGAGCCCTGATTATATTTATAGTTTTATTTTAATATTTCGAGAAGTTAAAAACTTTGACTTAATAAGAAGACATGATCCATGTTTTTGAGACAAATAACACACACTTCAATTTATAACACTGAATTTATGTTACCAAGCCACGCAGAGCCGCAACATAAGGATGAAAGAGCCGCATGCGGCTCCGGAGCCGCAGGTTGGCGACCCCTGGTTTAGGAGGTCTCCACAAGAAAAAGATGTGGAAACAGAGAAGGTTTAGCACACCACCTAAAACTATGTACACAACAGGCCTGCACAAGGATGCGCTAAACGTGGGTTCTTGAGCACACTTTATAAACAGGGAGGGATTTCTTTTAATTTTCCAACTGTTTACAAGCGCATGTCCTCCACCTACAGTTGGAAGAGGTTATGTGTAAAATGTTTCGGTGGTGCAAATGTCACGATTTAGCTACAAAACGGAAGCAGCGGATATGGGTCACCATCATGTCAGGAGAGTGGCCTTGGTTTATCTTTTTTTAACGAACTCAAACATCATCAAGCTTGTCGCCTTGTCAGAAACATGTGATAGAAAAATGTATATGAGTTAACATTCACCAGATACACCAAATTAATACATCATACGTCAAAGTTCTGCCTGGTTTAACTGGCAATGCGCATTCGTTGGCCGCGTGTTTTTGCAAAAACTAAGTTTGAGCACGAGAGTTTTGCACCCAGGAACCTAAAACACGCATGTACGTGAGTTTACACAGACTTTTTTATTGGAAGTGGCCATTTGAATCCGTTGTTATGCGGATCTGGACCTGTTTTAATCTGTCTCATGGAGGCATTCTCTCCCATGTCCAGGTTCTTTGCAAATAACTCAGCAGGACTTCATGGTGGCAGTGGAAAGTGCTGCCCTCATGTTCCCAATCAACATTCTCATCATCACCATCTTCAGAAGCATCCGACCCCGCGTGGTTTCTACTTCTAAAAAGGATGATGGCACAGAGAAAGCAAGAGCGTCCGCAATCAGTGTACCAACAATCCTGAAGGTGAGCTTTGCTTCTCCATACTTTTAATTACTGTTATATGATCTAATTGATCTATATATATGATCTAATTCTGCTCACAGGAAATTGAGGAGGTCCTTTACTTGTTGAGCATGAGTCAGAGAAACAAAGTGGTAGGATTGGTTGGGCTGGAGTCTGCTGCAGACCTCAGCCCTGCCTTGCAAAAGGTGCATGACTTAATCAACTACATGCAAGGTAGACTATTTATTTGTTTTGATAAATAAATATAATATTCATAAAAAAACAGACACCCTTGTTGTGGTTTAGAAAAATGTTTAAAGGTTTGCTTTTGCAGTACAGGAATGATGCATTCATGTTTCCTAACTCTTGAAACTTCACTTTTCTTTAAATGCTCCTTTTGGGGGTGTTAACAATGGTGTTCAAAGAGGGAAAATACAAGCTTATCTCTAAATAACATTGCCACAGGTGAAAGTCTGAGTGACAACCACTTGGTGTACTGCAGCAAGTTCCTCCTGGCTGCTCTCTGCCACCTCCTCATGTGTCTGGAGAAGCTGGATGGAAAACACTTCCCAAGTCTGCAGGATTACCAGAACGCCCTCAGCAGCACCAACCTGCTTGTTCGCAAGGCGGAGATGGTCGTCAGCAGCCACCTGGCCAACTGGTAGGCTCTCACACGTACACAGATTCAACTTTGCTAACCTTAACTCTGATGATTTTTTTTTCATCCTTTCCCCATTTTCTCTTGTTCTTTCACAATTCTTCTGCAGCCCACCTCCAGTGAGGAGGAAGAAGAAGGAGTCCACAGGCTTCCGCCTGCCCTGGTGGTGTGTGTTCATAGGCTGGTTCCTGCTGCTGTCCATCAGTGCAATGTCCACCTACTTCACCCTGCTGTACGGTTTTGAGTACGGAAGAGAGAAGTCCATAAAGTGGGCGATGACTTTGGGCCTGTCACTGTT
Organism: Adrianichthys oophorus; assembly: GCA_036245035.1. Taxonomy (NCBI): domain Eukaryota; kingdom Metazoa; phylum Chordata; class Actinopteri; order Beloniformes; family Adrianichthyidae; genus Adrianichthys; species Adrianichthys oophorus. The sequence continues at coordinate 10,739,466 of BSAI01000104.1, forward strand.
TGAGAGCATTTTCATTTTGCAGCCTCTGAAGGTGAGACTGAAACAACAAAGCGAGTCCTTTCCATTGTGGAGTTCTCCGCTGAGACTTGCGTTTGTTCACAGGTGATAGGGGTTGCAGTGGTTTTTGCCCTGCTGCTAAAACCAGTGGCTTTGGAGGAGACTGAGGAAGCAGAACAAGTTCTGTCAGGTGATGAAAACATCGAGTTGGTTTCCTGTCATGACTTTTTTTTGTTGTTGTTTTTGCATGTTTTTGTGCACAGATCACTAATGGATAATGTTGTTACACATAATGCAAGAGAGCTGAAGTTCTTGCATCCTTTACTGCTATCTTTATATTGTATATAGCCTTTATTTTGACAAACCTGAAACAGAAATCACTTCAAGTACAACTGATTAAAGCATTATTATTTCTGACGATAGTTTTGCTTAAAAATATAAGATTTTATGTGACAAAAATGAAAAAGAAAAGTCTAGGGATGAACTTTTCTACTTTTAAACAAACTTTAGATTACAGCTCAGTTTTATTTAGCACACAAATGATTTACTGATGCTGAAGTTATCCTTTCAGTCCATTCTAGCCTTGTGTAATCAAGCTCATTACACAGCAAAAATGTTGTGCCTCAGGGGGGTCCCTTAAGCGAAATCTCTCTTGCTTGCATTGTTGTGCCCCTCCTTAAAGTCTAAATGGGGCAGAATGTGTGTCTAACTGCAGTGTGCTCTCCGTCAAACAGCGCAACAAGAGCGGTGCAGAAAATACACTGGCAGGGAGTCGCTGTGAAGTGTGGCGCCGCATGGACCTTCTTCCCCATGAAAACCACCACTGCACCTATCTTCAATATTTGCACTTTTTGAAGAATTTATTTACTACATAATTTGGTGTTTAAACATCTACAAAATTTCAATTTTTTGTGTGTGGGGAACAGTTATTGTCTAATGTAAAGTAATGCTATTCAACGTAAGTAACTATAATGGAGTCTGAAGCTTTTAGATGTTCAATTTCCATTAAAAAAATATTGCTACCTTTTTCTTAGGAGCTGAAAACAAATAAAAAATTGCCAGTTCTCATGAGTTTACGGGACATTCATGGTTAGTTGTAAGTGAAATAATAGTTTAGCCAAAGAAAGTATATTTTAATGTAGATCTTAACTGACAGCTTGAATTTAGGTTCAATTAGGTCATTGAAAAGGAGATAAATTAAAAAGGGGAAATGCTGACACAAGCTGCACAGCAAGAAGTCTCCAGTTCAAGAACTAGCTGGGACTTTTCTGTGTAGAGTTTGAAAGTTCCCCTCTTGCATGTGTGGGTTTCCTCCTGGGACTCTATGGAAGCAAATGTGACTCATAATTCAAAATAAAAGTCAATACCGGAAATGCTTTTTCATTTTCAAAATACAGCTGCCTCCGTTGACTCAAAAATAAAATGACAACTCAATCCGCCTAATGGATTTTAATTTCTTCTTCAACACTGCTCATTCTGTCACTTAATTAAAATTATAAAGAAAAGGACATTTGACATTTCATTTTCAAAAAGTTCTCTAGC
>BSAI01000104.1:10741404-10781122 GCA_036245035.1 Adrianichthys oophorus
GCTAGAGAACTTTTTGAAAATGAAATGTCAAATGTCCTTTTCTTTATCATTTTAATTAAGTGACAGAATGAGCAGTGTTGACGAAGAAAAAGAAAAAGCTATTAGGCAGATTGAGTTGTCATTTTATTTTTGAGTCAACGGAGGCAGCTGTATTTTGAACATGAAAAAGCATTTCCGTTATTGACTTTTATTTTGAATTATGAGTCACATTTCCACACAGCTTCCATAGGACTCCAGCGTCCTCCCACAGTCCAACAACATGCTTCATAGGTGAATTAATGATGCTAAATTCTCCCTAGGTGTGAATGTGAGTGTGTGTGGTTGTGGGCCTGCAACACTCTGGTAACCTGTCCAAGGTGTACCCTGTCTTTGCCCTGGAGCCCTGTAAGCCTGGAGCCCGAGAGGGATAAAACAGGTTTAGGAAATGGAAATGCTAACATTTTGTTTCATCTTGGAGATGACAAAATTATTTCACTTTTGCCATCAATACACAAATTCCCCCACTTTCAAAGCTTTGTAATTTGCATTATTGGAGGTTTCCTACTGCATCACAGGGAGCGACAACCAACCACAGTCTGTGAATTGAAAGCAAACTTTGTAATGCTGGCTAAAACGGTGAACTTATGTAATTGCACATGAGAGCTAATGGTTAATTGACCACTTTTTTTCCTTCACATTTTGCTTCCGTCACTGTGATACATGCTGAAAGTGCACGCTAAACCTTTACATGATTCATGGCTGCTTCTTTAGGAGTCAGTCTGCCACCCTTTGAATGATTCATGCCGCAGGTCGAACTACTTTCAAGTCTGTTCTTCTATTTTCAAACGCCTCATGTGTGCTCCCCTGTGCTCTTATTTTAATCATAAGGGATATTCTGGTTTTATTTCTTGTTACTATCTCTCTGGAGTCTTAATAAAATGAACTTTCAGCATCGTGATGTTTGTTTGCTCTGTGGATTTTTATTGCAAGCTGTTAGAAGGACTTAATGAGCAAGTGAACAAGACTTAGAATTACTGATTGACACCACTAGAGTCTGCATCATTGGTATTGGAAAATTATTTGGACAGTGTGACCAGATAGTAGCATGGAGGAGGCAAATGATCAGAACTGAGAGGATTGTAAAACCAGAAGGCAACAGAACGGATAAAGATGACCACAACTGCCTTGCAATGCAGCTGGCAAATGGGAACTATGAGGAGGCCACAAGGAAAGTAGCACAGAAGGAAGGCAAATCCTGAGAAGTCAGCTGAATGGCATGAACAATGTCCAGGCTATCAACAGCTATGCCCAGCAGGTCATCAAAAACACAAATACCTACACAGTATGTTCTACCAGAAAATAGAAGCTGAACAAAGATGGACTGAAAGACAGAACAGAGACACTGGCTCAGGAGCAGGCTCTCAGTACAAGATTATTAGAGACCAGGAGCTCCACACCAGGCTGGACTCCAGAGGCAGGCTGTGCAAAGAAGTCCCTGACACACCCAGCAGATAACAAGATGTTAAGATACTAGCAGGCAGGATGTAGAACTCCATAACCAATGGATGACAGTGTACAAAAACATGTGTATGGATGGAGTGTGGAAGCTGATTTACTGTGGCGACCCCTGATGTGCTGAAAAGTGAACAACAATGGTCATCCCACCACTGCGGGGTTTTACCTCCTACCATCAAGAAGAAGATATCGCACTATTAAGGGTACGACATCGCGCCATGCTAGAAGCTTCTTCCCTCAGGCTGTGAGGTCCCTGAACAAAGCAAAGAAAGAAGAGGAATGCATTGTATTTGACTGCATTTAAAGTTGTTCCATTACTGCTGCGGTCGGCTGAGCGGCCAATTAATACTGTTTATATCCTTTTACATAATCGGTTTTATCAAATGTTTCTAAACTCATTTAATTATGTTTTTAGTCCACGTCTTGGATGATATCTGCAGTGGTTCAGTGTGATTTAACTATTACAAATGACTAATGAATTGATTGATATAAGATCATAGAACAGCTGAGATGAGCTGGAAAAAATTGTGAAGACAATAAAGGGTGCAAAAACATTTGATCAAACTCATTACCTGTTTCTGATCTTGTTTTTGTTTCAATGGGCCATGAAAATTGGAATGGATGTAACTGACCATTATCACCAAACAGTAAGTACTCTCTCTTTGATTTTACTTTCTAAACACGAACTTCAATATTTCACAAATTCAGTCTAAATGTGGGAAGGTATTGGTGCCAATAGTATTTGAGTGTGCCAGAATCATTCCTGATGATGCCTTGCTTGATCAAGAAGGACCCCTGCTGGCTGCCGCTGCATATTTCAACTAAAAACCATGAAAGGCAAAAGAAAACTGAGACCTGAAACTGCTCCACTTCCAAATAGCCTTTTTATTAAATCGTTATCGCATACAGTGTAGAAAACATGTTTTCTTTTTAAAGACACAGGTTTGTGTCTAAACATGAAGAACACCTCAACAAACTTAAAAACAAGAGAAAGAGCAAATCAAAGCATTGTAGTGACAATATTCTCTTTACATTTTTCATGACACGTCAAGCCTAAAAGCAAACAGCTGAAAAAGTCTCTTTTGACGCCTCCAGAAACTGCTGATTCATTCTGCTCGAGGATAGCTTCCGCTTGATCATTAGCCATGCAAGGAGAGCTGGGTGTGGTCGGTCAGGTTATGGCAACTCATGAAAACAAAACCCTCTCACCCACTTTTTCCACTGGCAATAAACATTAACCTTGAGGGATGGAACCGACGCAGTCTTGATCAATGACAAATGTTTGAACCTATACAGAGTCCTTAAATGAGAGACGATCGCTAAGGCAAACACTGTGATGCTCTAACAGTATCAGACCCAGACTGACCCAAAACCTTATCTGATCATTGAGAGGCTTAAACATGAACTGTGTCATTAGAAAGTGCATCTTTTTGGTAGAATTGACATTCAAAGAGAAACAAAATAAAAACTTTTTTTTTTTTTGGATGGGAGTGTATAAAACTGTTGGACAACTTCCTGCTGCACAGGTAAATAAATCTTTAATTGTGTATGTGCTATATTACACATTACTATACAGTTAGATTAATCAATTATCAGTCTGACAACACAGGCTGTTTTTCGAGGAGTCGCATGTACACGCCATGTATTATAAACACAACCTTGATTTTTGAGATGTCCAGAGGGGAACTACAGGTTTCAAATATCTGTTCCACAGAGATGAAGTGCCTGACCACCTGCTGATTGAGTACAGCGGCTTTAGTGAAGCAGAAACTTGACGTTTCTTCTCATAATGGGGCAGCTTGTCTGGCTCGTCTAACGGGTTTGAGACAGAGCTGAGAGTCACAGTGGTGGAGATCACAGCGACATCAGCATGTGCAAAGTAGAATCAAGGCATGTCAAGTCATATCTGTTCACCTCAAACCTCCCCGTCTGCCAGGAAAACAACGGTTTTGAATGTTACTGCGATTAAATGTTCTATGAAGCGATCAGACAGAAACATTTTAAGGAACCCATAAGAGCAGGGCTCAGAACCAATGTGATAGAATGAGAGATTTATTTGACTAAATGTGCCATTTAGAAAAGTAAATGACGGCACTGTGGAAGTACGTACAATTTCTCTAATAGGTGAACAAGGTAAAGATTAGTCAGATATATGAGGTAAGAACACATTTACATTTAAATATCTGTAAAATGACTTCACCGTAAAAGCAGCGTGAAAAACTACCCAAGTCTGATTTTAAGCCCTCAAAACATTTTTTAGGGTGTGTTTGTAAGGACACAAGTCTGCTTGTGTGTGTGTGTGTGTTTGTGTTTAGACCACAGTTATAACACACTTAGGTCTTCTTCTTCAGCTCCTCAAATCTCCGTGTCAAATCGTCAAAGTCAATGTCGTCAGAGGCAGCGGTGTTCCCGCCTAAAGAGGATGTGGGTAGAGTGTCAGGAACAGAGGGGAGTTCTGGTAAAGCGTTGCTGTCAAACTGGCGAGGTGCAGGGCATGGGCCTGGAGAGGTGAAAAGAAGAGACTCAGAACCCAAAAGCTGAGGAAGCTTTCCTTCATCTTTGTGATATAATCCATTTTAACCTCCTGAGACCCTGCATTCTCATACGAGAACACTACATTTGTGCCTCCTAGCACAATGATACTCACTTTTTCAAATCTTAGACCTGTTAGATACATTTAGAAACACTGCCCCTTCATCCTGTGGTGACATCACAGAATTACACCAGTATCAGTAGGAAAGAAAATGTCAGCTAAAGTCTTCTACAAGAGTTCCCAGAAGAAAAATGCCTCAGGTAAAATTGTATCCAAATTTCATGAATGAAACCAATGTTTTTTTGTAAAATATTTTTTCTAGTTTCATTTGGAGTTAAAAATTGACACATTTTATCAGTTGGTTGAAGCTAGAACATAAGCAAAAGTGATGTACTCATACGAGGACTTTTTTTTTTTTGCAAAAACTACTTCCTGTACAAACTCACACTTCAGATATTATGGTTATTAGGTCCTACTTATCTCAAATAGCAATAAGAAATACAAAATGCACATGACACAAAAGCTCGGGTCTCAGGAGGTTAAGATTTAAAAAATAAAATGTGTTGCATCTTTAACTTTAGTGACCAATTTACTTGCTGCATAACTAATAGTTTCCGATGACATTTGCAGCTGTCACTCACCTCTGGCCTGAGAAGGAACAGAAGAGTTTTCCTTAAGATCATCAATCTGAAAATAGAGATTTTATATTAAAAGAATGCATTTGAAGAAATTCCAATGTGAAAAGATAAAAAAGGGGTGATGGCTAATTAAGTTCCCAGAATCTGAAGCAGAAGCTATCAGAAAATAAGTACCTCAGAAAAGTTAAAAATATGGATGTTATTTTGTAACTTTATCTGTGGGTTTCAATTTGTTCTAATGTATGAAGTATAATATGTAATTAATGTGTTGTAAAAGCAGGAACTTTAAACTGCATAAAGAATCCATGCAGAATCCAATTTCTCCAAGACAAATTTAGCTACTTCTGCTTTAGATTTGAAACGGATTCGATTTTCTCTGGCCACATGTTACAGACCCTGTGGGTTCCTAGACAATGGTTGAGCCAAAAAAAACCTTCAGCTAATTTTAAAGATACTTTTGGGTCGACACTGTTCATATGCTCTTTTAAAAGTTAGCAGCTCACTTCCACTTAAATTGGAATATAGTAAATTCTCAGAACATGAATACATTTGATAAATAAACTTAAAAGTATTACATCTTAGGCACTATTAAATAATACACAGAATTAGACAAGTGTGTGGATAAGGCCAGATTTCACAAGTTAAGAAAAAATCCAATTAAGTTAAATAAAAAAAAAAAAACATTTATACACATTCTTCCCTGAATCATTCAGACTCCTTCATCTGCCCATCACTGAATGGAAAGTGCCAGGCATAGATGTGTCGAGCTCAAGAACTTACGGACTCGTATGTGGGGGGAGAAGTGGGCAATTCGGGCGGTGGTCCTGCTCCCATGGGGGGCTGGAATCCACCGTAGGTTCCTACTGCATGGTTAAAATGTTCCTGCAGAAAAAAGCAAAAGAAAAGCATGAGTCAAAAGGAGAGAGGTGTCTAATGTAAACCATTAATTTCCTGCATGTCTTTTTAATCATATTATCATAGACTTCAGACACAAAATAAGAAAGAAAGGTAAAGAGTAGATATAAAAACTTGCATGAGAAGCAAACAGTTCAATATTTAGATATATAGATGCCAAAATAAGATATACTTTTTTTCCACAGAAAATTTAAATGATACAAAAATTGTTTGAGTTTTAAAATCGATTCATGCCAAGATAAATATTAGCAATGATATATGTTTTCTTTAAATTTGTAAAAATGTATCTCTGTTTCATGGATTAAACCAACCATAAGTTAAAAGAACAAAAGTACACTAAATAATTGTAGATTTTTTTTATCCAGGTTGATTCTATTAAAGCAGCAGGTAAAACAATTCTCCATTGAGAAAGCCTCTTGGAGAAGAGGAGAAACGTCTTCAATCGTAAAAGAAAAATCAAGTCCATGTCACTTGTTATTTGTACTACTTCAATACTAAATAAAATTGAAAACAACTCCTTACTGGTCCTTTGGGAGGTGGATAGTTGAAAGCTGTTGGCATAGGCATAGACATGGGCATGGGCATGGGCATGGGCATCTGCATGTGCACAGGAGGAGCAGAGAAACCCCCTCCTCCTCCACCACCTCCAGACTTTCTGTCAGTGTCCACGTTAATGAGGTCTGCCTCCTCTCCAACACACACCTCAGGCTGAACCACGATAATACAACAATGAGTAAACAAGCAGAATCCATTACTTTACTTCTTAAAACGTGTGAAAACTTAGTCTTTAACCTACCCGAACCATGGCATCCGGTTCATATGGCACATTGTAGTTCTTGGCAATCTCTATCAGATAGCGTTCCACTAAGATCTTGGGAGGAGCCTCTACACTCAGTTTGTGCATCAGCTACAAACATAAGAGTATTTTATCACCAAGCACCACATGTCACTTTCAAAAGCTAGCTAACTGGTAGCAAGATCTGTGTCAGTTGTAAACATTGCTTACTCTGTCGTTGACTGTGCCAATCTGGTTTGTTCTGCATAGCTTGCCATACTCCTTGCTATATTTCGCACAGAGCTGCTCAGAGACCTACAAGAAATATTAAGGAGATATTACTGTAGAGACCAACACAACAACCATAAACTTGTCTGATATTGGTGGGAAAAATTGAAGTATTAATTAGAAACGTACTATTTTTAGTTCAGAAACCTCCGACTGAAGTCGAGGAGCTGCCCAGATGAGAGTAGACACCGCCTCCTGTAAACCTGGATCTAGCTCCCTGATGGTGAAAGCCAAGAATTAGAACTGTGACAGTTGCATGATGACTGAATGATGGATTTTTTAAAGTCACAACTATTTACTTCATGGACTGAATGAGGCCAAAGCGAGTAAGCAGGAGGTCACAGTACAGCTCCAGGATCTCCATGGCTTCAACAAGATAGTCCTCTCTGATGATGTGTTCAACACGGATACGGGCTCGTTCATCCTTGCCTGATGACAGGTAATCAGCAATCTCCTTCCTGGCCTTTTGAGCAAGCTCAGCTTTGTGTGTCATTTGTAAATAAAAGGTAGAAGAATAGTTTTATAAAAGGGAAAAACACTGCAACTGACAGAATGGAAGCAAGACTTACTTTTCTTTTTCTCAAGAAGTTTGAGGCGATTAATAACCAGCCGAAGGTTGACTCTTAGTCTTTCTGCTTTAAACCCTCCACCCAACATGATGACAAAATGTCTGTGAACAGAGATGCATGGTAACAACACAAATGAATCTGTGGAGCTCAGAAAAGCCTTAACCCCACCTCTGATCCAGTGACTCATCTTATCATGTGAGCTTCATAGTCACAGCAACAATATGACAGCGCAACGTATGCTCCCTAAACTCACACGTGAAAACAGGGTTTATTAAAAAGTTTTTTTTTTTAAAGACAGACAACTAAACGTCGAGAGGTAGCTTTAGCTCAACGCCAGCCAGCTAATACAGGAAACAAGGTCTCTTCGAAAGTTAGCATGTCAACGGTTAACTTATTTTAATTTTTTATGAAACCATAGATTTGCTATAATTGAGGTTGGGAAGCTAACCCATTCAGAATGCACCGATATTCGAGTTTTATTAAGGTTTGCTTTGTGTTAGCAGTCCTCTATTTCCGCAGCTAGCTTCACTAGCTCTCGTTTTGAACGGCAATTAAACTAACAGAATAACCTCTTTTGAACAAACGTAAAACATTTTAAACATTAGGTAATAAATAAAAGGGGAAAAATGACGAAAACTTACCAGAAAACAGTACTTAACTGGAACGCACTACTTGTTTTAGATTTCACTCGGTGTTTTGTTGCCCAATTCACTTCCGTGTAAATGTGACGTGACGTCATGGGACTTTTTTTGGAGGGGTGGAGTCACATCAGTCAAACGCAAAGGTTAAACAGCAGGTGAGACACAGGGCAAACAAAACGACCGAAACATTTTTGAAATAATCTGCTCAATAATCGATGTTAGAAAATACCATTTGGATTGAGACATAGTAGGATAATTTATTATAAAAACGACCAAATCCCATCACAGTGGACAACACACATGATGCAGCAAAACACGATCAAACCAAATACAGTCTAATGTGTGGAAACACTTTGAATTTTGCAGACATGTAACCATACCGTGGTGGAATATTCCTTTTTTATTATTTTGATGGGGAAAAACAACAATGGGCTGAACTTAAACTTAAATGTGAATGGATTTAACATTCATTCTTGTTTCCTAGTTTGTTCACAAATTTAATTTTCAATTGATTGTTTCGCAAGAAATACAATCTGGAAAACTTCACCTGCACTGTTCAGAGCCAGGCATTTATCTCAGAGTCAATGTGGTTGAAGCTTTGGCTAAAGATGTCCTGGATTGATTCTAGGTCATCTTATTAGGTCAAAAATGCCTAATATTGTTTTATCTGATATATAAACAGTACTTTTTAAATAAATTCTTCTTTCGTATTTTGACCTCTTGTTGGTTTTCACTTTTGATGTTCTTGAACATTCATGAGATAAAAAAAAATTTCTGACTTGAACATTGAACGGAACTTCAACAGCAACAACGGTTTCATTGTTGGAAAATCAAACTTTAAGACATCATTAAGGGGCAAAAGTCCCCATTTTTAACATTTAGCACAAAAAAATAATATTAAGAGGTCCATAGCTAAGTCAAGGATTGAAAAAAAACAACACAAGGAGAAACATTTTTAGAACATCACGTTTATTATACTGCAACTTTAAAATAAAAAATATATATGTATAAAGTTGATCATCAATAAAGAAAACATTGACTACAACTTGAGTTTGCCAACAGACACTTCTTTATGTTTCTTCTTCTTCTCAGACCTTTCCTTTGTATTTTTGATCTGACTTTTGACCTGGTCCTGCAGCTGAGAGAAGAAGGCTTGAGATGAGCGCAAAGCCTTGTCTTTCCCCTCATCCTGAAAGTAAAGAGATCTGTGTTAGATGAGCCACTTTTGAGAAGGAATGTGCTGGTAAAGAGTGATGTCATGTTTGTTTGGGCATTACAGCTTGAGACACGAGTCACACAGCAAAAAAGCCTAAAATAGATCTGTGTGGCATCTGTGTTAGTCAGCTTCCTTATCATCTCAGTTTTTCTTCTTCTACCACTGAGAACTCCGACAACGTCACACTGAACACTATCAGACTGTTGAGAATAAAATACCTACCTTAAGTATGGTCGCCTTGCCTCCTTTTGTGACTTTTCTCAAGTTTTCAGCAACCTGGGTTTTAGAAATCTTCTTGTTTTCTCCAGTTTTGCTGGCTTCTTTGAGTTTTTGCCTCTTTTCCTTTTCCTTAATCTTTAGACGTTTCACCTTCTTTTTATGCCGTCTCTCACGCTTCTTGTCTGTTGTCGTTCTCTCAACATCTCCAAGTATATCACCTGATTTGTTCTTCTCCTGCAAAAAGAAGAAAAAAAGACTGTTATTAGACAAACTTTGCAAATATATACTAACATTAAGACAACTTTTTAAAGGTAAACCTTTATTTCTTCTGGCGCGAGCAGCGTAGCGTCACTAGTGCTGACTGGAGCCACCTCCTCCATGGTAATGGATGGCAAGTTGGACACCACTTTAACCTCAGGAACGGGCTGTACAAATACACATTTATCAGTTACTGCATGAGCTGCACTCCCTTTTAATTTAATTATGTTAATTTGAAGCATTCAGAGATTTCATTAACTTCTATGATTAAAAAAGACTTAAATGTCAGCTTTTTTCAGCTCATTTGGTGGCAACAGAACGAGATCTTCAGAACATGCTGATCATTGACAGACTTCCTGCTTTTTAGGTGCTTTTTTCACTCCAATCTAAACTTACAGGCTTTGGTGTGAAGTGAAAGTTGGAGAGAGCATCTAACTTTAAGAAGAATGTGTCCATGAGCTTTTGAATTTCTACATGAGCTGGGTTCTCCTCCTTTTCAGTGTTTTTCTGGAAGACAAAAATAAATGTCAATGCTTTAGATGCTGCAAAGGCGATCATATTAAAGAAGCAACAACACCGGAATCAAACCTCAAACCTGAGTCTGTTTGATGTATTCCTGCTCGTAGATTTCTGCTAGACTCTGCTTGCTCTTCTCGTGGTCCAGAGTTAACCTCTTCTTGTACTCAAACACCTCCTCTTTGGGTTTCTCTTTCCGGACCACATCATCAAACGCCTTAAAGAAAAACAAAATTATAAATCGTCTTCTGAACATTTGGAAAGTTCTGCTTAACGTGACTAACCTGATCTTTGATCCTCTGTTTGATGATGTCCTCCAGCTGTAGTGTGGTTTCCTCTGTAATGGCAGGAGCTGAAAAACACAATATGTGGTTAGAAACAGATCTAAAAAAACATGGAAACTACCAACAAATATTAAACACACAGTGCTAATCGAAACAGTATACAAGACCAACAACTGAATGCTCATTCACCTGCCCTGGAGGCTTGTTCAAACTCCACATCTTCCTCCAACATGCTGTTCTCTGGGCGGGTCTGTGCCGTCACCTCTCCCAGCAGCTGCCACGGCTTCTCCGCCAGAGCCGCTTTCTCCAGCTCTTCAATCTTCTGGGACATCTTTCAAACAAAACCATAAAAGAAAAAACACAAGCAAACATACAACCTGAAGGGACTGCGAGTTTGCAATAGCAGCAGCAGCAGATACAGAGTGTGAAACAAAGGACATGTGCTGCAGTTCTCATGGTGCTAAGAGACAAACAGGAGAAACAAGCATTCTCAAAAAAAATGATCAGATAACTGCTTGTGAGCATTTTTAGTCCAGATTTATCTCTGAAAGTTTCCAATATAGAATCCACAGCATCAAACTGCTGCTTAGTTTGAATTTCAATTTAAAATGATGAACAAAATGTTAAAGTAAATGTCTGTAAGAGTTCGTTTTGGACATTTAGGCTCCACTAACTGTTCTGGGACCATCATAAAAGGAAAGTACACTCATGACAATTCATTCTCATGTACTATTGTTTATTCTAGATTATTTACGATATCTGCAAGATGTTGGGTGCAGGATGAGAAAATTCATTCTCTGCAATCTCAGTTTCTTTTCACAAAACAGATTTTTTTTTTTTCTCACGATGTTCTGAAAATCTATACAAGAGGTGATATGAAACATGTGGCTTTAAATACATAAACACCCTTTAAGTCACAAAAAACCCCAACTGTAAATGTTTTCTAAGCAACTTCTTTCCTGAAATATTTAATATTTATAAATACAACTTTTATTAAGGGAAACCTAACCAGTAACTTGCTAGTTACCTTTTCTTGTCGTTTCTCAAATGAAGACTTTAGCTCAACCTTTTCATGGCTGGTAGTTTTGCCTCCTAAAACCTCCTCTATGTCCTCGCCCTCAGTGTCTTCATCTTCTGACAGATCAAAGGTCACTTTCTTCTGCCATGCTTTGGAGTGTGTTTTCTGGTTCTCCCTGGAAAAGGGGTGAAACCAAACAAATAACCTGGAATAAACCAAAAAACGTCTCCCACGCATCCATGTGTGTTGTGGAACTTGGATCGCACTTACTCATCGTTGCTCTTCTCTTCAGCGTCATCTTCGCTATCAACTTCTTCACTGTCTTCTTCCTGGCTGTCATCCATGTCGTCATCGTCTCCATCTGACTGCTTCTTATCTGGTTCACTGTCCAGTGCATCAAAGAAGTCCTTGTACTTGAGATCTCTTGAACTCTTTCCCTGTTAGCACAAACAGCTAGCATCAGTCATTGTAAATCTAGGACGAAGGAGAATCTGCAAACATCAGCCAAGAAAGACGACTTAAAACAAGCCAAAACACATACTGTCTTTTTCTTTTGCTTTTTTGAGGACATGATTTCATCCAAGTTGATTTCATCATCTTCATCGGAGGGAAGGTCCTGAAAGTAGTCTACATCATCTTCATTGCCGTCTTCTTTCCCCTCTCGCTTCTCTATATCATCAAGAAATGTCTCCATTTCTGACAGCTTGAAAAATTTATCATCAACTTCAGAGGGAACCACTTTTGTCTTGGAGCCCGTCTTTCCTTTGTCCTTTTTCTGTTTTTCTCGCTTCTCGAAAGCGTTCACGTCAAAGTCGATATCGGAGTCATCCTCTGAGTAATCGTCCGAGCCTTTTTCAGCTTCCACTGACGATTTTTTAGACAATCGGGGAAGCTGCTCCTCTTGTTCGCTGACATTTTCATCATCTGTTGCTCCTTCTTCTTCCACTTCACTCTCTTCTTCTTCTTTGTCCTCTTCCATTTCTTCATCTGACAGTAACGTGAGGTTTCCATTTGACAAAGCCCCATCTATGGCATTTTTAAAATGTGTCAGGACAGCGTTGTTCTGCAGCTCCAACTCCTGCCAAATCTGCTCCTCATCAAAGTTTTCCACTACGAGCTGAGCCAGCGGGCTGCCTCCATAACCTGTGGGCTCCTGAGCTTTGCGGAGATCATAGAAGGTTTTGGTGAGGGACGTAAACTCAGCTGCCACTTCATCCTGAAGGCTGGAAAAAAAAAATCCAAAATAAACAGGTAGAGTACATTTAGGCAAGAGTTAAAGATCAAACAATGCCATTGCACCTTAAATAAAAAGGGGGAGATCTTTCTGTATGGAGTTTGCATGTTCTCCCCGTGCATGCATGGGTTTTCTCCGGGGACTACGGCTTCCTCCCACCATCCAAAAAACATGCTTCACAGGTTAATTGGTCACTCTAAAATTGTCCGTAGGTGTGGATGTGAGTGTGCATGGGTGTGTGATCGTGGCCCATGCGACAGACTGGCGACCAGTCCAGGGGTGTACCCTGCCTTCGCCCATGAGTGGCCGGGTTAGGCTCCGGCAACCCCGTGACCCCAAAAGGGACAAAACAGTATGGAAGAGGAATGAATTAAATTCATGACCCACAATTTGGGTTATTTCTGAAGTCTTCAGATCCTATGGTTTGGAAGCTATTGAAAACAATAAACTGTCAGTTTAAAACATTTTTAAGTAGAAAGCATTGCAAAAATAAATAAGATCCTTTCAAAAACATAAAGAAATGCTTCGTTTTAATCCATTTCTTCTTGCAAGACATTTCTACTCAAGCATCTAGTGTTTCGTTTAATGTTTTTTATTAAAATCCTCACCATATCATGCACTCGTTCATTTTTTGACGATCCCTAAGAGACGCTGGACATCCGGATTGAATGTCTGTCGAAAACCCAACTTAAAACTAACCTCATCAGTGAACAAAAACATTTTAAAAATAGAATCATGTGTCTGCTGTTCACAACCACACGCAATGATAAAGCTATTGTTCGGGTAGTAAGGCGCCACCTGCAGATGCACATCACTGTTACCAGGCTACATCTGTTTATATGATATTCAAACCTTAATGTTAGTTCTCTATTAATTACTCACAATAGCAAAATGATAGAGATGAAAAATCCGCGTTGCACTGTGGGTAATTTTGACATTTAGCTTTCCACCACACTGTCCTCTCTCCGCAATGATAAACCCCCTTTTTTTAACAACAAAAATAAAATAACCAACACTTGCCTCAGAAAATTTTCTGGTTGTGCTGTGTTCGCCTGTATTCTCTGGGCACAATCTTCCAACAAATCAAACACATCTCCACTCGCCATTTTCCCGTCACATGTGTGACCCCCTGTGTGCCGCACGTAAACACGTTCCTAGAGAAACCTGTGCTCCGCTGAGACTTGGTTCCGAGCTTTCAACAACATGGCGTCAGCAATGCTGAAGGTTGCAGGTTTGTTTTTGTCGATTATTTTCTAACTAACAGCTTCCCTCATGTTAACTGTTCCTTATGACATGACTGTTAGCAAGTCTAGTTCACGAACTTTAGCGTCGTTAAACCAGAGTTCGCTCAAGGTAAAAAATGAATATTGTGAGTTAAGAGTTTCTTCAAAACAGGTCGATTTTAATGGAGTAACACACGACAAATAACAGTTTAGAAATTAAATTGGGTTTTTGATGTAATAATATTTCCAAAAAACAAAACTTCACAATTTACTATTGTGTTACAGCCGCAAAATAAGATAGGCTAAAAAAAAACCACCCTATTCTTTTGGCTGTTTTTGGTGTTGGATTAGTCTGATGTTTGAAGGATCCCCCAACAACAACAACAATAATAGCAAATTAACCTAACAAACAGGACTCTATGTGGCATGTTTGTAACAGCCTGAAACTTACCCATGTTTAGGATCCCCGGCATGATCACACCTCTGTATTGGATCACAAACTGTTGTTCATTGATCACTTGACTCGATCTGTAAATGATCTTTGGTGATTCTATCTGGTTCAGCTGAGCCTGATGAACCGCATTCTCTAGATATTAACATGGTCATTCCTAAAAGAGACGTTTTGTACCATATGGTGGAAAAAACAGGTTAGCCCTCCGTACCATCACACTTCCTCCACCCAAAAAAAAAATCAGTATTTTATTAGTGAGACAATTAACATTCTTTGCCAACCATTCTTTGATCTTACTGCTGTCGTCAAAAATTAGAACTGATGATCTTAATCTCCTTATTAAATCTAAACATGATTTAAATCCTGAAAAAGATGCAACCAAAATGCTAGTTATTTCTAATGAATATTTCTGTTTTAAAATGTATCTATGACATGCTATAGATGAAAGAATAGTGTGCATAAGAAACAAATAAGAATTTACTTTGTGAATATGATTTAGTGAATCTAATGCAGAATACAGTGTTGTTTTTTTTCTACGGAAAGGAGAAGCTCACATCCAGCCGAGGTCCTGATTCGTGTTCTGCTTTCTGTATTTTGATTTGTTTATTCAGTGGCAGGTGTTTCCAGGTGTTCACTTTTTACACTCCTGAGGGGTCTCTCCACAACAGTACCCCTCTCTCGGGGCATCCCCGGGGCTGTTTGGAAGCTGGGGAAGCTGAACCACATCGCCATCGCTGTGCCTGACATGGAGAGGGCCACTGCTCTTTACCGGGACGTGCTCGGGGCAACAGTAAGCGAGAAGGTGCCCCTTCCTGAGCATGGGGTGTACACTGTATTTGTGGAGCTTGGCAACACAAAGCTGGAGCTGCTCCATCCTTTGGGGGACCAGAGCCCCATCTCTGGTTTCCTGCAGAAGAACAAGTCTGGAGGGATGCATCACATTTGCATCGAGGTACCCCATTGTTAAACTTATTTGACAATATGTCTTTTTAGGTAGCACCCATAGTTATACAACCAAGATTATGACAAATTCCTGTCATAGCAGATACTGTATGTTTGCGTGTCAGTACCACAAAGAAGAAGCATGCCCTGATGAAAATGACACACCTGAATGGAATTTTCTCTTACACCATCAAAAAGGATTTTCCTCTGTGACTGATAAACACAGAATCACACGCTAAGTCCTTCAACAATGTTTTAGAAGAACCTCTTCATGAGATCAAAATATGTTACCTCGTTTCCCAGCGTTGGTGAATGAAGAAAAAAATAAAACGTGAAAAGTTTGAACCCGAATATTGTCAAAAGTGATATGTTTAAAAAAAATCTGTGCAACAGATGAAAGATTTCCAAAAAAGCTTATATAAATCTCTTACATTACAGTAAGCAGACTGCTTATGGGAAAAAAAAAACTGCAATTGTGACTATCTTCGTTTAAATTTTTGTCCTCCTCTACTGGTATTTATGTGCATCGTTTCTCACTACAACTAAATACAAAATATTTAAATACATGTTTTACCTAAATTATGCATCAACTAACATTAACATTGTGTTTTTCTTCATACATACACACCTGTCTAAATCGAAACCACCTTTTTGTTAATGTCTCCTAACTTAGCCATCAGGTGGTTTTCAGGGACTCAAGCAGGATGATGATGTGGACTTGTTTTGCAGAGGGAGGACTGGAATACATTACAGTCATAAAGACAACCATAAGCATTTCCGTGCACCAATTAGGTGTGGAGGCATGAGAGGGTGAAAAGTTTGGCTGAAAATGAGTCACAAGCGGGACCAGGATACAAAATCAGAAAACACAACGCAACTCTGCTTCCTGAAGTAGAAAAGAAAGTAATCAAGAGTTTAAGTCTAAACTCAAATGAAATTCTGTGACAGGAGAGCAGTTCATAAAAACTAACCAAGGTGTCTATTAACCAGAGTTGATGGAGAAGGTATTTAGAAAAACTGCTGAGTCCTGGAGTGTTTTTCCCCCCATTAATTGTGCATTTTATTTGATTTTTTGTTTGTCCATCCGTCCGTCTGAAATAGCAATAAACAGCTAAATCTTATAGCATATTTTTTTATTATTATTGCAGTGATTCAGAGCTAAAATCAGTTGAAGGAGGATCAACTGAACTCCCACCATTGTTTCTGGTGCTAATCTTAACCTGGCATAGTTACTGCAGTGATACTGACTGTTTACAGGCATTTCCTCTTTATTTGTTTTTGCAGGTAGATGACATTAAAGCTGCTGTGGCTGACATGAAAGCGAAGAACATCAGAACTCTGTCTGCTGAGCCTCGCATTGGCGCTCATGGGAAACCTGTCATGTTTCTTCATCCTAAAGACTGTGATGGTGTGCTGGTTGAGCTTGAAGAAGCATAAGTATTTGTGCCTGGGAGAATGAGGACACTTTTATTTACATGTATATATTCCATTAACCAGTTTTTCTTGTGTCAGTGTGCGTTGTTCTCATTTCAGATACGTTTTTTTCATTTTTCTGTTTGGGAAGTGATGTTTTTAAGTAACTCTTGTGAGCATCTGATTTGATTTTAAAATGTTTTCTCAAAAATAACAATTTATGATTTTGTGTAAACTAGCAATAAAATGTTTATTTTAATGTATTATATTTATTTAAAGTTTTATTTGTATATTGGTGGACATATAAAAAAATCTGTGCAAAACGTAGTGACCCTCAGGTTACAATGTTTCCAGTGAATGTGTATTTCTTTTGGCAATACATTCTGCAGACATTCAGGCATGTGCAGTGGACAGGCCTCCCTCCAAAAACAAATGAACTCTAACCGCAGTTTGGAAATGCCAGAATTTGAAGAAGGAAACAGCCGTGAAATGTTTTGTGACTCTGCGTCATCCGTGTTGGAAAACTTGTAGGCATTCTGAGAATGGTCACATTACACAACCGTAAAAAAAAAAACTTATGGGTCACAACTTTACTGAAACATTTCACTCCACTGAAAAACAAAAGAAAGAGCTTTCAAAATCATCCAAACTTTTCTGCTGCAAGCTTGTTCCAGTGCTTTGATGTAGCCTTGGAAATATTTTTAAAATGGAAGCATCAGGT
This sequence comes from Adrianichthys oophorus, assembly GCA_036245035.1. Classification (NCBI taxonomy): domain Eukaryota; kingdom Metazoa; phylum Chordata; class Actinopteri; order Beloniformes; family Adrianichthyidae; genus Adrianichthys; species Adrianichthys oophorus. Next base: position 10,758,753 of record BSAI01000104.1, read on the forward strand.
GACACACTCATGAAATAAAACCATTGTAAAATATTCTAAAACAAACCATTAAGTGAGGAGTAGGGGTGAGTCTCAACATTTTATGAAGCCCCTACAAGTTTCAGTTTGTTTGTAATGGAAGACAAAAAAGACATCTGTTTGACACATTGGGGAATTGAAGTGACAGGTGGGTATTATGTAATAATTTCACTTACCTTAAAACATGTGTCCCTTTTGGAGACAATTACTTTGCTTAAATCTGTGACTGCTTAGTTGTGCAGCTTGACATTATTTGAAATTGAAGAATTTTAGTCTGGATTAAATAGTTCGTTTTTGACACTAGGCTGCCAGGAAACTCTCCAATAACAGTTTTTAGCAGCTTTAGGAACACTGATTTTTACTAAGCTTATGCTGCTGTATTTAGCTTTGTTGAGGTCCATTTTTTGATTCAACAGAGACTTGAATCTTAAGTCACTAGAACCCTTTAAATTCTTCATTTAACTGTTTTGCTATGGATTTACAAATGTTTGACATCTGTTACTATTGCATGATGCTAACCACATCTCAGGTCATCCAAATCACATGATAATGAAGACGCTTCTGTTACTTTGGAATAACTGCAGCACCTCAGTTCTGCAACTTTTGAAATCTGATGCTGCACTTTACCAATGTTCCAACGTGAACATCAACAGAATGAATGAATAATCAATGCATAACTTTATTGTCATTGTACAACAAAATTGTGTGCAGTGCAGTCCTCTTTCGGTGCATGTATAAATAAGTAAATAATAAAATAACATAAAACCAATGAGATGAATTCAGACACACACATCCATACATCCAGCCAATACATGGCTCCTAAGAAAACAAAATTTAAAATTTGCATTAGTCAGTTTCTAGCAGCATTTAAAACTGTGGAACTCTTGGATAAAAAATGTTTTTTTTAATCTATTTGTCCTTGCTTTAATTGTTCTATATCTTCTGCCCGAGGGCAACAGTGTAAACAATGTCCAGGGTGGGATGAATCACTTGAAATGTTTACAACTTTTCTGAGGCAGCAGGAACTGTTTAGTTCTTCCAAAGATAGGAGAGGGCGACCAATGATCTTCTGGGCTGTTGAGGTGACCCTCTGGAGTGCTTTCCTGCCCGCCGCTGTGCAGCTGGAAAACCAGGCACAAACACACGATGTTAAAATGCTCTCAATGGAGCAGCGTTAAAAGGGCACAAACCGTTTGTCTCCCAGGTTGATCTTCTTGAAAAGTCTGTAAAAGTACATTCTCTGCTCGGCCTTCTTCACCAGAGCAGTGGTGTTACCGTTCCAGGTTTGTTTTTTCTTCCTGGAATCCACAACCAGTTCCTTGGTCTTGTTGATGTTTAGGACCAGGTTGTGTTCCCCACACCAGACACTGAGACGTTCCACCTCGTCCTGATAGACTGATTCAGCCCCACCACCGTGGTACCATCTGCAAACTTGATGATGGTGTTGCTGGTGTGGGTGTAGAGCGGGGTGCTAAGCACACCTGTGGGGAGCCAGTGTTGGTAGTGAGGACTGTGGATATGTGGGCCCCTACTCTCACCCTTTGAGAGCGGCCTTTCAGAAAGTCCAGGATCTAGAGGTGGTTCTCTTAAAACAGTCATGCAGCTGGTGAGAGGCCCCTGTCGGCCAAATTCTAACAGTCCTCTGTTTGCTGAGGGGGGTGTATGCTTGTGCTAGGAGCAGGGACATATGGTCTGACTGGCCCAGGTGTGGGAGCTGCACAGCCTGGTAGCCATGTTTTATGTTGGAGTAGACCTTGTGCAGTGTCTTAGCTCCTCTTGTGGCACACTTCTCATTCTGATAGATCTAAGGGAGTACAGTTTTTAGTTCCGCATGGTTACAGTCACCGGCAACCATATGTGCCACCTCAGGATGCTTGCCAGTTGCTAATGGTGCTATGCAGGAGCCTCAGAGCAGTTAACATTAGCATCAAGTGGAATGTGCACAGCGGTTACCATGACAACAGTAAACTCCCATGGAAGGTAAGTGCGTCTGCCTTTGACAGTCATGTACTCCAGGTCCGGTGAGCAGTCACTGTCAACAATCTTAGACTTCATACACCAGCTGTTGTTGACACATATGCACAACCCCCTTCTTTTGCTCTTATCGGAGTTTCCGCTCTTGTTGTGGCGGTGTCCAGTGCGGCCTGCTAGCTCGATACCTGCGTCCGGAATGGATGAGTGAAGCCAGGTCTCAGTGAAACACAAAACGCACCAGTCCTTGACGAGTCTGTTCGTTGCCGCTTGAAGCTTCAATACATCCATTTTTAAAAACCATGTAATCTGAAATCTGAGGAGCTTCTTGGGGCGGCTGTGGTGCAGCGGTAGGGCAGTCAACCTCTGATTCAAGGATTGGAGGTTCGATTCAGCCCATGTATTGAAGTATCCTTGGGCAAGACACTGAATCCCACAGGGGTGGAAGGTTGGCGCCAACGTTCGGCAGCAGAGCCGCCATCAATGTGTGAATGCGACTATGACTGTAAAGCATTTTGGGCCTTCAAAAATGTAGAAAGCGCTATACAAGCATTTACCATTTCTTGCTGTTTAGAACTGATTTGCTGCTTTCTTGTGACAGTGTTAACACACAGAACATTCCAGCAATCCACCCATCTATCTTCTGAACCCACTTAATCCCTTTCAGGGTAACAGGGTTGCTGGAGCCTCTCCAGGTACATTTGGGTGACGGCGGGGTAATCCCTGGACAGATCACCAGTCTGTTGCAAGGCTGCACCAGCAATCAATCACCTTCAAAATGGATTGTTTTCATTTTTAATAAATCATTTGTTTCAGTGTCATGACAGTTTTGCCATGAAACTTCAAAATAAACTAGCGTGCATGCTAGCATAAAGTGACTTCTAAAGGAGACTATAATAAAATCATTGGTCTACTACCAAACCAGTGTGTATTGTGCTTTTGGCCCGAACACAGCTGGGATAAGATCTCATCTCTTCTGTGAACAAAATACTGGGAATATTGACAGATCAGAGGATGCCACTTAAACTTCCCCTGCAGTTACAGCAACTTCTGCTTTTAGATCAAGTGTTCTAAATGCTAACCTGTTCAATGCATAGACTTTCCTGCTGACACTCATGCCACATTGATATTAAGCTCCATTTGAAATTGGGAAGGGTCAAAACTTCTGCTTTTCTGTGAGGAACTTCAACTTAAGTAACCTGTACTAAAAGCACAAATTGAAAACAATTTTAAGTCAACTGGTCATTTGGAGAACAGGTGAGCATTTAAGCTTTACCAAAAACAAGCTGCTCATTATCCCTGCTGTGAACCATAGTTTATTTAGATTTGCAGTACAATTTCATAACTGCAGGCTATGAGCAAAACAATTATGCTGCTCTTCCAGTCTGTTCCAGGACAAAGCCAAGCAGATAATCTTTAGCACGCGTTTGTATAAAGCTAAAGAAAAACTGTTTCATTGCTTTCATTTATGACAGCTGGGAGATTGAGAAATGGAAATAAAACTGGTTTATTCCAGTTCCTGAGGTTATAGTCAAATGCTCCATTTACAAGAGAAAACAATCACAATTGAGAGGAGTTGGATTTATTGAGTTTGAGAAACAGCTCAGCACAATACAGCAAATATGCAGCAATGACAAACCGGGTGTTCAATGCTACTACTTTATTAGAGTAGCAACAAATGGATCAACACAAATACCATTTAAAGAGAGACCAAACTATCATAATGCAGATAGATTTTGAATAGTATGGAAGTGAGATACAAAAATACATATGCAGAAGCATGTACGCAAGTCATCTGGACTGATTTAGCTGCTTTCCTCGCCAAGAGTATGTTTGTCAAACAGGTACTCTGCCATGCCGTTCTGAGGAGCACCCATACGGCGCAGGTTGGTCACCCAGTCACCCAGCTCTTTAATGGACTTCACCTGCTCGTCAAGGTAGTGCGTCTCGATGAAGTCACACAGCTGAAAAGAGGAAAGAAAGCAGAATACACTCAGAACATTTTAATAAAGACTAAAGGCCTACCAGGACCACCTGATAAACTGAAATGTAGTTAACAATGCCCTTCAGTAGGTCCAAAGTACAATTTCTTATAGGTGAAATCATAAGAGGGATTTTTTTTTTTTTCCTGTGCCGATCAAGCTGCTGTGTACTCACATGTGGGTCATTGCGATCAGAGCAGAGTTTGTGCATATCCAGCAGTGACTGGTTTACGTTCTTCTCAAGCTGAAGGGCACATTCAAGAGCCTCCAAACCATTGCCCCACTCATCTCTGTCTGGCTTCTGCAGGGCAAAAGATCAAAGGGTAAAAATTGAGAAAAAAAAAGCGGGGAGCTACATTTATCATTTAACAGAACTTCAGTGGGTGGTGCTTGCATGTTTGGAACAGATAAGCAGTGAATCCCCACAGCTGGCTAGACGCCCACCGTATCGTTTGACGCTCCCAATACCATCTCAACCAGCAGTCTGAAACGCAGCGAACAATGTCCTGAATTCATGAAATCTTTACCTTGATGTCCTGAAGAAAGATTCTTCCCCCTCTCTGGTTCTGAAGTTTCATCAACTTTTCAGCGTGTTCACGCTCCTCGTGTGACTGCTTGCGGAAGAACTTGGCAAAATTATGCAACGCCTGGTCATCGCGGTCAAAGTAGTATCCCTTTGAAATGAGAAGCATTCATCAAGACACAGCAAAATAATACCAGGAGCCAGGTGTTCGAAACTGGTAAACAACTAAAAGGTGACCTAAACGGTTCCTCTTTTAGTAACCACCTGCTCAACACTAGGTTATTTTAAAGCCCCAGTCATGTCACAATTTCCCCCTTCTAGGTTCGTACCATAGACAGGTAGACATAGGAGGCATACAGCTCCAGGTTGATCTGCCTGTTGATTGCAGCCTCGCAGTCCTGGTGGAAGTTGTGTCTGACCTGGGAACTCATGGTTCTGCAAGATTCAAGAACATCTGATTAGACCAACAAGAACAGGGAAAAATAAGAGGGCGTACACACATGCACAGGAGTCTTATCGCGAGGTCTAGTCAAACAAGGTGGGGTAATTAGACACACGGTCAAATACTTAGAAAAACAGTCATAAATTGAGCTAGGTATGCTAACGAACACAAAAAAGAAAAAAAAAAAAAAAACCCACGCAAGGTTAAAGAACAAAGCGTTCGCACCTGAGTTTCGGCGGGTTGTCTTCGTCAAAGCTGGTGTTAGCAAAACAGACGGTTAGCCTCCGAGCTAAGCGCGCTGAGAGATGGTTTCGCTAGCTGCTATCAGGATGTTTTTCCAAGAAAATGGGCAGCGATGGTTGTTCCCGACCGGTGGTGTTCAGAGACAGTTAAAAGGTTGCCGTTCAAGCACTGTTGAAGCAGGTAACCTTCACTGTCCGAGAAGATGATCGCCTGTGAAAATTCCTGCCTGAGCCGCGACTGATAAAGGCTCGTGCAGAGTAGGCACGTCACACACGGAAGAGGCGGGGCTTTGCAGCATTTTAGAACGCACTTTAATTTGTTGTTGTTTACAGCATTAGGGGAAAAAAAGCCTATAATTCACATGTTTTTTATTTAGCGTAATTCATTTTTGGTGATGTATATATGCCATCCACATGGTTCTTTGTGTTCCGTTTTTACATGTTGCACAATATTAAAAAAAAAAGTTTTAAATTAATCAATAAATATATTTGTTTAAAGCGTTGGTTTTTAAAATATCAATTTAACCTTTACACTAAAGTGAAAAAAGAAATTTAGGAAGTGTTTGCACAGTGTTTTTAAAGCTAATGTCAATTTATAAAAGAATTTTGTTCTATTTTCCATCATAGACACGCACATGCTTGTGTGATGTTTAAACAACATTGTATTAAACTTCCATCCTTGTAACAAGTTCATTTTTATGGAAAAAAAATCAAATCAAAACTATTGTTTTAGGGCAAAGGAGAAGTGACTAATTAAACATTCTGTGTGTCTGCTGACTTCGCTCACACCAGCTGAGGTGACTCACGTCTGATGGGCTTTTATAACAATGACAGTGCACATTTAAAAGTTGCGGTTTGAGCAACAGAACTGTCTTAAGACACTTTGGGTTTCCTGTGGGTTCAGTTATAGTTTGAGATTATTTTGAAATTGGGATCTTGTTAGAATGATCATTTCGGGTTTTAATCCACCAGAAAGCACAGGTTTTCTGTGTGATATTGTGTTATAAGAGTGCAGATTAATTGCAGCTGGTGTTTTTTCTTATCATCCAAAATACTTGGTCAGCCCTGTTGTGAAGAGAGTGGTGTTGCCAGAGAGTTTGAGCTGACATAAGACCTTGAGAGTCACCACTGCAGTGATCCATCTGACAGTCCTGTGGGTATTTGGGACATGAACTCACCTTTGAGTTGTTTACCTACCTTGGTAACATGTGACACGTCCTGGTTGCATGCCAACTGCCCCAGAGGACCACCAAAGAGGAAAAACCTGTCAATCTTGAAAAAAAAAACTCGGGGCTAAAAGAAGCAGTTCAAGTATATGGTGTATTTACATCAAGCTGCTTTTACATCCCTTTACTTGTCAGGTAAATCTGTTGGCTAAAAACCTCGGCTCTGCAAGTAATCCTTCCTCTGGTTAGTCATGTACTGTACGTGACAGGAAGGAGAAAACACTGACTCAACAGTTGAGGTGAGGATTAAGAAAACTGGGGAAAACACACAGAAAAGAAAGTTAAAATGACATGGAAAGAAACATTCTGGATTCACGTCAACCCACTATACAGTTAATAGGATCTTAAAGTTACTTTCTTGAAGACAGATCCTCATTTTAACAGTTTTCACAACATTGAAGTCATGCCATTGTACAAAACTATCTTTCTTTTTTTCTTTTTTATAACTTGTTCTGTTCAACAGCTGAGCAATCGGATATGAGCTGAGAGCCTCTTGTGTTAGACAGATTTTACTGTTACAATCTGGGGTTATAAATCTTTGGACACAGAAGGTGTATATTTGTATAAACCCCTTTTGTAATTTAAGCTAAACTTTATTTATATTGATTATGTTTGTATCCTTTTTTGTTGGACCGGACGGAAAAGAAGAAGAGGGATGAAAAGAGAGGGACTAAGGAGGGGGGCAAAGGCACAAAAGACAGGGGAAAGAGTTATGAAAAGGTGAGCCGACACCTGTGTTCAGATGAATGTTTATGTTAAGCTGAGGTGGATGATGGAATGTAAAAAAAAAAGGGAAGGAGAATTCCCAGCCACCCCCACACCAAGACCCCTGCCGAAGCAGCAGTGGCGACCATGGCCCTCCCCACACCTGTACTGTGGGGCCAACAGAGGAGATCCGCCCGCCTGGCAGCCAGGCCAAGCATCCAGACCAGGGCCCCCAAGACCGCCACATGGGCCCCCAAAACCTGAGAGCAGTGAGGTACGGGAGCACAGAGTGCAAGCTCTAGCCCAGCCAGAAGAGCAGCCCTCCCACTGTGCCAGAGGGCCCAGCGCAGGGCCCCATCCCCGAGAGCCCCACCACCACCCAGGAGTACTGAGCGTCCCCCCCACCCCAGCCCGGGGTACCAGCCAGGGCCCCCCCAGGGAGACCCGCCCCAAGCTCCAGGAAACTTCAGGAGATCCAGGAGAGAGCACGCCAGGGGCCGGCCACCCCCACCTAGAGGAAGGATGACCAAGAGAAGTGGGGGTCCACGAAGGGTTTTGAGAACAAAGCTCGAGCAGGCTCACCCAGTGTTGGGATTTTGGAGAGGCACTGTGCCCAAAGACCAGGACCTGCACCATAAAAACACAGACACCCCCGAAGCTCAGATAAAATGTGATTCCTCGCTCATGGTCTATCCAGAGAACTAAGGGATCCCTCTCCCTGCGTGGAGATGGGGCCACTGGGATCAGGAGGTTCGCACCCAAGAGACAAGGCCGCCACTGCTGAAGGCCTTGTTCCCTCCGCCAGGGATGGGGTAGGGGACAGAAGGTCAGAGGTCCCACCTGCCTTGTGTAATGTATTTGTGTGTGTATTGGGGTGTATTTGTTGAGATGTAAATCAATTATTGGGGAGTAGGGCACTGAGAGGACATCTCAAAAACTTTCTTTCTAACATAATGTAAAGGTACCAAGCTTCAAAAACAGACACTATGTGTCTGTTTTGAAGTACTAAACCACTGTGTTTTGAAGTACTAAATTCATTACAGCTTTTGCGTTTCATTAGTATTGGGATTAAAAAAAGACTGAGGTGGTTTTGTCATAGATAACACAGAGGATAACATATAATAAAATAAACCATTAAATAAAAACATACATTTCTGTATCCTTGTCTATTGCTCATCTCTTAACTTATTGTTTGTGTTAATGGTGCCATTGCATTTTATACATTTTGTTTATAGTAGTATTTGAAAGCACTTTGACTTGCCACTGTGATTGTGGCACACATTGACATTGTCTAATCTTTATGTCGATCCAGCTAAGGATATGTTTCCTGCAGGTCAGCGGGGGCTTCAATTCCACCCCGGCTGTACTCCTACTAAAAGCTAAATGTTGATTTCAGAAAGTCCGGAGTTTTCACACAAACTAATTCAGCAGCTCATGGCTGACAGTCCTTGGTCACAGTGGAGATGTATTAAATAAAAGCACAAGGGTTTGGTGTTGCTATGGTAAAATTAACAGGTGTGCAGCAGGTTCAGGGAGCAGTTATGAAAGGGTTAGGTTAATAACTGTTGTCATAAAGGCGTGGAACTGCAATTTATTATTACACTGCAGTGGATAACTAATGGTCAGGTTACTGGGCTTTAAAGCTCATGAAACAAAGTGACTTGAGTTAAAACTCTGCAATTTTGCATTTTATGAATTTCAACACCAATAGGTTTTCATCAAAAATCTTTTTAAATATAAATAAAAATACCTTTATACTGAGACACAAATGCAGAAGCAGTCCTGTCATTTGTTTTCTATTACATTTTAAAAATAGGTTTTGGCGAACTCATTTAAATCCTAGTTGTGTACCCTAGCAAGAGTTAAAACCATTGTCAGAATTGGTGTTTACACGAGGTCAGGATAAATATAAATCTGTCCATTTGTTTAATAAAAAAAAAAAAAGAATTCATTTTCTAAATAAAAGTCAAACAATTTATGGCTGTTAGAATAAAACTATGTGTGGATAGTAAGCTAGTTAACATATACACAAAACTTTTGCTTCTGACAATAGCTTGCATTATACTTTAAGCATCCATTAATTTAATTTGGTTACTGTCACGTTTGTACATTTCACTCCTTCTCAAATGTGTAAAACTTAAGATTAATTATCCATCTCCTTTAGACTTTATTAAGACATCCTACATTTATGTTTTTCCCAAACATAATGGGTATTTTTTAAGAGGAAAACCGTACCACAAAGAACAATTGCCGTTTTAGATTTCAACAGAACTCACTGGACATGCACAGGCCACCCGACCTGACCAAGACCATCTGCCTAAATAAATAATCTATGTTAGCGGACAGGTGTCGGGTTGAGAGTTCTGCTAACCATTCATTATTCAAAGTGCGGATAACAAAGGATCTTGAGTTTAAAATTATTTTGAAACAAAAGATTGCGGTCCATGCTGCTTTCTGCATTCTAATAGTTTGTTCACTTGTCAACCTGTTTGGCTTGATTTTCCAGTCTACTTCTTACAATACGATGGTTACAACATCTGAATGGTATCCAATTGAGGTTCGTCTTTTTTTGGATTATAAAGTCCTAATAAAAATTGAAATTTTGCAACAAAACAAGCTTCTTGAAGTTTTTAAAAACTTTATTGTTTGAAAAATTTAGTCAAACAGGCCAAAGCCCATGTCATCATCGGACTCTTCAGATTCTTCCTTCTTCTCTTCCTTCTTCTCCTCGGCAGCTGCAGAACAAATATGTAATTATGTTATACAAACATTTTCATCATCTGACAAACTGATTATTTCAACATGATTTGGAAAACAACTAAGCGTGTTTACAACCATCGGGGGCCAACAGTGAGTAACTTTAAAATAAGTCAAACTCTATACCAGCAAGTGAGTCTAAAATTCAACGGGAATAAAACCGTGTGTGTCAACACTCCCTGCTGCAACAAACAAGGTGCTAAGTTGAAATGCTCACCTGCAGCAGGAGCTGCGGCTCCACCTGCACTACCAGCTGCCGAGCTGGCAACAGCAACAGCACCACCTGCTGGCATGCTGGCCAGCTTGCTGTAACCTGATGTAAACAGAAGGGAGGATTTAAGCACAAGTGATAAAGCAGTAAACACACAACTTTATGATGCACAAGTTAACAGTTGAGAACACAAAGTAGGAGCAGAATTCAAACTGAAACAGATGGAGCATAATTTATGTTCACTGACATTCTAATGGTTAAAGGGAACTCCAATTGAGTTTCAGAACTAACATTCCCTCTGATTTGTTCTAGTCTTGTAAGCAAGGTCAAAAATGCTTTAATGCAGAATCAAGCATTGTGAAATACAATTTCAAATATGCAAAAGTTTATGATGGATATGAATTCTACAAACCCTTGTGAGTTTAAATTGCCATTAGCCTAAAAGACATTATCTTGATTTAAGCTTACCAGCAGCAACTACCTCCTCGACATTCTTGCCTTTGAGCTCGGAGAGAACCTGACGGAAAGGGACAATGTGAACATCTTAAAACCATGGTCAGTTAATGGTTAAACTGCAGCTCGTTTCAAAAGAACAGAAAGCAGACATGTACCTTCCCCAGTCGTTCGTCATCAGCTTCAATGCCTACACTATCCAGGATCTTCTTGATGTCACTGGCTTCAGGGTTGCCATTGCTACCCAGGGCAGCGAGCAGATAAGCAGCAACGTAACGCATTCTGCAACGCAAAAAGGTGAATAAAAATGATTTCCATTTAGTGATACTTTAACACAACAGTTCTGAGGAGGTCTATGCAAATGTGCCTTTAGCCCCTGAATGCCACATATTCAACAGCTAAAACTCAGAATTTTATCAAATTAAATTACATTTCGAAGGCTCATTTTTTGATCAACATTTTCCACTTCTCATTCCAGTTAATTCGATTTATTTTTATGATATAGTCGAGCTGGGTGATATGATCATAATGTCATATAATCACAATATAACAATTTTGTTTGTAAATTCAACTAATGAATAGTTAATATAAAATTTGAAAAGTGGAAATAGGGTTTGAATACACTTAACACAGGTAGTAGCAATTAAATATTTTTTATGTAGAAACTCTTCAGAAAAAAACTTGTTGGTCATGTTCACATCTGTCTTAAAAAAAAAAAAAAAAAAAAAAAAAAAATTTTAGGTGACTAAAGTCTCACCCTATCCAGCATTAATGCAAACTGTGCAAAATGTTTATAGACCCACTTTGATGAAAATTGTTTATTTGATGTTTTCTTATAGTATTTTTCCTCATGATGGAAGGAAAAAAAAAATCTAGATAAAAACTGTGTTCTAGTATTTCTTTATTCAAATTATGGTGAATCAGGAGCAGACCATTGACATCTTAATTTTCCTCATCTGAGCTGGCATCTGGCTAAAAGCTGCAAGTCTGAATAGCTTCAACATTGCCTGGAATTTTTGTTACAAACCTAACCTAATGTTCGAATTGGGGTGTGAGGACTTGTAAACTAGTGGAAGAGAGTGTAAACAAAGAGTTGATGGGATTTTAGCACAGGTTTACTCCATGCCAACAGTTCTGCCCAGAATTCAGAAAAATTTCTAATCAACTTCTGCTGCTCTGGAGAAAACCTGTCCATGTATTTTATTTTAGCTAAAAACTGCATAATCATAAAAAAAATAACATCTACTGGGAACGATTTTACAATAGATTAAATGATGATTGGAGTGGCAATTTAAGGCCATCCTTTTTGCTACAGAAAACCACTACCAGGGGCCTCAAATGTAGCTGCAGGAACCTCACATGAATTCTCTGCCTGTGAGTAAAGTAGTTACTGGCTACTTTTTAAAGATAAACAAAAGCTTTAATATAGTACCTCTTAGCAAATAATCCATATATGATGTAATAATAAATTAAAGTTGACTGAAAAATATTTTATTCTTGTTTATCTCATGGCCATAGCCATTTTGGTTGTGGTGTACATCGAAGCACATTTATGATTGATCAATAAGCACATGAGGCTGCAAGCATCCTTGACATCAGCCATTCGTCTAACAGAGACAGATTCTGGTCATGTCAATGGATTTGAGGCAAAACAAACCTGAAAAAAAAAAAAAAAAATCCTCGACTGGGAGGTTCTGACAGTAAGATGACTTTAAAACATCTACAGTTTTTATCAATGTAGGGTCTGTAGAAGGGGTTACGTTAATCTATCTCTCTCTCTCTCTCTATATATATATAAAAAAACTTAAAAAACCCATAAGAAGACTATTTTCTACTTAATTAGACAGCATTTTAAATGTAAATAATTCATTTGACAAAACAAGGCTAAAATAAAAGTTTAAGATGTGAAATCATTGTGTGTATTGTATTACAAACGTAATTATTTTTAAAGGACAATGCGAGAGTTTTGTTTATTTTAGGGATCATTTTCCTTTCTACTTTAGCCGTAAGTTAGCCAGCTAGCTAGGCTAGCGGGAGATTGTATTTATTTCGACAAGTAAATACATTTTAAAGGTGTAAACCACTGTGATGTTAAGTTTACTTGTATCTTTACACTGCGTGGCAGTTAATATCGTGTTTGCAACTATTTTCTGGTATTAAAAACCACTTACTTGAGCTAGACAAGTCGAACGCGTGTTTCCAACAGCGCTGGCACGGACAGAAAGGAAGTTACGTCTCAGATGGAAACCGGAAACTCTTTTCTTCTTCTCTTTATGCTTTTTTTAAACAAAAGAGAGGGCAATGCAGACCAACATTTAGCGACTCTTAACCAAGTATTGACACAAAATTATGTTGGGGAAAAAAAACAAAAAGGAGCATTTTGAAAAAACAAGTCAACAAACAACTCAACAAAATATCAGCCCAAACATTTCTGCTACCTCCTTGAACTACAAGCATTTCTACATATTATATCATGAACATCTCCATTACAGTTGACGTCAGTTTGACCTTTAGCTTTGTCGTCAATACTCATCTTGCAAGTCTTCAGAAGGAGACGGATTTCAAACTCTACAAATAAAAGCTCAGATGAATTACTTTTTTGCATGCCTTTTAAAGGAAGCAGCTTTGGATTTGTGCTCTTATCACTTTTAAAGACTGATGGTACTTGTCAAATTATTTTTCTCACTGGGAACACTTGAAGAAAAACTAAACAAAAATTCTTACTCAGATGCTCACTGAGCACTGATTAGTGTGATTGGTGGCACCTGTTGTCCAGGTACAAATTGTTGTTACATTTTATAATAAATAATTAATGAAAAAGAGAGTTATTAAATACCCCCCCTCCCTTTAATTCCTAATAATTATGTTTTGTGCACTCTCAAAAATTTTAGACCCAAAGGGAAAAAACAGACTAAAATGGATAAAAAAATCTTTTATTTTCTATTATTATTATTTTTTAGATTGAATTCTCAACTTCATACTAACATCAATTGATGTTAATTGTTGTGGTTTGCAAAAAAAATCAAATATAAACCTGGATTCAATTACAATGACTAAAATGTTTTTCTGCTTTTCTGAATTTTGAATGCTTCTCTGATCGTCACAGTTTAAAACAACCCTTAGAAATAGCTGGAAAAAAAACCACATACATATATGTCAACACACTTTTCAAATTGACTACTATAAGCAAGATTTATTAAGCCTCTATTCAATTATTAAGATCTAGGTTACAATATTGTACATTCCACATAGATGAAACACAGTCAATTAAGAACAAAGTATAACACAACCTACAGGCAACATTTTAAACAAGCAAGGACAACAACATCTTAAAACATATATTAAAAAAATTGGACAAGTTGTTCTTGGTCCAGTAAAGAAGTGGTTGTTTAGTCCATAGTTTAGAGAACTGATGGTATGTAGTTATTCAGGCCTCATCTTCTGAACTGACAAGGACCTGATAAACACTATGTGAAAGTACCAATCAACCTGGTATTTGATTTTAAAAAGGAAAGAAAATGCTTAGAAAAGTTGCAGAAAATATCAAAAGAAAACCATTATAAAAAATATTTCATTGGCCATTTTGACATATAGACAAAGATCCAGGTAAAAAGCTGGAGTGCTTTCCGAATCGGACTAGTGACATTCAGTGGAAACTGTAACTTCATTATTTCTAAAAGTCTGGTAACATGTTTGTGTGATTACTATACATATATGCATGGTAGGACTGGAAAAGCAGTGTAGTTTGGAATTAAACAAAATAAAAAAAGACATACTATACATTCAGACTCTTATGTACAGCTGATTTCCACTGCATTCAATGTAAACTCAGCAGGTAGACTGAGCAAACTACTGATGCTTGTGATACTAAAAGCCTCCAGACAACAACTACATTACAAGAGCGTTATTCTGAGAAGGATATTTATATGAAAATGTTAAGATATGGTGTTCTTACAGATCTGAACATGGTGGCCACAAAATGCTCATTAACATGTCATTTAAAGATATTTTAGTTGTGCTAAAACTACCAATTTTTGTAGGCAAAATTCTGAAGTTTTGCACAAATGCAGATTACATTGTGAATGACTTTGCATAGATCATCAATTTACATTTTTATGTGCATTTTACTTTTGATTTTGTTCTGTAATGCCACAGTTTCATTTATTTTTTTCACAAAGAATAGGAGAATTGAAAGAGCAAGCCCATTAGAAAGAAGTGGACAAAATGCTCCAGATCGTATTGGGAATCTCTCCTTAATGAAGTTCTAAATAATTACCCCTAAATGAACACAATCCACAGATTCAATAGAAGAGAATTCTGCGGATGCATCTGACATTCAAGCAGCCCCTGAGGTGTTCTTACATGCTGACTAATTAACTGATTTAAAAATACAAATACAGACACAAAAATAAGAAACTGAAGTTAAAAACATTTTTTTTTACCAACTTTCTGCTGAAAAAAAATGTTGGTACCTGGTCATGTACTTTAGAGATCATTGATCAATGAGTTTTGCTGAAGTGACCTAGTAAACTAATAACAGTACTTTCAAATGTCAGACACCAATTTACTTCTGGCAAATTAGGCCACAAATAAATGAAACACCTACATAATTAAGGGTGAACTTTTGACTTTACATTTAATCCCACTTTAGTGAAAATTGAAGTATAGGATCTAAAATTAAAGTAAAATTCCATTCATTCTTTCCTTTTTACTTTTGTTCAATATGATTTAAACCGTTGGTGTCTCGGTAATGCTGGTCGAAAACAATTATATCTCGACATCGCTAACATAATTTAACACATATTTCAATAAAACACAAAAACGGGAGTGAAAAATCAGTGGGATATCACACATACAAACACTAAGACGATCAAAATTTCAGTTTCAACCTCCATCTAACAGACAGTCAAGAGAAAAACTGTTTGTCTTTTTTAACTTGTATATCTTGTTACTGCAATATCTCAAAGTAAACAATGAGTGGAAAACTTGCTTGATGAGGAAACAAGTGTTTATCACGTTTGATAATTCACTACATTATAACAGAATGCATAAACCTGCAAACATTTAAAAGAAAAGCTCAAATATCAGAGTGCAGTGATGTACCTACAGAGGCTTGTGAGTTGGGACATAGCAAAACTAATTGTTGGGTAGTACTCACAAAAAAAACCCTGTAATTATGTTTTTAATCAAATTCATAGTTTAGGGTTTTGTCATAAATGAAAAAAAATAAAAACTGGTAAAACTTTGATCAGAAACATTAACATTATTAACATTATTGCTAACATTTAGTGAAATGTGTGACCTTTGAGTACATCAAAAAAGTACATTTTTATTCAAATACATATATTGACATCTCATGTTAGCACCCATGTTGTCTTTTATTTACTCAAATATTGATCTGATTAGTAGCTACAAAAAAAAAAAAAAAAAAAAAAAAAAATCAAGACACTATGCTGTTCAAAAAACACAAATGAGATACCAGAGCAAAAAGAAAGAAAAAAAAACAATTCCCATTACTAAAAGTAGAAGCAATAAAAAAAAGTCTTCTGTCATTTTATTTATCAAAGTAGTGAGTGTTGACATTAGGCGTGACTGTGGCCTACTTTTTGTATGAAAACATGTTGGGAATTAACAAAGCGTGATATAAGACAGTTTTCAATAAGAACTAAACACCAGAAAAGGAACACCAAGTGTGAAGTACATTCCAATTTTACAGTCCTTCAAAAGCTTACAAACAGTTATCACTGTCCAGGATGAGAGATTCCTGTGGCTTCCCTGAATCCAGCTGTTCCATGTTAGGTTTTTTAAGTCTTCCAAAATCTCAATTATAGCTAAATATCTTCAGCTAATAGTGACATAAATCTGTGCAGCCACCAGACGGAAGGATAGAAGGATTACAAATTAAGAGCATCTCCCACCACCATGACTAAACACATGTACAGGTTTGGAACAAACTGGAAGCTGCTGGAGTGTAATTACTATCATGCTTTTCGGAATTTTTTTCACACATCAAAGTACCACCCCTCCCTTGATGAGTTTATGTAAACTTCTTCATGAAGATGTACGTCATGGCAAGGAAATCAGAGCCGGAACAGTATCTCCTCGTTGAATGTTGACTCCTTTACGGCTTTTTCTCCTCACTAAAATCCAAGTTGCAAATCTCTGTGGAGCTAGTGGTTTAAATTTACGAGCTGCTATAACCTAATGCAATTTACTTACAGTCACTGCCAAGGTTTTCATGGCAAAACATGACGCTAATAACAATAGTTAAGCCCAGAAAAAAGAAGAAAACCTCAAACCCTTGTTTCTTTTGTACTGAAATGGCTGCACTTGAATTTATTGAGAATCTGATCTATTTAATTAGCGTATTTAACCTTTTGCCTGCTCCTCAAAAGCTTCTTTTCTTGGCATTCCTCCTAAGTGACAATTGAAAAAAGAAAAAAAAAACTTGCTCTTTCTGAAACTGGCATATTAAATGGGTTTTACAAACCATCAAGACATGTTCATTTCAAATAAAAAGGATTTTTGAGATTTATACATGTTAAGTACACAGTAATTAATCACTCTGAGGATTTAGTCACCACTGCTTCACCTTAAACCATTAAAAACAAACAAGATTAGCTGACACAGTACATAAGATAAATGTGTTTGCCCCGAGGCACTTGGTAGTGGCTGTGAAGGAACAAATTACCAACCTTAGCTGTAAAACGAGTCACAAAATACATTTATTTTTCCTCAAAAGTAATCAAAGTTGCATTCAAATGTTTTAAATTCAAAAATAATGCACATGTTGTGACTCAAACGGACAATCGTTTTAGTGTTCATCTAGAGTTTTAGTGTCTGGTACAGTAACAGTGGCAATTTTATAGATATATTAAAAAAATGCTACAAAGGAGGTTAGAAGCAGAATCGGTGACGCATGTGCAAGTGGGAACTATAGCTGGGATCGTCTTTTTTTGTGGGTTCGAGTAAGGGCAAAATTATATGGAAGAGACCAGAACAGATGGCTGAAGGCTTGAGGAGCAGAAACACAGGAGGTGGGCATCAGCATAAAGAGGAGAGGGGGAAAAAGGAGAAAAAAAATCCTATTGGGGATAGTTGTTCTGTTGCCGGCGCTTAGCTGACCTCATTTTCTCAAAGCGTGACTCCATTTCCTCTAGGACTTTGGGGGTGTACCTTACTACCAGCTTCACTGTGCCCTGAGCTGCTTTGAGGAGTTCCACTGCTTTCTCATGGTGTTCACCTTCCACACTCTAGAGAAGAAAAGAATACAAAATACAATTGTTTTAGGAAGTTAAAAAAACAGAAAAAAACCTCAAACACAGTATTTCATATGATCAGCTGTTATATTTTATAAAACGTATGACCTTTACAAAAAAACAAAAACAAGAATTAAGTAATTTATAGAGGAGAAGGTATGGTTTATTCAATTACATTATTATTAAAATAAATAAATTAATATCCATAAAATCCATTTGGATTGTTCGTAACTGGAATGTAAGGTAAAAAAAAAGTGTACATAAAGCAGGTCACACAAAAATCTGCTCTTCAACACAAGTTTAAAACGAATTTAAGAACTCTTCCATTAAAAACAAAATGTTTTTTGTATTATCTGAAAAAAAGAGATATTGTTCTTAATGAATTTTAATCTGGTTAAATAAAAGGGAAAAAAAGAATTGAGCCATTAGATGACATTATGAACAGAATAGCTAAACCTGTGCATAAGCCATTAAAATAAGGTTCTTTATGTTTTCCAAGTTGCTATATAAAAATATATATGAACCTTTCTAGTGGTGACTGAAGTATTCTAAAGCTTAAAAGGTAAAAACCACAGTTTGACTTATTTTATATAAACATACCACGCCATTAACGGAGAGCAGCTGGTCGCCCCTTTTGAGGCCTCCATGTCGATCAGCGATGCCTCCTGGGATAATCCGGGAAATGTAAATTGGAGAATTTTGCTCCTTACCGCCCATTATATTAAAGCCCAGACCCTCCTCCGTTTTGGGCAGCTCCACCACGCGTGGATGTGAGTGGCCCTCACTTGCTGCAAAAGCTGCCACTGTAGCCTACCAGTGGGAAAGGGTTGTTAAACTCTCAAGACATGGTAACAATTATCTGAGTACATTTAAAGACAAGAGAACATTGTGAACCTAAATAAAAGAAAAAGATTAAACAGTAAAGGCTACCTTAGCTGTGGCATTGGCTCTGACCTCAGGACTGCTGTTGATGTCCACAGTTTCGTACACATGCTCATAAACCTAAGCATACATTATATACACAAAATGAACAAAAACCTTGAAAAGGAAGGAGGAAAAAAAAGACAAGTAATGGAGGTGTCTTACTTCTCTGACAGCGTTACAGAATTCACTTTGTAAGACCCTTTGCAGAGCCTGCAGCTTCTGAGGAGGAACTTCCCCTGTCCTTTGGAGTTTATCCAGAAGTTCAATGGCCCGATTGATATCTGCAAGGAGCAACATGTACAGTCCTATCACCCGACTTACAATCACAATAGTTGTCCTAATTAGCAACTCTATAATCAGCTACAATCTTTCACACAAGAAATCTACAAAGACGTTTACCTTAAAAAAGTCACTGCTCAACAACCGCAAGGAGCTATGGTTAAATATAAAAAATGAATGATAATGATAATAATAATAATCATCATAATAATAAGGAATAAAAAAAAGAAAGAACCTTTTTTAATTAATAAAGAAGTGCAAATCACCTGTACCTTAGTTACCCCTTGAAACTGATACCTCTTTTTTCGTAGTTTAGCTCATAAAACGAAAATGATCTGTGAATTCAGACTGGTAAATTATATTGAACTGATAATGTTATAAAGAGTTTCTTTAAAAAAAAGTTCAAGGTAGTAATTATTATTAAAACAAAAGTAAAGTTAGAACTTAGATTTTTTTCCCCAGTCAACTGTTAATTACCATAGTTTACTCAAAATAACCTGCTAATTAACAACTATGTGCTTTTCACCTACTAAACATTTATTAGAATCATTTATATTTAAAAACATTATAAACGAAGGGATTTCGAGACAATAGTATTTAATTGTACGAAAATCTGATGGATTCATTCAAACCCAATTTAAGAATGTATTCAATTCCAGGAAAACTTGAAGATCTACAAGTTCAAAACTGGTCTTTCTTAACTAACAAAAACGAACAAAGACTCAGAAGATGAAGAAGAAAAACAAGAATAAAACAATGGTAGCCTACGCTTAAGTGACAGCACTAGCATATCATTATCTGCTGTTAGCTAAAATGCAAACTAACAAAACAACGCTTGGCAATAGTTACTTTAACTCGACGGCATAAACCCTACAGTTCAATACTTGTGGTCTAAAAGATAATATAAAGGAGACGGTATCCAAACAATACACAAATATACAGCCATTTGTTTTATTTAAGCAATGCTAAGTAAGCTAGGTGTGCCCATTTCGTTTCAAAACAAATAAAGCCAGTTAGCTAATTAACGTTACCCCTTTCCAGTCGCACAGGCTCCCCGAGTGATGCCATTCTTTTTGTACCTTTAGTCGACACTGCACTAAAAGGGAGTTAAGATAACTAAAACTGGTAATCCTGACCCACGTTTCCTGCGCTTAACTGAGACGATAAATCAGATTAGCCAGGTTAGCTAGGCTAGGCTAGCTGCCAGTTCCACGATGCGTTGCAGAACCTCGTAAAGTAGAATGAGCACAGTCTATGAGACATAAACACAAATAAGTCTTGTAAATCGGCAAATAAAAATGAGATGATTTAGTTTGAATATTCTGTTTTTAATATGATAATTTGTTCTACCGACCACTTAAATTCCAGATAACGCCTAATGTACAGACAGACATACCAGATTACCTATGACTGAAAGCAATTTGGTTCATTTTCTATTTGTTTTAAAGTTGCTTCGTTCCTATAAGGATAACCAGTTGCTGCAAATGTTTTTTCTTATAGTAAAATATGACTGAAACGTTTATTTAAAAGGTGAGGTCCATCTGCACGGCAAAGCTTGGTGGATGTAACCTATGTAATGTTTATGGATGTAACCCTATAAAATGGCCATAACAGAAAGACACCGGGCAAGAGATATTCTGAGACCTGATGTCCCTCTATTGCCCCCCATCGGCAAACTCCAGCACTGTTTCCATACTTGACAGTAATCTGTTGTCAAATGCTGTTGCTCGGGCCTTTATTGGCCAAAATCATTCAGTTTTGACCTAACCTCAGCTGGTGCAGTAGCAGCATGTTGGATCCTCTTAATTTTCCTTAATTTAGTAGCTTTACAATCTTATAATAGCATGATTCATGATGTTTGATCCTAGAATTTTTTTCTGGTTTATGCAAACCTAGGCTTAAACTGGACTTGATAAAGAACATTTTCCTGTCTTTATAGGGTGTAATTTTTTATGTCAGTTTCCGCTTGCTGGTACATTGTTAGACAAAAAAGCCCAAGGCACCTACTGAGCACAAATGAAGAACTCCAACTACCTTACCAATAAAGAATCCAAAAACGGTTGCTTCTTGTTCTTGAGGATGTGTTTCTGCATGAACATGACAAATGTTTTCCATCTGCATCTTAGAGCGGAATTCTTTCATGGAGCAGACCGTCTTCTTTTCTTCAGAATCATCACTTGGGTGGCACAGTTTTCTTTGGAATTGACCAAAAATCTGCTTTTCGAGGTGATGAACTTTGCATTTTTCTCCGTTGGATAGCATTCTCTCCCAGATTCATGTTGTAATATTATGTTCTTTCATCCATCAAGTTCCTGACTTACCTCCAAATTTTTCAGGAAGAAGTAAAATTAAATACTTGAGGATAAATTCCTGTTTTGAGTCTTTTTTTTTTGAATGAGCTTAATGTATTTCATAAAAAAAACTATCATACAGCGATCAATGTGATTTAGTTTCACCCACTGTGACCTTACACTATGACGTCTATACTTGGTAAATAGGGGTTTCTAATCTGCTGGAGGGAAAAAACTGACAGAGCAGATGCACTCTTTTAATCGAAATGCCAAGAATGTCTTTTGTACTGGATCACAGTGAGTGTTTTTGTTCAAATTTGTTTGATGATTCTCCTGCAGAGGAAAGTTTTAAAATGGGATTAGCTTCTAGTCATCCCAGAATGCCGGCTGTATATCTTTAATGTACACAAAAATATGGGTGGCAGAATCCATCACTGTCAACCTGAGGCATGTCTTTTGTGTACTCAAGCCTTCTGGAACTAGTCTACACTTGAATGTGTAGGCAGGTTTGTTGTGATCTTGAGTTCATGCAATTGTAAAATAGCTCATGCGCAGCTGAAGGGCTAATAAAGTAAATCTCTGAGCACCTGAGTCAAGACAAAAAGAAGCAAAAGAGGAGATCAAGGCACTGATGCTGTGTTCTACTGGTGTGCTAATGAGAAAGTTTTTTAGGAGAACCACCAACCACATGTTTTCTTACAGCACATTCCTGCCTAAAGCAAACAGACAAATCTCTTCTACCCACAGTTGTATTCTTTGTGTGTTCTCTCGCAGCCTTTGAAAAAGCGAAAAGATTTATTTTGACGTATGCATCAAAATAATGGCGGCTTGTGGGCATGCATGTGTGCATTGCATGCTTGCTCTGCTTTTCAATTGCTAAGGTAGCCAATGCGGAAGTACTGGGAATGTACTGTTAAAACTTTAGCGACATTGATTTTGGTTTTCAGTTGCCTATAGTCATTTTTATTTCTTGAAATATTTCAGTTTAATATTGCAAACAACTTCACAACATACAAAATGAATAATATTAACCCAGAAACATGTCATATATATATATATATATATATATATATATATATATATATAT
>BSAI01000104.1:10791163-10983753 GCA_036245035.1 Adrianichthys oophorus
AGATAGATAGATAGATAGATAGATAGATAGATAGATAGATAGATAGATAGATAGATAGATAGATAGATAGATAGATAGATAGATAGATAGATAGATAGATAGATAGATGGATGGATGGATGGATGGATGGAAGGAAGGAAATTTGCATGGATCTGCATCCCACTCCATTTCGTGCTGGAAGTATCACTGCAGCGTCCTTAAGTCCCACATTGGTGGCATGATTAGGCACAACGCAAGATTACGCAAATTCTAATGCAGCAGGCGGTGTTCGGAAACTCCACAAACGCGTCCAAAAGCTCTCCTTTTCTCCTCGAGAAAACGCATCCACGTTCCCGACGAGCGACACAAACGCCTTGTGGGTTTTTTCCCCTCCCCCTCTGTTCTTGGTCATTAAATGTCCAAGCACCACACTTCATTTGCATGAAAAAAATAGTATTTCAAAGGTTTATCTGATCGGGTCTAATTTCTGAGTTATTTCGGTTCCCAATTACAACGAAGTGCCCAAAAGCGCGTAAAGAAAGACGAAGGAATGAAAGAAGGCTGTTAGGAAAACAATGAATGGTGCTCTTACCTTTATAAGGAGGCTGACAACCACTATGTGCGTGGTTAGATCTCCGCGACCAAGACTTGCATGTCCCAAAGTTTAACGCAGTGTGGGGGGGCTTATAGGTACTGAGAATGTGGTGTGCAAAAGACCAGACGCCTTAACATTTCAACTTTCTCTGCGCTTTTTAGGAAAAAAAGGATTAAAACATGGTTTGAAGAACGAGTTATTTTTAATCGCCTTTTTCTTTCTTCCCCTCCTTTCCTTTTTTGCGTCTTTTCTTTCACCTCTCTAAAATCCCGTTTGAATTCCCGTTTAAAGACCAAGGCTCTGTCACAGTAAGCTTACCAAAAGTTGGAAAAACAATCCCAGGTTTTGGCAAAAGGGGGGGCTGGGAAAAGAGAGAGAGAGTTGGCGTCCACACGGCGTTTTAGTCCATGCACGACTCCTGTGCCTCTGTCCAACGTGCTGAAAGCATTACACAGCCAGGGTGAACTATGAGGGGCCAAGATAATGTCTCTACTTTTGTTTGAGTCTTATTATTCTTTTTTTTTTTACTGCTTCCCAGTGTCACGTGTGTTTCCCACCCCGTGCCAAAGCAGTCCTGTTAATATTTGATCAAATATTGGTCGGACATTTCCTTCCAGATAACATGACAAACGCCGGTTGACTCCAGTGCACGTTCGCCCTGGAAGGCAGCAGATTCAAACTGATGCCACTCCGCACCGTTCTTCCTCCGAGCTGTCATGCTTTTTGACAAGTGTCACAGGTAATTAGCACATGTTGCTTATTTTCTAAAACGTGGCCAATGCGCTTAAGCCAAAAAAAAAAAAAAAAAAATCATCATGCATACATGCATAAAACATGCGAGCACGCAGCCACACGCTGCGCGCAGACACAATGTAATATTTCCTTACCCCTCTCACTGAAACGACATATCCTGAGCAAGAGAAATGCCTCACAATATTTTGTTTAATTATTTTCCCCCCTCTCACACAAGCTTTGTCAACACCAGCCTCAGCAGACGCGGCTCTCGAGTTTGTCAAGTAGGAGTCCAACCCTTCCAGCGATGCGTTGGCAGACTAAACAGCGAGCACGACTCTTTTGCTTGTAATTATTGCTGATCTGTTGCGAGTTTCCATCGCTACTTACCATTTTCCCCCCCATATGCTGTCCTGGAGACAGAAGTGTCTTAATATCCACTCACTCCAACAGATGCTGGTAGGTAATGTGTCTTGTTTGAAGTCATCATATGAGAACTTCTGCTGTGCACAGTAGATCGCCCACCACTTCGCTGACTTATGAATCTAATAACCCTTTGCAATATCGGCGTGCTTAAACTCTCTTAGGCAACACCTTGGTGGCTCTTCAGTTGAGACAAACAACAACAAGCCGTGTGGATGTCAGAAAAGCTCGTGCAGATATACGTAACACCCTCGCCGGGACAACGCCATTAAGGGTCTTACGTGATTCAAAGGACTGCTGCACAAGTTTATGGAGGGGTTGGAGCTCCTGACTGTTACTGCTTCAAATCTTTTAAATCCACAGTTACGGACATAAAACTTCTGACACATTCGGGCGTTTGCGTTATAGACCGTAAACTCCCTATTTGGCGCGGGGGCCACAGGCCGATTACGCACACACAAACTTGTCATGAAGGTGTCTCTCCAACGCGGACAATGCGGTAAAAAAACACATTCATGGCGTCCATGCGTGTGCAACTTCTCGAGGAACTTGTTGCAGCTCAAAAAAAAAAAAAAAAAAACCCACCCCCACCCCTTCTTCACAATCATACTTACATTGGTAAATCTGCTGGAAATGCCGCGTGATGCTATTGTTTGCACCTTCCGACACCAAATTTCCCCCCAAAGAAATTGGAAGGGAAAAAAAAAGTTATTCCACGTCCTCAAGAGGCGTAATTACACCGACCGCTGCGTGGTAAGACAGGTGTGACCCTTTCTGGATCAGGAATATCTGGAAGTTCAAAGGCGAAATCTGTTTTCAGTAAAATTCCATCACTTGCACTGCCAACACTCAGCCATCTGACTGTTATGCAGTGACGAAGCGCTGTTCTTTCAAGTGAAGCCCCAAATGTACTAAGTGACATGAGTAATAGGTGATATTTGACTGACTCTTTGCCAACATCCCAAACTTTCTAGAGAGAAAAGAGTCATTTTGGTGGTATTTTACCCCATTTTTTTGGTCATAGTTTATGGAAATTACGCAGCGTGGGTGGTGCGTTTTTTAAAAATTTCTTTTTGTTGTGGATGTCGGTGTCACCAATCAGGACTTCTCTTGCAACTCCCCAAAAGTGTCTCGGGTACCTGGGGGCACCACTTTCCCGTGGTGCATCACGCACTGATTCAATCCTGGAAGTTTCATGACTTTGGGAAAATAAATATGACACTTTTCCTACTATCTGAAATCAGACCCACTCATTGGACAGAGTAGGTTAGAATAAATCAGACACTTGTGAAAAGTTTAACATTTTTGTCTAAAAGACACAAGATGGCATTCTCTGATAAAATTAGTAGAAACGTAGGGTTTTTAATGGTAATTCAGAGTTTTTGTGTTTGGAGACTAAGCTGAAGGCAACAAGTGTTGGACGGAGTCACACATGGTGCAGCTTATTATCCTTGATCTCCCTCCTTGTTGGCTTTTCACACAAGGGGCTACTCATTTCAGGCTGCTAATAAAAGGCAGCCACATAAAGAGGAGAGGTAACACATTACATCTCAGCGTGGACAGCATTAAGAGGATGAACAAGTCCCTTCACTCACTTCACATGATTAAATGATCAAGATGTATGTGTCCCATCACGTCTCGGGCTCCTACCATCATCCTACTCTCAGGCCCTTTCTTGCTTCCTGACGTGGTAACTTGACTTGCTCCTACTTGTGATGTTGTTAACACTTCCTCTGCTCCCACACCTATTGCAGACTCGGTTACTGACTCATGCTCGTCTCTTTTCCACTATCCATGCCCTCCCCCGCATTCTTCACCATCACATCTTATACCAAGCTGGAGGTCACAGATCAATCCCTTCATCCCCTGAGCGGCGTGTGACTGCGTGGCATTTCGCTCCACGATCTGCCAAGGTGCTTCACCTCTTTTAAACCCACCCGGGGAACTTTTAGGCGTTTGGGTAAACCCGCGGTTGGGCGAAAATGTGTTGCTAACTTGTTGAACCTTGAGGACAAATGTGGGCTGGAGCATGAAGAAGACGGTTCTGGAGGGGGGTGGAGAAGAAAAGCTAAAGATGAAGCAGCTTTTCTCCTTGGTGTCTGTTTCAGTGCCACTTGTTGGGTTTTGCGATACACAATCTGCCTTTAAGATGTGCCAACAATCTGCCAAGGAAAAGCTCGAAAATGATCTCGGTGTCCGCCTATGACAACTGACCAAAATGAATCACTAAAAGGAGAGTATTGTTGGGGCCGTTTTGACACAGCACTTGTCATACTTCCCTGTTTACATCTGCTAATTGCATTTGGGCCCCGTCTGGTCTCCGGAATCATTACTAACGCAGAGTGGTAGCCTCAAACTTTGAGTCTATGAGAGCTTTCCTCCCCCTGCGACGTAATGACAACTATTAAGTCAGGATGGATCCAGTCAGGACTGTGTACCATTACTCTGTCTTAATCTTTGTTCCATAAATATTGATAACAGGAGCTCCACGTCATGAGTTACTAGTACCTGCTGTTATAAATAGAAGCAGGTTATCTCTTGCTGTCAGATGTTGCCAATGTATCTCCCCCCTCTACCTTTTGTATCTACAGGAAGTTGAGCTCTGAAACAAAGAGCAGAAGAGAAAACAACAAATAGTCTGATTACACACCAATACTTCCAACTTCTGCATTGCTGGTCTCAACAACTTGTTCTGTGATGGTCAAACTGATTGGATTAAAAAAAAAAAAAGTAAATGTTATCTAAAAAATAGACCAGAGTTTGTGAATGAGCCAGCTTGCTTCTCTGTTGACGAAGTGCTGTCGTTCTGCGGTGCAGCTTCAAAATATTTCTGCAAAGTGTGGAATTTATTATCGGGCCGGGCCGGTGACTCAGAGTTCAGATCTTCCCAAAGTAATGCAGCTTGTAAATAATCTGTGCTGCGCCGCCATACTTCACGCTGATAGCAAATGCTGCATTTGTGCTAATTCTGGTGTTCTATGTTTAGTGTCACGGACAGAGCCAGGAAGAATGGTATCTGGGTTGCCCCAGTGGCTCAGCAGTGTGAGGCAAAGCAGTGGGTGCCGGTGTGATGCTGAGGGTTTCTTTCTGGTTCTGCACCTGTTTCATCTGCTCTCCTCTGACCATCACTCACCGGTTAGAGACACAGGTGAATACATAAACTTTGTCTTTGGAGCCTGGGGGCAGAAATCTGGAGCTCAGGGTGTGAGATATATGTGCATTGATCTCCTAACTCTGACTAACCCCTGTCTGCATATCAGTCTGGAGTGGAGGATGCTGCCTGTCTGCCATTATCTTTATGACTGCCTGGGCGAGACGGGTAATCTGGGGCCTGCCACCAGACTGAGGGACGGCCAAGCTGCAGCAGGCAAAGAGGAGGGTAAGCACTTTAGTTTGTATTTAACAACTGAGGATATGCCAGATGAGGGTCGGAAATATGAATCCCAGCTTGTTTCAGATCAAACTCTGCCCCGGGACTGAGGCTTAGTCATGACTGAAACGAATGCAATTGTATTTCAAATCTGCAGCTTAGTGCTCTGAGATGAGATTGTGCACGAGTGTTTGTGTAAGGAGTCCTGTGAATTTGAATAGTTTTTATTTGCATATTGTTGCTTAGCTAAAGGCATTATTGGTTCCCAGTGGTAGTGACCTGAAATTTTGCATGCATGGCAACCCCTGTGAAGGATAGCTCCTTTATGCTCAGCCATATATTGCACAGAAGTAGCATGGAGACACTGACCTTCAACGCAGCACATGAAAGCAACGTAAGTTGAAGCAGATGTGCACATTTCATTGCTGTCCCTCCTTCGGCTTTTCCTCTGATTTCTACAAGGAAAGAGAAACAAAAAAATGAGTTTGTCTGTTTTCAGAGGGAAGTTTTAGACACCTTTGATGGCTTGACTTTCTATAATTGTGACATCTGTGTGCCACACTTCTACAGGAGGCATCACTATGAAACTTATAAATAAGGATTTGGATAAAAAAGTGGATAGCGACGCTGTACGATCCGTCATCTTTTTATTGTTTACATGTGCGTAGAAGTAATCCCTCAGTTACGTAGGTGAACTCACAGGAGGTAGGTGGCAGATTGTGAGTTCAAATATTTAACTTTGTGTGATTCACTTCGTATAACAGCGAGGTGGATTGACACAG
The DNA here is from genome assembly GCA_036245035.1 of Adrianichthys oophorus. Lineage (NCBI taxonomy): Eukaryota > Metazoa > Chordata > Actinopteri > Beloniformes > Adrianichthyidae > Adrianichthys > Adrianichthys oophorus. The sequence continues at coordinate 10,797,045 of BSAI01000104.1, forward strand.
CGCTGGACACCCAGGCTGCAAACATCAAGTTTTACCGAAAAGAAAAAATGAACAAGTCTACCTTAAAAAAGAAAAAAACAACAATAGCAAAGGGTTTGCATGTAAGCTGACTTAAAACACAAAGTAAGTCAAGGTCAGCATCACTGTAAAAAGTGAGCAGACTTTACAAAACAGAGCATTTTTTTATGCTTTTATATAAAAGCCGTTTTCTGGCCCCATATTAAAATGCCTTCGTGATGAATATAATCTTCATCTGCTTAAGAAATGGTGGGCTCCCAGGAGAGGAAGGGTCAGGGTGTTTCTTTCTTTCTTTCTTTCTTTCTTGCTTTATTATCGGTCATATCCCATCAAAAATAAAAGCTGCTGCCCGCGCAGGAGGTGGACACTCATAACTTGAAGGCTGGCAGTTTAACTCCATAGCAGCTGCCAAAGGGTTGCAGCTCCAATGTCCAGACTGGTCTGCAGATACACTGGGAGGCGGTTGTGGAAAAGCTCAAATTGTCCAGACAAAAGGTTTATAAAATTAGGCAGAGATTAAATTTGGCATCAGAAAACAGAAAAGATCAAATGTGACGGAACTTCAGTTCAAATGACTCTTCAAAGCGCATAAATGTGAATGTATACTTCTTCATGACCTTGAGGCTATGATGTAGCTTGAAAGTAGAAGAAAAGGAAGACCTCATGTGGTTTTGATTGTCTTGTTCAAAAAGCCACCTGCTGATGAAGATCATGAAAAAAGATGAAAGAATCAAAAACGTCTGTTTGTGAGATTTTATCAGGATCGAATGATGCGCATGGAGCAGACAGTTACTGATTAGATGAAGATCCATTTGAAGAAGTGTAAAAAAAAAAAAAAAAGTAAAACAATGAACACCATATCCTGGAATACTGTTTGACTATTAAATTGATCTAGTTGACAAAATGATTGATAGCAGCCCTCCAAGGGTATATTGGATTTAGGTTACAAATGTGAGCAGATTGCTGCCAAAAGCTGCAGGAAAGCTCAATCCCAAACATGTTGGAGTTCATTTACAATAGTTCCAACATTGCATTGCATTTTCAGCTGGAAAATATAACGATTGGCCCATATTTAACCAGATCCAGTATGTTGTCTTTTGTGCGTGTTTTTAAGGGGTTTGATGCTGGGCTTTAGGGTTTGTTGTGCGTGCTTATAAAAATGCACATTTGGAGAAAAAATAAGAAAGTTGTGATAAATGAAAATTAAAAGTATATTCTTTACTATTATTTTTTAATTAACTTGTGAAGGAGGTTCAGATCTTTTTGTCATATTTTAATTCACAAAACAAATATATTCCCTAAAAACACACAAAGAAGAAAATATGTCAATTTTTTAAAACTTAAAGTTTTGATTTGCTTCAAAAGCTCACCTACACTGACCGAGGAGTCTGTTTTAAAATAATAAGAACATTTCTGCTCTTCAGAGGTTCAAATCAAATTAAATGATGTATTTTTATATATTTTATTTTCATCAGAGTCCTCAGAATCCTTAATGCCTACTGATGCATATATGCATCAAACATTACCAAAATTACCTTAATTTAGCATCGACTTGAAAGCAAAAACACATGTGAATTTCTGTTTTTGATGTAAATTCATGCATCAAGAGGGTTAAGCTCCAAAAACTCTAGTAGTTCCTGCTGGTCAAGAGCAAAAATAAGCATCACCCCCTCCAAAATAAAAGACAGACAAGATACCCCTTCACAGGTGACAGACAGACAATAAGCAGAAAGTTAAAAACTGAGGTCTTAAAGGGAATAAAAGCTTTGCTGTGAATGGTGAGGGGATTGTTAAGGATAGCACAAAGAACTGGGATTTCTTGTGTGTTCGTCTGTGAGGGATATCCCAGCCAAAGTTTCTCAAGACATCAAAGGGCTTCTGCAAATAAAAGCACACTTGTCAGGGGTGAACAAACTGCCTCCTTTATGGCTTCTAACCAACCAAATTCATGCGCACAAAGCCTTTGGAGGTACAACACTGCAAAGAAGACATACTATTCAGATGACATGCTTTGTTCTCTGGTGGTTTGCCGTGTGCTTTTGTCTGTCCTGACCAGGACAGATACATAATATCACTGGATCAAAATCCTTTCAGGCTTTTTTAGTCCCTGTTTAAGACTCCCGTTACACTCCTTCCCCCATGCACTCCGCTATTCTTTCTTTTCTTAAACAAAGTAAACTTGATGCAGCCAGATAACACTTTGCGCCCTCAGGCCTCATGCCCAAAGATGAGTCTCAGGTTCAATCGCTTTTTTTTCCCCCTATTTGCCAGCAACCTTGCACAGACTGTGGTCAGACAGACTGGACATGTTTTGCCGTTGATGGGAGGTCTTTGTCCTGTTTGGTTTGCTGTTTCTTTAAACATCTGCCACCTGACTTCTCTCATTTTGGTAAAAAACAAAAAAACTTTGTCAGTTGGAAAGTTTTTCCACGCATGCACCACCTTTATAGGGAGGCAGACTCTTTCATCTGCACATGCTGTGACACGACTCACTATTTCAGCGCAATACACCACTTCCTTTCTTATACTATTACAGGTATCCGAAGTCTATTTCTTGAAATAATCGTTTTTGCAAAATTAAAATGGAATTATTGGTATTTTTTATTTTCTGAAAGGTATATTTGGTTTTTATGTAAAAGGTGTATTTTATTCCAGTCTGTCATTTGCTGTAAAATGCAATCATCTTTCCACTGGCGCAAAAGAACCCTTGTCATATGTTAGACACATACATGCAGCTTGAAAAAAAAAAATCTAATTTTACTGCCTTAACAGATTTCAGGGTGCTGAAATATAGAAAAAAAAAAGAAAAGTCTCTGAGTAAATACAATGACTCATCACCAGGGTCATTTGCCTTTCTCTGCAAATGAGTGTGGGTGTGTGCCCAACTTGCTGTTATAGGCTGCTTATTGTTTTTTAATCACGGAGAAGAAAAAGAAAGAGTGAAAACGAGAATCCCAGGGTTGTGCGGCCACTCTGCATGAAAGACTGGAGAAACACAACTGTGTGTGCGTGTGTGTGTGTAACTGCACTGTAAGTGTATCAGGGAGACAGAGATTGAAGGTCGCGTTTGGAGTCACTGCGCTCCTTTTTGCGTCTGAAGACGAGGGTTATTTATCAAAAGGGGCTTTGGCTGGAAAATGCAGCGTACAGCACACCTCACTTTGGTGTGCACCTGAGGGGTAAAATGAACCAAAAGAAAGGAGGGGATAAAAACAATAATATCTGTACGATTTTACAAAAATCAGTAGTAAAGTTCCATTTTTTGTCATCTTTAAAGGAGGGCATCTTTTTTTTTCTTCCAACTTTTTAAAACTCAAAATTAAAGGTAGGCAGGACTAAATTTAATTAACCTCTACCTGCAGAAATCCAGCCCACATACAGTTAAAGTTATATCCATGGTAACACTTCATTTAAAAAGGTGTGCATGAGAGCGGCATTGCACTTTGATGAATAATCCCTACCTGATCAGGAATATAACTGTAAAAAAAAAAAACGAAATCAACCTTACAAACTCAAAGTTCTTACATTAACCTTTTTAAAATATATATATTTATAGACAAAAAAAAAAAAAAAAAGGTCCAAAGCGTAGAAAAAGCACCATCTCCAAAACCTTTAGGCTGGACGGACCTGCATGGATTGACCATGTTCAGTCAAACAAAGGTAAATCTCACTAGAAACAAAATAAAAAGCTACGTTTCAAAAAAAGTTATAATTAGGAAAATGAAAAAGAGATGCTCCCTTCTCCTTAGCCCCCTCACTCACTTTATGTTAGAACATCAATGCAGATTCATAAGTGTGGTGACCATGAATAACATCAAGCTGCATGAAAGGAATGAGCAAGGCTTACTGCTTCAAAAGTACAGTCACAGAGAATTGCCTCAAGAAGGTGAGATAAAGACAGAGAAGACAGCTCAGCTGTAGGAAGAAGACACAAGTCATCATCACGTACAGCCCACCTGTCTTCAGACCCAGCTGACGTCAAGATATGTAAACTCCTACAGACAAATCCAGCAAATCCAGCACCTGAGGCTCAACAAACAACGCAGAGATTATTGGTTTAGTGAATGCCATTATCCATAATGAAATAACAAGACACAGGGAAGATTGCCCCCAAAGATGGACTGATGGGAATTCTCGTCAGGCGGAGATTGCCGGGGAAGAGCAGGAAGCAGGATGGAAGAACCTTCCCCTCCATGTGATGAATCATGAGGCTGCCACGAATGAATCACACGAGAAGGTGGAAATGAGTCAACGCAGAGCGCGAGGCTCTGATCACGGCCGCACATCTGCAGGCCCCAAACACCCTGAGAAGTGGGCTGAGAAGAAACCGCAACCAACAAGAAACTTAGTCACTGAGTTCAGACATTTTCCAAGATCCGACACAAGGAAGAGCTCAAACCACCCCGTAACCTCACATCACAACATGATGGAAGGAACTTATTTTGATGGATGCAGGCTCTTTTGACTCTTGAGGCTAAAATTCGGCTCTTATTTTCAAATGAGGATGCCTCTGTTATGGTCACTTCCTCATGTCAGATGGGAAAAAAAAGACTTCCTGATCCCAGTTTTGTTAATGGAGGACACTGTGATCCTTCCACCGTTACTATTTATTATCATGATTACATTTTGATTGAAAGGGAAAAATGTGGACAAAACTAAAGTGCTTTTATATGTTTCAAAAGGTTTTTTATACAACTGTCATTCCTCAGCTCCTGATTCACAACGATTTGAATTAAGAAATACCCAGAAACAGTTTTAATCTTAATTTTCTTTACATATGTCCTCCATCATCAGAAAAATGCCACAAGTACAAGTTAAAAAAACCCCAAAACATGATTTTCATTGGAGTTGGTATTTAAATTAAAGCCATTTTGTCTAATAATGGATTTTTTTCAATCACACACATGCATTCTGTTGTGTTAAAATGTTTTAAAAGCATCTAAAAATGTAAATTAAACAGGAAAACGCTTGCTCTGAAAACAGATAAATATGTCTGCAGCAACTGACCTCACAAAGAAAGCTGCAGCTCCAGTTGTTGGAAGAATGTTGTAGTTTGATGAAGTTTTTACATGAACTAACATCTAACATAACAGCAAAGATAAAAAAAGTGAGATTGCATCTTCTTTGAACTAATTTAGTGTGGAAAGAATGTAAAAGCCTTCCTTGTTTTTAGTCAAACAATGGGAAGGAAAAACTAACTCTGTTTTTTGGTGTTTGGATTGTGTGTGTTTTGTTGTTTTTTTTTTTATTTAGCTCCCTGCAGTACATGTGCATTACGGCTTATTAAACAAAAAACTCAGCATGTCTTTAATCCAGGAGAAAAAACTCTGATATCAAATCTCAATAGACTAAAATTTTCTAATTCCTTCTCAGGTGACTTTTATGCTGCAATAGGCACTGGAGGCAAAAGGTTCAATGTTATGAACAACACGGTCAGAGCAGCTCTGACAACCGCCTGGATTTTTTAGATTTCCCACAAGATCTTTTCCTGGATAATGTAGTTTTGCAAAATGATATTCATCTGCAGGAAAGTATCAGCTCAACAGTTGGATCTTAGCAGTTTGAATTTGGACAGTGTAATTATTATTTTTTTTAACATTTTTAGGAAACACGCTTAGAGTCCCCAGCCAGAAACATCAACATTTTTTTTTATTCTCTGTAAAGATTTAGAACAATAAGGACTAATGGAACTTTAGGAATAAATGAGGCACGAATGTGTTTGAGAACAGGCAATACTACTTTGAAGTTGCATCTTAATAACCCAGATTCTGTAGCACAGAACTGGAAAATGCACGACTGCCACATCAGAACCAAAAAGGACGTCATGTTTGTCAGTACCCAGCCTCCTCCTTTCTGTCCCCAAATCTGATCGAAACCCCAAAGGACAAATGGATGCAGTTCATCAAAAGGCCACTGGAGGCAAGCTGCAAAAATGATCATTTTTCTATTGAATTTCATGTTAAAAAGTTAGATTTTACACCAAAAATAAACTTACATGCAATCCACGAAAAAAAATCTGTTGATGTTTATTCCTTTGTTGTCTATTCATAACAACTATGTGTCTGTGTGTGTATGTGTTACTGTGTGTGGAGGATTAAAAAAGGGTTTACTATGTTAGTCTTTTCACGTGCATGCAATGGGAGAGAAAAGTTTTTTTCAATTACTGGTTCTACAAGCTTCCCCACTGAAAAGCACGAGAGAGGTCTGTAATGGTCATGTGGTCAGACACACTTTAAATGTAAGAGACAGAATGTAAAGAAGTATTTCAAGGCTTCACATTGTAAAATTTTAAAAGAGTTCATTTATGCAACAGTGCAGAAAATTAGTATTCATTACCTATAAACAAGCAAGAATTTTGTCCTGTTGTTTTTCTTTATGAAGCTTTATTATCCTCCACTCCTCACGTGTATTAACCAGTTTGAACTGGTTGTCTGTATAAAAGACACCTATCCATACCCTTAAATTATCAGACTGCAAGCCCTCCACCCCGACCAAGACCAGCTAGCTGTCGAAGGACACCAGGGACCAGACTGAACACCTGAAGAAGACTTGGATGAACCAATCTACAATAAGCAAGGTTAGAAGAGCTCAACTGTTGGAGCAATTCTGAGAAAATAGAAGAAAGACCAGATCACTGACAATCTCCCTCCACCTGGAGTTCCATTAAAGATCTCACCTGGTTGAACAAAACTGGCCAATAACTTGAAAATAGCCGGGACCACAGTAACAAAGTTACTATCAGCAGCCCACGACCTTGTCATGGAGTAAAATACTGCAGCGGTCCAGCACATTTCCAGGCCTGTCTAAAGTTTACCAGAGACCATCTGAATGATCCAGAGGAGGATTGGGAGAATGCCATGTGGTTAGATGAGATGAAAATGGAGCTCTCACCAAGTTTTGAGGGGAAGAATGCTGAGTTACAGCCCAAGAACACCATATCCACTGTGAAGCATGGGGGTTGAAACATCATGCTTTGGGGCTGCTTTTCTGCAAAGTGGACAGGAACACTCATCCACACTAAGGAAATGATGAAAAGGGACACAAATGGTCAGATTTGGGACAAAAACCTCCTTTCATCAGTGAGAGCATCGAGGATGAAAAATAGCTGGATTTCCCATTGAATGATCCCAAACTCATCAACTGTAAAAAGCACTTCAAGGTTCTGGAGTGGGTTGCCTGTCTTAGAATCTCAAATGAGAATGTGTGGAGGGAGTTTAAAGTCAGTGTTGCTAAGCAACATCTCCAAAACACACAGCTCACAGCTCTTGAGAAGATCTGCATGGAAGAATGGACCAAATAGCAACTGCAGTAAGTGAAACCTTAATAAAGATCTACCAGCAATTTTTGACATCTGTCATTACCAACCAGGGTTAGATAACAACGCATTGAGGTAAACTGCTGTTATTGACCAAATAACAATTTTGTGCAACAATCTCTGATTCTTTAAAAATCAGAGATTTATCCCTTTTTTTTTTTTTTTTTACATTTCATCTCTAACAATTTAAATCTACTTGTGATAGACCAATGCTGACAAATAATTTTGTGCTCTACCGATTTGAGGCCTTGTTTAACTGGCGGGAGGGTTTTGGTGACAAAACTGTCACCAAATAAATAAATTAATTAATAATTTAAAGCTCCTGTAGTTACAATACAATTGTAATTTTACCAAAACTCATTATTGATCTTTATCACAGTACACATGTTTTAAAATTTCTGTGCAAAACATTTGGAAACTCAAATTTTTGATCATCTTAACCTAAAAATAATTCTCATTCTGAGCCATGAAACGTTTTTCTGTTTCTCTTGAAAATTATAGAAATGTGAAAATTGTGAGCCTTGGTTTAGAACACCGAAAGCAAACCACATATTCACGAAGGTTAAAATAACATGAAGAGATGAAGCAATTTGGTTTGGAGGACTTTTGCAGATGGCAACAGAACAAAACCTGGGGTCATTTCAAAGACCGTGCCAAGACTTTTAGCAATTTCAGTGTCTTCTCAAAATTCTAACCTGAGTCATTCCTGTTGAATGATGGTGGGGTTTACAGGAGAGGGGTTAAGGAGGGTCAAGAAGTCAAGGCAATAGCATTTGTAAACAACATTCTTGGAAATAAGCATTTTACTAATACACGCTGAACCATTTCGGCTACAATAAAAACAAAAGTTACAGTAGAAAAATAAAAGATTGAATATATAAGAAACAAATGTTACAATTTAAAATTTCTAGTCTTTACTGACCAGGCAAGGCTGTGAAAACTTGCTTCAAAATACAAGGAAAAGGGTTTTTAATTCTGAGGATTTACGGTCAAATCTTGCGGAAATTGGGACTTTAGGAGAACATCTACTCTGTGAGGTCTATACTGTTCTGGTAAAAGTGGAGCAGAAACCCAAAGGAAAAGCAGAGCAGCAGTGAATTAAGCAGAGTCGGTACACGCCCACACGGTCCTGAGAGGACGTCTAATCAAGTGCAGCAAGTAAAACACCTTTGTAGGTGTAACATGTATGTGACTGCAGCTTTATTTGAAACAAATCCAATTAGGCCGGAATAAAAAGTTCGGTAATAGAATAAAAAAAAAAAATGGTGCCTGGGTAGATGGGTGGTGGGCTTCTCCCCTGCATGAGGGTTACCTTGCTGTGCAGCATGGTAGCTTTGTGCTGAGGGTTGTTTAGGCCCCCAGACACCACAGAGAATAAAAAGAGAAAAGGAAAAACACAATCTAGCGTAATGCTGCATGCTTTAAAACAGCTTTTCTCTGCTTCGGGCTTTTTAAAATATATTCTAAGGATGATATAAATATTTGCTTTAAAAAGCAAATTTTGTAGTAATTTCCACTTTTTAAGATTCTCTAAAAGAATTGGTGCGCTTTCCCTTCTCCACCAGGAAAACGGAAATGCTGCTCTCTGAACCCAAATCAAGACATGAATAAATTAAAAAATAATACCGTTGTGAAAAAGTTATTCATTTTAAAAAGGGAAACTTTTAGTTTAAGTAGAAATATTGCACTTAGAATAAAATATTTAAAGCTTTTTTTGGAATGCTGATGATTATGGCTAATAGATCATAAAAACCTCAAATGGAGTGTCTCAGAATATTAGAATATCACATTAGTCCAATCAGCAAAAAGGATGTTTTCAGCACAAGTGTCAAGGATTTTGAATACTATGCTCAATTCTATCCATTTAGTATTTGTTTAGGGTTTCTTTTGCATAAATTACTGCATCAATGTGGCATGTATCAGTCTGTGGCTCTGTGTAGGTGTAATGGAAGGCCAGGTTGCTTTGACAGCCACCTACAGTTCATCGGCATTGTTCGGTCTGGTGTCTGTCATCTTCCTTTTGACAACAACCCATAGATTTTCTATTGGGTTCAGGTCAGTGGAATGTGATTGCCAATTAAGCACAGTAACAGCACGGCCATACAACCAGCTTTTGATGTCTTTGACAGTGTGGGCAGCTGCCAAGCCCTGCTGGAAAACAAAAGCAGCATCTACATACGGTGTGTTAGCAATGGGCAGCATGAAGTGCTAGCTGTCTGGAAGATGATTGGGTTAGGGTTACAGTCTGTTCATCCACACTCTGGGGTCTGGATGTTTCGTTTAAAACAATGACCCCGCACCATCAAGCAACAATCCAGCACTTTTTCTCCTTAGCACAGGTGACACACTTCAGACGTTGTCTCTGGTTTAGCAAATGCTTGACACAAGGAATGCAACAACTGTAGGTAATGTCTGATGCTTTTCTTTTTGATGACTCAGGCTACTCTTTGTGATGCTCCACCAAATTCTTGAATAGATTTTGCTTTATAAACCTCTCAAGGCTGCAGTTACTGTATCTCTGTTGCTGGAGCACTTTTTCCTTAAACACTTGCTTCCATTCGATGTCTGTTAATATTTTTGGATACAGCACTCTGTGAACAACCGGCTGGTTCAGCAATAACCTTCATGGCTTTCCCTCCTTGTGAAGGGTGTAGATGCCTGCCTGCAGTCATCCTCATGATTGCATAGCCTACTGATTCACACTGAGCGACCATTTAGTGTGAGGCTCAGAAAACTTCTGTCTGTGTTTTGAGGTAATTAGTGGAATAAGCTGTGACACCATAGGTTTTCAGCATTTATTTGATGTAGTTGTTTGCTTTGTCAAATTCTAAGACAGTTTTTGGGAGAATAACATCTAGTGTTTCTAAATGCTAAATATTCTCAGGCTTAGAGAATTGGTTATCTTGTATCTCATGATTAATCGTGTCAGAAAACTGCTCCAAAAGCACAAGTCCTCTCTGTACTTGGAGTGAAACAAAACAAATGCAAAGGGGAAAATAACTGTCTGTTTCACCTGCAGCAGTTTACCTGAACCAGGTGTCTTGCGTCAAAAAAAGCAGATTGAGCTGGGCGGAAAAAAAGCTGACTGTATAATGAGTGGGTCCATTTTGAGACAAGCTTATCTCTTGGCCCCAATCAAACTTTGAAAATAAAACATAAAATTAAGTAAACTAGACAGGTCATTGAGTGTTTATGACATCTGGACTGACACCCCCCCCCCGTGGTTCGAATAGGAAGTACCCCTGGCTCCAAGAAGCCAAAATCCCATAGACTTCTAATGAGAAAAAAACAGCTATGACTCCGTCCTTATATTTGTCAGAAAAAAACATTCTTGCTCTACAATCTTTTTTTAAACATATTTTTTCTATAGTGCACATTATTCAAGTTGTAAACTGGTCAATCAGATGCCTCAATAGAAGTAGGTGGTGCCTGCTCGCCCACACAACCAACAGTCGAAACATTTGATTGACAGATTCTGCAGAGTCTGCCTTCAAGTGTTAGGACTTCCAACAAGCTCACTGTTGATTAGTAAGAGTGGTTATCATAGAAATGTGGACTCAGACTAATTCGGACCAATCACTGCTTGCTGAGTGGTTCCAACATCATATTTGTGAAATAAAGGTGACTGAATTGACCTAATTTGGTTGGAGCTGAAAGCAAGTTATTTTCTATGGATGACGTCACACTCTCTCGGTCCAGTTCTCATATACAGTCAATGATATGGGCCCTCTAAGCTTTTCTCTGAGTTTTTTAAGATGTGTGTTTTTAAGGTGAGTCTGTGTACAAGTTCACTATTCCTGCGGATGGAAATTTCTTGCAGGCAGTAATAGATGACAAAAACTCTGTCTTAATTTTACTTCTAAAATCTGCTTCAAGTATTAAACAAACAAACTGTAAAATTGTGCAGTAAACTTTGGAATGACAGTACAGTGACAGCACTCAAAGAAAGTTGGAAAAAATGCTGCATTAACTGCCTTGAACACATTGCCTGTCGAAGTAGCTGAAATATATTTAAAAAATTCACAAAGGACATGTTGTCAAATTGCAAAACAACTCCTAACTACTTTTATTCAAGCCACACACACAATTGTTTCTTTTTGAAGATTTCTTTTTGTTGCTACATCAATGCTCCATGTGCAGGAGATGTAAATACTGCTAATGTTAGCTTCTCAAATTCAACATAATAATGAGTTTTTTTCTCATGAGAAATACTTAACGGTTGATCTGTTTATAGACTGCAATCAAGGATGGAAAACATGTGGAAACTGGGTGTAAGGACGCTCGTCGCACATTGCCTGTTCGGAGAATCAGGGAGGAATTAAGACAGCGGAGTCTGGCTAAACGCTACTCAGAACCAGGGGCCACAGAAGAGAAAAAAGTAATAGCCTTCTTAAGCAACTGAAACCTCTAGCTGTCTGATTAAATGCTACTTGGAAGCTGCACAGACTGGGTCCGTGCAACACAATCCTTTGAGGCGGTGCTGCAACAGGGACTCTGCAACTAGGAAAACATTGTGACAAAGCAAGTAGCTGTCTCAATCTGTTGTAAAAATACTGCCGGGTTTGGCTGGATCATGCATGCAGGTGGGACATATGTGGACCAAGAGAAAGAAAATGACAATTTCTTCTTGTAGAAGTAAAATCAAAGGTTTTCTGAATCTGCAGATTCCTCAGCAAAACCATTGACTATATATAGAGAACTAGACTGAGCAAGTATGACATCACCCATAGAAAATGCCTTACTGCCAGCTCCAGCAAATTGAAGCTAAATCAGTCGCTATTTTTCTGCAATATCGGAGCCAGTGATTGGTCCAAGTTGGTCTGAGTTATGTTTCTATGGCAACTACTGTCACCAATCAGCTTCTTCGAAGTCCACACCTCTCCCACTGAAAGCGACTTGGGAGAATCTGTCAATCAAATGTTCGAGGTGAGGGCCAGCAGGAACCACACGTTTTTACTGACTGACATCTGATTGGTGTGATTATAACTTGAATAACTTGCAAATATAAATATATATATAATAGAAAAATTAGAATTATCATGAAGAAGTTAAGTAAAAAGGCATCAGACCAAGAATGGTTATTCTGTCATATATCATGACTGAACAATGGCTGTTTATTTCTCAATAGAATCTAGTTCTGTTTATACAGTCAACGTGCAAAACAAATGAAAATAGGTGAGGTCAAAGGGTTAAAGTATGTTTGGCTGTGTTTTGACAGTGGAGTTGGAATTTCCAATTTTGGTTCAAATAAAAAGAAAAATACTTTTTTTTGCTTGTTTGTCAAGCTGCATAATAATCAAGAAAAAAAGGCTCACAACTTAACGTCTTAATAAAAAAACATCTTTGTCAAAAAAAGAAAAAACAATGCATTGGATCTTTTGAATGAAAACCTGTCACTAACTGGAAGGGATGGTAATGAGCGTGCACTGTATGGCAACAGCAGGATTTAACCTGTTCCTGACAAATGCTGCAATGACCGGAAATTTGGCTTTTTTTTTAAAACAAAAGTGCGATCAATCTGGAGCTTTAATTTGATGTGAATGGATGAGTTTTAGAGGAGCTGTCATCACACACCAAGCACAGAGCAAACACATGCACACAGGGGATTAATCCACATTGTGTGCATCATACAATCAAATAAAACTGATCTGGTTCTTAGTTTCCCTCTGCAGTCTGGGGGGTGAGACTTTAAGTCAGCAAAATACTTCAATAGACTCTGCAGATTGTGAAATGTTTATTTGCAAGGCTACCTGCACCATACAGCTCTTTCTCCAGAGGATGAGTCATCAGCAGACTACATGCACTACACTTAAGGTGGGCTTTGGATAAGCTCCTGGAGGAAAATGTAGAGAGGCAGAGAACACTGCTGAGCCATCACAGACGTCCTGATTTTCTGTCACATTGTTTCACAACAGGAGACCCTACCTGGTAAAGGAAACTGTAAATCTCTCCCATCCCCCATGATTACGGCTGCGCAAGGTCCTGTCAACAGTCAGCTGCGTGTTGATAAAGCGAGCCAGGTATTTGCTGCCACATCTGTTTCCACACACATTTGCTTGCCCAGTCAAATGTGGGCGAAAATGTTAACATAAAAAAATTATTCAAACACTAAAAGCTAAGACGTATAGCTACTTTGATATTAAAAACAGCCATCTTTCATGCAGAAATAGCAAAAAGGAACAACTTTTGTCACATTTAACAAGTAACATATAAAATACAGATTTGTTCTTTTTTTGGGGCAAAATTAAATGTCATAAATTCCACCAAACAAGCCAGCTCTCAACACTGATTTTTAAAATGATTAAACAAAACCTTTGAAATAATGATGTTTTAGTTAGTCTTTTACAGATTATTTATTCTGTAATAAAAAAAAATCATGAAATTATAGTATACTCAGGGTTAAGTCAATAAAAAACACGGGATTACAAATCCAAAGCAGTCCAAAAAAAAACCTTTTTGCACAAATTAAACCAAATACTGATTTTGTCTTCTTTTTTAATTCAAAAGTATGAGCTTGAAAAGCCTTACCTTCTCCAGAATCACTGCTTCCTCAGGTGAAGTATCTCCAATCTGTGAGAACGCGGTGAAAAATGCAGCCAATCTTCCTGTTTTAATAGTTATTGGATTTATTCTTTTACTCTTACCAATGGGATTTACTGGACTCAAGTGCCTGTGGCGTAAACAACAACCCTCATGGCCCTGTTTTACATCCCAAACCAGGGTGGATCCTTTTATTTCCATAAACCTCTTTAACATTTGCATTGAGCACCATGGAACAGGATGAACAGCAAAAGCAACTTAAAAAGTCTGCTTTTCTTTTCATGCTCCCCCTTTTTTTTCCTTTGATGTTTAAGCAGAATTTCTTGTCTTGATCTGTATGCATGTTCACAGCAGCATGAGACATGGTAACCTGTGAGCTCACCTCAAACAACACCTGCATTATCGTGTGTCATACACACATTGCAGGCTAATAGAGCTCAACGAAAAGCCAGAAAAGGACAACATTAGTAGTAAAAGGACACGGAGTGCTGGTGGTGAGCTCCCTACAAGTTGCTCCACTCTGACATATTGCTTAAAGATATCGGGTCATCTAATTAGACAGGGGGATGAAAAGTTCACAGCTGTGACGTGTGACATTGTGAGAGTCTAGGAACATTGTAGGAGAGATCATACGGTAAGCTTCTGCAAATTCAGTGTTATTCTGTGGAAATCAAGACAAAAAATGTTCATTTGATTTTTTTTAAGCCAATCAGTTTCCATTTAACGAGTCAGTTAGAATATGAGATGTTGCATTTTGCGTGTGATGATATCTAAGGAATCAAATGTTGCATATATGGCTGCTCCATCTTTGTTTTGAGCAGCGTCGTCTGCTGTCTGTGGGAAAAAGAAATCCCTCAACTTTGACCCTGCATGAAGTTCAGAGGTTAGGAAACAAGAGCAAACAGTAAGATAATATGAAGAATTTCATTCCCTCTTATGTGCACCTGTCCGCAGGAATGAAATAAGAAGGAGGCATAGAGTTAACATCATGGCAATCAATCAGAAACAAACTCCTCTGACTTGGGGGGTGAAGTGCTGTTGGAGTCTTTGTGATCTTTGTTTAACAATTCCAAAATAGAGTTAACAACTTTGTGACGCATTTGCACAGGGGTGTTTTTTTTTTTTTTCAACTAACAAATGACAACACATGGAATGAAATGTCTCTCAGGGAAGCAAGATAAAACAATGGGTCCGACATGATCTGAGATTCTACCTGCAGTTGCTAAGCAACACCCACCTCCAACTTCTCAATCTGTCCCATTGGTCAGCAGGAAAAACGCACAAGGCGCCCCATTGGATGAGAGAAAGTTAATAAACTTTAGCCAAGGCCTGCCTCCCCGTGTGCGCACACACTCCCTCCCTCACACACACACAATGAAGAGATTCTTGTGAATGAGAGCATGAGAGGGTGTCAGTGCTTGCGCAGTACAGTGCTGGTATATGCATTGAGCTCCTGAGCTAAAAATAAAAGATCACACTGAACGCTGTGCCACTGAAAGTTGCAAGACAGAATTCAAAGTGACAAGTCAAGTTCTCTTCAGACAGAGCAATGAGGTCCCACCTTCATAAAAGATCCAGGAGGTATTTTCGACTGGGTTTTTTTTTTGTGTGTGTGTGTCTAGAACTTTAATGACAACTTGTCCCCAGCGATTCTCTCTACCTTTGAGGTATTTCGGGCCGAAAATGCAGCTCAGAAAGACGGGCCCAAAAAAAAAAGCTGTTTAGGAGAGGCATTCAGCAGCAGCTCCATCCTAATTGTTTAAGAAACCAACACATCATTTTTAATGGACCCCAAGTAACTTCATGCTTTTATGTTTTTGTGAGTTGAATGTAAATTTTATTTCACTGTTATTTTAATCATTTCATCTTACAAGTTCACCTGCTGAGCTGTAACACTGTTCTTCCTTCCTTATTCTCACCCAAACTAAGTATGTAAAACACTAATTATTTACATGAGCTGAAAAATGTGGTATAATGAAGAAGATGATAATAATGTATTATAACACAGTTGTAAAGTTGCAGGTTGTGGCAAAAGCAAGGATTCAAAGTGGTAGAAGCAGTACGAATAAAAGACCAGGACTGAGAAACCATCAAAAGGAACATTTGAAATGAGAGGAAACAACAGTTTTTGACCATTCTACTCAGCCTTTTGCATATGGCGAGGGGTGTGCACTTTCGCACAAACTCCCAACATAAAAATGAAGTACAGGACAGAATTACTCATTCTAAATCAAGTTTATATTTAGAGAAAAAAATTACCTTCATACTTGTCTAAACTTGCTTTATTTTTGTTCCAAGTCTGAGATGCTGGAGCCTATCCAGCTACTGATGAACAAAGGCAGTACGCGGCCTGGACTGTTTACAAGACCATGAAAGTTATAAAAAGAAAACATAACAATTAAAATTAAAAAAACTTACTCCAGGCTAGACATGTTCATTTTTGTAATTTATGGCAAGGAGTGAGAAAATGTTTAATTTTGAAACCATCCTCTAGTGGTCATTTGAGGAACTGCATTAGTTGATACTTGCAAGTCAGTTTCAAATTGTGGAATGGAATTTGTGTGGTAGAGACACACTTACTCTCCACTCCAGAGTGGAGCAGTGAACATCAAAGGATATAAATAAGTATTTGGTTTAAAAGTCTGACCTTGCATCTTGAGGAGTTTGTTAAATCACTGCTGTGCGACACCACTTTTCTAGAGAATGAGTGTAGGTTAGATTTAAAAAGCAAATTGATTACTCTTGATAATGGATGAACTGAGACAGTTTGGCTATTTTAACAATTTAACAGTTTAAGATGTTGGATGTCAGTGTTTGATCATAGAAAATTAATGCCAAAATATTTGAAATTGCAATAAAACAAAAAATTATGAATGCTTGGTTATCAAACAACAAAATGTGAAAGTTAAACTAGAGCTCAAACATTAATAGATCTCAAATTGTTTAATGTGCAAACTCAAACAAGATTATAAAATCGTATTTACCAATCAAGATCAGCATCAATGTTTTCTGAAATAAATAAAGAACCTTTTAAACAACTGCTGCACAAATGTTTTATCAGTGATTGAAAAGTACATTTACATTTACTCAACAGACGGGCAGATTACTAATTTCTCACTTCAGTGTTCTTTGCCTTTTTATATTTATCACCTCCCTTGAACCTATTGGACAAAACTTATTTGATGATGGAACACATTGTAACTCGCACTAAATGGGAAAAAAAACAGTGCACAAAGAATTCAAAGGGGCACAAAAAGAAGATATTTCAAAAAAGTATTGGTTTATTTTGTAAAAAAAAGAAAAAACACAGACTTGACTAGAAGCAGTTTATTATGCAGTCTCTATAGTTCCATCCTAATAACTGTACAGAGTAAAAATGAAGAAACACGAGCAGATGGACCAGCTCACAGCAGAGCAGTTTGTTAGCTCCCTGGAAAACATGGCCGACTAAAATTAAAACAACATTTACAGCATTGACCATTTAAACATTTACTTCTTTATTAAGAGTTTGTATGGACAGAGTTATTTAAAAAAATCAAGTAAAATTTCAGTGCAGAAATGCATTAAAATAACAACATGGAGTCAAGTATCCTCTTTATCCCATTTGCAGTGGACGACTGCTTTCTAGGTTTCTACTTAAAAGGAGTAAAAATCATAAGAAATCAGGGAGTGCTGTTTCACATCCGCTTGGTCACCCTTTTGAACTGCTGGGAGGTTTTATAGAAGAGGGATCTGGACTTTGGAGGTTCCAGAAGGTTGAGGTTTCCTTCAGAAATGCTCCTGACCACTCTGCGAGGTCTGTTCTCTGAACCTGGAGGACGGACATTATAAAAACAATAATATACTGACAAAACCAACTCATTTGTCAATGTGCGACTTCGTTTTCTCCTGCTTACCGGCACAACGGTTCACTCTGAGCGGCCTCTGGGTAGCAGAGAGGTCTTTTTTTATCCTCTTCGGAGCTGAAAGCCCCTGAGTTAACTCGTCTCTGAGACTGCGGGAGTAAGAAAGCAAAGTTACTCATCTTCTTTCAAGAATACTCACTAAAGTAATGATGACTTTTACAATCCCTTGAGACATCACGAGAGATTTATTACCGGTTAAATTTTCGTTTTCCTTGTGCTGCAGATGTCATGTCCATGTAGGTTGGGTTGGCTCGTTTCACATCTTGCAAAGGTGGGATTTGCTGTCGACTAAGTAAAAGTTTCTGTTACCGTGACTTATTTGGACAGCCTTACCAGAGAAATGAAAAATACTTTCTTTAACTCTTAAAAGACCTAACAAAACATCTGTTAACATGGATACATCCTATTACGTTCATGTGAAAAAGTTAGGACACCCTCATGAAATATAATCATCTCTGTCGTAAAAAATCATCATATATTAATGTCCAACCTTAGTGTGAAAATTTTCTAAAAAAGAAAGTGATTTGATAAAAATGGAACAAAAACATTACTATTATTTCTACTGATAGAAAAAGAAATCTGAACAAAATTTTGTATTTTAATGGAGGTTAAAGTTTGGTCCTATTAGCTATTTTTCTTTCTTTGGCTGAAATCACATCATTTAGACACTTTTTGCGGCATCTACCAGTCTCTTAAATATGTCTCAAGTGGGAAGTGTCTGAACTTAAACATAAGCAAAAATTACATTCTTTTGAAAATACATTTCACAGAAAGTTTTAAATTGGCTAAAAATGTTTTTAATGCCTTGTTCTATCATTTGGATCAGTCAGTGATGTTCAAATTGATATTAAATGTGTATATATCCAAATATGTGGGAAAATGTTAGTGCTGTCAATTGATTAAACAAAATGAATCCGATTAATAACACTTTTGAATTGTGATTAAACACATTTTTACTAGGTACATTATATATGACAATATGCAGCTTTTGAACAAAATAAAGGCCAGAGAGAACATTTTTTCTTCATTTTTATTGTCTGAAATGTTTTAATTTGTAAAGTGTTAAAAGACAGTTCTGGAATATCTAAGTTGTGTGCACACATAAACAGTAAGCTAAGAAGAACTCTAAAGAACTGTAAAGTCTTTTATGTCTGCAGTATTACTCTAAAAAAACAAAGATGCTGATTTACAGCCATAAGAAACAAACATTGTGTTTCTGCACTTTAAATGGTCTGGGTGAATACTCAAATCTGATTGGCTGTTGGGTATTCATGCACTCAAAAAGAAGTTCTGTTTACATAGCTGAAATGTTCTATATCACTGTGCAGGCTTCTTTAAAACAAACTGTTTGCTTCACCTTCTGGACAAAAACAAACAGTAAGAGGTGAACTTTCTCTCTGAACTGATTCTTTATTGAACCTATCGTGACGACCATCAGATAAATCACTTTCCTCTGCCGCTGCAGTCTAAGTCTGCTGGCCCAGCAAACGCATTCTTCATGTTATCAAGACACCGTGTATGAAATAGTCCGCTTTTTGTGGAAAATTAACAAGAATAAAGTAATGAAATTGATTTAATATTTATTTCTTTTGTAAGTGACCATGGTATAAGTGGAATATTATCCTATGCTAAGTGGAAGACCGTTGCTTCTGACGTGTAATTAATCTGTGCTAATAAACAGTTTTTTAATTAATCGCGTGTGATAACCTGTTAACGTTGACAGCCCTAGAAAATATACAGGCTTTCATAGGGTGTCCTAATTTTGTCACATGACTGTATATACATACAGATATTTGAGTCTGTATAACCATTTGTATCATATTTGATGCACATATTTCTGAGACTCCTTTGTCATCAGCATGATCCAAACTTTCCTTAAAAAAAACAATTATCTTAGTCCATGTTCTCTGCCTTGTAGTTCACCATCATTCCACTGGGGGCAGTAGAAGGGCTTTTCATGCTTATTTGAAATGACTGCTTCCTTGAAATCTCAAAAAACATGTTTGGCAGGAAATTTTCAAAACTTTATGATAATACCTCATTGACCTCATTACTGTATTGAAAGAGGGTAAAATTAGTTGATTTTTTGCTAATAATGAATTCTTTATAATACAGTTAAATTATGTAAAAAATGTGTATTGCAAATTTAAGACGGTAAGTAAATTAAATGTTTTATAATATTTTTGTGTTTTAAACTAATATTGTTGTAAGCAAAAATTCACAAAATCACCCAACGAATCACAATTGAAACTATCGATATCTTTTAAAAAATTGTATTGCAGAATTTTTGTGATGATTTTTTTTAAAGGATTTATAAAACATCTCAATTCCAAAAAACTATATATTTTTTGTAAATGATTTGATGTAGTTGGCTTTACAGGGTTAAACTTGACTGTGGAACTTTTGGTAAACTAACTTAAAAAATTCCAGAACTAAAAAAAAAAAAAATTTACCTAAGTGTTTAAAGACCTTCTCTGATGAAAAAAGTGTTTTTAAACAGAATTCTTCTGATGATGGAGGGCATATAGAAAGAAAATTCAGCTTACAAAACCATTTCTGACTAATTTGCAATTCAAATCGTTGTGAATCAGGAGCAAACCAAAAAATGCAGCAATTGGTCAGCTAAGCGCCTTTGATAGGTTATTTATTTATCAAAAACATTAAAAAAAAAATCTTCCAATATTTAATCATGAACGTACAAAATCTTGAAAGAGGGTTTGGAAAAACGTGTGGAGAGTCTGAAAAACATCCCTCAGCACTGGTTTCAACCAAGTAGACAAGAACCTTTCTCCAACTAGGCCACTTTAAATTTCCACTTTTCAATACTGCTGGAGGGCCGGTGGTCAATGTTGGCAAACCAATTAGTGTTCTGTGATCATATCCCACAGAGAGCTTCAAAATTTGCAGTAATTGGTCCTTACAATACATATTGTGAGGGGAACTGGCAGAACGGAGTAGACTGAGACAGTCAAACAACACAGAAAACATGTTTTTAAGGCTGTAACTTAAGAGTTATTGCATCAGATGTGCAGTGCTCAGAATAAATGAGTACACCCCACTACAGTTTTCAGAAAACCTTTAGTGTCCTTTCAGAATCAACATTTTGTGTGATATTATACTACAAAATTCTCCCACAAATGTGGGCCATTGATTGCAAATTTTTTTTTGTTAATTTGGACAAACAAAAAAGGGATTTTCCCAACTAATTCATTCAAGCCCACGTTGCAAAAATGAATACACCCCAAGTATAGTCTTAGGAGAAAAGCCAAACTTAAGACTACAAAATACTAATAAACAGGCATCCAACCACAGTTGAGTCTAATGATTCATTTAAGATGTGTCCAGGACACAGGTGACTAAAAGAGAATTACTTAACAAAGAAAAGCCCTTCCCATTTCATGCTGCCAGAAATGGCTCCTCATGGAAGAGAAATGTCACAAAAACTGAGAAAATAAATAATTTCTTTACACAAAAAGTGTGAGGGCTACAAGAAGTTGAGCAAAGCTTTCAGATATCAGTCAAAATACTGTAGCAAAAAGTGATCCAAAATTAAAGAAAGATGGAAGTTCAACCATCTTACAGAGACATCCAGGCCGTCCACTGAAGTTAACATCTCGACAGGAACGTCTTCTGATGAGAAGGGTTGAAGAAAATCGCTAAAGCAGTAGAAAGCAAAACTGGAGTGACCGTTTCCCGTGACACCATACGGCGCACACTCCAGAGCAATGGCATGCCATGGGTATCATCCACGAAGGAAGCCTCTCCTAAAGCCCATGCATAAAAAAGCACGCCTAGAATTTGCTAGGGCCCATGTTGAAAAAGAGGAAGACTACTGGGACTCTAGACTCTGGAGTGATGACACAAAGATCACTGTTTAATGGTTTTAAAACTGAGGATTTCAAAGAGAAATGCATGGTGCCTGCAGTAAAACATGGTGGTGACAGTGTCCTTATATGGGTCTGCACGAGTGCTGCTGGTGTTGGGGAGCAGCATTGCATTGATGGTATCATGAACTCAACAATGTCCGGCTCCATACTGAAGGAGAAGACGCTTTCACTTTTCCAACACAATGATCCAGAACATGGAAAGCTATTGTTGCATTTCTGAAGAAAAACAGGGGGACGGTGACTAAATGACCAAATATGTCTCCTGATCTGAATCCAATCACCTGTAGGGAATTCTGAAGCAACAAGTTGAGCATCACTCTCCATCCAGGCCCTAAAAGAGGTTATTCTTGATGGGAAAAGATAGATGTTGCAATATGTCAACAACTTGTTCATTCCATGCCTGAGACAAAAATCACAGTGCTCATAGAAAATACTAGATGAAGTAGTTTTTGATGCAGGGTGTGTTCATTTTTGATTCAACCAATTTAAGTAAAACTGAATATTTTGTTTAAGTTGTTTGTTTAAGTTACATTTTTCACCTTCATTTCATGTTTTGGAGTTAAATTAGTGTTCAATAAAACTCATCCTTGTGGAAAGTTTGGAAATTGTCCATTTGTTCATCGCGCTACTGATTAAATTAGTACTTTTAGTGTACTCATTTATGCTGAGCACTGTTATACTTGTTTGGGTATCAGATGTAAGACATGTAAATTCAAGACTATGCAGAAGCTCTGTGTCTGGAAAACGTTGGCGTGATATTAATTTTAAAGATAAGAATATAAATAAATTACTGTCTCACCTTTTAGAAGATATCGGGTTCCCTTCAGCAGCTTTTGGAAGGTGCCATGTTTGGCTGGGCCCAGAGAGGACTGTGAATTTGGGTGCTTGAAGTGGACTAGGACAGTTTATTGTTACGGTTACATTGCTTGCAGCTTGATCGTGCTCTGGAATTTCGAAGGTCATGTTAGGGTCCATGTTGCTGTGGGAGCTCGAGGACTGAGCGGGAAGTGTTTTTGGAGCGGGCTCTGGAGTGCACTGAAGTGGTAACATGTCGTCCTCAAACACCTGGGACTTGGTGGTGCACCGCGGACTCTGTGGAGGGAGCTGTGCAGACAGATTCCTCCTGATGGGCATTCGTGGAGGCCTGTCCTGTGTTGAACATGACTCTTTTCCTCCCTCTAAAAAAAAAAAAAAAAAAAAAAAAAAAATCAAACCAAAAAAGTAACAAATCAATGAAATGAAAGATAAAATACTAATCACTGGCATTCAACACCAATGGCATAGCAGACAGAAAGTTGAACCTCACTTTGAATTTTATAAAAATAGTTAACAATCTTGTTGTTTTTTTTTTTTTAAATAATTGCATCTTATTTTTATTCTGCTTTTGAGGGTGTTGCAAGTGTTAGTTCAGCCATACTAAAACGAACATTCAGAAAAAGCATCATCTTTATTCAAAACAATATAAAACCTTAATTTGAAATTACGCCAGTCATATTTCATGTTAGAGCAAGCTTTGAAAGTTTTCAACAGCCTTCACAGTCGAATGGTGAATAATTTATCAAAAAAATAACTTATAAGGTTCTTATCTAAAACTAAATGTTAGGACTTTCCAGAGACTGAAGTTGGACAGCAAACAGAAAGGAAATTTCCCTGTGCGCCACTTCCTGAGCTCTGCATTGACTTTCTGTCACAATGTGTATAAAGTGTTTGTTGCTATAGTTATTAAGTGTTATGGACTTTCCATCCCAAATGTCATGGGATGTGTTACCATGGTGTTTGCTAACAGGCTGAGCATTACATCTGTAACTAAAAAATAAAAAAAAAACCCTGTTGACAATGAGCAATAAAGTCTAAGTCATTCCAGTAATAACTGATTAAGAGGAGAGGAGCCAGTTGAGGTGGCTTGGGCACCTTGTTCAGATGCCTCCTGGACGCCTCTCTGGGAAGGTGTTCCGGGCATTTCCCACTGGGCAGAGGACTCAAACTAAACTAAAGCCTCAGTCGCACGCACCCATAAGGGGAGGTGACCTGTACAGGTGCAGCAGGTTATAAGTGTTCATTACAACCTGTCGCCCGCAGCATTTTCGTGGACAAGAATGTGCGCAAACATTTTTGCTCTACGAAATTACAGAACAGTGTATAACCTGATATTTTGTGCTGGCCACTAGAACGCCACGTACATGTTTGCCCATTGATTGCCTGCAGACAACCCATATCTAGCTGTGAAGGCAGTAGTGACTAAGGCTATAAATGCACTCTAATGCCAAACAATTAAGACCAATATGATGATGGTTCTGGAAACCCAACCCTTCTCAGCAATAAGAAGCATCTACTGTGGTCAAAAGGTCTGGTCAGACCACAAATGCATAAGCAAGTGGATTTAAATGTACAAACCATGATAATGAAGAAAAGAGAAAATGATTTTACATTTTGACAAATCCAAAAGACAATGTTCAATCCTAACATCCAGAAAATCTTTGACAACATCAACTGCTGGTAATAATATTCTAAACACTGAAAGGCAAACCAAATTAAATCACTCATGTTATGCACACTCACATTAATTCCAATAAACAATTCAGTCACCATTTCACACACTTGGCATGCTTTTGGGCGGTGAGAGGAAGCCAAAGTATCAAGAGAACGCCGCACATGCCTGAAGTGAGCACTGAGAGAGGGCCCTAGTGGGCCCTTGTTGCCATTACTCAACAGTGCTAACCACAACACACACACAAAGGAGATGGGAAAAAGGGCTAAAAATGAGAGGGAGTGATGAACTTGTCCCTAGTGCAATGACAAAAAAAAAGACACGAGTAATACCAAGGAAGCACAATGCTTTCAAATATTATCCCTTTCTTACAAATGTAGATGTTGCAACATTTTAAAAAGAAAAATGAAACAATTTAATATAATTATTTAACCATTAAATATTTTTCAACAACTAATGTTTGATCTAACTCATTGACTTTTATTTTTTTCCAGCTAAAAAAAAAAAAATCACTTATGTTTCTGTTTTTATGTAAATGCAAAGTTAAGGACATCATGAGCAGCTGAACTTGTGGACGTGGCGAAGCAGAGAAAGGTTAAATCATAGTTCCTGCATCACATTAGGAGCATTGCACTCATGGCATTTCCTGCAGAGTTGTGGTGGTGGTGGGGGAATAGAGAGAAAGCTAAAAGAAGAAAAATTGCAGCACATAAAGGAAGTGAAAACATAAAACGCAAAGGTGAATGACTGATTTATACATTTCCCTAAATATCAAAAGCAATATTTAGCAAATATGAGTCAGAGCTTAGACACAGCCTTATGTGAGGAAACAGTGATAAATAGCTCTTTCCTGCAGTTGTCCCCAGCAATAGTTCCTTCAATCACATATTTTTGGCTAGTGGGGGATTAATACATGCATGAGTTGCTATTTCTGGGGGAAGCTGCACTGAATTAGGGTCGCCTGGTTGCTGCTGTCGGTTTTTTATAGTACGCCTTTTCTGGTTGGTGGAGCAAAGGAGTTTACGTCTGTTGACGTTGTTCCCCTGCCCTGCTGTGGATCTGCATTTTCATGAATGAAGCTCAGGAGGGATTGGGAAGGATATGGGCGACACAGACAGAGGAAAACATCTGAGGGTAGGAGGGGAGGACGGTGGAATGGAGGAAAAGACAAACTAACATGAAAAAGAGACAAAAAAAATCTAGAGAGGAGAGGCAGATGGGTTTAATAATAGCTAGCTACTGTTCTTTACCTCTGGTAGATAGAAGGAAATATATACTTTTAAAAACCATCCTATTAATTAAAGTGTGAGGATTTGACAGGGAATAAACATATAATGGAGGAACTTTTCTGTTTTGTCGATTTTGTGTGAGTTTTGTTTTAAAATTCAGTTCACAAAGTGTTAATGCTTTTTTAATACCACAAACATGACTAAAATGGTTGAAACTTGATTGGTTTTGCAGGCTGCAGGGTGGAGCCATTTCTCAGAGCATGCTGCAGTGAGTGCCATAAAGAGCTGGGGCAAGAGGGAGGCTCTGACAAACACCATCAGAACAACATCAGAAGAGTTTCTATGTGATTATTATCGATGTGTTGCAGAAATGCTATTTTTAGTGCAAAAACTTCTGAAAACTGGCTTTGGATGAACGATACCAAACATGTCGGACTTCCTCCTCTGTACTAAAATCAAGTTGAACACTTGTGTTTAACACGTTGTGTTTAACAATATTGTATAACACGTGTTATTATAAAGAGCAATTTAAAAAGGTTTAAGGAGTGAAATGATGGCAGATTAGCTGACAGTAACTGAATGACAAGTCAATCCATCTAACTTCATTCTTTGATCTAAACCCATTTGATCCTCACGGGGTTGCTGATCTCAGCCCAGCTACAGTCGGGTGAAGGCGGGGCATTCACCGGACAGATCGCCAGTTTATTGAAGGCTGACACAGAAGCAACCACACACACACTCACACCTACAATTTAGAGTTATTAAGTAACCCATGAAACATGTTTCTGGACTGTGGAAGAAAAAAGACAGTCACCACAGTGGCGAAGGTTATTCATACAAGCCAGAGTGGAGGCTTTTGTTTGGACACTAGTCTTTCTGAGAGACTTGGCGCTGCTTACGCAAAAGCCCAAACAGCCCTGTCATTCCCACAAGTGCCTTAATCCCAACAGCACAAGGGATTGGACGGTAAAGCCCATCCACTCCATGAGCCGTTCTTTCAGTCTAAAGATATCCTAGAAGGTGAATTTCAAACAATAACCCCCTTTTCAAAGAGATAAAAAAAGATCCACTTAAGCTCTGAGATATTTGCCTTTTTTCATGATCAAAGTAGAGAGCAGATTAGACAATGTTGTTTTATTTTTTGAAGTGTAAAACTTGTTTTTGCTGGAATGCTGAAGTATGAGAGTGAGTTATAAAAGAAATTGACAGAACAACACAAGCCAAAAGTAAACTTCAAGAGTATTAACTCAAAATGTAGCGTGCAGCTGATTTTCTGAGTGGTTTGGTTTTTTTTGCATCTTACTTCTTCCCTCTGAATAAATGTGGATTTAATAAACCACCTCATTTTCATCTCTGAATAGAATTGTGAATTTTTTAGTTTTTGTTAAACTAAAATGCATGACAATTTAGAGGCATAACACACAATTAATATAACTTTTTGAACAAAAAAACGAAACATTTACAAAACTGATCATCATATGAGTAACTTATGTGAGTTGTGTGTGTAATTGTGCTGCAGAAATAAATAATTCCTTTCCTTAATTGTTAAGCATTTTTTTAATTGGGTCAAAACATGAGCTCTTCTTATAACACCACTCCATTAAAGTGTGAAGATACATTCAAACCTTTAGGAAAAGTGAACTAACTTTACATTTTATGCTGTGTTATCACTGGGCATGTGACAGGTGTCCTTTAACACACATTCTTGAATATATGTTTAGCCCATGGCTGTTCACACAGGACAAGCAGGAAGGGGCTTCCTCTTCTTTTTCTACTGCTTACTAGTGCATTTCTGCCACCTACAGTTGGAAAAGGTTTTGTGTGAAGTGTCAAAGCGATGCAAATCTCGCAAATCTTACTCCAGGCTTTTTCTTTCACAGCTCTATTCCAATAAATGAAAGACCTGGTGTCATATAATTCCAGCCGGGCACTCTATCTATAAATATAATAACATATTACCTTACTATGCTCAGAAATGCATGAATGGAACAAAAAACAGCATTAGGGTTATTTTTTGTGAGGAATGAAAATTTTAATACACTGAAAAACTCAAAAAGTTGATTTGGCATGATATAGGCCCTTTAATTTCTCCTCCATGATCAATTTCCAAACGTTTGGCACTTTCGTGAATAGCAAAGGACGTTATCCCTGTGTCACTATGAAATCCGAGTCCTTGATTGGTCAAAGTTAAACTGGTCTAACGTTAACGCGTGTTCAACGGCCGCCCGCGTGTTTTGTATGTAGATCCCAAAAATAGCAGTAGAAACTTGTGTAACAATGCATGAACAGGAAAGCTTTGAACACGGAAGCCCAAAAGGTGGACTTTTTATTGTAAGTGGTCACTTGAATGTTGGTTGCCAAGGGCGGTGTGGACGTAGCTTCAAACCTGCTGTGCATCGTCACCTGCTTTGCTTGATTGAAAAACTAGTCAAGCCAAATATATATCTCATCTATTTACTATAATTACTTTCCCTATTAGTCCCCCTTTCAATGTAGTTAAAAAATAAAAGCCAGAATTGCAGGAACAAAATTTTGCTCATCAAAACCCCATTCGAACCTTAAAAAACAAAAATTACAGCGGTAGATTTTGAGCGTATTGCAGGTGACAAAATGTTTTCCTTTCTTGCTTTTTTTTTTAACCACCTAAACAACATATTCTTGACTGTTAAAGGGCATGGAAGTGAAAGCTCCATATTTTCCCTCTTAACTTTGAATTTACTTTTTTTTTTTTACAAGAAAAAGACAATTTTAGGATACGGTTTTTTTCTTAGGACAACTTTTTTTGTAATGTGCAATGTGCATATTTTATAATATTATTGGCTTGGAAAAGTTGGAAATAAATACCAGTGTTCAAATTAAATATTCACATGTGGTTTTTAAAAAAAACAACTTCTACTCTGAGTTTTACATTGTGGGTAAAAAAATTAAGCAATGCTAAATTAATGTGCAGTTTGGGAATCATTTTAGTAAAAGTCACTATAACAGCAAATATTTGTACAACAATGCTTGGGTTGGAGTGTATAATCATGCTTGAAAATATTGAATTGACCTAAGCTTGAAAACACTGAATTGTAGAGGATTGAGCCTGATAAGGTGGACAGAGAATGGAACTTTTTAAATCATTAAAAACACTGAAAACTTGACACTCCAGTAGTGTTGGGTTACGACAGTGAGTTGAAGGAAAAACACTACAGTAGTGGAGACCGACTCCCTCCTGCTTCATTTCCATTCAACAACAATGGTCATCTGGTAGAAGCATTTGCTTTTTTTGAGACAGATTTCCCACAATCCATTTCAATGTAATGTAGACCACATGTATTAAATATCATTATTGCTTATTTGAATAGCCATATTTCACTTAAGCTTTTTTTTGTGTAACATTTTCCCATAGGTTCCCTATATACACATATACAGTTCTCTCTGTAAAACTGCTTGGGGGGATTCGGATTCTTTCATTATTCAAGTTTTGGCCACAATAGAATGTCTGCTGCACGACCATAAATCACATTATATTACATGCCAGATTTTTATTATGGTTTTTACTGCTTTGAGCAACTTCTTTACAGCTAAATGAAAAGCAACAAGGCGACAGAAAATTGTAGGCTTGACACAACCCTTTCACATCAATTAAAAAACAAAAGAATGGATAAAATACTCTTCAACCAGAACTGGACTCAATCTTTTAAGTGGATAAAGAAAGTGAAAAACGACAAGTAAAAAGTAAATAATATTATATGGGAGGGGAAAGGGGGATTAATTAGTAAAGGGAGGTTTTTTGATGAATGGCTAAAATATGTATGCGAGTTAAAAAAGTAAGAGGAGAGTCCTTTTACCTATAGGTGCACCGTTGCCCAATGAGCTTCTTTTGGAGCGTCTCTCTGCACCTGTGTAGAATAAAACAACACTAACACATTATCATAACTGCAGCAAACACAGCATAGAAAAAGGTGTGCTGACTTTTCATGGTTCAAGTTGAATGAAATACGACACTTCCTTAACTGCCATGTCAAGATGACTTAAACACCTTGAATGATGCAGGCTGCAGCTGTTTAATCAACAAAAACACTGAAAATACATCTAAATCCTGTGAAATTGTTTTAATTTTACATGCATTTACCTTATCAGTCCTTATCAGAAATATGACGCACAACAGGAGAACATTAATATCCGCACTCACACGTGAGATTCTGTCTTTCAGACAATTAAGTTCACAAAAAGTCAACAAAAAATCCCTTTCAAATAAAGTTAGCAAACAGCAGAGGAGCAGGTGCAGATTTCCGTCCAAACAAGCAGGAGAGAGAATAATAGTGAGTGGACAACACCGCACAATTCTCTTATTCAGACCATGCTATATATATATATATATATACATACACACACACATACATATACATATATATGTATGTGTGTGTGCATGTCAACAGCGGCTGTATCTACTGTGTCATCAGAGAAAGTAGTTGAAAATGAAACCTGGAGCCTCGCGCCTCCAAAACAAACTAGATCTGGACTAAAGCCAATCTGGACACTGAGCCCTATTGAACTACTTTACATGTCAGCTGAAATTTTAAATGTGTTTGAAAAAAATTTTGTCCTCCAGGTAAAAGAAAAAAAAAACCACAAGGATTTGAAAGTGCGATGAAGTTGTGACTTACAGTAAGGAGTTATAAAAATGTGGGGAATGTCTTTCCTTGTTAAAACTGTATAATTACTAACTGAAGGCAAATATGTAGTTTTTAAGCTAGCATAAGTGACATTTTTGGTGTAATTATTTTTGCAACAACAAAAAGTTTAAACACAGGTTAGACATGACGGAAAAAGCTCATCCTGAATAGAAAATGTCATCACAAAGACCGTTAAACAAACTTTAATTTTTAAATGAGTTGATATAAGTTTATAAGCAAGAACATATGCTGATTGAAATCAGAATGAATAAAGCTTTATTTGTGCGGCTGAAGGACTTATGCCTTTGTAAGTGTTACTACTTGCAAACTGCTGTTACTTTAAACCAATGACATAATGATGTCTGCATAAACATTGACTCTGCATTTTCATCTCGAACCTTAAATTTGATTTAAATCCAGTGTTTTATACATTCTGCATCTTTGTGAACCAAATGTATAACTTCATTTGTCCCAATGTGCTAAATGATCTGAGGAGAGTTCAAAGTTGGAAATAGCACAAGAAAACAATTACCTTTTTTTTTTTTGTTGAAAGAGCATCCCTACTCTTATGTCTTAGTCACAAGTACCTGAACTGAGGTTAACCTGTACGGGTACTGCTACTGTTTTTAGGTTGGGCCCATGAGGAGCATTCAGATAACATTGGTCCTTTGATACGTTATAAAATCATTTTCTAGTATTTAATTAAAAATGCCACTTTCAGATGTCACTGTAGAGGTCAGTTATCTGTATACATCAGCCTCTCGATCAGTGATAAAGCTAAACTTTTTAATTATTTACACACTTCTATAAAGCCGCACATTTATGTCAAACATATAGTACTTTGGAAAATATTAGTTAAAAAAAAGAAAAAAAAGAGTGGACCAATTATTCAAGTATTTAAGAGGATTTTACTCATCTATTCCTCCATGCTGAGCAAGCAGGAGACTAATCAGATGATGATGAGCATGACTTACTGCAGGGGCTACTCTGGTGGTATTGCAGATGAGAGAAAGTCAGGATAGGTGCCAGCTCGCTGCGGAGCCCGGCGCTTCCTGCCTCACTTGTCTCCTGCGACTCCACATTCCTTTCACCTTTGTGCTGATGCTCCAGCCCCTCCTGGTCAGCCCAGACCACACCTCTCTCCCTCAACACAAGGTGCTCCAATTCCTGGTTTTCCATTTCATCTTTTTTCGTGGCCAGCCCGTTCCCATGCAACATGGCATGGTGGCGACTGAAAGCTGGCAGCAAGATGTTCACCATTCTGAGATGGAATAGAAATGGAGGTTAGCATCACTCCTGCAAAAGAAAGTGTAATATGCTGGAAAAGTTTTATGGAGCTCAGAATCAACGCACTTGTGCACTCTCTTGTTCTCCTGATCCTGGAGCAAAGTGAGCTGGACCATTTGCTTGACGTGCTGCTTGAGATCATTTACCTGCAGCTCCAGTCTGTGGCAATGCAAGTCCTTTTCTAACATCTAGTAGGGAGTGTAGAAAGACTTCAGAGAGCAGAAAATAGGAGGCTAAAACATTCTGACCCTGACAGGCAGATGAGGGGGAAAAAAGTTGGTTAGCTGTTACAAGGTTACTAACATGAAGTTGCAAAATTCAGAATTCATCCACGTTTGATCAAAAAGCGGTCAAATTGGAGGGGGAAAGTAGGGGGAGAGAAAACTCTGACGTAAGGAAACTACGAAACAACAGCAGAGAGAACATTTGACTGCTGGGTGCGTCATAGTTCTGGGTCGGTTCCTGGAAAAAGAAAGGAAAAAAAATAACATGGACATGGTTTAAGGTAACTGGGCTGCTGTGTGAGGGATGAGTAAAGGGTATTGATTAATTCTCTTCAGTGATCCACGAGTGGGCTGGACAAATAAAATGAGCACGGCTCTAATTACTGAGAAAACAGATGCGAAGAAAACAAAGGCAGTTACGACAGCAGAAAAGCCGACACTTGTGTTGCAAATTAAACAAACAACAACAAAACAACAACAAATCCTGCAATATTTGATTCATATAGGTACGCTAGCCTTGGTATGTGGGGATGACTGTTTTTTTTTCACCTTATTTAATATCTAATTTGATGTGAACTAATCCAACTAAAACAAAAAAAAAAAGTATATTATTGTCAATGAAAAGTCTAAGGAGGATTACAAGTTGATCTCAGGCAGGTTCACTATCAGAAATCCAAAACTTACCATTTCATTTTAAAAAAGGATTTAATATAAACAATCCCAGTCAAACAATTTTACAAGAAGTGTGAAAAAGTCAACAGAGTTGATCAGTCCACCAAAAGGAGCACAAATGATGTTTCAGATCTTTCTAAATGAGTTCTGCTTACCTCTGAAGTCTGATCATTTGTCTTCAGCAGCTTCATCTCATTCTCGACTCGATGGAGCAAACCATCGTTTTCCAGGAAACGCGCCTCTGCCTCCTTCAGACGTTGGCATATGTGTTTCTGCTGAGTGTGTAAGCTGGCAATCTTCCGCTCATGCTTGCAGGTGGCCTATCGAGAAGAAAGAGAGCAAACTAATCAAAAACAGCACGGACGGTGCACTTGCACTAGTATTAGAGAACATTGTGGTGTAAATACTTAGAATGAATACTGGTTAACTGTTATTAATACTTTATTTAAAACCAATACTTCTAAAAAAGTTACTTTACAACTAAGTAAACTTTCCTGCATGAGAGTAGAGACGAAAGTAGAGATAACTACAGAGAAGTTGCAAGTAAATGATGACTCTGCAGCTATTTTCCAGCATGAATGATTGTATCTAAAAAGACCATGCAGCGTGAACATCAGCTACCTTCTCTGTCTTCTCTTTGGCACAGAAATATTGGACCTGCAGGTTGTCCTCCTCGCTGTAGCGCTGGCGCAGCTCATTCTCCTTCAGTTGTCTCTCCAGATCCAGCTGCTCTCTCCTGATTTGGCCCCGGCTAGAGAAGATCTGCTGCAGAGTTTCTGACACCCTGGGACAAGAGATTCATGTCCTGTGCTTCAGATCCAACTTTTTGAGGCGGTAAACAGCAAGAAAAAAATTGCTTTTTTGCAATTCTCACAAGAATTTATCACAAACATGTCATTTAATACACGATTTTCTTGAAACACATCCCTGTATTCATGCACCTGATTCAGCAGAACTAATTTTTGTAAAACTGTGGGTCAGTATTTTTATGGTACCATCATGAAGGTGTTCAGTCAGCTCTGCACATTTCCATGAACAGAAGTACAGACTGAGCCTGCATTACACTAAAAGTGGTTCAGTGTCATTCACATTTATATGAATAGACAGGGATAATAGAAACACCTATTAGAGATTTATAATGAAACAGCATCACCACAGGGACTTTAGCCAAATGTAAAGACCACTTTTGAGTCGATGTAAAGACACATTTTTATACTGCTGTTCAAAAAGCTCTTAGAGATACACTAAACATGTGCAAAATGTCATACAATATAT
The DNA here is from genome assembly GCA_036245035.1 of Adrianichthys oophorus. NCBI lineage: Eukaryota > Metazoa > Chordata > Actinopteri > Beloniformes > Adrianichthyidae > Adrianichthys > Adrianichthys oophorus. The sequence goes on from BSAI01000104.1 coordinate 10,830,546, forward strand.
TTTATTCTATAAATTATACAGTAATATATTGAAATAATTAACAAGAAAAGTAAATTATTACATTTTGAATTGGAAAACTATAATAATTCAATTTTTACTGAGCAAAAACAACACATGCAGAGTTGGAACAGTGCTGTGGTGATGCCTTGATTGGATGCAAGGGGCTGTCTGGTTGAGTTAAAGCGGCCTGAGAGCGAGGAAAGGCATGCAGGTAAATAAGGCTGGAGAGCTGTCGCTGAAATGTGACTGCACTCTTCAATGCAATTCTAGTGACGTAGGAGACGCCGTGGCCTTGGTAGACTGTTGAATTTTTAATAGCGGCAGAAGTGTATTCAGAGCTTGTCTCTGTGCGAGTTGTGAATTCTGATGCCAGTGAATGAAGTGTGTGTGAGAGTGAGACTCATTCAGCTTTTCCTTGTCGCCCCCTCCCTAACCCCCAACCCAAACTCTCCGAAGGATGCCACTTCTTATGTAGAAGACAACAAGATAAAATATGCAATAATGCTAATAAACTGAATAAAAAAGATCTGCCCATAATTAAAACTCTATGTACAAAAAAGACTAATATTTAAGTGAGCATAAGTAGATCTGTACATGTTACTAAATACATGTTTCATATACAAAAATGTTACTTTTTCTCATTTTACTGTCAAATTTGATTCATAGAATGCACCAATCTTTTTATTTTAATTGACTCAAATGCTAATCTAAACAGGTTATAATTGTCCAAAATTTGTGCAGGTTTATTTTTTTGGATCACACTATATTAAAAGTTTAATAGCTGCAACACAAGATTAATAGAAAAACAATCAAATGAATTTAAACATTTATTGGTATAATTTGTTTAAAATTATAGACAAATTGGTTACTTGTGGAGCTCATAAATATTACTGTTTTAGTAATATTTTGAATATTGAACTCAAAAGTGACACCCAAACAATAAAGGTCTAAGAAATGTTCTTCATATGACAAATGTCATATCACTTTTCACTTGATTTAATAAAAGTGTGGAATTGTCAGTATATGTTTATTAGTTTTGAGCTTTATTAAGTGTGGAGAAAGGATCCAACAGAGTGTGTGTTCCTTCTTAGCTTTAAATCAACTTGTTTGTTGTAGCTGCTAATGCAACATGAAGTCATCATAGAAGATGGACTGTATTCCAAGAAACAGAGGTTTTCCAGGAGCTCTGACGATTAGTTTCAAAGCTTAACAGTTTCATAACCGTGGTTCTTAAAAATCAAAACAAATCAGGGAAATTAGAGGTGTTAGCTCATACAAGCTACGGGAATTGGCCTGGGCCATCATAAGCAATTCAGCACCACTGGTCTTGAAAAATCAATGCAGAAACCGTCTTCAGTACATCCTGGGCATAAGCACCACTAATGCATTGTGTTATGACTGTTTCCAAACAGCGGCATAAGCAAAAAAATGACCAGTGGCCGGGCTGGGCCGCCCCCCCCACCCTCCCACTAATGACAATCATACTGATGTGTCATAATTTAAACAAGGAGAGTGACTTTTTCACACGGAACACTTCTGGATGGCTGCTTCTGGTTATAAACTACAGGCTCTATGTGTTGTATGTTTATTGAAATCACTTAAAAAAATGCAGACATCATGATTTATTGACACTTTTTAAGTGAGTATACTTATTGATATTTTGTATGTATAAAGTTTGTCTCAAACTGTCTACTGCTTTATAGATTACAGATTATAAATACAAAATACATTCAAATTGTGTAAATTGTGCAGACTTAATGTAAATTTTGAAATAAAATTAAAAGATGGATTAAAATAAACAGGGAAAAAATATATACTTTTCTAGCAACAAAGATCTTCTAAAACACCAAAAAAACTGGTATGAACTGGTTAATCAACCAAAATAAAGGCTGAATAATATTCACCCTATATATGTATAAAATGTGTTTGGATAACCACATGCCTTTGCAACACACTGCACAGTAAAAGCTTATTGGTAAAAACTAGCAATAATGAATAAAAAAAAAAAAAAGATAAAACCCAACATACATTATACTTACATTTACAAGTCAAATTACTGCTTCAATCTTTGGTTTAGGATGTTTTTGAATCCAAAAACTATACTTATGGGTTTAAAATAAACTGACAAGTACTGTAAACATACTCATGCTTGAATTTGTACTTCTATTCCAATAACATACAAACAACATGGTTTACAGTGAATGGTTTACAACATATAAAAACAACAACAACAACAGCTGTGCTTTAAGTTACAATGTGAATCACAGCACATGCTTACCTTTTAAACTCTGCCAGGTTCTGAGAAGCGATCAAGCTGAGAGACCCAGGCTCTTCTCTCTTTGCTTCATATTCTTTTAATTTTTGCTTTAACTGTAAAATCTTTAAAACAAAAAAATCAAACCACAGTCAGAAAGAAAATCCGCTGACAGTCTAATCAAAGTTGGGACGGTTATTGTACATTACCTCTTTCTGTTGCTTCTCACATATCACAGCATACTGGCCAATGTGGCTATCTAGGCTTACAACATTGCTCTTGACCTAAGTTTGAGGGTACAAAAAACTGTCACTATTAATGAAAAGATTGTAGTTTATTTACAAAATAATTGAATAAAAAAAGTATATATATGTATTTTTATATGTATATATTGTGCTGTCAAAGTTAACGCATGTAATTAATTAAAAAATGACACGTTAATATATACAAACGCTGATAAATTAGACTCAGCAACAGTCTTTCACCGGTTCTGGCTTCCGTGGCGTGTGCCAAATTCTGAATGCACACACTTCCTAGAGCAGAATTATAACTCATAACATGGTCACTTACAAAAGAGATAAATATTCAATTGATTTTTGGTACTTTATTCTTTTTATTTTTTAGGTTTAGATTGCTTTTTCTCAAAAGGCAGACTATTTGATACTTAATCCGGCCCGTTGTCATAGTAACAAGCCAATGCGTCGTTGGGCCGGCAGACCTTGACTGCAGCGGCAAAGGAAAGCGATATATGCACTGATCGTCATGATAGGTTCAATAAAGAATCAGTTCAGAGAGAAAGTTCACCTGTTAACCGCTTGTTATGCCTGTATATGGCTGTGACATGTGCTTGACTGAAACATGGCAACAACCTCAGGATTGTACTCCACTCAACGACACTAATCCGCCAGGTTTGTTCACGTCGCCAAATCACGTGACTCGGACTGTGGGGGCGGTCTTGCAATGATTTATCGCGAGAACTAGAAGATAGGGCCTGTGACTGCTCCTGTGTTTGAATCTTTTGAGTCTTCTGTCTGTCAGTTCTCTGGATCAACTACAACTATCATTGCCACTATCTATCGCCCACCTAAACCTTAAAAGGAATTTATCTCTGACTTTTCCAACTTTTTGACACACCTCTCCCTACTCTCAACAAACATAATACTCACGGGTGACTTCAATATCCACATGGACAAAACCAATAGCTCTACTACTAAAGACTTTGTATCCTTTCTAGACAGTTTTGGTTTCCATCAGCATATCACTATTCCCACCCACATCAAAGGACATATTTCGGCCCTTGCCTGCTGTTCAGGTGTCTTACCAGATGCCTGAAAAGCAGATTCCTTTCCTTTTTCAGACCATGCTCTAGTAACATTTAAGCCTCGTTTCCACTGAGTGGTCCGGTTTGGTACGGTCCAGTTAATTCTGGCAAGCGTTTCCACTCAGTTAAGCCTTACTTCCACTGAGAGGTTTATTTTCATGGCGCATGTGTGGTGTAGACTACTAGCGTTTTTGCGTCATGTCCCTGTCTCACCCCCTCCATCCCTGCAGGCGAAGAATGTCTGTTACAGATCCAGACTCAATTTCTAAAGCCAAATCTATATACTACTCTGCTCTAATAAACTCCTGTGAAGGAAATTCTAACCCCCGCCTTTCCAAAATAACAACCCATGAACCTACGACCACCTCATCTGTACACCTCTGACTTCTATGACACCCTAGCTTCTTTCTTCACTTCAAAAATAGAGGAGGAACTCTTAGCAAACCCAGGCTCTAACCCAGCTCTCTTATTCCCGTTGGACCTACCCCACTCATTCTCAACATTTATTCTACTATCAGTCAACCAAATTGCTGAGCTAATTCAAACTTCTAAAACCTCAACCAGTCAACTTGATCCACTTCCTACAGCACTGGTCAAATCTTCTCTCCCCTCCCTGTCCCCTCATCACCAACATTATTCACTCCTCCCTTACCCCTGGAATTGTTCCCACCGCTCTCAGAAAGGCTGTTGTTACACCCATTCTCATAAAAATCTGGATCAGATCCCTCCAACCTCAACAATTTCCGCCCCATCTCTAATCTTCCGTTCATCTCCAAAATTCTTGAAAAAAACTGTTGCAGCAAAACTTCAAACACATCTTTCTCGCAATAACTTATTTGAACAATTCCAGTCTGGCCTCCGTCACCTTCGCAGCACAGAAATGGCTCTCCTCAAAATTTCCAACGACCACCTCCTTGCTGCTGATACTGGCCTACTCTCCATCCTCCTCCTGCTGGATCTGAGTTTGACACCATCTCTCATACCATCCTTCTAGATTGACTATCCACCATCGGTGTCAGAAACATACTCCTCAACTGGTTCCACTCATACCTATCAGGCCGCACCCAGTTTTTCCAACTGAAAACATTAACTTCCCACACAGTTCCTGTCACCACAGGTGTGCCCATGACTCTATCCTGGGGCCTTTGCTATTTATCATCTATATTCTACCAAATCCTCCGTAAACACAAGATTCACTTCCATTCTTATGTGGAGGACACCCAGCTCTACATCTCCACCAAACCTGAGTCCTCTCTTCCTCCCGCTTCCCTCACCGACTGCCTTATTACAATAAAATCCTGGTTCACAAAAAAATTCTCAAAACTAAATAATGATAAAACCAAACTTCTCCTAATAGGCACTAAATTTGTACTAAACAGCATCTAGGACTTCTCCATTCCCTTTGAAAACTCATCTACTTCCCCCTCCTCTCAGGTTAAGAGTCTGAGTGTCATCATTGACGGCACCCTCTCCTTCACTTCACACATTAACAGCATCTCCCGGTCTGCCTATTTCCACCTTCGCCCTTCCCTCAGTCCTTATTCCACTGCCGTCCTGGTGCATAGCCTTGTCACCTCTTGCCTGGATTACTGCAACTCCCTTCTGTTTGGACTACCTCAGAAAATGCTTCGTAAGCTACAATATGTTCAAAACTCAGCTGCCAGAATTATCACTCAAACACCATCCATCCAACACATCACACATGTTCTGCAGCAGCTCCATTGGCTACCTATCACTCACTGGATTACATAAAACATACTTCTCTTGACTTTTAAATCCATTCACAACCTTGCCCCTCCATACCTGTCTGACCTGGTTCATGTAGCCACACCCACTCATACCCTCAGATCCTCCTCCATTCAACTGGTTCTCCCAACTGCTCGCCTTGTCACTATGGGGAGCAGAGCATTCAGCCACTCTGGCCCCCGACTCTGAAATTCACTGCCCACAGACCTCCGAAACATTGGCTCTCTCCCACCATTCACCAAGAAACTAAAAACCCATCTTTTCCGATTTGCATATTTCACCCCCATAACTTGACTGCCTTGACCTATTTCTTAGAGCATATTTTACGGTATACTTTACTGCTGTTTTATTGTTTGTTTTACTGTCACTATTTTATAGACAGCGATCTTGGGTTCCAAGAAAGGCGCCAAACAAACAAAATTGATTATTATTATGATCATTATAGCAGCATCTTTGAGTAATACTGCAGACATTAAAGTCTTTGTAGTTCTGCTTATCTTACTGTTTGTGTTTTGCGCACACAAATTAAACTTCTTAGTTAGCACTTTATAAACATTTCACAACATAAACAGAAGAGAAACATTTCAGACAATAAAAAAGAAGGATAAATCTTCTCTGTCTCACTTTTTTGTTCGAAAGCTGCATATAGTCGTATAAAATTTTACTTATCAAACATTGTGATTAATCACAACCCAAAAGCGTGATTAATCTGATTAATTTTTGTAATCACTTGACAGCACTAATATATAATAAATAAAACAAATATAATATATATGATAAACAATATAAAACTTGGTACTGACCGAAGACTTAATCTCCTTGGCCCGGTTGGCATATTTAAGTGTGTTGTGGGTATCATCAAATGATTTGGATGATGGGCTAACATTGGCTATCATAACTGTCCTGCAGTTGCCCCCTAACGAGTCTTTCAGGATCCTCGTCAGCTTGCTGTCTCTGTATGGTATGTGAGCCTTTTTACTCTGAAGAAGAAAAAAAAACAAAAAAACAAATAGAATTATTTGTCAATTACTGCCAACAATAAAACAAACAAAACTTTTATTTGGAAAATTGAAAAACCAATAATACTCTTCCTTGCAGGATATATTTGGGAACACATTTAAGTAAGTCAGAAAACATTCAAAGGGTTTAATTCTACCCACTTTCAAAATATATCAACTGAACATTTAAAAGGAGCAAACACAGATTCCAGGAATCCACCACTTCTGTCAAACAAGACAGAAACAAGACATATATAAAAAAGAGAGCATATGTTACTGCTGTGGTATGCAGAAGAGTAATCACAAAAGTGAGGTGTGCCTTAACATGCATTCCCCATCTGGACCACAAGAGAAGCCTCCTCAGGTTACACTGTTTGTTTGAGACTAATAAACCTAACAGGGAATTCATTTTTGGAATGGAATTTACATTTTGGAGCTTAAGTCTTTGTGCAGCTGGTCTATAAATACATTCAAGTCACTGTTGTAAACTGTTGTAAATTAAGTGTAGCTCCTTAGAAGAATTACAATTTCATGGATAAGATGATTGGAGAAATAAAAAAAAAAAAAAAAAAGGTAGAGAGTGTAAAATGAACCGAGGTAAAACTTTGAGAATTCAGCTAAGTTATTTAAAAAAAAGTATGAACTCAAATGAGGCATTTGTAACTTCTATTTGACAGTAAAATGTGTGAAAATCAAACAAGGACAAGATTGTCATTGTCTCTAAACGAAGTATGCAAAAATTAAGATCAGTATCTCTCTAGAAATACATAGTAAAAATAAAATTCTGCTTTTAAAATAAAGATTCTACAGATCCTCCATTGTAAATATTTAATGATGGCTGAGGCAAAAACAGTGTCGCTTTGGAAGATCCAATCCACTCATGGGTTCATAGCAAACACTTTTATATTTTGGATTTTTTTGGTCAAATAATACATGGTTTGAGTAAGCTTGAGCATGAAGAATGCATCTTTTTCTCTTTCGTAGGATGATCTACTGGAAAAACTCAACAGTTTTTTCCCTCCATCCAAACTATTCAACAAGTTGGCACTACTTTGTCCATATCAACTTTATTAGATTTATAAACCTTGCTTCTCTGAATGTTTGCAGAGATAAAAGGTCAAGCTGGAGAAAAGTTGCTTCATAAAACAGATCTGCATACGTTTGGCCATTGCCTGAAGCAAGTGAAGCACAACAGAAACCTCTGTGCTGTGTTAAGTGTGAGCAAGTGAGAATGACAGTCCGAGCAGAAGCAGCAGACAGTCTTCCCACTCCAATGATTGGCACAAGCAGGGACATTCTTTTCTGTAAACAATGATATGAATTCCTTCGTCCACCATCAGTAAAGACTTGTGCATCACAGAGCGTGCAGATAGGATGGGGACTTTGTGGTGGGTGGTGGACAATGAGAGGCTATGATTTGATATCCGAAATACATAAAATAAGCAGGGAGAGTAAAATGCCAACTGTTTAGTTTAACCATGGCGGTGAAAGAAGACAGTTTCATTCCAAAGTATGAAGTAACCCAGTGAAGATGGATTGCATTTCAACATGGCTGTGGTAGATTTTCACAGCACTTCCTAAATGTGCGCAGCCTGCATGCGCCTCATCCCTTGAGATTGGTTTGTAAAATGAGACGACTGCTTGACAGGTTAATGTATGCAACTGGAATGAAATAATACCCAAATACTCAGTTGACTCAGCCCTTCCCATGTTCCATGTTTAATACTGAAGCAGGAGTGGTTACCTTGTTTACCTCAAACACAACCAATCAAGTCATTACAATATTTCTTTGGACTTAAGTTAAGGATGTGTTGGCAAATTCAATGTTTGAAGTTTTCATATGTTCAAATAATCAAAGATAATTGTTATTCAAACCTAGTGTCTGTTTTTGTGTTGCGAATAAATACACTTTAGGTTGTCAAAAACAGTTACAGCGGGGCAAAAAAAGTATTCAGTAAGTCAGCCACCAATTGTGCAAGTTCTCCCACTTAGAAAGATGAGAGAGGCCTGTAATTTTTTCTCATATGTATACCCCAACTATGAGAGACAAAATGAGAAAAAAAATCCAGAAAAGTCACATTTTCTGACTTATAAAGAATTCATTTGTAAGTTATGGTGGAAAATAAGTATTTGGTCAATAACAAAAGTTCAACTTAATTTCTTGTTATACAGTGCTCAGCTCACCCTCTTTAAAAAGTACGAATTTAATCAGTAGCACGATTATCAAAAGAACAATTTCCAAACTTTCCACAAGGGTGAGTTTTATTGAACACCTAATTAACTCCAATGCATGAAATGAAGGTTAAAATATTCAGTTTTACTCAATATGGTTGACTCAAAAATGAACACACCCTGCATCAAAAACTACTTCATCTAGTATTTTGTATGAGCACCATGATTTTGAAGGACAGCACTAAGTCTTCCAGGCATGAAATCAACAAGTTGTTGACATATTGCAACATCTATCTTTTCCCATCAAGAATAACCTCTTTTAGGGCCTGGATGGAGAGTGATGCTCAACTTGTTGCTTCAGAATTCCCTACAGGTGATTGGATTCAGATCAGGAGACATATTTGGTCATTCAGTCACCGTCCCCCTGTTTTTCTTCAGAAATGCAACAGTAGCTTTCAATGGGTGTTCTGGATCATTGTCGTGTTGGAAAAGTGCACGACGACCAAGTGCACGCAGAGATGGAAGCATCTTCTCCTTCAGTATAGAGCAGGACATTGTTGAGTTCATGATACCATCAATGAAATGCAACCATTAGTTCCAAAAACAGTGATCTTTGTCTCGTGTGGTTCTGGGGGTTTTGCTCACCATTTTTAGGTCATTTTGACCTCACGATGTGAGATCGTGCGGGGAACCCCAGATGGAGGGAGATTTTCCGTGGTCTTGTATGTCTTCCATTTCCTAATAATTGCTCCCACAGTTGATTTCTTCACACTGAGCTGCTTGGCTATTGCAGATTCAATCTTCCCAGCCTGGTGCAGGGCAACAATTTTGTTTCTGGTGTCCTTAGACAGATCTTTGGTCTTGGCCATAGTGGAGTTTTAAAGGTGACTGTTTGAGGTTGTGGACAGGTATCTTTTATATAGATAACGAGCTCAAACAGGTGCTATTAATACAGGTAACGAGTGAAGGACAGAGAATCCTCATACAGAAGAAGCTACAGGTCTGTGAGAGTCAGAAATCTTGCTTGTTTGTACGTAACCAAATAATTATTTCCCACCATAATTTGCTAAAAAAAAATCCTAAAAAATTAGACTGATTTTCTGGATTTTTTTTCCCCCATTTTGTCCCTCATTGCTGAGGTATACCTATGATGAAAATTACAGGTCTCTCATCTTTTTAGGTGGGAGAACTTGCACAATTGGTTGCTGACTAAATACTTTTTTGCCCCACTGTGGTTATGTATGCATTAATTACTTTTATTTTTAAGTCTGGTTTCAGTTCTTGTTTTCACCAAAAAGTCACAATTCTATTAGGCTTTATGCACTGGGATCCCAATATGAAGGTGAACTGAAAATCACCTCTTATTCACTCTTGCTGTGCTTTTGCAGGTGGTGGGATACATCCTAAAAAAGGTGGTTTACATCCTGGCATTAGACATTACATCACGGCATGACCGTGCCTCACTTTCTGTTGCTGTCATTTTTAATGTCAATGGTAATAATGGCATGATTTAGCTGAAGCCCTGTCCTAGTGGGCTCGTCGGGTCCTTGGAGTCGTAGAGGAGCGACCGCAGCTTATGGGGGTAGCACAGGTGTGTCTTGTAGTTCGCTTGTGGGTCATTGAAATTGAAACATTCGATTGTTGTGCAGGTTGTAAGTGTATTCAAAAGTATTCGTAAAGCTAATTTCAGTTACACACACTTCTGGCGTACAAGTGATGCTGTTGTATGGCGTATACTTATGGAGCTTTAATGTCTTAGAAGGCCCAAAGCACTTTACAGTCCCATTCATCCATTCACACACTGATGGAAGCTCTGCTGCCAAACACTAGCGCCAACCTAAAACCACTAGGAGCACTGTGGGGTTAAGTGTTTTATCCAATGACTCTTTGCTACATGGCGGGAAAAGAACATGCAATCTTCTGATCAAAGGTTGACAACTTTACCACCCCTGGTGTTCTTACTCCACACTCTAGTCATTAGTAAAGCGTGTGGAGACATCTGACTGAACTAATCAGCAGATGGCAGGGCTTGGAGATCTGGAAAACAGTCAGGGTGGTAGATCTCGAAGACCAGGAATGAGCAGCCCTGCGCAAGACTCTGAAAGTCAACAATGAGCTATGTAACATGACTGTTTAAAAACCATACGCCACCATCATCTAAGTGAAGGACCACATCACTCGATCGAGTTATTGTTTACCTTTCGGCATACCCCATCAGGGGTCGCCACAGCAAATCCACTTTCACTGTTATGAACAGGTGGTTTGGAAGAGTTTTTATGCTAGATGCCCTTCCTGACACAACCCTGTATTTTATCTGGGCTGGGGACAGGCTCAGGGACACCTAGACTTGGGCTCCTTTGTGGCTACATAAATCGGCTGCAGCGTTGCATTTAAGTGCAAATTAATTGGGCTGAATTAGCAGGCAACCCCTCAATTTATTTGAACTATTTCTCACTTTTTTTGAACACTACAAAGAAAATAAACAAAAAGCTGTATTCATGATTACCTTTTTTTCCCCCAAAATGACATAAATTCCCTTCTTTTACTGCTGTGTATTCTTCCTACTTCTCTTGCTCATTCTTTGGCGCTTGCTTTTGATCTCCATAGTTCTGGGGCTCATCTTGTTCTGTTTTTCATTTAGTTGTTATTAAGAAAAAAAAAACCTTTTCATTTTTTTTTAATATGAAATTGCTCACAATTAGAGGCCAATTATGCTAATGATAAAAAAAGAAACAAATAATGTAAGAGGATAAGTACAGTTTTTTTTTTTTTTTTTTAATAAAGTTGCAGACCAGATATGAGTAGAGTGGGAGAGACCACTGCTTCAAACTTCTCGATTACAATATTGTTTTTCTGGCCAGCTATTATTATAATTTTTTGTAATATCTCTCTAGTTCTGCACAGAAGAGAAGCTCATTCACAAAACTTCACATCTCTGTTACTATCTATCCATGTGATACAAAGGTGGACTAAAGGTCCCACTTCCACAGCAGATTGAAGCAAAAGAATAAACTTTTTGTAACAATAGGAACAAGTTTTCTAACTACCAGTTATAATAGGAAACATTTGACCAATCTGTATTATTTATAGAATTAAGTCATATTAAGTTGTCAATAAAGTATTTTACTATACCTCAAACAAATGTAGTTTATGTAAAGAAATGCAATCTCACCTTTGGGTCAGCGAGAGCATTGATAACATTTCCAAGTGCCAGGAGGGAGCGGTTTATGTTTGCACCTTCTCGTAGACGAGCTCCTTTGGCGTTAGTGGCACTTGCTCTTTCGGAGCCAGCAAGATCAATCAGGCTCATTTTGGCAATGCAGACGCTTTGATTGAGACTTGCAGTTTTGTCCTGTTGTCTCAAATATATCTGGGGGACAGAAGAGTAAAATCATATCTTTTAGAATCAAACTGGGTTTCAGAAATTGTTGACTTTATACTTCAAACATTTTACAGCATTTTTGGAGCTGGTTTGAAATACCCACACACTGAGTTTTTAGAAAAACTCCAATGAACTACCTGAAATACAGCATGGGACCGTGAAGAGGTGGCGTTCATATCGGTGGGGTGCTGCGTCCTGTTTCGATTACCAGAATCCAAAGCTTCAAGAATGTGCTCTGCTGATTTGGGCTAAGAAGAAAACATAACACATAGTCAGATGCAGTGAAAGGATTCTGCTGCAGAGCACTTAAAAGCCCCGGCAACCAAACAATTCCACAACTCAGAATACAGGCACTTCACTTTTTCTTAGTTCTGCCAAAGTATTTCAAATTTTTCCCATGCTATTTATAAAAAAAATGTTCTAAAAGTGAAACTATTTTTAAATAAACTAACCAGGCTGTGTAAAAGTAAACTGCTACATCTCCTCATCTTAGTAGTATTTATAAGTGAAAATTCCAGGACTGTGATGTCTTATTCTCACAGGAAAACATAAATTACTTTTTTTTTGCACAAAAGATTGCCTATAATTTTTCCTCCATTCCATTCTCTATTAACACCTTAACAGAAGAAATGGACCTCTAAATAGGGAGCCTATATTAAAGCTGTTTTCTTTTTAATCTATTCTCCGGTTTCCAAACTGATCAATCACACAATGTGTTTTTTAAATTTGGTTTGTAATAAATTACCTGCAATAGTAAAGTTATGATCTACCCGTAATATGTTTTTCAATGCATTGTTACAAACCTGATGCAGTGTGAGGCCTTGAACGACGACTCCTTTGGAGCTGTCCTCTCTGACATTAAGAGGCCCAGCATTGGCCAACAGGTCTCTGATCTGTTCATTGTAAACCTGGAAACAGTTGATAAAGATTATTGTAAAAAAAAACTGTAAATCTGTAAAACCGTACATATGTACAGTATCACTAAATCACTATCAAATTAATTAGGTTATTAGGTAATTAAAACTAGGATTTCAACTCTAATCCTGGTCTAGGCCTGGAACGGCTAACGTTAGCACAGAAGCTAGCAGGGCTGCAAAGGCCATAGGCGAGAGCGTGGAGAGTCAAGTTGGATCATTCCTCACTTCTAAAGGGATTTCTCTGGATCTGAACACCATCAAGATCTGCCACCTTCTTCCCAGGAGAAAGGAGTCAGATAAACCAGAGATCCTTATCAGGTTTGTGAACCAAAAGCACAAAATAGCTCTGATAAAGCACAGAAAACTCTTGAAAAGGACCGCTGTTTATTTTAACGATCATTTCACAAAAATGAATTCTGCACTGGGAAAGCACGACAGGTATCTGAAGCGGAAAAAGCAGACACTGAACACATGGGTGCTGAATTCCAGGATCAACGCTAAACTAATTGGTCCACTGGACCTGTCCAAGCCAATGATCATCACTAGCATGAAAGACTTTGAGAAGTGTGTGGTCACAGACGTCTGAGCCTCTAATTGATGCAAAATAAGAGTCAAATATGATTTCAAGAAAACATGATGCCTAGGATGTACCACTGTCTCTTTGGTCAACTTTGACCATGATTTTCAGCAGCAATTTCTACCCTGCAGACAACTTGAGCTCAACTTACTTGCTGTGATATCAGCTGAAGGTCAATGGACCACATTAAAAAAGTCTGCAGTCATAACAACGAGGAGAACTTTATAAACTCTTATAAACTCTCAAACCAGAAGGACGACTGTTAATCAGGCAGGAAAAGAAGGAATACCGTCTTGGACAAAGGTCTAATCAAATCACCTGACTCGCTTCTCGAAAGAGTGATTCATGACAAATGATCTCAAATGAAAATAATTGACACATATTTTTTATTTTTTAACCTGATTTAAGTAAATGGCTTTTCTGACAAAAAAATGTTTATATATTTTTCTTGATTTTTGTATACTTGATTTAAGTAAATGACTTTTCTGATTAAAATAATCTGCATGTATTTTTTATTTTTTATACTGATTTATGTTTGAGACTTATTCACATCACTGATTCTTTTTTTCTGCATATACTACAATCAAGTTTAAAATAGTGTTGTATCTGCATACATAGCATAGACTATTTTATACATAGCATAGACCTATTGTTACTTAAGGATGTTTAATGACCTGATTCTACATCAGTACGGTAGAAATATCTGATCATAAGTTACGAACCGGTCGATAACTAATGTAAAAAAATGGTCTGGACGAGTCTAGGTGGAATGAAATAAATTTGCTTCCTCCCACTCCCTTTCAAGCAGTCTATCTTTTAATGCCTAGTTATTCTATGTTTGACATGTTTTTTATGGATGTAAATCTTTGTTGATTGATTGTGTTACACATGTTATTCTTGCCTGCTTGAAATAAACCATTTCCAATTCTAACCCAAATGTATAGCGTGCAAATCAAATTGTAACTAGTACCATCAGACAAACAGACCATTTTGAGTCAAATGTGAACATTGCATTTGGAGTTTCATTCAGATACATTTGTTTTCCCACACTTTTGACAGTTTTCTAGAATTTTACAGCAACCCATTCCAAACAATAAATCAAAGTGTTGGACTCCAGGTCTTGAGGCCTGGCATCTGCTGCTGATTACCTTTATCAAGTGTGTTTTGCCAGTAAGAAATCAATTAATTGGAAAACATGAAGGAACATGACCCTTGAGGCATGAAGTTTGACACCTGTGTCTTAAATGATCCAAATCTAATCATAAAATCAAGTCTTAAATTTATCGGTGACCTAAAATTTGTGAAGTATAGTATCCTCAAAACTATGAATACATTCCTATACATCCTTTATAAAGAACTATACAAGGACATGTAAAAAACAGAAAAACAATAATAAAAGAAATGAAAAAAAAAGTACCTGCTAGTACACTAAATAGTCTAGTGTTATACCTCAAGGTATGAGAAAGCAACAGCGAACTCTTTTTCCTCCTTGACATCATCCATGCGTTTGAACAGCTCCTTCATCGTCCGGTACATGACCCCCGGATCATTTGGTGACCCTAACATGGTGTGTGTTTTGCCTGCTCCAGTCGCACCATAAGCAAACACTGCAATTAAAAAGACAACTTACAAAGAATAGTAAATATACAAGTGCAAGTCTTCTGTCACAAGTTTAAGTTGCTGGTTCAAACCAGTTTTCTATTGACACAAAATGCTACTGTTGTGACTTATACTTCCCATGTCTGCAACTTGATATATTGTAATGAGTGAACTAAAAAAAATATACACAACAGTGATATGCTAAATAATGAAAAAACACTTAATTTACAAGTCTTTGAGGATTAAAATCCTAAATTTGCCTGCAAGCCCTAAATTCAGGATTTAAGTTCTAATCTTTGTAGCCTTTGAGATACCAGAGAAAACTAAACAGACAATCTTAAAAACCTTTATACAATTGTAGCATTTAAGATCGAGGAACTTGAGTTTGTAATGGACCACACTAGCTAAACAATTTTTTTTATATTAACAGGTTTAAGTAAAAAATAAATCAAAAATTAAGATGACTTAACCAACTTAAACAGTTAAAAGGTGATTTAATAATTGTTTTCTCTGCAATCAAGAGAAACAAAAAGCAAATCAATTCTAGAGATTGACAAAAATAATTTGGTTCTTTTGCACCATGGGACTTTTTTCCACGGCTCATATTAACGCTGAAAAAGCTTTATTTGGTTAATTCTGCACTGCCAACAATTTGACTACATTCAGTCAATTTTAAAACTTTAATAGGGGTTTCCTATCATTCAAAGTTCAAAGCAGAAGCTTGTTTGCGTTATACGTAATGTAGTTGCAGTGTAGCAATTTCGGAATATCTAAATGTACTGTATAAGCACAATATTAGAACATGAAGTAACAAAGTAACAACAGCTTTTGGGAAAAAGTCAAGTTAGGATTAGGTTGACCACTTAAGGTCCTTTTAATCAACAAGCCTCTTCTTAGTGCTGCTTCGCTCTACTAATGAACACAGTTTTTGCTTTGATTAACAGGATGTAATGTTTACAATTTACTTTTTATGGCCTTCAAATATGACTGTAACTCTATAACTATGAATGTATTTATCTGACAATTACTCTATGATTCTGTTCAATGTGAAGAAATATATATTCAATTGCAAAAATGTAATTCAATCAAATATTTAATTTGCACTTTATGTTTTTATAAGGGTTCACAGAAGGCAGACCGAATGGTTGACCCTCACACAATTTTACCTTTCCAAATCTGGGCTGTTTTGCAAAAAAAAAAAAAAAAAAATTTAATAATACAGGGGAATAAAAATATTCTCCTTCATAAGATCAGGAAGCTACAACTGCCACAGAGGAAGTATCTCTAATAAAAGGACTAACAGGGTTTTCATGCCAGGCATGAGTGCACGGTTTCAAAGTGCACATTACAGAAGTTGCATGAATGGCTGCTTGCTTCCTACTATGTTAGGCCATTTGTTGTGGCTTGATAAGCTATTGCGATTCCTTGTTCACAAGTGCATATTCTTTTCCAGATGCCAGTCTGCTGCAGAATGATATCTGAAAAAGTTGCACCTTGACAGGAACTCAAGTTGCCAGAACACTCATGACCAAGTAAAACTTGTCAAGTAAAACCTGCGTCGTAAACTTGCTCTGCATCATTTCCAAAGCCACAAGCAGATAAATCTCAAAATCCTTTTTGGAAGGTATGTTTGCTTTGAGCTCGTTTTATTTGTTGCTTTAAAATATATTTGTTGCGTAGAGGTTTAACTGCAGTCATTCGTCTTCATGTCACAAGAGAATTGCCTGGTTTTACAAGTAATGCTGACGTGCAGCTGGTTCAGACAGTTTTTACTGAAGTACAAAGCACTTGTAAAGCAGCATTCTGTAATTGGTTTCTCATCAAGTGGCAACAGGTAATTCTGTTTAAAAGACAAGAGGGAGATGTTTATTACAGGGATCTGCACTTAGAAACGGAGGCTGGAAATTCTTAATTCCAGTAATCCCACTGCACAATTTCGTGACATCTTTTACCTTCCAAACAATAAAAATGATGGTGTGTTTAAATTCTACAATACCTAATTGAAATATTTAGACTTGTATGGAAAGCATTCTAAGGTGCTTGGTGATTCATCACAGAATCAGCAAGGATCTATAAAGTTATGTATGTACTACTTAAAAGAGTGATTTGGTTATATGATGGGATTGGTTTGTTCAGTGGTTCAGGAGCTAGATTTAGTACATTGCCTTGCCTCCAGACCACATAAATGTAGCTTTTTAAAAAAAAACTCTATAGCTTGAAAGAAAAAAAAAACAAAAACGCTTACTGCTCTAGTAATCATTGCTACTCTGGTGCTTTGGATGTGTGTTGCAAAAAACACCAACCTCTCAGAAGGGGAAAAAAAGATTGACAACTAAGAGCAGTAGGTGTGGCAATGGGAATTTGGCCTTGCGTTGCTACAAGAGGCTTGTTTTGCGCTTTGGGTTGTGAGCACATGTTGTGTTTGATGGATCAGCAAATGCAACTCACCCCTGGCCCACAGAACTCAAGAAGATGAGGGTTAATAAAGCCTAAAAACAATCAGTGTAGATGTTTGGTTGGATACCAAAGGATCATCTGAAAGCTATACAGTGCGGTCTCGAGGATATTTTTAATGCAATTTTGCATGTTTTCTCGTTTTTATTTTTATTTACAGCACATTGTGTTCTGTGTCCTGATTGGCTAGAGATCTTGTCAATCAAACTCATTCTTGCCACAATAAATGAGGGGCCACTGTACTGAAAAAGGATCCAGATAGTCACTTGACTGTGAATCTTCACAGATATCTATTGGTTTCTCCTGCAGTAATAACAATAGGATGAACGTTTTGCACATCAGTGTCAATAAAACAGTTTTCACTTTCAAAGCTGCCATGTACAGTATGGGGGTGCATATATGGGTGTTGAAGGCAGCAGTATATGTTACCTGTGCAATTGAAGCCATTCATTACTCCATCCAACACTCCTTTAGTGGTATTCTCAAAAACTTCAACTTGCGTAGAGTTCTCATCAAAGACCCGGTCAAAAACAAACTTTAGGTCTTTGTTAGTCCTTTTGTTGATATTTCTGTTCCGAACTCTTTGTGATCCAAAACAGGACAGGTCCTCTTCCTTTGGGTCAAATATCAGCATATGGTTATCAACAACCTGGACCACATTCCGGAAGTTCTCCCGCTTCTCACTTTCGTTGGTTGGCCTCACCCTGACAACCACCTTAACGTGGCTACATACGTCATTTGCCATTAGGGATCCTGTAGAGTTTCTGAAAAGTACCAGCAAAACAAAGCAAATTGTTAATCAACTAAGACACAAATTCATAATATATTTTAAAATATCATGGTAACTATGAATCAGTCAAACCACTGGGAACTTCAAACATAAAAAAGAAATTAATGTATTTTTTTTTTTTTGTAAAGCCAATAATTTAAAACTGTATGTAGATATTTTAAAGTTTCATATCATTGCCAAAAACACAAAAAATTATGTGCAAAAGTGCTTGAAATATTTTATGGACTGCATTTTAATCAAATAATTTTCTTGATTTAGTAACAGTTTGTACACTATAGGATCATTTTATGTACATTTTAGCCTAAAGCTAAAATAATACATTTTTGAGATAAATGTCTCAGTCCAATAAGACAGCTATGGCTGTGATATTGGGCCATATAAATAAAATTGAATTGAAAATGTGTAGAAAAAGAGTCATTTAAATAGTACTTGAAATTTTTTTTGGGCAGATATAAAAGGCCAGTCAAATAGTTCAGTATTGGCTCCTCCAAGTTAATTCAAAAACATAGTCCTAATACATAAGCAGAACAAGATATTGAAAAATATATTTACAACAGACACAAAGTGTGTACATAACGGGATTTGTGTGTGTAACGATTTGTTTTAATAACAATTCAATTCACATCATAATTTGTTGTTTCCAATCTAATTCATAGTCGATATTAGTTCTTTTAGATTAACTGACCTAAAATTGACCCAGGACATCTTTAGCCAAAAATTCAACTAGTGTGACTCAAATATACAGAGCTGGTACTGAACAGTGCAGGTGAAATTTCCCAGATTCCTTGTAAGATAATCAAATGTAATTTAAATATGTGTACAAACAAACAGGTAAACAAGAATTTCATTTAAAATCCATTCACCATTTAGTTTCATAAAGTTCAGCCCATTGTTGTTTTTCCACAACAAAATTATAAAAACGTCATACCACACTGTATCTTTGCAAAATTGAATTGGGAAAAAAAAAAAAAAGTGTTTCTACACTTTGGACTGTAATGATGGCTTGATCATGTTTTGCTGCCATCACATGTGTGTTGTCTGCTGTGATGGCACTTTTTTTCCCCCCGGTATGGTAAAATAAACCTACCATGTCTCAATGCAAATGACATTTTCCAATATCAAGAGTTGTTTCATTTTGGAAGTTTTTTATTGTTAAAGAATGATTCGATTCAATTGACAACTTGACTCAGACAGATCGATCTGGTTGGATTGTAGGAATAGAAGTCGATAAATTGTTACACCCCTAAATACATATAGTTGTACTTTGTCGTGAAATATAAAAATTCTTAGTATTTATATAACAATAAAAGAAAAATGTGATGAAAATTTGTAAAGAAAAAGAAACCTACAGGGACTTGTGGCAAAATAATAAGCAAACATAGACAAAATGTTTTACTATTTACGTCAGAACAGCATTTTTTAAAGACATTATGTTTTATGTTAAGGCAAATTCAAATACATTACCATAAAGTTCTTTTTTTGTTAAAAAAAATTTAAAAAAACAACAAAAATAATAACTAAACCGAAGACACACTTGAGCACGTTGCAGTAATAAGAGAACGTTTTGTTGACGTTCTTCTCCAGTTTAAGCATTCACCTTTTACATTTTTACAAGTCTTAGCTCCTGCTTTACGCTTAAAAATACGTGTTTTTGTTTTAAAAGCTATACATAGAATTCTCGCAATCTCATGACTTTTAAATGTAAGTGAGTTCCGGTTAACATTTAAAAAAAATAGATAAACAGTACTAACATATGATCTATAACACTTGTAATGACGAACATCATATCTTTAAAGTTCAGGGTTTATGCTAATCGTGTAGCATTTTCCATCAACGATACACTAGCTTCTCTATCTTTGTTTCCAAGCGATGCGAACGAATGTGTCTCACCTTTTTCCCCCACTAACGGTTGCTTTTCATTTCACGCCGGTGTCCGTTTTGTTTTTTCACCTCACACATGGAGTCAAGCAATTAACTCAAGAACTTCGGAGGAAAAAAAAAAAGAAGATGAAAAGCAAATAGTCGTTAGCACAACAAGCGCCAATATTTTCAAAAAACAAGTTCGCTTCCTGACTGAAAGCTGATTGGACGAGGCTCGACTGACGCAAAGGCAGACCTTAGTAACGTACAGTCAACGTCACGCGATACTTGGAGGAAGGTGGAGCCACATTGAAAATCATTACGGTAAGGTCCAAAACATTTTTTGAAGCGGTTGGCACGTTCTCGGACACTACAGTGAGCTAGCATTGACCTGGTTTTGGTGAATGCGTGCTGCAAACCGTTTTTAGGTGTTAGCTATTTATATGTATTACTAATATCGGTCAAAGTTGATGCTAAGTTAGCATCAACATGTGCTACACCCCTCAGTTTTCCAATTGAGTCTAGTCAGTCGATGCTGTTACAGCCAAATTATGTACACGTGACGAGTACTGACCATGTAGATCCATTCTTCTGACAAAGGGATTTCCGTAGCAGACAAATGCAACGAACATTTAACATTTAAAAAGCCACTCGCTGCTTGCAGCGAGACACTTGCTTCAGTCTTAGTCATCCTTGGAAGCAATTTTACACCAACAATACCACACGTTTGCCAGCATCTATACTGCATATGCCTTGCTTTTTGAAGATGACACTGACCTTTATATAACACCTAGTTTAAAAACTAGCACAACATATTTATTCATGCAGACAATTCAATAAACAAAATGACAGTTTGTCCCTAAATGACAAAATATCAGAATCAGAATTGCCCTGTGAGTGAATAATGGCAGATTTCCCAGGAATGTGCAGTGGAAACTTTCAATCTCAACAAATATAGAAGCCTTGAAAATCAGGAATGGAATTACTCAGAAACTAAGTGTGTGCATGAACATTTTTGTGCAAAAGGTGGCCAGTGCAAGTATGGATGAAAGGAGGTGAACTTCATAAAGTGACGGAGTGATAGTATCAACAGGGTTATCTGGTGTTTATGAGTCCAACTGCAGAGGGAAGGAAATTCTTCTCCTAATCTGGACCTCTTTCCTGAGGAGAGCGGTTCAAAAAGACTGTCCAGGGTAAGAAGGGTCTGCTGTAATCTGTTGTGCATGTGTCCAAGTCCCAGAATGAAGCCTCACCAGAACAAATGATATAGAAGTTGTATTTATTCTTCAAAAAAGATTAACTTTTCAAAGTATGAAAAAGAGGACAGAAACCATGGTCACTTTATTCTTTTAAAATGGAAAACAAAATTTCTCTATTTGATGTTTCTTTAAAAAAAAAATATATATATATATATATATATATATTTATTATTATTATTATTATTATTATTATTATTATTAAAATAAATGAGAAACCATGATAGCTGATGTACATTTGCACTGACGTATTTGTCATCTAAATTTTCCATCACAGGGAGTCTGTTTTTTGGTTAAGTTATACTGACCCTCTTTGCGATCCAAACCAGGACAGGTCCTCTTCCATTGGGACAAATAATCAACACATGGTTATCACAACCTGGATCACATTTTGGAGGTTCTGTTACTGGTTGACCTCACCCTATTAAACACCTTACCATTGTGTTTATTTTATAATTACTGAATTGAATTTGCAAAACAAGCCAAAAAGTAAATTAAATTAAATACGGATTGACAATTTATTTTAGATAATACAAAAACTATGAATCAGTCAAACCGCTGGGAACTTGAGACATAAAACAACAATTGCTTGGGTTTTTTGTGTGTTAAGCAATTCATATTAATTTCAAACTGGAAGTTTGCATGAAACTAACAAGAACGCATTATTTATCTTAATAAATGCAGAGATTTAAAAGCTTCACGTCATCATCAAAACAATATGCAAACGTACTTGAAATATTTACCGGTAACTGCATTATGATCATCAAACAAATTGTGTGCTGGAACCAAAAGCGACCAACTGGGCTGTCAGAGTTGTATCTTATTTTATGTAGTAACATGTTTGCCACTAAAATAAGGTGAAAAGCCATAGTTTTGAAATAATAATAAAAGAAACGTCCCTAATATATAATTCCAGTTTTAGAAATATTACTTTCCAAGAAGCATATAAAGGAATGAAAGTTTATTTACAAAATCCTGTCAGTACCTTTTAAGAATGTATTTCTTTGGTTACGAACTACAAATTTGCTTTTGCAACCTTCAGAAGCCTGGTAGAAATTGTGCCATTTTACATTTGTCTTCAGAGGTGTTTAATTGTGCCAACTTGTATTCAGAGGTGTTTTATTTTGCTAACTTGTATTCCACAAAACCAACTAATTTCAGAAAAGTGCTGATTGGTCTAGATTCCATTCTATCAAGGCGCCCTATTTATCTAACAGTGTTTTGTGACATCAGAAACTGAGCAGTGCTGTTTTTTCCCCTTTTTTGTGGCTCTCTGCCAGAAGAAAAACACATTCATGATAAGTAAGAATAAGAAAAAATATTCGTCCATTCACATATATATGTAATTTGTTATTTGAAACAGGATTCTTTCCTGATAGAATGAAAATTGCAAAGGTATTTCCGCTCTACAAAAGTGAAAGCAAACATAATTTTAACAACTACAGACCAATATCTTCACTATCTCAGTTCTCAAAAATCATAGAAAGATTGTTTGTTACCAGGCTGGATGAATTCCTTGAGTGGGAAAACATATTGGATTGTAGCCAATACAGTTTTAGAGCCAAGAATTCAATGACAATGCCATTAATGCAGCTAACCGAAGAAATAGCCACTGCAATTGGCTAAAAAATCTTATTTAGTTAGCATCTTCATTGACCTCAAAAAAGCATTTGACATCATTGACTTTTAAATTATTTTAGATAAACTTTAGCTTGTATGGTATTAGAGGTTTGCCACTTCAATGGATTTCTAGTTACTTGGAAAAGAGGCATCAGTATGTACAAATAAATGAAAAGGACAGGTTTATGCAACATCATGTGTGGGGTACCTCAAGGTTCAGTCTTGGGTCCTAAATTATTCTATTTTTTTTACATAAACAACATTGCCAGCACATCCAAATGATTAAAACGTATATTATTTGCAGATGAAGTAACCTTTTTTTATAAAGGAGCAAATCTAATGGATGTTATTAAAGTGATACAGGGTTAGCAAAGATAAAAAGATGGTTTGATATGAATAAATTATCTTTAAACTGTGAAAAATCATACTTCATGTTCTTCAGTATTAGAAATAAAAACAGAAATGTTTCTGTAAACACAGGTGGCACTGGCATTAAAAGGGTGAATGAAATTAAGTTTTTGGGCGCAATAATTGATGACATATTTTCTTGCAAGCCTCACATTAATAGTGTAAGAACAAACAGCCAAAGGAATCGCAATTTTACACAAGCTGAAATGGTCCCTAAATCAGAACGCATTAGATTTATTGTACAACTCTCTGATTGCCCCACACCTTGGGGCACTACTTATCACATAGCATATTACAAAAAAAGGGCAATAAGAATTGTTACAGGAAGTAAAAACAGAGTCCCATCTGGACCACTATTCAGTAATTTAAAAATTCTAAAATTTAGTGACTTAGTTGACTACAACATTCTCACTTTTATGTCCAACGCACCCAGGACGCGGTAACCACTCAATGTACAGGCTAAATTCAATAAAAAACAAAGTCATATGGACTTAAAAGGACATGAAATATTCAGAAAACCAAGATTTAGAACAGAGGTATTGGAGAGATATATTTCAGTTTACTGTCCTAACATATGGAATAAACTGGACAAAGAAACTAAAGACACAAAAACAATGAAGTGAGATGCTAAGCAAGTATAGATAGTATGTAGAATGATTAATTAAACAAAATTCTTTCATAAAACTTTTAGTAGAAAATGACACTGAACCTTGTGTAGGTAAATATGATTAAAGGAGGGTTTGTGCAAGTAACTGTTTATGTAAATGTGTGTAAATTTATGTTTTATATGTTGTTTTAAAATGTAGACTGGGCTTAATATTTATGTAAAGATCCTTGTCATTTTCTTTGTTCGAAGTACTTTGATTTTCTCTTGTTGATTTAGTAATAGGGGCAGATAATACAAGTTTTTCTTCTTTCTGCTCCTTTTTATTTATTAACTGTTAAAATTTAGTTGCTATTGTTTTGATTTAAGTATTCATATTAAATATAATAAAATAAATAAATAAAAACGTTATTTAGAGTTCATTTAAGATTAGTCAATTAGATTTGTGATTACTAAAGTGTATCTGTTAGCATTACACACATTAAAGAGGCCTTGTGGTCTAAAATTTCAAATACAGGGCAGAATAATGTTAAAAAGTTTGAACCTCTGTAAGCTTTGTTTAATAGAATAAGTCTGAGGCACATACTGTCTTATGCTGCACAACAATGTTTAGTTGCTATCCAAAAGAGAACTGCTAAAAATATATATTTGTACATAATTTATATACATGTACCTTTTCCTGGTCTATCTTAAGGAAGACATGTTTAGATTCAAGTTAACCGCCGTAGTAAGTAGAGAAAAAGAAAACGACTCAGCAAATTAGACTTGTTAAAACTTTTTATTTGAGTAACTAAACTGCAGGTTTGATCCCATGTGGCACAACGGGTCTTCTAAAAGGAACTTACAGGTACCTTTTGTATTTTGTAGAAACCGATTAAAAAAACAAAAATATCCTACCTATTAGCTGAGCTGATTTGCAATCTGCTAGGTAATTTCCCCTTCGTAGGATCAATACAGTTCTATTCTATTCTAGTCTAGTCTAGTCTAGTCTAGTCTAGTCAACCATCATCAGAGGAATGTTGCCTTTTTAACCCTAACCAACAAAAAAATAAGATTTTTTTTTTACATTTTCAAATGATTTCCAGCTTTTAAATATTATTTTTTTATTTTTTAAGGATTTAAAATACAAAGTTACCATATTATTTATCACAAATATGAGTTTCTGGAAGAATTTTGCTGTTGAACATTTTAACCAATTTCAAAATGTAAACATTAAAAATCCTAATTTTCAATAGAAAGCTGGTACCAATGGCACCAATGTCTTCCTGCCTGTCTGCATTTTTTATGTTGACCTCAAAATGTTTTAAGTTTTAAATGATTTATTTAAAACTTCCTTAGTTGTCTGATCTCATTAATATTGCAAAATGCTATATTTACATGTATAAACTGTGTTTTGCAACTGTCTCCAATAACAGCATAGTAAAATGATGACAAAACATACTTTAGATCTTGTGTAGACAGAGTTGCCTTTTATCAGTTCTCAAAAAGTGAAACATTTGCTGTGGTACCATGAAGTTTGCATGTTTTTGTTAGCATCAGCATGTTACTTTTCCTTTAAAACGATGTTTTTTTTTCCCTCTTACAGATCACTTTAAGACTACACAATAGCACGATGATCCAAAAAACAAAAGCGAGTGTGTGGAGAGCATGGAGGACATTTACTGGAAGCCTGCAGTGCTCTGCTGTTAGTTCATCTGCTGGACCTTGTTCTCTGGGGGGATCTGGCAACACATCCTCCGTTTTAGCTGAAAAACCCCTTCATACTCCTGTTTTGGTTAAAGAGGTCCTTCACTACTTAGATATTCAACCAGCACAGGTATGTAATTTTACTATACATTTTTGGAGTGTGTCTCACTCTTTTTGTGTTTTACTAAATCAGTTGGTAACCAATATAACAAAATATAAGCACAGTTGGATGATTAAGTATTTTAAGGCAGTGTCCTCCAACCATGACAAATGATAAAGTCAAAGCAATATTTTCACAGCCTGGTTTGTATGAGGCTAAAGTGATTGTTTAATTTTTTAAATCTTCCGGTTTTCTCACATTTGTTTTTTTCATTAACTTTGCTAGCTTAGGGCTTTCAATGTGGTGGTCTGAGGAGCCACTAAGAAGGTAGCATATGTATTGAAGTTACGAGATCGAGGCGAACAACTTGACATGCGTCAAGAGTGAGTCATAGATTCATGTAGCAGAATCTGGTAGTTTTTCAAAATAAAACTTCCTTCAGAATCAGAAAATAAACAAAATGAAAATAATGTGAGTTCCCATTTGTACTTATTTTTTGCGGCCTGGTACCAGGTTACCCACAGACTGGTACAGTCCGTACAGCAGCCTCAGGGGTTGGGGATCCCTGTTGTAATGGTTTACAAATTTAATAGGAATCCTACTAAAAAATGCTACATAATGTTCATGCATAAACAGATTTTTGATTCTAGTTGTTTAGGATTTGTGGGAATTCACTTTAGAGTTGGTGTGAAACTCAAAACAAGCACAAAATGCAGTATTCACACAAGGAGTCAGTGTGTACTGTGGTTTTGCCATTGAGGGTTTGTCATGACAGTTGGAAAGGTTGCAGAATAACTTTTCACTTCAGGACAACAGGTATTAGTGAAATAGAAAAATTGTGAGTATTTGTCAAAAGGAAATGAAGTCAGAAAGACTAGAAGAACACCAGATGAGGTAGAGGGAAACTGATAAGACGAAGAAGAGTCTAAGAAAAATTGATAAATCTAACACAACGTGTGCGGGTGCTGTCAAATTTGCACACTATCTTGTGCGCACAAACCTTTAGTGAATCAAACCTTACATGTACAGTGTGAGGGCATTAAATAGTATTTTAACAGCCTTTTAAATGTTTTTCTAGAGAATAGAAAAACCTATTCCTATCTCTTGGGTTACTGTGCCTTATCCAAAAACAATCAGCCATTAACAATCAGAAAAAAAACCACAGATGGCACACATTTCTGTCCTGGAAAGCAAAACTTTTTGTTTTCATAAAAAAAGAATCACTCCACCCCAAAGATAATGTCTGCATCGTATCAGTAAGAACATGAGGTCATTAGAGCTGCACGACCATTGACTTCAGTCTACAGCTACACAAATCTGTGCACATGTTTGTTGTTTCACATCTGCTGGAAAACACAATGTTTTCATGGAGATTGTCATCGTAATTCAAAGTGTGGCGTCATGGTGAATTCACTGCCTTTGAACTTTTAACTCCCGATGGTTTACATTAACTCAATATTAAATGTAAGACCTAAAATAAATTTAAAAAATGTGATATTTTGTATACTTGTTGTCTAGTTCTAAAAAAGTTTATTCTTATCAGAATTTATCCATCTTTAATGATGGAAATGAAAGAGTGGAAAAACATTTGTGCAAAAAAAAAAAGAGAAATTTGGTTGTACAGATAGAAAACTGCAGCATGATTATCAATGTTAGACATGAAATCAGTCGTTCAGATGCTGTGAACGTATAATCTTGGCTGTCATCAATCAGAACAAAAATCCCTATTTACTAGGAGTGTAACAATGAATTGACTTAATCAATGAATCCATTTATATTCCTAAAATTCAACCAGATCAATATGTCTGTGGCAAGTTGTTAATTGAACCGTGACCTAAACAATAAAAAACTGTTTCAAAATTAAAATACTTTATTTTCATTCAAACTTGGAAAATACCAATATGATCGAGGTTTATTTTGCTATAACTTAAAAACGACTAAGTGCCATCACAGCAGACAACACGTGATGGCAGCAAAACACGATCAAGCTAAAGATATAGTGGTATTTTGTTCTAATATTGTTCGGTTTGTATTAGTTTGATGTGGAAAAACAACAGTGGGCTGAACTTTATGAAACTAAAATGTGAATGGATTTGACATTGATTCTTGTCTATTTTTTGTTTGTACACATATTTGATTTACATTTTATTATCTTGGTAGAAATACAAGAAATCTGGAAAACTTCACCTGCACTGTTCGGTATCTCTGAGTCACAGCGGTTGAATTTTTGGCTAAAGATGTCCTGGGTCGATTTTAGGCCAGTGAATCGGATCGTTCAAAATGAACCAAGATCAATATTTCTACATTCATGGTAAAATCTAAATGGAACTTTTATTAAAAAAGATCAAACATGAGTTATGTGTGTACAGTTGTTTGTGGTTGAAAAAAATATCACGTCTCCTCAGATCTCCATTGTTTCTCTTTCAAGCTGAGTATAGCGTTGCTCTTTGGATGGAACTGGCCTCTGAGAGAACGTCCATGCATAACTATGTGCTTGTGAACTGAACAGGTTGCCAGTTTCTTGGCTTTCATTAAAAGTATGCACTACCAGGCAGATGGGCATGAGTCAAAAAGCCTTCTGGTGTGGCAGGCAGCTTTGAAAGGGAAAGTAAAATCCTCTGTATATAATGCATGGTCAACGCAGGTGGGGGCCATGGGTCAACAACTTAGTCAGGAGTTGTGCCACTGTAAGGCTGTTGGCAGGAGACATGGTGCTGCATCGCTCCTGCCTGAACTTTAGCACTTCTTAACTCCTCCGCTGTCCGCCCATTTGCCAACTGTCCCAAGACAGCTTGCCAATCAGATGCTATTAAAAACAGTTTTAATGGTTTTATGTATTCCTTTGCTTTTGCAGTGTGCATGCTGCAGAATGTGAGTATAGCCTTCCGAGAATGGAGTTCATGTCAGCAATGTTACATCCTTACAGTTGTTCGTTTTGCACTAATTTCATAGAAAAAACATAAGCCTATCTGAATCTGACAGTGGCTGGATGACAGGTTTTTTAGGGTGCCAACAAATTGGCATGTTACATACTAGCTAAATGCTGCAATTTTGCAGTTCTCCGTTCTATCGCAACATACACACGCTTTGTTCTTCTCAGTTAAGCATTTAAAAACCAGAGTTCTGTCACGACTCCAACTGAGCTGTCATTTAAGCACTCACATTTGTGGCAGTTGAGTGATAGTGTCAATAGCAGATCAGCTGCAGTGAGGAGGAAAACCTGCCCCGTTACACAAATTTCAACACGATTAAAAAATGTAATAAAATCAAAGATTTGTTAATATGCTCATCAGCTAAAGAAACATATGCATGAATGGAGTGGTTTGGCAAGTGGGTGTCAGTACAAAATTTGCTGTTTAATGTTATTAAATGTAGCTTCCTAATGCGCTGCGTGCTCCTGCATTTAGTGTCAATCTGAGTTTTTCATTGCAAATAACCAAACTGATGCGTTTGATTTGATTTTCCAAGGTTTCCCATAGATCAACATATCTGTTGATTTGTAATTTGAATGTTTGAATGGAATATGTTCATGGGGTGGCGTGGTGCAGAGGTAGGGCGGTCAACCTCTGATCGGAAGTTGGCAGGTTTGATTTCCTCCTTGCCGCCCAAGTTGAAGTGTTGAAGTGTCCCTGGGCAAGACACTGAACCCCAAATTGCCTCTGGTGGAAGGCTGGCGACAGTGTTCAGCAGCTGAGTCACCATTAGTCTGTGACTGTGTATGTGAATGGGACTGTGACTGTAAAGCGCTTTGGACCTTCAAGGAAGGTAGAACAGCGCTATACAAGTATACGCCATTTACCATATAGTGTAATTTTACAATGAGCTGTAAATGAAAAAAAAAAAAGCCTTTAGAGCTACTTTTGAGGTTCAGACTGTAAAAAGTTTTAGGAACTGTGTCATTGACACACAAACACACATATATATAAAAAATGAATTCCGTTTTTAAAGTCTGTGAATTAAAATGTTTTTTTCCTTTTATTTATTTTTTGAAATAAAAAATGTTTTTTTTTTCTAACCAAATTTAGGAAGTATTTAATTTTTTTTTCTAAATACCTCTTTTCCAATCAAGGGCAATTATTAATCCTTAATTATGAGGCATGCATAATGCGTATTTAATTTCAAATTAATTGCTGAAATTGAATCTTTATTTTTGTTTCACCATTATTTACTAAACTTTGAAATTGTGTAATTCAAAGACACCCCTGATACACCATACATCGGAGCACTAAAATGTGTTTTAAAGGCTTTGTTCCTATTAATCTGGTAACAGGGGACCGCTGATTGCATCTCTGTTTATTTTATACCCAGTCACAGAGCCACAAAACTGCTGCTTTCATTTAAGTATGACGACAGTTTCTTCTCTAAATGGTTAGAGTTTAAATGCAGTAAAAGCACCTTGTATGTTGAGATTCATTTGTTCTTTTCTCACTTTTTGCCTGTCTTAGCAAAACTGACGTCTTGAACAGGGTATCTCCAACACCCAGGCCAGGCATTCGTGACATTAAATATTTATTTCCATTTTCCCTGGGGGGTCTATTTATAAGTACTGCAGATCAATTAAATATTGGACAATGATGCTCATTCTGCTTTAGTTCTTTTTTGAGACCTCTTTTAGAACCTAAAAGACCTATTATTAGCAGCGATGGTAAATTCAGAAATCCTATCAGTTACTTTGTTGAGCTGTCAGGGAGTGCTGACCTATTAATAACAGAAATGTTTACAAAATTGTGACAAGATATCCTCAAATTTATGAGGCTAGTGGGATCTGGCGGAACTGACCTTGACTGTTCAAGCGCAGGGACGTTAAGGTAAGAGGTGAGGTGCTGTGGAGCTAACAAATCCTGCAAGCTTTAAGCTATGTTGAGGAAAAAACATAGAGACATAAAATGTTTTAAGACAATATTTCTATTTATTTTTTCTTTGATTATAGCTTCATGATTTAAGTAGTAAATTAAATATGTGGATAAAAAGGCCTGAGCAGTTCTTCACTGGTGCAAGCCACTTGTGTTAGGGACCTCCTTCAGAGTAGATTAATGAGCTATCAGTTGTGAGTCCAAAAGAGGAACCCTGTGCTTCTGTAGAAGTGAGCCGACTACGCTTTCATTTCAGCCTCAACACACTCCCCCTTGTGGAATTAATGAGGCCATAAGTCTTAAATGCAACGTTTTATATTAATATAACTGCTTTTTTACAGTTTAATATTTTTATGCACATCCATCTGCATTTCAGATCACATTGGGGAAATTTTTTTTACTGTATTGGGGCAGTTAAACAGGTGATGGAGAACAAGTAGTTGCATCTATAAATTCTGAAAACAACAAATGCTTTTTAATATTAAAGATAGACTTCTAAAATAGCAAAAGAGGTCTTTAGTTCATCTGCAAAAGCATTGTGGGATATTTAAAACGATGGAAAGATAATTAGTAGAATTAGCAGCATTTGTATTTTTTCAAATGTATTTTTTTTTAGAGCAATTGGTATTAACAAGCTTATTAAATTGCAGGAGCTTATAATTAAAAGAGAAACCTATAGTTTAATTTATGAATATTTTTATTTGAATTGAGGGGATAAAATAATCATTTCAAAAATCTTTGTGAAAAAAATAGCTTATTAATTTTTATGGGGTAACAAAAAATATGCAGAAATAAAGTAGTATTTTGTGTTGCCAAAAGTTGCTTTTTGTTAGAAACCATGCAGACTCTCAACATACTAATCATTTATGGTTAAGTATGATGTTTTGAGAGTCAAAGTGTGCACTGTTAGTTTGAAAAGTTCCCTTATGTGGTCACACACTGACTGAATTGGTTTCATACCCCAATGCACAAGGTCAGAGATAACTTGTGTTCTTCATCTCTTCTTCGATGGCATATAGTAACAACAAATCTTCCTCCTCCGCTTTAAACACATGGTTCCTCCGCCTCCACCATCACCTCAAAGCTGCCATCTCTGCCGCTGTCGTGGAGCCGTGGCTGTAGTGTTGTGTTTTTGCTTGTTACTTCGATGCTTTAGGGCCTGTATCCTGTGCTGCAGTAGGACAGCGCTTCCAGAACTTCTTCCTAGAAATTCTGGGCTTGAGTTTCTCATGAAGAATGAAACATCCTGGGCAGAAGGACCTTTGTTCTCGCTCTTGCCACCCAGAAAGGAAGACAAATTGTGTTATTTGTATTTACAGTGTGTTACAACTTCAAGGAAAAATGTTCTGCATTCTAGAATGTGATTAGAGTTCCAAATTTTTACTTTGTGCCTACACTTCAATGTTTTTTTGTGTGTGATCA
This sequence comes from Adrianichthys oophorus, assembly GCA_036245035.1. NCBI lineage: Eukaryota > Metazoa > Chordata > Actinopteri > Beloniformes > Adrianichthyidae > Adrianichthys > Adrianichthys oophorus. The sequence continues at coordinate 10,862,565 of BSAI01000104.1, forward strand.
ATTTAACCCCTTTCTTGTGGAATCTGTTCTAGAGCATGAAAACGTATAGAATTTAGCTTGAACAAATATAAAATAACATATACTATAACTTTAATCAGGACATTTATTTCATCCAATGACTTGGAGCATGTTTCTCTTGGTTTAAACAAACAGGTAAATTCAAAATATCAAAAGCAGTGTTGGAGTTCCAAATTTTGAGTAGTACCTTGGAGTACTACATACCTTTGGGAAAGCACATATTTTGATTAATGTATTTATGCTGTATTTTTGGCATTAGAAATTGACCCTGTTTTGAGTTAAAAAGCCTCCAGATGACTTCATACTTGCTCCCTAACTTCTGTTCTCCTGCAGCCGCAAGGGGGAAGTGCTTTTGTGAATACAAGATGATGTGTAATATGATCTTGTCTCTTCAAATTAGTTAAACGCCTCATTGCTGAAACAGCCCTGCAGTAATGAGTTAACAGTAAGTATGTAAGGCAGAAAAGGTAACCTAACTCGAAAAATGCAACTTTAGGTTGGTGTTTTTTTTTTCTGTTGTCAAAAACGTCTCACTTACTTCTCTCTCTTTTTTTTAAAACTATTTACAAAAGTTTCAGTTTTAAATTTAGTTTTATATCTTACTCTGTCTCTGGCGGGGTTAATAGTGCCAGTAGCTGTAGAAAAATTCCAAAATGTGAAAATAAAGACTTTACCATTTTACCAAACTAAACATAGATGTTATCTCAGTGTTTTCATTGTTTGTTTAAGATTTTTTTTTTTAAATATTGGATGGCACATAAAAAAGTTAATTTTTTGTAGGTTTTATACGTTATTTGTTAAAGACAGGACAGAGATTAAATCTCATTTATAGAATTTAAAAAAAATTGATTTCTGTTTAAAAATAAAGAAAAATTAAGAAAAACAAAAATTTGCAATATCTTCTTGATCCCATTGTTGTGCATCTTTCCATTTTTTTCTCCTTTTTTCTTTACACCCCCTCTTTTTTAGGAGCAGTGAGTACTGAAAGGGGAGGCTGGTAAATAATTGATCCTTGTAATTGAACACTCCAGCCAGGGATGCTGGGGCTGATTGACGGCCAGATATTAGACCCTTGTCTCGTAAGGTTGCGAGTTTAGTCTGAGGTTATCAGTGGCCAGAAGAGTCTTTCTCCCTCCCTGCCTCATTACTTTCATGAGTAGAACATTTCATAGTGAAGCAGTGGGAGGGTGTGTGGTGTGAAGACAGTCTGGGACTTCATTAGCCAAATGGGGTGCCTCGGTCTACAGAGCACCAAATCGTTCAGCCTTGCTGAGCAGTCTGTGTTTTTGTGGACACTTCGCCATGCTGTCCTGGAGAGTTTTTTCTTTATTTTTGGTGCCTTTGGTCATCTTGCACACTTTCAGTTTTCTATGAAAGCCAACTTGAATAACAAATGTTTTTTCTATTTAAGCACAAGTTATGTCTCATAGCTTAGCGCATCTCAAAAACACTAAAAGATAACTCATATTTGTTGCAGCCACACAACCTAAATATGAAAGTTTTATTAAAAATATCCTTAAAAGGTTTCTTACTATATTGAATGTGTGGGTGGGTGTTTTTTGGAAATAACTGCAGAGTGGAGATTACCATGTGAGAGACATTGCAACTGTTGGTACACAAAACATAAAGAAGCAGTGAAAGACCAATGTTTGCATGAAGCTGTGATCCTTCTTGCAGTTGTTTAGCTGCATTCACAGGCATTCAGTATTGCTAAGTAAAAATATACACTGGGACTCATACTGAATTGATTCTATCATGGTTGGTTTTATTGCCATATTTACATTTTTCCCTGCTTTATGTGTGTGGGTATGCTAATCACATAGATGCCCTGTGGACAGCTGGATTGAGATGACTCATTCTTAGCAACGCATCTTCATTCTCCTCATGTGTGTGAGAGTTAGTGAGATCCAGCAACATTATCGGCCATCTTTTGTCAGGTACATTCACCAAATCATTAAAAGGCAAGTATTGTTGATTCATTCATTTATTTTATTTTACAAATATAGTGAGCAGGTCAAAACTGACAATACCATTGATTAGGAATCGTAATTTTAGGAAGAATTAGATTATTTACTGGGTGAAGGATTCTTTTTCTGTAACATTTTAATTAAGTATGAGCACAGAAACAGTTCAATAAGAAATATACGCTGATTATTGAGAGAAAGTAAAGTAGATAATACAAATTGACTGCAAAAAACTTCTTTGAAAGTTTATTCAATCAGAGTTCTCTGAATAAATGTATGAACATTTTTGAGAAAGACTGGTACATACTGTAATATAAAGTGGCCAGCATGGAGTTGTAGCTCTATAGCTATGGACACGGTGGGCATGTGATGCGAGTGGGAAAATGCTAAGTGCAGGTTCCTGAACGTGCATTTAGCCCATTGTGTTCACACTGGACGAGCAAGGAGGGGCTTCTTCTTCTTTTTCTTTTCTACTTGTTACTAACGCATGTCTGCCACCTACAGTTGGAAGATGCTTGGTGAAAAATGTAAAAGCGGTTAAAAACACATGAATCTTGCTCCACGCGTTTTCTTTCACAGCTCTATTCCGATACAATGAATGAAAGATGAAAGACTTATGATAATCATAATCAATATCATATAATTTCAGCCAGGCACAAACGGCAATTATTCATTTCTCCTCCATGATCAATTTTTAAATCGTTGGCACTTCAGTAAATATAAAGAGATGCCATGCATACGTTACTACGAAATCCAAGTCCCTGATTGGTCAAAGTCCAATTGGTTTAACTTTTTACGCACATTCAATGACTGTGTGTTTTGTATATAGTGGCCAAAAACGGTCATAAAAACGTGTGTATCAAAAGTTTTGAACGTGGAAGCCTGAAATGCACATTTACTGCGTCTACTTTTGTAAACTTACTTTTGTGGGGCAAGAAATGGCCACTTGAACACCCGTTGTTGAGGTTAGTGTGAACGTAGCTAAAGAAAAAGAAGAAATGTATTTAAATATCACTTTTTAACTTGTAAAATATCACAAAGTGCTTTACAATGTATAATAAAATGGCAATACAAAGTTATTTTAAAAAATAAATTAAAAATCTTAGGTAAGATGCAATAACAGCTTAAAGCAGTCAGAAGCAAAAGTTCACCTAGTCTGTCTGATTAAAAGAAGCTTAATAGAAGAAGAAAAGAAAGCTTTTACCCAACACCTGGCCGAAAATCAAATGTTTTGTCATTTAAAATGTTTTAACTGTTTATTTTAGCTTTAACATTTAAAATGATAATAGAGCTGCACCAGTCTTCAGTCATCTTCTTCCACCGCAATCTGTGACTAAATACGTTTAAAAAATGGATACAAAGCAAGACCATTTAAATTTTGCTCTTCACCTATCAAGCTTGGATTTATCACCTACTTTTTCCAGTTTCGACGTTATGAATCCTGCTTTCCAAACACAGAAATGCTGACATTGCCGTCAGAATGGATACTGAGGTAACACTTTGCAGCAATTCCTCCTGATTAATGGGTCAATGCAATCTGGATTGCTCCCATTTACCCTGAAGTAATCAATGTGGGAGACACAAAAGAAGTGTGTGTGGAGGGGAGGGGGGGGGGGGGGCATACAGGTGTGCCTGCAGAATGTCCAGTAACTTTTCAGTTCAACTGCTCTGAAAATAATAATAAAAAGATTCTATGCAACTGTGCAGGTAGTGTGTGGAGCACTTAATTTACAGGTGATAGCTGTTTAATGAAAGGATCCATGATAACTTTGTCTAGAATCTGCTTGTAGAGATGTAGAGTGAAGCATTCCCTGCAAAGCCCTCCTCTTCCCTCCCCCTCAAGCCACCTCCACAGCCCCCACCCTCATCGCCTAGTTTCTTTCATTCCATATAATGTGAACCTGGTTTTCAAACTACTGGAAGCATCATTTGAAATGCCTCTAGATGCCTTTTTTTTCCTATTACTTAGCCTTCTACAATGTAGCCTTCATTTGGCTTGATTCTTCTTTGCACTCCCTAATGGACATGGCCCTATTTTTCTTTTGTCTTCTTTTAGTGACACGACATTCACCTTCAGGAGGGGGAAGCCATCTTTCCTGATGCTTCTTTACGTTTTGTGAATATAGTTTGAGGATTCCAACCCGCCTTTTGAATTTTGCTTGTGTTTTTTCTTTGGCTTTAAGTGCGTTGCATTGTTTCTTTGGCACACTATAGTGACAGCACTGTCACACTTTCAGTGCATGCACCAATGAAGCATGTGGTGATTTAAAAAAAATGCAGGGCATCATTTTGACCTTATTTCATCTTTCTAGTTAAAACAAAAGAATAGCTGTTATCAGAAATATGAAATATAGAGAGATAGTAGAAATATGAGAGATCAAGGTTAGAAATGAAGTGAGAAAACCTGAAGTCATAGAAGTGCAGGATTGAACTGATCAAAATCATCTCAAAACATTATGACTTTTGGGTTTAGAAAAATAGAAAGGTAACCTAACCATCCTATATTGAAAAAATTGAAACAATTTGACAAAATCATGCAGCTACTACCATTTAAGTAACACACAAAGGGTAGAACATGAACTTCAAGAGATTCTCAACAAACAAACAACAAAACGATAAACCTGAAATGCAGAATTTATAGTGTTGCTGCTTTCATGGAAGGGATCAAACAGGGGAATATTTGTTAAGGTTTGTCCTGTTTAGCATACGCAACTTCACTTTCTAGGTCCAGTCTTCCCTCTCCAGAGTCAAAACATTTAAACAAGTATGTGTCTTTGCTTAAAAGACAGTAGGAATATGGTTTATAAAAATGATTAATTTTATTTCATCTTCTATAGAAAAGCATCATCTGTGCTTCTAGCAGATACTTGTTTGTTAAAGTTCAGTTTTGTGCAAAAAAGGTATTTCCCCATCAGTTAAAATTTAGCCGAGTGAATGCTCAAAGAGAAAGGAAGCAAGAGAGTCTAAACAAAACAAAATAATCATTAATGCAGACAGTTTGACTCGGGGTGGGTGTGGAGAGGGATGACTCATACGACAGGAGAGAGCCCTCCCTTTGCCAAACCATTCCTTGTCCAGTCAGTTTTTTCACAGCTGTCACTCACTGCCTCCACATTCGATCTGCAGTTTCATATGCAAAGGTTTAGGATATATAAGATGCATTTTTTTTTCTAATAACAACAAGAATAAACAAAAAGGTTCTTGTTGTTTTACTTTAAAGTCTGGAATGTGATTTTAGAAAAAGACTAAAGTAAAAAAAAAATCTGCTATTAATAAAGTTATTCAAAAATAAGCATTGATATATTTATTAATTTCCATGTATGGAACACACGGTACATCTTAAACACACAAATATTAAGTCTTAAAAGTTTCCACTATGCTACAAGTGTTCTTGTCTCTCCAGAGACCCCTGCAGCACCAGCGTGCTGTAAGACCATGTCTTAAGACTTTTTAAAGTGGGCGGATACTTGACATGGGTTTTATGAACCTTTTCCATGAAGAGGAGTTTAGGGACTGGGGTTCTCCTCTTTACAACCAGATTTGCTTGAAAACCATAACAAATGTATCCACAGAACAGAGGCCAAACTAGTATAATTTATCGGAAGGTTCTAGTTTGAAAATAAAAGACAGTATAAAAAAGAGACAGGAGGGGAAAGTAGAACGAAAAAAATGTCTGGCTTAAGGATAACTTGCCATTTGAATGGAAAACATTTATAAATATTATATCACTTTACATGACAACTTCAAATTGTTTTCTTTGAACCAATAAAAAAACAGAATTAACTGTCTACAAGTTTGATGTAACCATGAATAGTATAACATAGAAGAAAATACAGTAATTATACTGTGATACCAAATGTACATTTTTTGATGTGTACTAAACATTTACCACTTAAGGTTTGATGTTGAGTGTTACCTAAGATCCTAATGACATGCACTCCAAAAATCAGCACCTTGGACAGCGGCAATTGCATACTTTAGTACAAAATTCATCTACCTGAGCTGAAGCAGCAACTGTTATTCAAAATTGTTTTTTCACACAGAATAACACTGTGGTCGTCATTCACAGCAACACATTAATCAGAGATCCTGCTTAGGCCCTGAACTAAAATAACTGAAACAGTGCAGACAAAGAGAAAATATACAACTAAAATATATTTCTATTTTTCAAAAATGAAGCTTTTTTTACATGTAGTTTTTTACATAAGTGTTGGACTGAATTTATTAATTAGGTTAAACATTCCAGCTGTTGAAATTGGAATTAGGGAGTTTTTCTCCCATTAGAAGTATTATTTAAAAGTGTATCCTACTTTTGTCGAGGTTTCCTTTTATACCAGCCTGTTATATATTTTTAATATGGTGCATTTTAAAAAATAGTTTATTAATTTTTTTTACACACAAAAAATACAATCATAAAGCCAGCGTGGTTTGATTTTTTATTTCCCCCCATTAACCCTTGTATGGTGTTCGGGTCTGTTGGACCCGTTTTCAGTTTTTTTATCCGTAGAAAAATGAAACAATAATTTTTTTTACAACCTGAAATTCATTAGCTTTGGCTCATTTTCTGTGAAGAGCATAAATCAAAACACATTTTCATTGACCGTATACTGTACACCCACCCTACACATATATATTACATACAGCAAAAATACAAACACCACACAAGGGTTAAATCTTTTTTTTTTAAGGTAAATGCTGTTTTATTAATGTAGCAGGACGTTGATACAATGTGCTTCAATTTGCTTTCAGATGCACTTTGTCTTCTCTGAAGTACTAATATATACTTTCATTTGCTTCAGCTTGTCGAAACACTGTTTGGGTTGATTTCGAAGCGCCACAATTAAAAGGTCTTCTTAAGCTAGAGGCTCCCACAGACTTCACTGGTAATTTTTCTTCTAGATTTGCTGCTTAGTGTTGTTCGCTTCTTTCCCATCAAGCCTCTGGTTCTCTATTGCTGTCTTCTCTTAATACATAGTGTTTTCCCTAGAGAGGCTTTAAGATTAAATGGTGACTTAAAGGAGGGCATGATTTTGCATCTTTATCTTGGTGTAAAAAAAAAAGCACCTATAAATAGTTGTACCTTAGAATTTTTTTAATCTTGCTTCAAATCTACTCTAAGTGTTTCTTGTTAACCAGTAAACATTTTAAGTGGTTAACAATTTTGCAGTTGTATTTTGTCAGACAATATTTGTTAACATCTAAAATAGGTCAATTTAAAAACCTGCTCTAACCTGCATAATCGTATTTATGGTGTTTTTAAGCATGTTTTTGTGGTATTTTACTCATGATTGATGACGTATATAAAGAAATGTAAACATAAAATTGCATTTCTGAGTATTTCTTTATTAAAATTATGGCGAATCAGAAGCAGACCAAGAAATTCTGTTGGAAAAAGCCTGTAGCAGGGATGTAGGCGCTGCAGTCGACGGGCCACATGCTTCCTGCTCTGCTCTGTTCTGATTCATTCACTTTTAGACAAATAAATTCATGTACGTCTTCCCTGGTTTTGTAAACTTTGATGACTCTGTCTGAGTTGTAAAGTGAAGTCACCAAATGGTGATCTATGTAACCTTGCCTGTTTGTTTTATAATGACCAACTTTGTGCCTGAAATCTGCTATATAAGGTATGAGAGACACCGCAAGACGAACTAGCCAGCTTCTTGACATTTTTGAGATAGTTTTGCAGTATGTCCTCACTCTGGTGAGATGTATACAAATCTGTAGACCAGTAACTTATTTAATGTCACAGCAAATGCTAAAAATTAACGTTTGGAAAAATGTTGTAACATTTCTTAAAAGGAAATTTAATTTTTCCACATTTCCTTTTAGAAAATGTGGAAAAGGCTGTCAATTGATTTGTTTTTATGATTATTTTAGAAAATTTTGTTTATCTGCACTTTGATTTTAGGGATTGTGCACTTGTCTGGTTGGTTGAAATGCAAAGTTTATGTGTTTATGTGGGTTTGTTGAGTTTATGATGTCACTGATAGTCTATTGTCCAATAGTTACTCATCTTGTCTGTTTTCCAGACACTTTTTTCAGGGTCTTGAACTCTATGTTTCCTCTGTAAAAGCTCTTTGGTGTCAGATGAAGGCTAAGTCCAAACATGCGATGCATTAGTGATGCTGAATTAAAAACATGATGGATGCTATGATGATGTACAATTGTTCCACTATTTATTATTATTATTATTATTTAAAAAATAATCTTCCTTTTTAATTTCCTATATTTCAAGCATTTTTTCAGTCTTCCATTACTCAATTTAAAGCCAGCATTAGTATGAATATATGTTTTCTGTTACTACATGTCTAGCTACCTTTTCCTAATATTTTAAGTCTATTTAAATTGTCTTTAAATGTCATAGTTTTTAGTGGAAAATTCCAAATAATGGTGTTCCTTCATCCTTACACATAAAACATACACAAACCCTAACCTACATAATGGTTTTTTATCTTGACAGGTGATTAAAATGTGCCTCTTAAATTTGTTCATAATATTACAACACCTGTTTGGATATTCCTGTAATACTTTCCAAACATTTTTTTTCTTCTTTGCCCCTACAACCTCACAGAACAGAAGCAAGAAGTGCACTCCTGTTAAATTGTCATGCTGGGTTCAGGTTGTTTGAATCAAGGAAATGGATTTTTGACCTTCTGTAAGAGCAAAGTTCTGGACAAAACAAAATTCCATCGGTTCACATTAATCCGCTTGTATAAATAGGAAACTTTCGCTCATGCTGCAGCAATAACATCACATCCTAATATCTTAGAGTATGCAGCAGCATAGTTCTGTAACAGTGGAGTCAGTTTTTCCTTTACAAAATTTACATCATCCTCTTTTTTTTTTTTTTCCGCAAAGCATCGTAGCCCTCTGAATGTTATGAGACACCTAAAAAGGTCATTCCGGAGTAGTTTTAAGTACATTCATTACCTGATGTACTGTAAGTTTTCATTTATTTATTGCTGTTTAAAAGAAATGACCCATAAACTTTAGAGGCAGTTCACTAATGCTGTTCCTACAGTAAGACGTGCCTCGTCTTGACCAGCTGAAGTACTTCTTCAAACCATTTATTCAGACCTCCCTAAAAAGAGTGCAAACACAGCTGAATAGACAAGGAAGAAAGTATTTGTTGTAATTTTGCAACATTCCTTTGACAAAAGAGAGATTAGTTCAACAGACTGAGCCGCATTTAGAAGAGGCCTTGTGGCAAAACGTTTTTTTTTCTTTTTTTCTCTTACATTTTTGCGTTACTGTATCACTCATTCAGCTGCTCTGGCCAACTTACTCATATGTGTAGTGCTGCCTAATTTAGGGGGATGAGGCAGTTGGCCGCATGCATTTGAAACATGACTGATCACCGTCAACATAATCTCTTGACAGGATAATTGTGGGAAGCTTTCATGCCTTTCGAGTTTGTCTGCTCTCACTAGCCATCTGTTTTGCGAATGTCCTTCTCCCACCTCATATGGCAGCATGTATAGCTTTAACATTTATTGAAATAAAGCACGGAGAGCAGATGTTTTATTTCACCAACCTCAAGATAAAAGTGAAATATAAATGTCTGTTAGCTGTAGGAAAATAGCTGCAATGAAACGTTTGAGGCGTTCATTGTTAACTTTATTGTAAGTTAATATGAACATTGACCGAGCTTGATTAGTAAAATATATATACATGGTCCAGGGAGTCTTCTGCAGCTAATAAACTCATAAACTCAAATTGCACTTGTATCTGCTCATAATATGTATTCATTTCTCATGCCCAAATGTTTTATACTCATATGTTGTCTTGAACTTTGTGTGGCAGAGAAAGAAATGCAAACCTGTTACCTCCACTATTGCCATGGCAACGGACGCAACAAGAAAAGCGATCCTGTACCTGTGTATCTGTCTCCCTAATGGTCTGTGTGCTAGTGTAACAAGATCTGTAAAAACTCCCCTCAGTGATATTTTAGATCTACCACTGTAACTGACCTGGGCTGGGGAGTCACAAGTAGGATTTAGGTAAGTACTCAGGCTTCTCTCAGGTTCCTGGTTGCCTTTGCCTAATGAATTCAACCACAAGGAAATTTAACTGGAGGTCCTTATCCTAATTTTTCCACACCTTGTCAGGAGTTTTTTTTTAACATGCAAAGTCTTGTTAATGTTGATTTTTTTTCTCCTCCTCATCTTTTTTTGTAAAATATTAACATGTGCGTTTTGATTTAATGACAACATGAGAGTCAGAAATGTGTTTACCTTTTCATTTTGGGAAGACGTGTGTGATGACAGTTGAAGTGTCCTGCATTAAAACACCTTGTGGGCTTCACAGTTGGACTGCACCACTTAAATCGCTCTTAACTCTCCTGTTCCCTCTGCTGGGAAAGGCAGATATTACACACCATAACACAAAATAAACCATTTCAAAAATATAAAAAACATCTTTATGTAAGCTTTCAGCCTAGACTGAGACATAGTTTAGTATGATGTGAAACACATTCCTTATTTTTCTATTTGCTTACTTGTCAGCAGTCATTGAAACTCTTAACATTATTGAAAGTTGTGTCCATCTGGTGGCGGACACTGCAGGGGACTTCTTGAGCAATATCTGCATCTTTTTAGGAAGCTTCTCTCAGCCGAAGGAATGAGGCCTAATGCTCTTTTAAAAATAACCACACACCCCTGATTTGCAATTTTTGTGGCATGCCCTCAGTTTTTGGGTTATTTTATTAAATAAATTATGAATGAAGGGGGGCTGGAACTAGGATTGTAAAGATAGATGGTGTTTGTCCTCAATGCAACAAGGATACAAACCAGGATAAACAGTATTCATTTTTCTACCTGTTTCCTGCCTAAAAATATTAAGCATTGCTGTCATTTGAACTAGTAAAAAATATAAAAAGAAATGAAGGTTTACTTTTGCTCTTTAGGCCACATCTTCATCAAAATGTGAAGTATGATTGTTGTGACAAGTGCCAAACACATGAACTAGAAAACCAGTTTGTCTGCTGGTTGCTTGTGTTGGCTGTTCTCATAAAAAAAAACATCCTACTTTGCTTTTTGTCGTTTGTGTTTTCGTTTTCCTTTTTTTGTATTGAATAGCACAACAGGCAAGTTCATTATGCGTGTGACTCATCCCACTAGCCCACACCCCCTCCCCATCTGCTGCTGTGCGCTGGAAAGGAGAGAGGGAACCGCCATTGATCACTTTTTCCCTCAGACATGCACGCACACACCCTACCTTCAACGTCACTATCGATTGACATGTTTCATGTTTTTGTAGGGAAAAAGCTGCCGTTTCCCTCTGTGTCATTTCACATCTGTTCCCTATCATTTGCTGACATTGAAATAAATCCCAGGGGAGGTGTGTAATGAAACAAGGAAAAATAATTATTATAACTTAGAAAATCCCAGGATAAGGTCGTGATTTACCTGGATAAGACTCTTTTTCCCTTAACATCTGTATCTGTTGACTTACAGAGATACACGATCTGTTATTCATTTGCATTAAAGTAATTAAATCTTAGTTAAATAGTTTTTGTTGTCAAAATTTCTACTAACACAATTCCAACACTTTCCCTTTATTAAATGTAGTGAGATTATTTTATTCAAGAGAAAAGCAATTTGCAAATAATAGAAAGGATCTTTTGTAATGTTGAATTAAACTTAAATAGTTTGCTGGAATGTTTCATAATGGCACAAAGCTGCTTTTCTCTATGACATAATCAGCTGATTTACGTTGATTGCGTAAACACTTCACTACTGTTAAGTGTTAATATCAGTGTAAGATTACTATTCTCCACTTCAGAATCTGCTGGAATTTTGTTAATTTCCATCAAAAGTTGATGAGTTACGGTAAGCTATAAGTAACTGTGTCTCATAGCTGCTCCACGTTTGTCTGCGGCTCATCGATTGCTACGCTCCTACTTTGTTTACATCCCGTAATGCCCGGCTATGGTGGCTGCTTTGGTCCAGTTGTTCCCCTTCGAGCATGGAGCCTATTCAGACTAAGAAAAACTCAGAGCGAATAAAAGCTCAGTCCAATCGAATCGAGACCACCTGATGGGTCAGAGAGTGAAGAGAGCAAGCGAACCTCGGTCTGGGACCGGGAACCGCCCTCGGACCCATCTTTCAAGGTTGTCTTGGTTTTTTTCCAATCGGACTGAGGTTCGGTTTGCTCTGAGATTCTTCAGTCTGAGTACAAAATGCTACTGGACAGCTCAGGTGAGGAATGCCAAGAAATACATGGATCTGGTCATCTTCAAGTGGATGCATTAGAATGGAGTGGAGCAGGGAGCTTGTGGCTTGCCGATTGTAGTTTCTAAGTCACAAATACAATCTTTTTCAAACAGCATTTTTTCATCTGCTCCTGATTCAAAACAGTTTGAGTAAAGATATGCCAATATAGATTTGAGCATAATTTTCTTTATATATGTCCTCTATCACAAGAACATGTTAAAAAACACCAAAAACATACATTTTCATCTTTAACCTCTAAAGTTCTGAGTTCTTGTTTGCCTTTTTTGTAGTCATAGGGCCCAAGTTAAACAGAACTTACTATGGTTATAATAAAGCTCAAAATGTGACATCTAGGCTTGTGAGCGCCAGGTCTTAAGAGGTTAATGACACTGCACTAACAGTGACAAAAATCTACTTATATAAAACTAACTTTAAAAAGAAATTCACAGATTTCTGTCATTGTTGTTATTGAAATATATCTAATGAAAGGCTGTACTTTCTTAGTATTTTTTTTTATTACTTGTAATTGTTTAACTATGCACAAAGCAAGAAATAAATCACTAGATACTCAATTCCTTCTTCATTTTATCAATGAAGCAAATATTCATACTAAGGTTACCATAATATGCTACACAAAGACTGCAAGGATGTGTTATTTGTATGTAAATTACACAATAACTTCTAATATGTCTGCACTTTAAATTTGTTTTTGGTTTACATTTATTTCATAAGTAAGAGTGTGTGCACCGATTGGAAAGATTTCCATGGAAACACCATGCAGTAACCTTTTTTATTTTAGGTAACTCTGTGATCAAATGGTCGGTTGTGTGGACTGTATTAATGTCATTTTCAAAATTGGCACAGTTGAATGAAGTTATGATTTTCCCTTCTGTGGTTTGTTTATGTTGTTGATGCATGGCATGAGTCACATTTATGTGCACTGGAGCTTTCAAAACAGGCTGCTGGCTCTCCAGGTTGCAAGTATTTGCCTGAGCATAAGTTAATTAGATATTATTTTATATTGTTTCTTTACAAAACTCTAAAGTCTAAGGGTATATTCAGACCTGACACATTTGGTTTTTTTTAAAAAGTGAACCAGAGTTCGTTTCCTCCGATAATCTAGAACAAAGTTACACTCTGAAAACAACAAAGCTAACCCTAGTCTGGGACCAGGAACCGCTCTCGGACCCACTTTTGAGGTGTTCTCGGTTCATTTCCAATTGGACTGAGTTTCGGTTTAGTCTGAGATTCCTCTGTCTGAATACAGTTTGCTCCCGGAACGGAAGAACTGAACCAAATTGGCCACCGTAGCCAAGCATTACGGAATCTTAACAGCGTTGGAATAACGCAATGGATGAGCCGCAGATAAATGTAAAGCGACGATTGCTGTGCTATCAGACAAGAAAAAAACGGTTCAGCACCTTACTTGTTATAGTGTTTTTTTTAACACAGCTAAAAACGCTTCTTACACTCTTGTCTGTGTCTCGTTATGCAGCACGCACTGCTGTGACGTCATCCCAAAAGCTTTAAATTCTGTGAAAGTTCCTCAACAAAATTCTCTTGAAAACAATGCCATAGCACAGGGATAGGTAACTCGAGACCTCGAGGGCCGCAATGTCTGCATGGTTTCGAGATATCCAAGCCCTACTCATGACCGATTACCTGGTTCAGGTGTGTCCAGCCAATTAGAACATGCCAAAACATGGTATGTTGGAAAACATGCAGTAATGTGGGCTTCGAGGCCTGGAGTTGCCCATCCCTGTCATAACACTACAACGATGAGAAACAACAACCCATTGAAATGTGGTTGGATAAATGCAGGCTCTTAAAAACATATTTTAACGTGATACAGATTGTTTCTCACTGTTTTACTGACAATCTATACGTCATACACTTATCAGCACACTTTAATAGTTGCTGTCTTGCCAGTAACTGCCTTGCAGCATCCCTCCACCGTACCAAAGAAGCAGTAAAAAGGGTTGTACCTGACCTTGGTACAGACGTTAAAAATTGGTCAACAAAATATAAAGTTTGAATCATTGAAATATCCCAACAAGGATAGTAATGAATACATGATTTCTGCCTCTAGTTACTTTGACCCGCTCTCTTAATTCCTGGCCAATGAGTGAAGAGATTTTTATTCACGTGGTTTTGTTTACAAGCTTTTGTTTGAAAAGGGAAGGATTGCTTGATGGCAGTCTGAAAACAGACCAAACACAAGGTTCAGGATTTGATCCAGACCAAACTGAGCGGTCTCTGTCATAACCAAATGATTTTTTCCAATCTGAATACACCCTGATAGTCGCCAGGGTTTTAGGGTGCTTAGGGTGTTGGGATATCATGCTATCCTAAGCCTTTAAGAGTAAACTATATCCATATGTATGATCATTTATTACCTTTGGTGCACTAAGGATTTTTTTTAATGAGTTATTTTTGTGAGCTCCTTTTCCCACCCTGAAGTAAGACAATTCGATATCTGAGGCACTGCCTTCCACTCCTTGTGGATGCCACCCATTTCATGACGTCAATCTAGAGCTGGCTCGGCAGTGAGCCGTTGTTGTCTCTGAAGATTAGGTGCAAGAGAAACCACTTCTTCTCAGGGTCAGAAGCACCTTGCCAATCACCGCTAGCTCCGCAGAGACAGTGGGTGTGTGTGTTAGTCAGAGGGCGGTGCTGGCAGTACAGACTCTTCCTTGAAGGGGCTGTTCCCCACATGTGATGTCAGAATGTGATGACCCACTCATTTTCGTGGATTGGGAGGGGCTGGTGCTCAGAGGGCCAGGGTTTTAGAGGAATATTCCGAGATGCATGAATGAATCAACATACCACTTTGAGGTTGTTTTTCATAAGGAATTAACATTAAATACACTTCAAAGATTGAAAAAAGTTGATTTTGCATGGTATAGGCCCTTTATTAGATGATTAGTTGGTTAAACTCAGTTTAAACATTCATGTCTTGCAAAATTTGGGCAGGATTTTCCAAAGTATTCTAATTTTCTGAAATCCTTTTTTTTTGGGTTTAATGAGCTGGAATCCCAATTTGTGTAAAATTAAACAAATTAGTTCTTGAAATAAAAAACAAACAAACTATGGACCATGAATATTCTATTTTTTGGAGACATCAACCCATTGCAAAGCTGACTTGTGAAGCTAAATAAAAAACTGTTCAGGACGAACTGAAAACCTACATAAAAACAATCACAGCTCAGTGAGAAAGTCTTCTTTTGTTTTTTCATGCAGGGCTGGAGCTGTTTGAAACAGATTACAAACTCTTTCCAGATAATGTAAAATTAAACTTCTAATGTTTGCAGATGTTTTTAACTACTTCATAAAGATGTCTTTTTCTGTTGGTTCTGAAATTCATAGCATATTTAGATAATTGAAATAGCCACAGAGTTTCAGTATTTTAAACTCATTAAACTGATTCTTCATTTGTTTTAGTGAATCAAAAGTGTAACAGTGTTTGTGGGCAGGTGACCAAAGAAATGCCCTACAAATACCCCCATTCAAGCTTTTTGGGGGAGATAAGTTTATTCAAGTGCTGGAAAAGTAATTAAGTTATTAAAAAAAAATAAAAGTACAATTTCTAAACCTATTTAAAAGATTTGTCATTATTTACTAATTCAGTTAAATCCAGTTCAGAAATAATGCATGCAGAATAGGTATGGCGTATATTGATATAATAGACATTCACTCTAAACGGAAACAAGGTATTTATGTATACATTTGTTAATTAAAAGATTTAGTATCAGGCTCTTGTTGCTTTCTTGGCAAATCTCAAATGTTTTTTGTTCATTTAATAATTTTTTCTTGTTTTATCTCTCTCTCTCTCTCTCTCTCTCTCTCTCTCTCTCTCTCTCTCTCTCGGTAGGTAGGTAGGTAGGTAGGTAGGTAGGTTTAGCCACCGAGGACTGCAGGCATATGCACTATAACTGTGCATAGTTGTTCTTTATATGAAGCTTTCTGACATTTTTTTTGTTGTATGCCCATTTAAAGTTAGTTGATACTTGCTGAAATGTGCAATATTTTATGTTCAGTCAATATTACAACAAAATTGTCTGTCACGTTTGGTTGGTTGAATGTTTTGTTTAATAATTATCTTCAAATATCAAAAATAAAAAGTTTACAAACATCTTGCATTTTATATTAATCTATATTATTTGCTTGTCTTATTCTGGAAAATTTTAAAACTTTACTCTTTTAAAAATGTATCTATTGAGGTTTTTCTGCTTCAAAATCACCTGAGTATCGGTTTCTTTATATTGGGATCATGATGCCTGAGATTAGACACACAGTAAAATCAGTTTTAAAAAAGTCGTGACCACTTAGAAAGAAACACTTAAATGATGAATTAACATTGTGATGATGATAATGATGATGAATCATGTTTATGGTGTCCTGGAGCCCTGTTGTGAGATGAATGTGTTGTTTTCTTTCTTTCTCATACGTAGGTGGTCCTGGACATGACATTTGGCGGTGGTGGTCATACCAAAGAAATTCTAAACACGGTTCCCGAAGTCACAGTTCTGGCTCTGGACCGAGATCCTTCAGCTATTTCTCTGGCCCAACAGCTTGCCAAACAGCACCCGTAAGTGATTTATTAAAAGACAAGGCGAGAATGCAAGTTACATTTTTCAGCTGTAGCATTCAAAAAACAAGACCAGAACTTTTTATAGTCACAGTTGACAACTGTGACAGTTTTGAAAACAGTTTGGTTTGTGGCCATTATTTTTCAAACATACTGTAGTTTAGAAACAAAGCGGCATTGCAGATCTCCCATGTTTCTCACGTCTTCTCAGAGTCCGATCCAATACCACTGCCAAGAAACAGCCCCGGAGTTTCATCGTCCAATCAAATCCATTCTTCCTCCTTAACTTAAAGCTTGTTTTTTTCCCCCCACGCATTGCTGGTGGGCCCAGCATGTCATTTGTCAAAGTAAGGGCCCACGCCTGCTGTGTGAGGGAGATGCTGCCTCCCACGGAGGATCCATAAGTTATGGGGAGGGGAGGGTGGGTGTTAAAAAGTGAGGAGAGACAAAAAAGAAACTGAAAACATAAGAGTGAGAGAACAGGGAGACACGAGGACACAGCGCCAGGGTGAGAGGGAGGCTGTGTGTGCGTGCATGAGCAAGGCGCGGGTGGATGAAAATGAGTTCTTCCTAAGACCATGGCGTGGGAAGGAATCCTTTTACGTAGATTCAGGGGAAACCTCTCTCAAGGGAATCTGCCAGAGAAATGTGCCTGTGAGCAGGGAATGACAATTAAGAGAGGGAGAGAATGAAAACACTGTATTCTGTCAGCAGCAATATAACCCCATTGTAAACTCTGCTGTGCCTACTAATGATGCAAGTTGTGCGAGGCTGGAGAAATCTAGCAATTATCCAAAATTATTGGGAGCCTGAGTAAAGGCCCCGCCTGCCTACGCTGTGCATCCCCTCCACACATCTGGGTTTAGGGGATTCTCTCTATCCGCCCACTGGTTGAGGACAGTATATCCTCAAAGCAAACTGTTGAGTGTTTGTGTAAAAACGAAACCACAAAAAGGATTTTCTTGTTAAAAAAGCACAATCTTAGAAAGAGCTTTAGATCCAAGCGTGCGCTAATGACTTCCCTGGACTTGAAGCTCTGCAGATGTTGTTCCTACAGCGAATGCTGTAAATCTTAAAGGCACTGAGTGCGATGAATAAACATGAGAGGCACATGTGTACTTGAGGTCAGGAAGATTATTATGGCAGTTGCATTATCCTTTCGTCTAAGAGGCAGGTTAGATGCTCCACTGTGGTAACTTTCTACTCATTTGCCAGCTGTGTTCATAGTTTTTCAGCAATTTCATTTATGAAGAACTGGGTTTACCACAATGTTTTGTCAAACGGTAAAGGACTGCAGTCTTAATGATTACTTGAACTGTAAAAATGATCAGTTTTGTTCGGGGACAATTGAGCGAACTGTTCCAAGGCCGACTTGCAGAGTTGGATCAGTGCACTGTTCAATGAGCTCTTGCAGTGCACAGACCAGACAGCATTGTGCTGCACAAGTAAACACTGGAATGCATTAATTAAGAAGACTTTCCAAAACCTATTGTTAAAATTTTAAAACCTTTATTAAGGCTCTTTGATCTGTTTTTCTTCTTTCTGAAGCAGAAGCAAATTAAAATCTTAATAATTCTTTAATGTAACACTGAATTGTTTTATGTTAAAATATTTGAATAAAATATATATAACCAGAAATTTCCAAGCAAAATCTTTCACCATAACACATTGTCGATTTTACAGGTTATCAATTCAAACTATTAGATGAGAATCGCAAATCTTAAATAATTTGATTTAGATTGCCAATACCACAATTTTTAGATGATTAGAAGGTTTTTCATATGACTTTTTTCCATCTAGGTTTATGGGGTAAGATAACCATCAATAAGAAATGTATGCATAAAGACAAAGTTGTGCACAACTTTGCAAATAAAAAATATGAATGCAGCAATCAGTTTTATGTTTAAAATGTCTGTTTTGAATACAACTTTCCCTTGTCTTGAATACAAAAATTCCTCCTGTGAACTTACTGTTAAAAATAAGGAGTCACCAGCATATGTGTCGAGTCACAAAACAGATTTTTTAAATTGCACATGCGTAATGAGGTACATTTATTAAACTAAACTAAAATAAAAAAGAACTTCTTAAAATGTTATTGATCCCATAGCAGGAAAATTACATGGTCATCATAACTCTGTTGAAAATGGAATAAAACAGATAATAAAACTGCAATCGTTTCAGACCCAGAGGTGGTGGCAAACAATCCAAAAAGGAGTAGCAAACATACCACTTTACTCATTAGGTGCAAAAAAGGTCCATGTCTGTCAAAAGAGGTTAATAATAAAAGGATAACCAAACAACAACAGCTAAGCTAACGTGGAACTAAAGTAGGCTAACTGGCAGCTGATTGTAGCAGCAGTAAAATAGATAAATAAATAAAATTAAATAAAAAAATACGTCTCTGTTTTTTTTTCTTTTTTTAGTGTTACTACGGTCAGAGATATACAGTATACAAGTATACAGAGCTAAGCAGTAAGATTTAAATGTCTTAAAAATGTTTGTGATTTTTTTTCTAAATCATAAGCTGTTATAGAACAAGATATTTTACACAAATTTTTAAAAACTTTCCAAAACTTGTTTAAAAAAATCTATTAATTTGAAAAACGATCAGTGCTTCTGGAAAAGTGCGTTGGTCCGGACCAATTCTGCTTAGTTTGGTCTGGATCGAGTCCCTAACCCTGCTTGGTCAGAGTGCCTTCAACCCTAAAT
This sequence comes from Adrianichthys oophorus, assembly GCA_036245035.1. NCBI lineage: Eukaryota > Metazoa > Chordata > Actinopteri > Beloniformes > Adrianichthyidae > Adrianichthys > Adrianichthys oophorus. The sequence goes on from BSAI01000104.1 coordinate 10,882,058, forward strand.
TTCTGTTTCGAACCAAAACTCGTAAACAAAAGCATGTGACTTAAGATCTCTTCAGTCATTGGTCATAAATTACGATGGCGGGTCAAAGCAATGAGAGAAAGAATAATGAAAGTCTTGCGCTTTGCAATCCTTGTCAAAATAGTTCACTTATTCAAACTTTATGTTCATCCTTCCGTTTTCAAAAGTCGTTTTTATACCTTTTGGGGTCGTGGGGCTGCCGGTGCATAACCCTGCTGCTTTGGTACAGCGAAGGCAGGGTACATCCTGGACAGGTCGCCAGTCTGTCGCAAGAGCACAACCACACACCCATACACACTCACATTGACACCTAGGGGCAATTTAGAGTAACCAAATAACCCATGAAGCAAGTTTGTGGGAGGAAGCCAGAGTCCCTTGAGAAAATCCACGCAAGCACGGGGAGAACATGCAAACTCCACACTGAAAGGTCCCAGCCAGCACTTGAATCGAGGTCTTCTTGCTGTGAGGCGAGAGTGCTAACCACTGCACCACCATACAGCCCATCAAACTCTATTTATTGCTGACGAATTTTGAACGTCTTCATCAACGTTAGTTATAACACTTTTTAGTGCTACTTTGGTACGGTGGAGGCATGCTGCAAAGTGGTTACTGAGGAGGCCACGGCTAAGACAGTATGCTAATAAGTGTTTATGACATATTGATTGCTGAGAAAACACTGTGAGAACCAATTCGCATCATGTTAAAAATTGTTTTATTGAGCCTGCTTTCATCCGGCCACATTTCAGTGAGTTGCTGTGTCTCATTGTTGCTCCAAGTTTGTTTGTGGCTCATTGGTTGCAACGTTCTTACTCTGTTTGCATCCCATAATGCCCGGCTACGGTGGCCGTTTGGTCCAGTTGTTCTGTTCTGAGTGCAGATCCTATTCAGACTGGACTATTCAGACCTGGACCAGGGTCTGCTTGGGTTAATTCAAACTGAAATTTAGTTACGTATTATAAAGGGAAAAGAACTCTGGTTCACTTTAAGCCAACCAAATGTGTCCAGTCTGAATACACGAATGTTTACATGTTTGATTGCAACACTTTCTTTCACCACAGATATGATTTTAATCAAAAACCAGTGATCTTTACTTGTAATTGCATTTGTCTGTGTGCAATATAACATAAAAAGCTGAGTTCTATTATTTAACCAAGTCTGGGTTCCATGATGTTGTGATACTTGGCAAATGGTTTCACATCTTTGTAATACTAAATTAAAACCAGTAATTAGTAGCTTTACTTGTTAAAACCTGGTACCAGTGGGAAAAAAGGTACTTCTTGAACCTTTATAGTAAATTTAGTTTTTTTAAATGAATTAGTTGTGTCTTACAAAAAATAAAATAAAAAAGTGAGTGGAAAAAAATGCTGTTAGAAATGGTACAAGTGAATAGTTTTTCCACCCACACTAGATTAAAAAATATGGTTTTCTTATGCCTTATTTAACCAAGCAAGTCATGAAAAGGTCTTTCTGAATCTTCCATAGGTCAGGAAAGTTGACCCATGCAAAATGTATTTTGAAAGACCTACCCTGTGTTTGTTTGGATCCTTCTCTTTCTTTTTCCACACCAGGAGTAGATATTTCCATCACTGCTTCCCTGCTGAAAGTAATCAATTGGCATCTTGTCTTAGGCTTTAGTGACGCAGATAAAGGAAGTGAGCAGGTCAACACAAGGAAATATTTTAGGCTTCATTTGTGAAGAAGCTGCATCATGTTGAATGAGCATGCATTCAAACTAAGGTCGCTGTTTTGAACATCCTCCGTGGGTGGAAGCTTGCTTATGAGAACTAAAACATATCATCTAAAAGAACATATTTTTTTATACTAGAGAAAAAAAAAGTGGTAAATATATATGTTGTATTAAAACCCTAATAGAAAGCTGCCTTTATTGGTATTTTCATGATTGGGGTGGAAAATGTCAGAGTGCAGTTGACAGGTTTAAAAACCTCACAGATCTTTTGGAAAATTACGTTATTATTTATATTGTCACTTTAATATTTAAACTTACATATTTGTTGCATGCTGCACATACTAGATATACCAAGTTATTACCCAGCTGCAGCAATCTGCAGGACAAGGTGGATGTTTAGAAGTGTCACTGACTCTGGTCTTTGTATTTAAAAAAACCCCATACATTAAAAACAGAAATATCCTAGGATGATAGAGGATGATTTAAAAAAAATGTAATTAACCCATGTCTTATAGAAGTTGGACTTTAGTAACTAGCTAAAAATAAATCCACTAATATTTCTTTTTTTTCGAATCCAGTAAGGGTATTTTACACAGACTCAACAGAGCTTTGGCGCTTGCAGAATGATGTCCAAAAAGAATCGTACTCAGTCATGGTTCATGCGCTGGGAGTGGCAACATTAATAACGAAAACATTGCTGTGATGTTAATGCTGCCAGTACTACAACTAAAAATAACTTGCATCTCTTAAGCAATTATGAGCCTACACTTGAACCTCAGCAAATACACCACTGAAACTTGTCCTGTTTAATAATATAAGACCTTACATAAGGTATTTATATATCCAACTCTGTACCTAGGCCACATAAAGAAGTTAATAATTGAAAGTAGTTGCATAACTGGTTTGCTTATTTTTTAATCATTCCCGCTTACACATATGTGTTTTGGAAGAAATCTCTGTTTTTGCTAAACCATGTCTTCATCACTTACACGTAGGCAGACTTGAGCACTTCAGAAGCTTAATATAACCAAAAACTGTTGTGTGTAGGACATGCTTATATCCACGTAAGTCCAAGAATTAGAGAATGTAAAGTGAGGTTCCAGATGGCTAAAAGATGGATTTTGTATGGTTTGATATTTTAACTGATAAACTGTTTAAAGATTTACTTCAATTCTCAATGAAATTGATTTAAACTTAGTTGTTATATTCCAGAGGGTGTGAAAGTTGTTTTCCATGTATGACCTATTCCCTGAAGGAGCGGTGAGCTGCAGTCACAGCCGCACTCTGTTTTACCCTCCAGTCCAACTCTTGATGCTGGGTGTCAGGCGGGGAGGCACTGGGCCCCATTTTTGTCCTTGTGACCAGACAGTGAATTTAAACCTACGATCATGCAGTATCAATGCTGCCACTGTGGAGGAATTCTTTGTGGTAGAAAAAATATTAATACACTAATTTAGTATACATTTTTAGTATAATTTAATTTTCCCATATTTTTCTGGGAAAAAACATTCAAACGATACCCCTTGAACAAGTGGGAAATACTTACAAAAGGACCTTTAAAATGTTTTCTAAAAAAATGTTTACTTATCTGCAGTTCTAAATGTACTTTTTAGCTTTGCTGACTGTCCTGCCATACTTTCTGCTCTCTGAATTTGCATTCTCACTTTGAATGCCCACACCTCCTTCTTCCTAGCCACATCTTTCAGCTAGGTGCAAAGGCATTCCCAGAACTTCTTGTGAGATTTTCCGTCAGGAATCTCCCATCTTGGACATGCCTGTTTTGTATTGCCAGAAAGGCATTCAGGTGACTTTCTTGTCTAAACCAACTCACCTTAACTGGCTCTTCTTAATGTAGAGAAGGAACCACTCTACTCTTAAGTTCCTCCCTGATGGCTGAGATTTGCTGCCTAACTCCAAGGGAAATTCTAGCCACTTTGCCATGAAAGCTGTTTTCCACCATCTCTATCTTTGTGATCTTAATGGTTTTTACAGCCCATTGCTCATGTCTTTAGGTGAGGATAGGAACATAAATTAACCAGTAAATCGAGCCTTGTCTTCCGACTCAACTCTCTTTGCCTCAACAGAGCAGTACAAGGTTCGCATTACAGCAGACACCGATGTGCTGATCAGTGTCACGGTCCTTTTTTCTCTCACTTGTAAATAAATACCCTCAGATTTCAACTCCTCCACTAGGGGAAGTGACTCTTTCTTAACCTTGAGGGAGTATTACGCTTTTTTTTTTTTTTCTAACGTAGAATTATGGCCTTGTATTGGAGGGGATTTTTAGGGTCAGAGAGCAGTTCCTGGTCACGGACGAGGGTCCACTTGGGTGCATTCAAACTGAAAATATGTTCCGGATCATTGAGGAAAACTAACTCCGGTTTATTTTAAGCGAACCAAATGTGTCCCGTCTGAGTACACCATTAGACTAGCAAGTGCTGATTCTCATTTCAACCTTTTTGCATATTGCAAAACATTAAAAAAGAGCTGGTGGCCATGGCTTCTTAAGAACTGCAGATGGAATCTTACGCTTCCCAAAGTCATAGACCTTTGCTGTTACATTGCCCTGTGAAAAACTGCCCATGATGTAATAAACAGAATCTATGACAACCATTGGGGTCAAACTCTCACCAGAAGAGATTCTGACTTACAGTCCCTGCCAGTTAGGCATGCATCTCTCACTCCCAGAGAACCTCCCCATAATAATAATTGCCTTCTCCAAGTCACGAAAACACAAGTGGACTGGAGGTGCAAACTGCCTATATCCCTCAAGAATTCTAGAAAGGGTAAAGAGCTGTTCCAATTCTCTGCAGACATGATGGTGTTTCGTTTGAATCTCACAATCCACCATTGACCAGACTTTCTGCTCTAGGACTCCTCCAGAGTTCTGAAAGAAAACCAAGCCCTGTAGGTCTCCCTCTTTTGTTTGATGACCTTTTTCACCATTAGTGTCTACCTTTGAATTTGAGTATAGGCACAAAAAAATTGGGACCACAGTTCTTGTTAACTGCCTTAAAAATGGAGGTTTGAAACCCAAACTCGATATCTCCTATCACCCTCAGAATATGGATGAAGATTCTTTTTTAGGTGACAGTCAAAAATCTGCCTCACATGCTCTTCTGTCAGACATGCTCAAAAGATCTTCACTCCACATTGGGGCTCACCTTCTCTTGACTTGAGTAATCCCCATTGAAAAGATTTGTTCCAGTCTAAGGTGTGAGTCAAAGTGAGCCTAAATATAGAAAGTCAATAGCTCTCAACCTTGTGCACAACCTCAAGCTAATTTCCCATCAGAGAGTTGAGAGTCCATGTCCCAAAAACAGTTTTGGTAGCTGAGGATGAGTAAAGCTGCTGCTGTCAAATTCACAATGCACCAGAACCTTGTGACCCTTTCTGAAACAATGGCCCCATTTGCCAAAGCCTCTGGAATCATTCAGGCACACAAGCCCCTCCACCACAAAAAATGATGGATTGGGTAGATTCGATTTTCTATGAGCAAACAAATAATCAAATACTCCAAATCAGGAGTGATATTTACTAAAAGTGAAAAATATTGTATCTCTTTATTTTCAGACAGTCTCAATGTCAAAAGTGGCATTTTCAATGCATGTCTACATCTATTTATGACAGTTTTGTTATCTTTACATTTTACTTACTGTCATATATAGTCGTTATAAACTCATCTTTAGTAAAGTTTATTTGCATTCCTGTTGTAAGATAAGGAAAGTCATACATAAAAAAAGAATTAATTTCAGACTATGTGTTAACCAGCAGAAATAGATTTTAGAAACAGACAACAGCAGTTAAAAACCAATATAGACAGATTTGTTTGTTTGACCCATGGAGACATAAAAATAAGTAAAACATCTTTTCACACACCCATGTGTGGCAACTGATTGAACTTTAAAGTTATCATGCTGTTCACTTTGCAAAAATCCGTTCTCTGTGACCCTAATGCAACAGTGGGCAACTCCAGGCCTCGAGGGCCAGTGTGTCTGCATGACTTCCTGATATCCTTGCCCTACTCGGGACTGATTACCCGGTTCAGGCGTGTCCAGCCAATTAGAACATGCCAAAGCAGGGTATGTTGAAAATGTTGAAAAACATATACATCCAATACAATGTTTTTTCATCGTCAGCTGCTACTGGTTTTGATTGTATTTGTCAGAAGGGACATTGCTCAGTTTCATTTTTAGATGGCCAGTTAATTTTACAGGGGGCTTGCTTAGGTACAAATGCTTAAGTAAGATTTGCAAATGTTCTGAAATATTTTCCATTTGTTAATTAACAAAAAAAAATAACCATAGATTAATTGGTAAATGTGATTGTTTAGCCTAATTACCATGTCCAGGTTGGTTTGCAGACACATTTCCTCGTCTAAAAGATTCATCAACAGAATCTGTCTTTTTCTTTGTGTCACCTCAATACATTGCTCTCAATAAATCTTTTAGATTTCTTTTGCTTTTTGGAAAAAAAAAAACACTGAAGCATTCAGCTCTTGCTCTGAGAATAGTCTGTTTAGGGTGGTCTTTAAATAGATTTTTCTTTTAACTGATCAGATAAAAAAAACTGGAGACAGAGGCCCTGCTTAGAAACTTGTTTGTGCATTTTTCTTGTGAAGTTTCTATCTTCCAAGTGACTTTGGCTGAGGAGCAGATGAATAAAAGACCACATTCCTTTATCATTATTGTTGAAAAAACTTTTTTTTTCACTTCACTTTAATTTTAGCATTGACTATATATACATATATACACACACACACATATATATATATATATATATATATTATTATTTTTATTTATTTATATATGTATATATGGATGTCTAGTTCGATTCCCAGTCGATTGATGGGGATATGTTTTGGGCAATTAACATAGCAAAATTATCAATTAACATAATCCAGTGGGGGGTCCTTGGGCAAGACCTTAACGCTACTGCCTTCCTCATGAGAACCATGAAACACATGACATGCTGGATCAGACAAACTACTTCTGCATCAGGTGCTGGAGAACCAGAGCCCCTTGATGGAAAGTGGGCTACTGAAAAAAGACGGAAATTGACGAGATGTGAGAATAAGGTTCTGTTTGAGTGTTACTACTCGAGTAATCCTACTGAGAAAGGTTACATGCAGAGAATGTGGAGTGAATGGATGCTTTGGAACCCACAATCAAGGCTAACTGCCAAACAACTAGTAGCTCAATCTTCTAACATCCAAAACCGGCAACTGCAATCACAACTTGAGATTGATGAAGTACAACACAATTGTAACACCACGGGAGAGCCACAACATCAGGTCAGAGAGGAGGCTAGACCACACTCCTAACCAGAACTTGGGAACACAGCCCGAGTAACCTCTGTTAGGCTGAGCAAGGCAGCACCTGACCTGAAAGACAAGATCATGTCTAGAATGAACACCAGGCAACCCTGACACTAACTACAATGCTTGAGTGAAGTACCACATGAAAGTCTCCTGGAAACTGTGAATGAGGCATTGAGGGCTATTCCTGTCATAACAATCATAGAAACCAATGAATGGATTTACACTTCTGCAGCAGTTATTCTTGAAATGCTTGGCTATAGGAGCAACAAATGGAAAACAATACCCACCATAGAAGCAACGGTTGGAGGCTAAGATTAAGACAGCTCGGAGGGAAGTGAGTCCGATGACAGAGACCCAAAGAGGAGCAATAAAAAAGCAAGTGCCTAAGAAATACAGCCAGATGCCCATACCTGAAGCACTGGAAACTGCCATACAAAGGCTCCTGTATGCAGCCACCTAAAATGGGACACAAGAGACAATGAAGTCAGACAGATAAACAGGCTATACTCAACTCAACCTGCAAAAGTGTACGCTCAGTGGCAGGGTCAAGACAGCATAGCAGACCTACCAAGGCTGGAAACTGAACAGTACCGGAAAAGTACGTGGGAGAAATAGATGGCTCATAAACAGAAATGCTCAATGACTGGTCTCTCTGAGAAAAGAGTTACCATCACAGTGGCAGACATCCAAGAAAGAGCCTCAGGTATGAAAAGCTGAACAGCACTGGGCCCTGGCGTGATACACACACACTGGCTTAAGAAACTCACTACACTCCATGAGCGCTGGCAGCACAAATGAACCAGCTGCTGAGAGATGGGACTCACCCTTTTAATGGCTAGCGAAAGGCCGAACGATCCAGATCCAGAAGGATCCCTCAAAGGGTGTAGTCCCATCCAACTACCGGCCAATAACCTGTTTCTCCACAACATGGAATCTCATGTCAGGCATCATTGCAACCAAAGTACATCAGCACCAGGAATCGGAATTTAGGAATTTAGGCTGACATTCATTTGCAATATTATTTTTTTTTAAAAAGTAATAAAATAGGCAACATGCTGTTGGGTGCTCAACTCATGCTATTTTTACAGCATTTGGGAAGCCTGTAATTTATATATATATATATATATATATATAAATTACCAAGACAACTTCTGCACATGTAACAGGTATTTTCTTTATTTCCTATGCCACTATCTCAGTTTTAAATAGTCAATCCAACACTTACTTATATGTTGATGACCAATTGCCCCAGAACTCACCACGGCACGCAGTTAAATGGTGACAAGTGCGGACTATGTCAGAGTTAAAAAGGGATGCAAGAGCAATTTGGGAAGGTAGGATTTTTTTTTTTCTTTATAAAGTCAAACATTCGGATAAAGGGAATCGGGCACACACATTCAAATGGCCATAAGGGGCTGCGGAGCATGGACAGCGTGCTTGGTCATCGGGCTAGCAAAGCAGCCTGCTACACCGCAATCACATACAGACACTTCATCTAACTATGTCGTTTTTGCCGTTTGGATTTTCTCAATCAACCCAGAAAGAACCAAAGATATCATTTAAGTTTTCATTATTGTCCTGTTTTTTTCACGGACAGACGGTGCTTTGCTGTTGCGTAGCTTTTTGTGGGTCACTCAATATTTTGTATCTTCATGCTTTTCTGCTATAAACATAATTTAATTTGTTTTTTAAAGTTTTAATCACACGGTAAGGATGGTAAGGATAGAGATGTTTACTACAATTTCAGGGTAATTTTCTGTGTTTATGTACTTTTGATACATCCGTGCACGCATACAATCTCACAACAGAGAAAACTTTTCTCTCCGCTGTGGTTTAACCCGGCCCCAACCCGCTCACTGCACACAGTTTCAATTTGGGATTGCGCTCCCTGTGCGAGGTTAACCAATCAGAAAGTGCAGTGGGCGGAACAATGCTGAAGACAGAGGCGCAACTGCCTCGAAACCAGAAACAACCAGTTCGATATTGGCCGGCAGGTTATAAAAAAGACCGATACCAAAAGGTATAGAGGACCCAAGCTTGGGGTGAGGTACCACCTGAGGAGGGGCGTTTTTTTATTTAAAAAAAAAAGTTCTTAAATGAAAATGTATAATTTAATATCTGGTGTTAATGAGTTCAACTGAAGAGAACTTTTTTGAAGTTGTAGTGGAAATTTGAGCACAACTAAACATAAAGTCTATCCCAAGGTTTTTCTTTGAAATTCAAAGAGACATTTTACATTTAATTATAACTGTATTTATTAACTTTGGTTACATTCTATAATTATAATTTTAGAAAGTCTCTTAGTTAATTCTAAACAGATTTATAGTGGTATTTCTTAGAAATTATTATTTTTTGTCTTAAATGTGTTTTAGTGACATAAAAACTTTTTAACTGCTGGTTACAGAGTGAAGAAAGTTGAAAAGTTCTAATGCTGCATGTGGCAAAACAATGCCATAAAGAAACCTACTGAAAGTGTTAAAAGAAACTTTTGAAAAAAATATTTTACTTTCTGCCCAAAGAGAAAACAATAGTCCCTAACAAATGGGCAAAGCTTAAAGATTTTACTAGTAGGGTAACCTTTTTTTTTTTTTTACAAGCAAGTAAAGTTTAAATTTTTAACAATGTTTGCATGAAACTACTTTATTTTAAGTTTACATTAAGGAAAATGCAAGATCAACCTCCCAAAACTTGCTGTTTCTTAGACCTTTGTCTCAATTTAAGATGTAAAATGGTCACAGGTTCCCTACAATAGTTTTGTTAACACAAAATTTAGGGAATGTGTTCTTCCATTGGCAGACCTATTTGATGAAAGACAATTTTTTGTTCATCTTTCTTTTAAACATCTTACATATATATATATATATATATATATATAGTACTGTTGTTAACATCTGCTGTATTAGACAACATCTTTTCACTGTAAAGAGAGAAAGGATATTAGTGTAGACTTATTAGAAAGAAACAGACTAAAAAGGATTTGCTCTCCAGCTATTTAAACACTTTCTGTAATGCCTATTTTGTCAAATGACCTCTGCATCCATTTATATCGTAAAGTTCTCATCAAAGGGCCTATGAGGGCCAGTAAGGAGAGGCATGTGTTGTTTTTTTGCTAGGAGTTGTGCATGCCTTTTGTGGTCTCTATTCTACATGGTAGGAAAACACTAAAATTAACAAGTCTTTTTGTCCAGATGGATGATCATGTGTTGAAAGGAGTGACTCACTCAGTGTGCACAAAGTTGCTCGCAAAGCTGGGTGAGACATCAGATTCATCAAGCCTTTTTTAAACAAATTTAAAGAAAAAGTTCAGTCTCAACTGTTAAAAAAGTTAATGCATAATTGAAAGTATGTCTAAGTATGTCCATATCTAGGAGCCGTTACAGGAAAAGCTCGATTCTCTGAACTTTTTCTTGGACTAAAATAGCTAGAGTTGCATTTGATAAGTTGATTGAACTTAAAACTCTACAAGTGACTGAAGTTTTTGTTTTATTTGCATGGAGGAAGGGCTACATCTTTAAAAAAGTTTGGGAGTTGGGCAGTCATCCTCCACACTTGTTGGCAATGCTTTAGGGCACCTTGGAATGATGCTCCCTAGGGCTCTGCCTTTGTTATTTTTGGTCTGCCAGGTGAGCTCAACACAGGAGCTGACCCCACGCCTTCTGAACTGGGTATGCATACCCAGCTGGCCAGGGAGCAGCTTGGGATATCCCTGCTGAAGTCGGAGACAGGAAAACCTGTCTGGGCTTCTCTGGCCCTTCTGCTGCTGGTGTGGCCGATTAGCTGGCTTTCTTTTTTAGCTGATGAGCTTGACACTTTAAAAAAAAAAAAAGAGGCTGCCATAAATTAAATCACAATGATATTCTCATTTCTTGGAGACAATGTCAGTGAGTTATTAAACAAAATTAAATTCTTAATCTTTTCTCCAGAGGCCGTGTGAAACCATTGTTGTGCCGCTTCAGCGAGGTTAAAGCATCGTTGTGTCACTTCAAGGTGAAACCAGGCAGCATTGATGCCGTCTTGTTGGATGCTGGCTGTTCCTCCATGCAGATGGATCAGGCAGAGAGAGGCTTCTCCCTCAGCAAAGATGGGCCCTTGGACATGAGAATGGACGCAGAGAGGTAAGACATTTGCCACATAGAGCGGCTGTTTGGGGGAGAGCTGCAGAATGGAGCCACTGGACGGGCTTCAGTGCTCACTGGAGAGCAATGAGAGAATCACACTACTTAAAAAGGCTCACTAGAGCAAAGGCAAAAATGCATCAAATTTGAAACATTTTTTTAAATGAGAAAAAAAATGCCAATGTAATGAGAAAAGTGGTCTTAGTAAGAATTCTTATTTAAAAACAAATTCTAGTCACAAAGACATGTTCTCGCAAACAAAAGTTGTTTTGTCATTAAAAAAACTTTCTCAATGAGATTATTTTTCTCGCAAGACAGTAAATACGGCAATTTTTCCCGAACCAAGGGTCTTTTTAAAGTTAAAGTCCCATAAGCCGTCACGCATCTTGGTGTGTGACTTTAAAACTCTGTATTTGACCCATCCCCTTGGGGAGTGGTGAGCTGCAGACACAACCGTGCTTAGGAACCATTTGGTGGTTTAAAACCCCAACTCTCTGCCAAACCAAGCGTGCTGATCGGTGAAAGCTGATTCGCTGTGGCGACCTCTGATGGGATGTGCTGAAAGGTGAACTACAACACCTTTAGTTCCAGGGCAAACACTCTACCACAAAGCCTTCGGTTTATGCAGACAAGACAGAAATATGTAGCCACAAAAAGACACCAAAAATGAGGAGTGAACCCAATTGTTTTAGTTTTCACATTCTCTTCAAAATTAAACAGATTTCTATCATTTTTTTCTTTAAAATATAATTTTTTCTGTTCCTTTTATTTTATTGAAAAACAAACATTTTTCTAAAGGTTGATATGTGAACTTATAGGAACAGAAGTGTATAAAAGTTCAAGGCAAATGCAAAAAGTTTTTCAAAGCGACCTACTCTAGGTATTGCAAATATTTATGTGTATGCATTCGCAACTAAATCGAGACGACTCTCCAGTGTCAGCATAATCTGCAAAACATCCAGATAACCTCATTATTAAACTGCATCACTCTTCTCCCGGCTTCACAATCATTCTTTACAGAACTGCCAACTGAAAAGGTTTTCAATATGTGTCTGTCAGGATTTGCCTCTGTCAGCAAAGACATGACGTCAAGCAGCTTAATTGGGCTTCTCTTTGTGCGTAGGTACCCTGACATGCCCTGTGCTGCTGACGTGGTGAATACCTTAGATCAACAGGCTCTTGCATCCCTCCTCACTGCCTATGGAGAAGAAAGACACGCCAGAAAAATAGCCTCGGCCATCGTAGAGGCACGCCGGGTCAGCCCCATCACTCGTACACAGCAGCTGGCCAGCGTGGTTGCAGGTACCTCGGCACTGCCCTGATTAATTCCCTGCAGCACTCTAGGGGCTGCAGAGGAAAAATAAAAACTTAAGTGGACTGTTTCCTGGTGGCACGTGTGCTTCTGAAAATCGTGCCGACATGCGGCATCAGTCTTGGTTGTGCTTCACTTTAAGCAGGTTCCATTCTAAATCTTTCTGTGAGAGATACAAATGATAGGCAGGCAGAGATGAATGTGGCTGGAAAAGAATGAGGCCAGAGCCTTGAAAACAGAAGCTCACTAAAGTAGCCTGCTATCCACCGCTCCCTCGTTGCGCTCCTCCTTTTCCTTCGTGTGGTTATGAAGCACACCTGACACAAACGCAAGCACACACATATGCAGACACAAATGACGCACTATCGCATGCAGCAGGCTTGGTCTTTTTTATATATATTTTTTGGCTTCCTGATTGTTGTTGTTAGTTTTCTATGTTCTTTTTTTTTTTTCATTTTTTTAAAAATGCAAGATGTCGTTGCTACAGTTATTGAGCAGAGCAGTGCATGCGTGCGTCAGTGTCACCCTGGGAGAACAGGTGTGAGTAAGAGCAGCTGTTTGATTTCTTTTGAAGAGCAAGCTGACTTAACACCAGTGTTCTTTCGCAACTGTTCAACTATTCAAGATGTCTCGTTTTGAGGAAGTTCTGTGGGAGGGGCGGTGGCTCTATCATCAGTCGTGACAGTGATGCCTACAAGAAAACGTTAGTGGGAGAACTGACGAAGGCATGTGAGCGTAGCCATAAAAGGTGAAAAAAAAAAAAAAAAAAAAGAGGTTTAAAGGTCTTAAAAATTGTGTTCAGTCATAGAAAGTTTTACTTCAATTTCAGGGGATTTCAAAAGAATGACCAAAATGCGAAAGGATTATAAGGCAATAAACTGAGAAACACTGAGCCAACAATATATTTTGTGAAAAAAGAGAGGACTTAGATAAATGTTCTTAGATAAAAGTAAAAGTGCCCTGCTCTTGAAGACCCACTTCAATGAAAATTGTTTTATTTTTTGGTGTTTTTAACATATTCTTCTTGTTCTTCTTCTTCGTATAAAGAACATTCATCTTAAAAAAAGATTTTTTCTGAGTATTTCTTTATTTCAAATCATTGTGAATCAGGAGCAGATGAAAAAATGCATATGGCAAAAGCTTGTAAGCTTGACGTACAAGTTACTACGGCAAGCCATGAGCTCCCTGCTCCGTTCCTCTGAGATACATCCTCTTGTAGACGACTATATCCACGTAAGTCTTTGTTTCTCCTCGTCTGAGCTGACATTTGGCTCAAAAATATGGCTGGATAGCTCTAATATTGCTCTCCGTTTTTGTTGTACTGGTAATGTTAGGTTCGGCTTGTGAGCAGAGCAGCAGTCCCGCCTACAACTCAAGAGTCAAATTTTGAATGAAGTACTGCCGCTCTGCAGAAACTATGTACAAGAAAGTGACAAAGTTTTTCTTGATTTTGTCTAAAAAAAAATGGCATAATCATAATTAAAAGATTACTGGGAACGCTTTTAAAATAGATCCAAAGAGGGTCAGAGTTGGACTTTAAATGTAGGTAGATAATATTTCACATGACTTATTAAAAGGGATCATTTGAAATTTGGGGAGTTTTTTTGTTCGAGAACATATTATGAGGCACTTAGCCGTTTCTAAGTATTTGTTGGCAATGTATTTCACAAGGGGATATTACAAACTTTTTTAGATGTTAAAGGAGTTTCTCTAAGATCAGATTGTAACTGATCAAAGAAAAGCAGCAGCAGAAACTTGCTCAAAACCTCCTTAATTGATGACATACTCATTCAAGCTTATCAAAGTTTCAATTTTGGGTGTAAAACAGTGATAAAAATGATATTTGTGGGGTTTATTTCTTCTTTGTCAAGCCTAAGCCACACCTCCCCTCATGGGTGGATATGGGTTGCCTGCTAGCAAAAAAAAAGGGGAAACCTCTGCCGAGCACTCAGGCTGGCTGTACGAAATATCATGGTTGTAGACTCCTCCATAGGGCTTGAGTCCAAAGGGCAAAAATGTTCATGCACCTTTTTTTTTTATCTATGGTATGCTGCAGGCAAACACATCATAACAAACATTTGCAGGCGGTCAGTAAGGCCCAATACACGCACCTTACTAACGACTGGAGTGTGGCTTTAGGGCACTGTACAACAGCATCACCAGTCATTAATGCATGTAAAAAAGCTTCTCAATACACTTACCACAGGCACGACAATCGCACTTTTCATTTTCATGACGTCCCTTGAGATGGCCGCACAAGCCTCAAAGGAACTGAAAGACACACCTCCGCTCCCCTTCAGATGTAGCCACTCCTCTCTATGACCTTTCAACCTAAAAAACTGCAGCACCCATATGGGTCAACCCCCTTACAGGTGGATGGGCATAGGACTTTAAGCAACAAAATCTATAGAGGCCTGTATGCTACAAAGAATATTCTTCCCAGTGTTTCTGGGAAGACTTATTAATATATAAAAAAAGACAATTTAGTATATGTAAATACTTTTTTTTAATCTTAGATTGTATTTGTTGTTCTTCAGACTTTCACCCTTTCCTCTCCTGTACACATCTACAGGTAAATGTCCTTATCCTGGCAGAGTCTGAAGACAATGAACTTAATTTGACATCTGGAGCCATTTGTTATATTTTGGGACAGTAAAGTCAGCAACATGACAAGTTACAATGAAGAGAATGAAGAGTTCAATGGTATAAATAAATAATTTCCACAGTTGTACTCAAGCACGTTCATATTCTGGTCATAATCCCTGCTGGTCTACACATCATCAGTTCTTTCAAAGACTTTAAAAAACCTTCTGATGAGGAATAACTAACTTATGCAAATTCTATTTAAAAAGAAAATCTTTTTTTCAATTAAACTCATGGATGATAATTGTGTCTCTGGGCTCTTTGGATCACAGGTGTCTGACGTCAATCTCAGACACCTGTGAAAATTAGTTTTCCAGGTGAGCTCAATTAAAGGAAAAACTACTAAAGAAGGACGTTCCACATTTTCAAGCATTATGGGAAAGAAAAAGGGTCTCTGCTGCTGAAAAGCGTGAAAAAGTTGAATGTCTTCAATGAGGTATGAAAACCTTGGATATTTCACAAAAACGTAAGTTTGAGCATTGCACTATTAAGAGATTTGTGGCTGATTCAGAGCACACATGGGTTTATGCAGATAAAGGCGGAATGAGGGAGGTTTCTGCCGGAAAAGTGCATCAGAATAAAAGAGCAGCTGCTAAAATACCATTACAAAGCAGCAAGCACATATTTGAAGCTGCTTGTGTCTCGAGTCCCGCAAACATCAAGGTGTAGGATCCTCCAGAGGCTTGCAATTATAAATCTTCTATTCTGCCACCCCTTAAACAACACTCACAAGCAGAAAACAAGCTGCTGTGGACCCAGACATACATGAAGACTAATTTTCAAACATTCTTGTTAAATGAGTGCTGTGAAACCCTGGATGGTCCAGATGGATGGAATAGTGGTTGGTTGGTGGATGGCCACCATGGCCCAAGAAGGATGCATTGTCAGAAAGGAGGTGGAAGAGCGTTTGGGCTGAAATCATACCTGAAGGTGTGAAATGACCTCTGAAAGTATGTGGAGTTTCTGACTGACCATTTTCTTCTGTTGTACTAAAAGAAGTATTGTGCTTTCTGCAACTAAATCCTCTTTATGTATACATCATCATGCACCATCTCGTGCTGGAAGGAATACCTCTGCATCATTGGCTGCTAAAAATATTGAAAAACATACTTTTGTCTTTACGAGGTTTGTTCCATAGCATTTAATATACATTTTAATGGCTAGTAACTTGAAAATTATGCTGCCTGTCATTTGCATTGAGTATTTGTATAATAATTTGGAACGCAGCTGTAGAAATGCATAGTTTTGATCCCATTTCATTTGAAGGGTTCCAGGAGCGTTCCTGTTATTTTCAAGTGTTTTTAAGTTTTGGTTCTGATATTTGAGAACAACATGCTCTGCAACTTATTTTTAGCAGTTGATGGTGAGACATTCCACCAAGCAGAGTATAAACAGAGCCATAGAATATTACAATTCTGCTGCTCTGTATTGATCACTCTCAGCATTGTAGTTTAGTCTTAAGCACCTGATTTCCCTGTTATGTATACACACAGATCTCGCTGGTTGTCTACAAAAATGCCTGCGGGATGTTTAAAGGATGAATTATATAGACAGCGTGTGGCTTGTTGAGGCCAGAGCGGGGCTGGTCCTTGCTGGCATTGTATTGATTGCAGTGAGTCACACCCTGCTCTGTTTTATGCAGGAGAAATAAATATCAAATCGCTAACTTTTCATTTATTGCATTTCCTTCTAAATGTTTTCAATTGTTGTTCAATTATTGGTGAGTGCTGCTGTGGTTTGGTTGTTTTAGTTTTTCCCTCTTTACTTAAATGTAACATCCGTTGTTTTTGTTGCTAAATTTGAACTTTTTGATTATTAAAGTTGATTAGCAGACGTTTGAAGGTCTGTCATCAGAAAGAAGATTAGCTGGATGTCTGGAGTGAGTTATTTCTAAACCTCCTACATGGCCAGTTAGACAACACAAAGTCTGCCCAATACTTTTTTTTTTTAACATCCAAATATGGGATTGTGATTTCATCATATTTTTTTAATTTGAACTTGACTGTGACTCATCACCAGTGACAAATAAGCAGTAACAGCACCATCGCCACCTTCCATCTGTTTCACACTTGGACTGAGCTGCAGGTCTTTCAAACTAACTGCAGCGCTACCACTTTTCAAAACAATGGCCTGTGTGTTTTTTTAAATAGCCAGTGGGGTTTTTTTGTGGGTGCTCTGACGTATTTTCTCTCAACTTTCCTACATTCTGTTTTGTTTAAAAAAGAAAGTTGGAATATTTTGTGACCTCTGTCCATCAAATAAATGTTACATTTACAGATGTAACCTAATACATCACAACTTGACACATTTGTGGCATTTTATGACACTAGTGCAACTTCTAAAAAAATATTTTTCATTTGGCAGACTCGGTTAAAAGTTAGGAAAATATTTCAAAGTTCTTTGGATGATGAGTTAACAAATCTTTATATTTTCCTCTGTTGGTTTCTGTTATTCAGAGGAGGCGGTGACGAAGGGAGTTTTCCGTAAACTCTTCATTCCTGTAATAAATGTCAAAATGTCATAGAGATAATTTAGAAGGCTAAAACATTTTGAATTGTAGCCAATACGGTTTTAGAGCCAAGAAGTCAACAACGATGCCATTAATGCAGCTAACAGAAAAAATAGCCACTGTAATTGACAAAAATCTTATTTAGTTGGCGTCTTCATTGATCTCAAAAAAGCGTTTGACACCACTGACAATAAAAACATTATTTTAGATAAACTTTGGCTTGTATGGTATTGGAGGTTTGCCACTTCAATGGATTTCTAGTTACTTGAAAAAAGAAGCATCAGTATGTACAAATAAATGAAAAGGACAGGTTTATGCAACATCATGTGTGGGGTACCTCAAGGTTCAGTCTTGGGTCCTAAATTTTTTTTTTTTTTTTTTTACATAAACAACATTGCCAGCACATCCAAATGATTAAAACGTATATTATTTGCAGATGAAGTAACCTTTTTTATGAAGGAGCAAATCTAATGGATGTTATTAAAGTGATACAGGGTTAGCAAAGATAAAAAAATGGTTTGATATGAATAAATTATCTTTAAACTGTGAAAAATCATACTTCATGTTCTTCAGTATTAGAAATAAAAACAGAAATGTTTCTGTAAACACAGGTGGCACTGGCATTAAAAGGGTGAATGAAATTAAGTTTTTGGGCGCAATAATTGATGACATATTTTCTTGCAAGCCTCACATTAATAGTGTAAGAACAAACAGCCAAAGGAATCGCAATTTTACACAAGCTGAAATGGTCCCTAAATCAGAACACATTACATTTATTGTACAACTCTCTGATTGCCCCACACCTTCAATACTGTATACAAATTTGGGGCACTACTTGTAGTGGGGCGACCGTGGTGCAGTGGAAAGGGCAGTCGGCCTCTGATCGAAGGATTGCAGGTTCGGTTCCCGCCTTGCCTGCCCATTTGTCAATGTGTCCTTCGGCAAGACACTGAACCCCCACATTGCCTCTGATGGAAGGTTGGCGCCAGTGTTCGACAGTGGAGCCACCATGTGTGTGTGAATGGAACCATGACTAAAGCGCTTTGGGCCTTCAATGATGGTAGAAAAGCGCCATTTTACTTATAAAACATACTTAACCCCAATCTCAGAACAAGAATTGTTACTGGAAGTAAAGATACAAAAACAATTGCTGCCTTTAAAAGTATTCTTAAAAGTGAGATGCTAAGCAAATATAGATATGTAGAATTATTTATTAAGCAAGAAAGAAATTATTTTAGTAAAAATGTTAGTAGATGGTGCCACTGAAACTTGTGTAGGTAAATATGAATAAATTAGGGTTTGTGTAGATACCGGTTTATGTAAATGTGTATGAGTTTATGTTTTATATGTTGATTTAAAGTGTAGACTGGGGTTAATATTATTGTGAAGATGATTTTCTTTATTTGAAGTACTTTGATTTACTTTTGTTGATGTAGTAATAGGGGCAGATACTAAAAGGTTTTCTTCTTTCAGCTCCTTTTTATTTATTAACTGTTGTCTTGTAATTTTTGATTTTAAGTATTGGTATTGAATGAAAAAAAAAAAGGTTCAGATTTTCAAACGGGTGTTAGTAAAGCATTTTTTTCACAAAAAATTAACAAAATATGATATTAATAAAAGTGGCTTTTTTGTGAAACGATGACATTCAAACATACGTGCAATGTGATGCAGGAGGGACCGTGTCACTGACTTGAGCACCCCAGTTTGCTTCACAATTTAACTCCTTTTAAAAACAAGAAAAGTGGATTGCTTGATGCATTTATAAGAACACACAGGTCTAAAAACTTGTCAAAAATAATTTAAACATTTTTTCTCAGTAGATGAAGCAGTTACAGATACAGAGGATAGAAAAAGAAAGGAGGGATGTTTAAAAGGAAAAATGAAAGGAAATGGCTGTTTGTAATGTGTGAAGACACCTTTGGTGTATGTTACTCCATAGGGATTTACTTGAGTGAGTGTTTCATTGGCCTGACGGTGGATCTATTAAATGTACTTTAAGATTTTTTTTTTATTTCCTGACCTGTTTTTTTTTTTTTTTTTTTTTGCTTGTTTTTATTTTTCTAGGAGCATTTCCTCCTGCTGTCATCTACGCCCGCAAAGACAGACTTCACAGACCTTCTCATGTAGCCACTAAAACCTTTCAGGCTCTGCGCATCTTTGTAAACGATGAGCTGAATGAACTACTTGCAGGCCTGCGTGCTGCCCAAGAAGTGCTAAAACCTGGAGGACGCCTCTGTGTGATCACATTTCATTCACTGGAGGACAGACTGGTCAAGCGTTTTCTGCAGGGGGAGGACCTGTCGAACCTGGATCACTTTAGCCATCGGCAGCACAGCAGGAGTAAAGAAAAGCTGGAGAGCAGGAATTCCAACAGCAGCAATGTCTGCTGGATTCCTCTGCGGAAAAAAGTGATCATCCCAGAAAAGGACGACATAAGAGACAATCCCCGAGGACGCTCCGCCAAACTCAGAGCAGCACTACGAAATTAACTTTGCAATGTTGACTGTGACAGTTTTTTTCTTTTTGTTTTTAAGCTACTTTTTTCACCCAAACTGCAAACCACTTCAGCAGAAATGGAGTTTGTCAATTCTAAGAAACCAGTTTTGATTGTTGGTACAGGTATTATTTATTCCTGCTGTTTTTGTTTTAGAGCTTCAAATTGAGCCTGAATATCCCAAATTAAAGAATCTACCCGTTGAGTTAATCAGCCATTGTTTGTCAGCTTTTTGTGCCTTTTGCTGTGCAACATCTTGAATGAGAACTATATCAGAATCCACAATATGACAGGAGTTCAAATGAGGTGC
This sequence comes from Adrianichthys oophorus, assembly GCA_036245035.1. Lineage (NCBI taxonomy): Eukaryota > Metazoa > Chordata > Actinopteri > Beloniformes > Adrianichthyidae > Adrianichthys > Adrianichthys oophorus. Next base: position 10,902,466 of record BSAI01000104.1, read on the forward strand.
CACAAACTAATATGTTATAGTAGTGTCTCATCAAAGTTTGACTTGGAGCAGAGCTGGGAGCTTGGGGCTTACTGTAGTAATTTGTACATTTTAGTAACTTTTACTTTTTCCATTTTTCGTCTACTCCTGATTCACAATGATTTGAAAAAAATAACCAGGATAAAATTTTTTAGGAATAATTTTCCTCATATATGTCTTCCATCATGAGAAAAATGCCACAAAAACAAGTTAAAAACAAGAAAAGCACCATTTTTATCAGCGACGGAGGTGACTCTAAAAATTTATTACGGCTTAGTACATCTTTTTTTACATTATTGTGGCAAGACATGTCTTATATTGTAACAAAACAAAAATTAGTGGTTAATTTTTTATCATAAAAATATCCTGATTTTAAAGTTTTTTTTTTTGAGATAAGCAATCAAAAGGATTAGTTTAGAATATTTTTAAGATTTAATTTCCATCAACACATAAATTAAAAGCTTGTGTAATGTTTACTTTGCCCTCAAAGAGCAGAACATGACCCTTTTCTTTCAAAGAATATGTATATATTTATGTTATGTTTACTTTTTATAGAAGTGCCTACAAACTGATGCCCAACCTACAAGCTAAGAGGAATGATATAAAAAAAGTTTCTTCACTGATGGCTGTATTTTCCTTGAACCTCCATTGATGAGTAGCTCAAGTGCAACCTCCACTGCACCATATAAATCAGTAATGCCACTAAATACTGAATGACGCAAGTGTCAGAAGTGGTGCTGAATGAGCTGGATGGTTGTTCTTGAACATTCTCTCACCCACCAATTGTAAGCCAATGATGTGTTTTGATCTTTACTATCTGACTTTGCCTAATTGTAATTGTTCGTTCAATATTATTAACACTTTTTTCCTTCTTTCTCATCTTAGTGCACTCTAAATATACCCCACTCGTTACCTTGGAAACTAAGTGGCGCAAGTAACACTCAAGTTTGTCTAAAATTATGTTCAGTTTGTATCTGTTTTGAAATGATGCAATGTTATGGGTTTGTATGTGCCTCCTTTTTGACAATACAGACGTTTGTCCTTGTTGACAGAATATTCCAGAAAATTCAGCCTCTGCTTTTTTTAATTTGCAAGAAACTTGCCTCTGAACCGTGTTTGATGTGCGTCAGGAGGGGAACTTGTGAAGGCACAACTTCTTCTTACAGTGACGCCTGATATTGTCCACATGAATAAAAAAAATATATATAATGTTTTAACACAGGATATTCCCTTAATTTTTTATTTTTGAAATATTATGAAGTCCTGGTAATATGTGTGCTTTCATGTTTGCTCGTCTTTAGTGAAAGAGGGCCATATGGACGTGTATTTTAGACAAATGCCACCATAGGAGGGCATGGATGAACAACATTTGTTCATGTGTCGCCATTACTTTAAGTATAAAAAAACAAATTTAAGCGCGTAGTAACATAACGCCATAATGAAAGAAACAGCAGCATTATATACCTGAAAAAAATGATGGCACCTCTGGAAAAGATTAAAAATAACGTGAGCCCAGCAACATGTTAAACTAACAGGCGTCCTCTAGAGGGGGGAGATGAAAAGAATATGACTTTCCTTAGAAATACAAAGAAAATCATAGACAAGCATGTTGAAGGTAAAAGGCTCTAAGTCAGACTATCACCAAGCAGCTACGATTTCACGTATTATTCAGAAGTTTAAGGTTCAACCTTCCTGCAAGAGGAAAACTGATGACAAAGAGATGGATAAAGCACCAAAGGAAATAAATGTAAAGTCTTTGTGAGGGCGCATCCGTGTCCAATCACATGTTCTGTCACTGTTTGAGTTAAGGTGGGCTTCATGGGCTTCAACAGAAGGCTGTAAACGGGAGCTTTGCACTCCATTGACAAGCCACCAAACTACTGGGATAATGGCTCTTGTATAAATCTAAACCTTTTTGAACAGCTGTGGAAGAAGATGAAACCCGGAAAAGGCACCCTTCAACCAGGGACATCTGGAGCCGTTTGCTCATGAGGAGTGGACAAACTGCCAGCCAATTTCCTGTCATCAACAGAGCGGTACCAGCAATTTTGCCCATGTGTGTAATTGTTGCTACACAGTAGTCTGCAAAGAATTAATTTTAAAAAAAGAGTGCTGACCAGTGACAAGCAGGCAATTAGGCACCATGATCTAAGACCAAACTTTGCAAACCTCAACATAATGACTAAAACCTTGAAGCTACTCTATATCTTAAGTCCTGGAAGTTTTTTACAAGGTTAATTTTTAAGTCAATACATTTTGAAGAATCATTACAGTTTGACTAAAGACTGATGCCTGACTCTGATGTAAAGTTGAAAATTTGTTCTGAGAGGATTTTAAGGTAATTAAAAAGGCAGAATTCTAAAATGAAAATGTCAGCATGTATCAAGGACCTTTAGTTTTTTTTTTTTTTTTTGATAATGCGTCTTGGTGTCTGGTGACAGATGCACACGTGCATACTAATCAAACTCATGCAAATTCATGTGCATGTGGTCGTTATCACCTTTTACTATCTTCTTCCTTTTAAGCCAAAAGGTTCACCAAAATGAATTTTGTCACTAGCTCAACCTGAAACAGTAACTCCAAACTGTGCAACATCATACCAGCTAGCGATTATTTCCATCACAGCTATGAAACAAGTGTTCATGTGAGGAAACACTGGAAGATATCAGTCATAGGTTAAATCCCAGCTTTTGTGTGATCTGAAAAGAAAAAGACAAATATGGCATATCAGGACACAGCTCTCTTTGGATTTGACTACGGAAAACACACAGATTTACACATATAGCAAATCATGTGGTCAGATTTCTTGAACAGTTCTTGGAAACCTGCTTGAACCAACAGTAAGAATGATTTGTGGAACCCACCACTTCAAAAATAATTTATAGAAAGCAGTGGTAAGGAAATTGCCTGTTACCTTTTCTCTTCATTTCCCTCTCAAATCATCGCTCAAGCCGTGTGTTCGCCTGGAAGAATCAAAGAGAAATGCATGTTTTAATCACTTGATTTGTGTGCAAAAAAAATACTCTTCTATTTATGAAAAGCTATGTGAGGCATTGCGTTTGTGTAGTTTAGTTTAAAAGAGTACAATTTACTATTGAAATAAACACAAAGGATTTACAAGCTGTTGTTATTTGACTATATTTTGAATCACCATGGAAACTATAAAGCAAATACTGTAAAGATACTGTTACTGGGATCCATAAAAAAGAAAAAACTACACCAGAAGATGCTAACACTATCAAAATTATGACTTCGAGAATCCTGGCGGGCACATTTGTTTAGAAACCTGAAGGCGTGGGATGCATATTACAAACACAAGTCATCCTTTGTAATACTCTTGTCCCATTGAACAAACACACTCCTGTGGTGCCATGCACCACTTATCAGTTTGAGAGATTTTGATTTAACAACCCAAACTTTCAGAACAAGTCTAGCATTCATTCAGGTTGGATTTTTTTAACCCTTTAAGTACCCAACCAAAACAAAATCCACAAAAAAAGTTTTTATCTGCTGCTTATTGCCCTGGGGGGAGTAATGCACACCATCAATATGTTTTCTGAATGTGGTCTTCCATTTGGTTGAGCTGGCAGTTAAAGGGTTTAAGCACTATAACAGTATGACACCAACATGACAGCTGTTTTTTTTTAGTTTCAACTATTTTACTTGACCAATAAAAAGTTTTTTTTTTACATTAGTGTACTAACATTAATATCTTGTTAGTCTTTAAATGAAAATGCCTGAATTTCCCATCAAACAAAGATTTATTTTGAGCTGAGCGCTGAGTGAAAAACATTTTTTGCAGAAGATTTATTTGATTTTTTCTGCTTGTGTGTGTTTGTTTGTGTGTGTGTGTGTGTGTGTGCTGAACCAAAAGCCTTTTCAGTTCAGAGTCAAGTGATAAGAAAAACCACAAACTGCAATCTGAATGCTTTAAGTTATTGCACCAACTTGACCTTTTTTTTAAGAGTACTTTCTTCCCCTCAGTTGTTGTACAGAGCCCTGTCGTTAAAAGAGAATATTTTCACATTTAAATGGTGATTTCTGCAGATTTCAAACATAAATCTTCCTCTGCTGAGCATTTGTCCATCAAATGGTGTGTAACTTATGACTAAATTCAGCTCACGCTGCATTAAATGTATAAAGCATAAAATCATATTTTGCAAAAGGGTTAATTTAACAAAACAATTCCAATGCTGGGCTGCACGGTGGCGCAGTGGTTAGCGCTCCTGCCTCACAGCAAGAAGGTTCCCGGTTCAAGTCCTGGCTGGGGGACCTTTCTGTGTGGAGTTTGCATGTTCTCCCCGTGCATGCGTGGGTTTTCTCCGGGTACTCCGGCTTCCTCCCACCGTCCAAAAACATGCTTCATAGGTTAATTGGTTACTCTACATTGTCCCTAGGTGTGAATGTGAGTGTGCATGGGTGTGTTATTGTGGCCCCTGCGACAGACTGGCAACCAGTCCTGGGGTGTACCCTGCCTTCGCCCATGAGTGGCCAGGTTAGGCTCCGGCAACCCCGTGACCCCGAAAGGGATAAAGCGGATTGGAAAATGAATGAATGAATGAATTCCAATGCTTCTTTTGTCCAAATAGTCAAAAGTTCATAAAGTTTAGTCTACTTTGTTGCAGTACCTCCTTATTGTTGAACTGAAATAAATAAATAAAAGAACAAGCCCTTAAAAAATGATTTCGGTCATTGTGTGCAAAGTGAGAGAAATGCAACTTGTGTTGGAGCCCCACAGTCATGCAACACTGGTTTGATGTAAAATCAAAGCAAAAATGCTTCTTCATCTGCTTGAGTGCTGCAGAATTCCAGAATCAGCCAGGAGTCCTTGCAAAATTTGTTGTCATTCCTGCTGATTCCATGTGATAATAGTCACTAATTTGTATGTTTTTAGCAAATCTGTGTTTCCAAATTTGCTAGGTCTCATAAGGGTCACCAAAACAAATCTTTTCTGTGTGGGTTTGATGATAATCCAGTTTGAGAGGGATTTTTAAGAGGCAAAAGGCCAAATGTGAGAAGAAACAAAAATTATGCCAGTTTCAAGTTTCACATTTTCATCCATTCATCTTTTGTTCCGGCTTTGTCCTGTGCAAGGTCACCAGGTTGCTGGAGCCTATCTTGTCTACTTCAGGACAAAGGCACCCTGAATAAGTTGCAGGTCTGACGCACAGCCACACTCACAATAAAAGGACAGTATGGAGTTATTATTTTCAATATGAAATAATTTTTTAAATCTATTTATAATTAGCATTAGTTATTTGTATTAGTGTTATTTATGATTAGTATTAGTACTACTGGGCTACTGGAACACATTACTGCTATTTGCGGAAGGCCACTTAAAGTAATGTTTAGAGGAACTTGTGTACAGTTGGAGCTCCAGAAAAAATGGTTAAAAACACTTAAAAGGCTGCTTCCCCCGTTTCACTGAATTATTTTAAATGAATGTGTGCAGAGGTTGTCTTCTATATATTAAAATAAAGACTAAACCTCAATCCAAAGAAGTCCAAGAGGTAAATTTAGCTCTTGTAAAGTGGAAATAACATTTTAGTCTAAGTTATATTAAAGTTAAATTAAATAAAGTAAATGAAAAGTAATAGTATTTTTCAAAGACATAATGCACAACTAAGGATACATTGTTTCTACAGTGCAATTCAGTAGTGATCAGGATTTAAATTTTGTACATTGAATATTTTTGTTCATGGTTATTTTTTGAAAAAAAATTAAAAGATACATTTTTAAAGACCCTCTCAGATCATTGTTTTATCCATTGTAAGAGCATTCCCAGTGGTCTTTTAATTATATTTGTGATGTTTTTTTCGTTGTTTGAAAAACCTGTATCATATTGTAGAGCATAGTTCCTGCAGAGTGGCAGTAGTTCATTAGAAATTTGCTTCTGAGTTGTGGGTGGGACTGTTGGTGCAGCGCAATCCCACCCTCTATTCCCCTCCCCGTTGCTGAGAGCTTGGATCACTGAGCTGGTGGCCCACCAAAAACATGCTTTATGTCACAAATAGACTGTTTTTCAAACTGCATTTTTCATCTGCTCCTGATTCACAATGCTTTGAATAGAGAGAAATGCAGTTTTAAGCTTAAATGTCTTTATATATGTCCTTCACAATAAGAAAAAGTTCACAAGAAAATGTCAAAAACAACAAACACAATTTTCATTTGAGTGGGTCTTTATTTCAACAAAAATGGGTTTTACAGTGTATAAAAAAATAAAAAGGGGAGCTTGTTCGCAAAAAATAATGAGTAAAAATGGATAAACAGGGAAGTCGTCCGGATATTTGTCCTACCTGACTAGCTGTTTCTTTTTTCTTCAGAGAGGAGTGAACCAGGTGCTGTGGCCATTAACTCTCTGTATGATCTGAGCCAGCTCAACCCCCCCGGCACACCGAAGAATGTCGCAGAGCATTACGGAGCAGAAAGCTCATTCTGTTTACATCTTCATTTTATCTCCTGCACTCTGGCTACCTCCCCAACTGAAAAAAAAAAGATGTTTCACTGCACAACGGAAAGGCTGAAAGTATTTGAAAAATCTCTGTGAATGATATGGAAGCTGCAGGTCTTTAGGAAAGTAGATTCCACTGTGGGAAAAAATGCTCAGCGGAGGATCTTGCTACGTTTTACTGAATTTTAGCTAAAGAAAATCTTAGACTAATGGATGAGTGTTAGCTATTTATGAACATTGCACTTTTTCTTTACAAAGAAAAATAAACCAATAACATTCAGTGCATCCAGAAGCTGAGCACAGTCAGTTGTGCTTCAGCCATCAGCACTTGTACCACCCGCCGTGTCAGGCAGTGTGCATGGTGACCTGATGTCAGCTCACTTACGAGAGAGAGAAGAGTAAGTGTCTCAAGAGGAGACAAAACCAGTTTTTTTGTACTCTCAAACTTGCTCACCGGAGAACGTTGGCCTTATGTGATGCTCCTGCCTGCTGCATTTGAGAGCATACTTTGGATGCTTCAGTGGAGAACATTATGTTTATTTTCAGGCCTTCTGCTTGTGTGATGAGTCTTCTCAGGCAGGTAGCCAGGCCTGTAAGGCTTTGTTTGGTACTCCTAAGTGCCTTAAGCACGGACAGGGTGTTACTGTTACTTGGACAATGTAATATACCACACATTTCTATAGCTCATATAGCTGGCTAACAGAATTTTCAAAAGCTGTTCTATCTATGGCCTCCAGCTTATCGATCTCTGCCAGGTTTCTAATAGGAAAACTATGCAGACTCCTTCTTTTCATGTGAGTTGTTATTATGTTACGATTAGCATTGCACATTAAAGGAGCTTAGCACTGACTCTCAGATGGTGAAGATGATAATGCATCCTACTTATCTGTCAGGCTGACTCACACTTGCCAGAGCATCTTTAATTACTTCATTGATCTCTATTCAGGCGGAGATTTTACTTTCAAACATCAGAATAATTGGCTGGTAATTAGCACGTTTGTACATGTTGCAGGTTGGATATAATGATGCTATGCAGCTACTGTTCAGGAAACCAAAAAAATATGATGTTGTGGCAAAAATATTATTTTTCAGCAAGCCAGAAAAACAAGTTGGAAAGCTCATAATCAGAAAACAGTGTAGGGACACTCACCTGCCACTTTATTAGGTACACCTTGCTTGTACTGGGTTGGACCCCCTTTTGTCTTCAGTTGGTGTTTTTGTTCACCTTTCAGCTCATCCTGTCAGCGGTTGCCACAGTGAATCAGTAAAAGCTGATTGGTGGTTGGTAGAGAGTTTTACCATGTTCATCTTTTGGCTTATCCTATCAGCGGTCACCACAGTGAATCAGCTTTCACTGATTTGCACAGGTGGCTTGGCAGAGAGTTTTATGCCAGATTCCCTTCCTGACACAATCCTATGTTTTCAAGGCACTGGGAGACACAGACATAGTTAGGCATGAATGGTTTTGCATAAGGACCCACACTGGATTAAGCTCATTTCACACCCTGGGAAGTAAACCCAGGTTTCCTGCATGTCAGTTCTAGACCAAGCCAACTGAGCCATCCAGCCGCTCCCTTTCACCATTTCATTTTTGGTGGAATAGATTCAACAAGGTAGTGGAAACCTTTCTCAGAGCTTTTGGTCCAATTGACTTGATAGCATCACACAGTTGCTGTAAATTGGTCAGCTGCACCTCCGATGCCGATCTCCAATTTCAACATATCCAAAGGCGCTCTACTGAGTTGACATCTGGTGACTGTGGAGGTCATTTGAGTCCAGTGAACACATTGTCATGTTCAAGAAACTAGTCTGAGAGGATTCCAGCTTTATGAATTATTGTGTTATCCTGCTGGATGTAGCATCAGAAGATGGGTACACTGTGGTTTTAAAAGGATGGACGTGGTCAGCAACAATGCTCAGGTAGGCTGTGGCATTTTAACAATGCTCAATTGGTACTAAGGGGCCCAAAATGTGCCCAGAAAGCATCCCCTACACCATTAAAGTTAAGGAGAAGTTTGACAGGTATATCTAATAAAGTGGCCATTGAGTGTTTTATAAATGCTTGATATAAAAAAACAGGCGTTAAAAAGGGCACACGCAAAAAAGGATTGGTAGCGTCAGCCACATACCCAGTACCAAGCATAGCCTTTTACAAGGACAGATGGACTTCTCTGATTGGGTCATCTCTTGATGGTGTAGACCAGGGGTCAGGCAACCCGCGGCTTCGGAGCCGCATGTGGCTCTTTCATCCTTATGTTGCGGCTCTGCGTGGCTTGGGAAAATAAATTACAAGTGTCCAATTGAAGTGTATGTTATTTGTTTTAAAAACGTGTATCATGCCTTCTAATTAAGTCAAAGTTTTTAACTTTCGTCAGACCTTGTGCAATTTCGGTGATCAGCATTTGCCTTTTCCAGAGACGTTTGACAGCATGTCATCATGGATGTTGTTGTTGGCATGCTGAGGCCGGCTCTAGGATGATGTCATGAAATGGGCGGGACCGACAAGGAGCGAAAGGCGGTGCCTCAGAGATCGAGTCATTTTACTTCCGGCTATGAAAAGAGGCCATAAAAATAACTTATATTTCATAAATAATTTGTTTTTTAGCCTTCCAAATGTAATATATGATCATGTATATATGGATTTAATTTACTCTAAAAGGCTTAAGAAAAACATAGTATGGCCCCTTGAAGACAATTTTTGGGCTCTACAAAACTACATTAAAAACATGCATCCATTGAAAGTGTGTTGACAGGTAAACCAGGTAAAAAATTGACCAATCAGGGCCTCGGATTTGGTAGTGACATATGGATGGTGTCCTTTTTAATGAATGGTAGTTCCAACCATTTGAAAATTGATCATGGAGGGGAAGTTAATAATTGTGGTTTGTGCCCAGCCGGATTTGTATGACACCAAGTCTTTCATATATCGGAATAGAGCTGTGTAAGAAAAAACCTGGAGCAAGATCTGCGAGATTTGCACCGCTTTGACAGTTTCCCCCAAGCCTCTTCCAAGGTGGCAAAAATGTGCTAGTATCAGGTAGCAACAGTCCAGTATGAACACCATATGCTAAACACGCGTCACGTGCCTGGTGTGAACGTAGCATTAGTTGAAATGCCAAGAACCAAGAAAGAAAGTTGCTACATCAGTGCAGCAAGAGATGGGTAATGTTTAAACATAACTATTTAACTAGTGGAAGTTTCTGGGTCACTAGTGAGGCTGTGACCAGCCTAATATAAAGAATACTGATTAAATGTGAAAACGGCTGGCCGTAAGGATCTATCAAAGGAGTGATAGGCCCGGGCGTTATCACACTGCTATCATATTTCCGGGAAAGAGGAAGCTGTCACAGGATGTGGACAGTTGTTCTGAGCCATTTGTAATTCTGGGCCAAACACAGGTTAGGATCAGGCTGTAGGCCATGACATGCCTCAGCATAAAAATCCGGGATCTGTCTGCGTTCAACTCCAGCAAGGCTACACATTGGTTGGTGGCTGCAGAATAAAAATCACCAACCTCAGAGTGCATTGCTAAATCTTTGCAACCCCCCACTTGCTGTCATTATCCCACAGTGGGGAAAATTGCTTGTCTGAGCACAAGCCAGCAATATTCCCAGCAGTCATCCATTTGACTCTTAGAGAGGCTCTATTCTCCACAACAACAGGGAAACGGAGGTTACATTTTGAAAAGTCACCGTGGGGTTGAAATGATAGTTTGTTCAAGTGTAAATTACTCAATAACACGGACTCCCTCTCACACGCCGTCAATGGATAACTTCTTCTTTTGTGGTTGCCAGTGCAAGCTCTGTTAGCTTGAGGAAATTGTTATGACCTTGTGAAAACACAAGCTTTTTATTCAAGGTACCTCAAAAAGTCTTACTCATGCATTTTTTTTCCCAAACAGCAATGGAACCAACCAAAATTCCACGTTCAGTTTGGTTGATGCCTAATCTGTTCATGACACAAACATGTCTTTCCTACTTCCAAACAATTTAAACCACTTTTTATTTCACAAAATACATGAAGTCTTTAACCTCTAAGTTCTGTATCTCAATGAGAGAAATCTGTTGCCTCGACTGCTTCTTTGCCCACTTGTGAAGAGGATGGTTGATGTTATCTGTGATGGTAGAGAACTTATTTTGTAGGATCCTTCCCACCAGAGACTCAAGTGCTCTCAGTTCTCTCAAAAGAACAAAAATGTCTGTTCATCAGTTTGCCCAGTCCTTTTCTTGTAGGGTGCTGTCCCAGCAGACTGCAGCAAACATAAAAGTGCTCACCGGGATAGTTTGGTAAAACATGTGGAGCATGTTTCTGCAGTCAGGAAGATCACCTTTGTGTTGAGGGACCAATCCAGCTTTTCATCCAGATGAATCCCTTGTTGGGCTGCAATACCATCCAGACTGGAGACAGGGATGTTCTTGGCGTTCAGGAGTCCATCATATCTCTTTAGGCTTGAAGGTGTTTAGAGGTAGAGAGTTTCTTACACTCCAGTCCTTTGTGGTTTCCTTACCAACTACACCCCACACAAGCCACCACAGAGTAATCTGAGCAGAGTAATCTGATTACATCTTCTGTATGTGGCAAGACTCTGAGTTGAACTTAAAGTCTGTTTACAGTGAGAAAGAAAAGAGGGCCAAATTGGCCCCTTGTGGATCCCCCGTGCTAAAACACAATTCCCCAGCATTTGGAGGGGCTCTGTCAGGTGGGCTGCACATTCCCTCAGTAACCTGTTAGGTATCATTAGAACCTACTGCTTTAGTTAGATGAGATCTAATGGTTCTTATCCAGATTTCCTCTAACGTGAATGACAGTAGAGAAATGTTCAGCATGACGAAGCCAGCAGCTTCTGGTGAAAAACCACTGCGGCATGGAGGATGCCAAGGAGATGACTCAGGTGAAGTGTTCACTGTGGGTGTGAAGGTTTTAGTTTGATCTGAAAGAGTGTTAACTATGGATGGAGGAGTCCAGAATGAGGTGCTGCTGATGTGATGTGCTGGTCAAAAGCAGATGGCATGGACAGCACTATTAAGCCATGTTTCCATTGAGGGGTCCGGTACGGTCCAGTCCGCTATTTTTGAGCGTTTCCATTGTACTGATCCATACCGCTTAAGGGCCCCCTTCGGTTGTAGGTTTATAGAAAAGCGGAACTGAACGGTTGGGGCGGAGCCGCAATAACCACCCGTTGATTGGTAGAAAGTGATGCCGACTTGTATCGAAAGTGCCAATATAGCGTTCATAAGCTAGTACTCATAAGGTAACTTTTTTCCCTCTTACAGCCGTGTTTTTCAAACAAGATTAAATTCCTGTTATCCACACCATACCAGGAGTACAGTGTCCCTCCACATATTCGCAGATTTGTTTTTAGTCACGTGAATCTTCTGGTTTGTCACAAAACTCAAGACGCTTGCATGAAGTTATTGTGTCCGAAGGAGGTGCTGTGGTGTGTCTCTGCACAGAGGAGTGCAGCGGAGCCTCCTCCATGCTCCGGAGGGGGAGCGCCTGTTGGTAACCCCCCCTCCTGATCGTATCAGCTGACGGAAGTGGATGAAAAAAATTCTGATACCCTGAAGAAGATAATCGCGGCGGATAATTATCATCCGGAGCAGGTCTTTATTATTTGATGAAGAAGGAAACATACGCTTCTGTTTTGAAGTCACAGAGAGACTGAGTGACACTCCTCATCTGCATAATAAAGTACACTTCTGTTTTGAATTAAAAAAGCTATTTATGTTGAGCAATACTCCAATGTTCTTTCACATATATTTTAAAAAGCATGATCAGAAGTGTTTTTGATGAGTATGGATCTGTAACAGACATTCTTCGTCCACGGGGGATGGAGGGGGTGAGACAGGGACATGACGCAAACACGCTAGTAGTCTACACCACACATGCGCCATGAAAATAAACCACTCAGTGGAAGCGAGGCTTAACTAAGTGGAAATGCTCGCCAGAATTAACTGGACTGTACTGGACCACTCCTTACTGGACCATACCAAACCGGACCACTCAGCGGAAACGAGGCTGTAGACATGTGGAAAACATAGTCATTGGCTTTTTCCAGATCTATCTCCAAATCATGGCAGTTCTTCTAGTTCTAGGCAAATAATTCATATCATCCTCTTTCACACTTTGTGGGGTACTGTGTTGCGGCCATCTCTCCAGGTTCCTTCCTGAATTTCTTCTCTCAGCTCTTCACGAGAACACTTGAACCTCTCTTTATCTCCCTTCCTGAATGCCTGCTTCTTCCTGTTCTGGAGGACCTTGATGTTAGGAGTTATCTAAGGTTTATTATTGGGAAAGCCAATGTAGCAATGTGTGCCATCTATGAAATTATAGCAGTTAGTCTTACATATAAAGTAAATCTGCATCTCGTGTCTTATTCCAATACCTTTCAATTAAAAGAGGCAGTCCAATTCATTGAAATGTGGGTACTTTTGTGCCTTCATTTTTATTCTCCAGGACAAACGGAACTTAACTTTGATAAAAAGACAAAATATCATTAGGTAATTAATATCCTGTATGACAGTTTACCAGTTTTTGTCAGGCTACCAGAGGTAGGGGCGTGGTCACGACTTAAACATAAGATCATTTGCTTCCTTGCACACATCAAACCCTGCAACTTCCCCACAAGAGAGATTGTTCTAAAGTTGCATCAAGTAGTTCAGGGAAATCAAGCATGAGACATTTGCTGGATGGAAGTAAACATAAACACCTCAAATGTAAATATCTCTGAATACAGGAAAATGAGCTGGAAATTATTTTTCACTTTTTTGTTTCTTTGTTTTATTTAAATCTTTAAATATTTGTTTTGTTAAAATAGCATATTGAAAAGCAGAAAGCGTATTCCTGGACACTACTCAAATTGCTGCTAAGTGGTCATAAAAGTATCTGGTTCAATATCATTGTGCATAAAGAATGAATAAAGATTATTTGCCTTTTATTCTGGTTTTTGTGAAGCTGCTCTCTGTTGTTTTGGTTCAGAGAATTTGAATGTGGTGTACTAAGCAGGTGAGATAGAGGGCAAGGACAGGTCGCCATATTATAAATAACAAACTTCATCCATCATCTCCCAGTGAACAAGCCCCTCCCTGGAGTCTGGAGGTGGGCTAATAAGGGATTTAACCCACACCGGGTCAGTTTCCACACAACTGCAAGGATGCCTGTCATTTTTGCTTGTTGTTGTTCGTGTCTTTCTTTATTTTTCTACCTCTGCATTCACTACTATCAATAGCATTGATAGGGTACATAGTGTTCCTTTTCTTGACACAGCTAGATAACAGACAAACCTCTGCCGGAGGGGGATAAATAGATAGATAGATAGATGTACACAGTGTACACATCGATAAATTTGTCTTTTCACAGTCTCTCAGATGTGAAAAAAAAGCTCAAGTGTGGCTGCTGCACACAAAGAAGTTGAAGCAGAGAAATGCCACAGCGCACACTGAGTGACGTCAACCAGGAGGCCCCGTGGGGATGAGGTGAGTCAGAGCCAGGGCCGCGGCCTCGCCAGCTCTCCGCAGCCATAAGCGCGTCATCACCAGTCTCACTGACACCCTCTCACATTTCTCTGCATCTGCTTCAATGTGCCTCTGCCTCCCTCCATCCCTCCGCCTCCTCAAGAGGATCTCTTCACATCTATGGCATACGCCAGTCCCAGCAATGCCTGCCTGTTTTGTCTCTCTCTGCACTTTGTCGTGGGTGCTCGCCAAGCATGAAATGTTTTATTTCTAATTATGGCAAAAGCTTGCTTTCCTTTTATAAATAGTGAAAGAGGGAGGATACTAAAAAAAAAAAAAAAAAAAACTAAGTCCAAAAAACAAGATACAAGACAGTTATCAAGTGATGGATGCAGACATTTTTTTTTTGTATTTTGACAATGTGGAGATGATAGCTTTTTACTGACTGTTCCTTCAGCAGCACAGCTTAGTGGTGCAAGCACAGTGAGTCACACCTTTGCTCTGCAACGCTTGTTAGGCTGAGAGCACAGAACCACAGCCTGTAATTTCTTAAAAACCCTAACCTTGTTCAGTTTAAGAAAGCTGATGCATCATCATTTGGGGTTTATGCTAATAAGGGGTCATTATTGCAGAAGTATTGAGAAGCATTGCTCTAAACTGAGATCACTAACTGACACTGAGAAGGAACACTAAAACTGACTTTGTTGTATCCCAAAAATCCTCACCAAATTGGCTAAAAAAACATGGCTTTTTCTAGCTTTCCATGAAAGATCTTTTTGAAAATATTTCTGACACCAAAAGATAAAAAAGTTCTGTAAATAATAATGGGCTTAGACTGAGTGGAATCTTCCAGGAAGAAATCATTGTTGTGTATAAACTTTGCAAAATGACAGATGTGAGCTCAACAGCTACAGAAATCTCAAGTTTTCTTAGTTTTTGCAAATTTTTTTAGTCCATTTTTTTTCATATTCACAATAATATTTTCTTTTGGTTGATCAGCTGATCAATCATCAGTGGAATTCCGATCTCTGTTTAGTAAGGATCACACCCAGAAACAAGTTAGACACACAGATAAAAGGCAGGAACTGAAAGAAGTTGTGTAAACCAGTGGTCCCCGACCACCGGGCTGAGGACCTGTCCATGGATCAATTGCCACCAGGACGCAGAAAAATAATAAATTATTTGTTCTAAATCCCAAAAATCTTTTATTTTGAACAATAACTGGATTCTCTCAGCTACACCTTCAATCACTTGAGCTGTAAAGTTTGGTCAGAGGAGCAAAACGACTACGTCTGTATGATCTTTTATTCTGAAAAATCTTTTGGTTTTGAAAACCGAACAGTTTCTCTCGATTACATTTCAGTCACCTGAGCGCTAAAAGCAGTCCGGGGGCGTCAACACAAGAAAAATTGTATGTGGAACCTTTCTTTGCAAATGGGATAAACCATTTTGTGACCAAAAGGGACTCATGTCCGAGTTATAAAATGATATCATAGCTCATAAAGGCTAACGTTTTAAGCAAAGAATCCCAAGTGAAATGTTCATCGTAAATGGTAAATGGTGTTTACTTATTTAACGCTTTTCTACCTTCCTTGAAAGCCCAAAGCGCTTTACAGTCACAGTCCCATTCACACACTGATGGCAGCTCTGCTGCCAAACACTGGCGCCAACCTATAACCATCAGAGTCAATTTGGGGTTCAGTGTCTTGCCCAAGGACACTTCCACACATGGGTGGGCAAAGCAGGAATCAAACCTGCAATCTTCCGATCAGTGGTCGACCGCCCTACTGCTGCACCACGGTCGCCCGATTCTGTGTCTAAATGTTTCACCAGAAGCTTTTGCATGGAGCTTCAAAGTAGTCTGATTTGCTTCTTATGGAGTATAAAAAATAGATCTGTTGGTTAATTTTTGTTGAATTTAAGACGATGATCATGAGTTTGACTGGTCTGCAGCCACAAAAAGGTCGGGGAAAAACTGGTCTAACCTTTGCCTTAAAGTGACATTATTTTCAAATTACATACAAAAAAATTGGCATGTATGTTTTTTTCCCCAAGTTTTTTACCTTTGTGTTTTTTTCTGTTTGTTTCAAAGATAAAAAGACAAAAAAAGAAAAAACAAGAAAAAAAGATGATGCTTTTCTTAGTGTACTCTTAGGCAGAAAAACTGTTTTTCTGTGCTTCAATGAACGGATCAAAGTGTCAAAGATAACTAGCAAGTGACAAAACTCTATTATATCCAGTATTCACACGTCTTTACCATCCTTATTTTTACTCAATTGTACATCGCAGAGCATTTTCTGTTGTTCAGACATGTTTGCGCAAAGCTTGCACTCTGGTTTCAAAGAAGAGTCAGACCACTCAGGTAAGAGGCTGGAGTGGATTTAAGTGGCTCACACCACTCAAAATGCCATTAACAGTACTGTAAAGACATGGCTCAAAAAGGTGTTTTTGTGTTCTATCCAAGCGTCTTTATTTGTTTACTTTTATGAAAAGCCTTAAACATTTTTTTGAGGATTATCTTTATAAATTGGGTCAACTTTGGAAGATAAAAAGGAACACAAATTCTACTTTAATCTTACAAAAAATGAGAATAACATAAACAAAAATGGGATTCAGATCTTATCACAGCTGCAGCAAAAAACAAACATAAATAACAAGTGTCCTACACGTGTATGAAATGTTCAGCTCCTTGCACATCCACTTTCCCAGCAGAACCAGTTGCTCTGCGAATGCTGCTGCTGCTCTGAGTAGCAGATTTCTAACAAGACGACACGCAAGCATCTGGTGCAGATTGAGCGCGAGCGTTCCAAGAAAGAGGCGACAAATAACGAGATACAACATAAATTTTTGTTTTGCTTGGTGCCTGTCTGCTAAGTGCTAATAATGTGTTTTTCGAGTCTCATTCTTGCCAGGCGGACACATGAGGTGGGGGGGGGGCATGGTGGCAGAGATGGTGAAGGTGCTGTTGGTTTGAGAGCTGGGGGGGGTAGCTTTGCCCGGAGAAAGAGGTCTGCACCACATACAACATTCAAGCGAACAACTGACGTCAGAACATGAATAATTAAAGCATTTTATTCATAGCCTGGGAGAGTAAGAATCAATTGACAAATCACATAGTCACTTTGAGTTACTTCAGACGTTGGGACAATTAAAATGCACAACATATCTAATTGTGCGAGTGTATCTGCGTGTGATGCCATTTACACTTTTCTATATTTATCTTCATGAAATTGAGGATGCATTCCTAAATATATTGCTAGGCAGTCATCAAAACTGTGGCTCACTTTTTTTTTTCCATCTGGTCTGCCCTTGCTGTCTGCTTAGTTAAGAGCTGCACTCAGCCTCAGTATTTATGCCATTTATCATTCTTGAGCACGGTAACCTCCTCATTTGTTTTTATTTATTGCGCTTCCTTCCCTTTAATACCATTCACATTTTTCTTGTGCTTGAGATGGCATGTAGCTCACAGACAAATGTGCAGCCGAAACAAAAAAGGGTAGATGATTATTTAATACATCAATAGAATTGTGTACATTTCTGAGCAAAAAAGTTGTCCTATTAAAAAAAATCTGCACATTTGTTGCTTTGCTTCACAGACTTTTTGTGGTCCCTGATTAGTTTAAAATTTAGAACTACATTATGAAAAAAAAGCCAGATTAAGAGGTCTCTGGTGTCAGACACCCTTTATTACAAATTTAAAGCCATCTCTGCTAAAGTAGCATCACAGAGCATTTGTGTCTTCATCCGTCCTTGCAGTTTTTGGGGCTCCACTTTACTGCTGCTGAATATAAAACACTAAAATTACCATGAATGTGAAAAAAAAGAAGACAACTGTGGATGTAGACAGACACAAATCTGTATGTTTGCTTCCACTGCAGATGAACAAGCATATTGTTTGAAAAGCAGTTTTGTGAGTAATAAAATGTTGGCAGTATGATGTGGGCTGCATTGCTCAGGGCTCAGGATCTCCATACATCAACTAAACACTGTGTGCAACTGAAATGCGGCAATAAATAAAACTGACATCAATCTCAGACACCTGTGATAATTAGTTTGCCAGGTGAGCTTGGTTAAAGGGAAAACTACTAAAGAAGGACTTTCCATATTATAAAGCAGAGCAACATTTTCAACAAGATGGGAAAGAAAAAGGGTCTCTGCTGATGAAAAGGGGGAAATGGTTGAATGGCTTGGAGAAGGTATAAAAACCTTGGATAATTCACAAAAACGTAAGCATGATCATTGAACAATTAAGAGAATTATGGCTGATTCAGAGCACACACAGGTTCATGCAGATAAAGATACAATGAAGGTTTCCTCATCGACAAATGCATGGGATTAAGAGAGCAGCTGCTAAAATACCATAGCATAAAATACCACACCGAATACCACACCAAGCACATTTTTGAAGCTGCTGGTGTCTCTGGAGTCCCACCAACATCACGGTGTAGGATCCTCCAGAGGCTTGAAGTTCTATGTACACCTTCTATTCACTCCCCCCTATACAACACTCACAAGCGGAAACGGCTGCAATGGGCCCAGACAAAGTGTTTCTGACTGACCACTTTCTTACGTGGTACTAAAAGAAGAATCGTGCTTTCTGCAACTAAATCATCTTCATGCATGCATCATCATGCACCATCTCATGCTGCAAGGAATACCTCTTCATCATTGGCTGCTATGGGCATAAAAGGAGAGAAACGGATGGTATGACCATCATCCCTATTGAGAACCTTTGGAGCATTCTTAAGCAAAATATCTCTGAGGGAGGGAAGCAGTTCACATCCAAGCAGCAGCTCTGGGAGGCTATTCTGACTTCCTGCAAAGAAATTAAAGCAGAAACTCTCTAAAAACTCACAAGTTCAAAAGATGCAAGAATAGTGATGCTGCTACAAAATAAGAGCCCTATGTGAAAATGTAACTTAATCTTTTAAGATGTTTTTGATTGGAATAGCTTTTGATTTTAGTAAATATGACCTCTTAATGCAGCAAATTCAATTAATGACCATTTTCAGTTCTTGAGAATCTATCAAATTTTGCAGAACTCTGTTGTGCGTAATAATGTGAAACAGTGCATTTGAAAAAAAATACTGTTATCTTTAGGAGGTTTGTTCAATAGCATTTGATCTATACTCTAGCGGTTACTGACTTGCAAATTTTGCATTTAGTGCAGCGCTTTACTACCTTCTTAAAAAGTTTATACAGTCAAAGTCACATTCAGTCATGTACACACACATTCACTGATGGCGGCTCTGCTGCCGAACGCTGGTGCCAACCACCAGGAGCAATGTGGGGTTCAGTGCCTAAGGACACTTTGACATATGGGTCGGCAGGGCGGAAGCCAAACCTACAAACCTCCGAATAGCGGTGACTGTTCTCGTTCTATCTCCTCACCACCGCCGCCATTAACACACTGGTCACAGTTTGTCATTCTTGATTTAAAACGTGAAACTGCTTTGTGAGCAACAAAAACTATCACCTGTAATTTGGAGACTCAGTGCTGTGTGGATGTTCAAGAGCATTCCGCTGACCCCGCAGGCACTTTTAGCTGATAACTCCCTGGAAATTATTCAATACTGCATAAATGTTGCATGTTTTGTTAAAGAAAGATGTTGCCAGTGTCTATATTTTATCGCCATTTTAGTCTTTCCAACTGATCCATTCCTCTGAGATACTAACTAAGGTCTGTTGAGTGTTTAGCTGCTAACTTTCAAATGTAAACATGTAACATGTATGTTCAGAAGTGCAGATATACATGATGTCAACAAAGACCACAACTGTGAACGATTCCCAATTGCTGACTAACTCAGGATTTGCCCACACTTATGTGTTTGGTTGTGAGATGAAACTTTGATGCTGTGTTCACACCAAACGTGATTCCTGTCCTCTGCCTCTGTTTTCATACATGCTAAATTTGCTGCCGAAATTGCTGTCCGAAGTTTTTAGCCTCATTTCTACATGGAAGCATTGACTGTTGAGAGATCAGCTTTATTAATTTAGACAAGTTCTACAAAATGCATCAGTAATCACATCTCCATGTCGGGGTTCATGACATCATCCAGAGACAATCTGGAGACATCGACTGAAGGAGCTGCGTCTGAATGGCAGTCACTGTCAGCGGCACTTCCATCTTGAAAACCGGCTGTCCTGCATTAGGCAGAGGAGGAAAAAAAAAGGAATAAAATTAGAGGACCTTTTGAGTACCGCCTTGCTACACATAAGAAACATATGAAGTTAAGGAGGAGAAACAATCAGATTCTGTTCACCAAAGCCGAGTTCCTGACTGGTTCTTCGCCCAAATTCAAGTTGTCCATCTGTGCTGTGTGAAATGCATTTGGTGTGAACGCAGGTTATGAACTACAATGCTTGTTTCTTCCAAAAAATAAAAAATAAAAAAAGAAGAAAACTGTTTTCCAGTTTCTGTATTACAATACACTAGAAAAGAAAACTCAATTAATTGACAGATGTGATCTAATTGTTTCAAGTTCTATTTCAAAATTTCTCTGTAAAAAGTTTTTTCCTGTTCAAACTTATGTACTGAGCATGCATGAGGTGACAGTGGAGTGGAATGACTCATTTTCAACTGAAAAACAATCCCTCGGAAGCAGAGTGAGACATGGCTGGGGTCAGGGCAAATACTGGCTCCTGCTTGCAGGTGCTGCAGAATATGTGCTTGGGATCACTGGGAGCAGCGTATAAGTTGAGCATCATTCTTTCTTTAGTCTTTTGACATAAGCTCAGGTTAAAGTTGCACAACACAACTATTAAAATACTCCCTCATGATATTTATGACAAACACATCCATTTAAATTCAAATGTACATCATATAGTGGGAAATCTTACAGGTTTTGCATGTTGTCCCCATAAAATTATAATTTACATAGATCTACTCTTTTTGTAATAATGTTGGTGTGCCTGAGTCCCAAAAAAGATGATCAGATTTTTGAAAACAGACCTAATTTGCAGTGTTTGGTGTCACACTCATTGTTCAGCTTTACTAAATAATGTGCAAAACAGACACATTAGGGACTTTCAGCATGCTATTTAGACAATGCAAAGCTTGGACCAACTTTGAAATAACCGACTTCATTAACTTTCCAATGAGGTCCTGGGTTTTCCCTCTCTGCCCATCTTTGCTCTGCATGCCGACCCACCATCGACCTAACCTGACCTCATCTCTGTCTTTGCCAGTTGCTGCATCATGCCCTTTTGCCCTTGATTCTCCCAAGACGCCCATTGAAGCCCTTTCTCAGGGTAAAGAGCATGTTATTATTGTGGGAAGATTTAGATATAGATAAAGATATAAAGAGACAGAACTACTGTTTTCTCCAAGCTAAATGAAGATGGGATTCAAACAGATGGCTTTGAGGATCTGAGCACACGAAAGGAAATCAGTCATTAAACTGAAAGATGTTTAAAGAGGAATGCTGAAGTGGGAAGGACCTGATTATCTTTTTTCTCTGTGGTGCAATTAGCTACACTCTTCTCTATTTTGGTTAAAAAAAAGGAATTGGACGATGATTTATACTGACATAACTATAATAAATTTGTAGGTTTGATTAAACTTAAAAAATTTTTGAGTTCAAAAAAGTTTTAACAGAATAGATTTAACCATTATATTGGAGGTATGGATTTTTAAATGGAAATTCCTAATCAAATATATATACATTTAAAAAACCTTTAATGTTATTTTTTTTTATTTGCCAATGACAAAACAGTAGTGAGGCGGTGCAGGGTGGCAGCCTCCAACAAGGAGTTCAGACAAAATGAAACTTCAGTAATCTAAAGACAAGTTGCCAACAACAAGCAAGACCATAATGGCTAAGACAGTTGTTACATTCTCTCATATATGGACATCTAAAGAAAATTCAATACTTGTGTCTGCACTTAACTGAGCTGTTCAGTTAGACTTGGAGTGGACAGCACCATAGAAACACAGGTTCAAAGGTAAACTCCCACCAAAAGACCTCTGCTAAACAGAGCTAGTCATATCCATTGTCAGTCTGCGCGTGAGTGGTGGTGTGTACTCCTGTTGTTAGCTTACTATCTGTCAATAAATAAACATAAAGGGGAGTTTATAAAAGAGACTTATGGAGTTGTATGTGTATTTTAGGGTGTATTCGGACTGGACACATTTGGTTCACACCAGAGTTTGTTTCTCCCGATAAATCCTGAACAAATTTTCCGTCTCAACACACCCAAATGGACCCTGGTCATGGACTAAGAACTGCTCTCTGACCCATCTTTGGAGGTGGTCTCGATTAATTTGGATTGGACAATTGGACTAAACTCCGGTTTGGTCTGATAGTCCTCAGTCTGAAGAATACGCTCCAAGTTTGAAGCAGAACGACTGGACCAAATGGCCATCATAGCCGGGAATGTGTGAAATGTGGTCAGATGAATGCAGGCTCATTAAAACAACTTTTAACCTGACACATATTGCTTCTCACAGTTTTCCCAACAATCTACATATCCTAAAATTGGAGCTCAAAATTGGTAAGCAAAATATAAAGTCTGAATAAGTGAACTATCCTGAAAATGACTGAAACGCTTAGGACTTCCATTTTTCTTCTCTTGCTGCTTTGCCCTGCCCTTGTAATTCCTGGCCCATGACTGAAGAGATATTTATTTTGTTCACAAGCTTTGGTTCAAAATGGAAAAGTCCAGTTTACCGCAGCCTAAATACAAACCAAGAGCAGAGTTCAGGACTTGATCCAGATTAAATTGAGTGGACCGAACTAAGTCCAAACCAATGGACTTTTCCAATCTAAATACACCCTCAGACTTTTCCACTATGGCCTGTCTTGTAAAGCCCTTTCTTTTCTTGCAGTTTGGTTTATATTGAGGTTTTACGCTGAGTCATTTTGAGTAGCTGACATGACAAGCAATGTGTGCTCACGAGTATTTGACTGTAATCTACTGTTCCTTTTAAAATAATTTCAGATTATGTAAAACTGTGTCAGATCTTAAAAATTTCATAAGTCTGTCTTTCCCAAAAGAGCATTTGATTTAAGAGCTTGGAAGAGTATATGTTATTTGGGTTTTCTCTTGTAGAACCAACTTATTTTTTTTAGTTTAGGAGACAAAGCACTGTTTCTACTTTTGAGGCTAAAGACCTTTACTTTAATTAATGCCTATAGTTAAGGTTGCCTCTGAGTCGTGGGCAGGACCACTGGCAAAGAGCAATCCCATCCCCACCTTCCCTACCCTGTTGCCGAGAGCTCTCTGTTCACACTGTCTCCAGCAAGCTTGCAGCCCCTCACATCCCCCAAACTAACATTATCAGTGCAACAAAACTGGTGAGCAGTATTGGAGCTATCCAGCCCAGACAAAGAAAACAATGACGTATATGGCTCTATTCATCTACCAGTGTATTTTCTAAGTAACAAATTACCTTTTTGTCAAATGAGTTTTTTTTTTTGTTTTCTTCTGATTAACAACAATTTGAATAAAGAAAAACTCAGAAGAGCAAATTTGAGTTTAATTTCCTTCATATATGTCCTCCATCGTGAGAAAAACACTACAAAAACATGTTAAAAACACCAAAAACATTTTCATCAGAGTGGGTCTTTAATCACTTTCATGTTTATTAAGGCCATTTTTGCATTTGTAACTGTCTTTTATACACATTTGAAAGGCATTTTTAGACATGCAGTTAAACTTTAACATCCCATCATCAACATGTAGAATTACATTTAAGTCAAACAAAATAACATAAAATCCAATTACCCCATACACATACAAAAACCCACAGACCAAAGCTGGGTTACCTTGGACTTTAAGTTTGTTCACTTTCTCACTGAAGGAATAAAAAAAAAAGTATTCATTAGCAAAATCTAAGCAGTGGTCTGAGGTCCAGGCTGTTTCTATACATGCCTGTGAGGTTGACTATGTCACCTGTGTCAAAGTGCCATTCTATGACTCATGGTTTTGCCAACTGCAGGAGAGGGAAACTCAGGAGGTAGAATGAGACAGAAGGAAGACCCAGAGCTCAAATATTGAAAGTGGGATCAAGCTTTTTTTCTCCCCCCCAAAGATTAAAAAGCTCTCATGTGTTTGCTTTTACAAAGTTCACAGCTCCAAAGTCTTATGTTACTTTCCCTCCAGCCTCTGCAATGCGCGTATATCCAAGCTCTTCAGATAATAAAGTGAGCGCGCTCAAAAGCACGTTTCAGGCTTTCGCTTTTCAAACTGTCATGTTCACGTGCTGCTAGGCGAGTTTTAAGCTGCGTTCACACTGGCTGTGTCGGCTTGCATTCAAGTGGCCGATCTATGTAACCGCACATTTGCGTTCACAATGCTTATGTTCAAGTGTTGCTATGCAAATTTTTAAATCCGTTCACAGGCTCTACGTACAAAACGGGTGTTCGTTGTTCACGCGCTGAGAGTTCAACTAGTTGAATTTCTTGACGCTAAATCGCTACAACACTGAACTGTGACCAATCAGAGTCACAGATTTTGCCTGTCGGTGACGGACTAGTGCTTGTAAACAGTAAAAAAACAACAAGAAGAAGAATTGCTCTCACTGTACATCACTTTTTAGGTTGCATTTGTGCCATCTAACATTGCTTTCCTCATGTTCTCGTCATGTGTAAGCCATTAAAACAAAGGAATTTTGGGAACTCTAATCCTAGGACGCATTTCAGTTCAGTCTAAAAAAGTAAGTGGGTACTACAGGCCAGTTTCTCAATGATACGTAATAAAGTATATATTCATTCATTTTCCAATCCGCTTTATCCCTTTCGGGGTCACGGGGTTGCCGGAGCCCAACCCGGCTACTCATGGGCGAAGGCAGGGTACACCCCTGGACTGGTCGCCAGTCTGTCGCAGGGGCATAAAGTATATACATGCACATTATTTTATTTGTCCAGCAACACACTTTGAAAGCAATAAATCAAAGAGGATCATCCCCAAATCCTACATTTTGAACTCCATTTTAGTTTAATCTGAAGTAGCTGGCTAAAGCAGTTAAGTGAGATACTATCCTCACTTTCTGCAGGTGAACAGGGTGTCATGAACTGCAAAGCTCCAGCAGAGGGTGAGTGTTGAGGAGCAGGAGATAACTGAGACTTAACTGTAGAAGATGAGTTTTTCGATCAGCTGATCCTGATCCAGATGAAGGGTTCCCAGCATGCGGTCTCGAAAGACCGAAGAGACTCTGGAGTAATTGTTAGCTGTACCAAGCATGAAAGGCTAGAATATCACTGTGGGGCACAAGAGATGATCCGGCAAGGCTAGTGAGTCAGAAGTCCACTTAAAAAAAAACAAAAAACATTTAGTTAAATGGAAGCAAAGGGCAAATGTGACATTCAAAACCATGTCTGTGTGTGATGGGACACTTTTGTTATTTTTACTTTTTTGTCTTCAGTACTGTATAAAAGTTTAAAGAAATTGTGTCTTTATGGACATATTTATGCTATATTTATCCATTATGCACAATTTATATATATATATATATATAAATATATATATATATATATATATGCACCTAGAAATTCCTGCCAGAGTCCAACATGCACTGGAAACAGGTCTGACTTAGTGTCAGCTATGCGGACCAAGCTCCTGCTCTGGTCATACAGAGACCGGAAAGCCCTGAGTAAGGCTCCCCGGACCCCATACTCCCAAAGTACCCTCCACAGGCCACCACGGGGCACACGGTCGAACGCCTTCTCCAAATCCACAAAACACATATGGACAGGATGAGCAAACTCCCATGAACCCTCCAGCACCCTAGACAGGGTGTAGAGCTGGTCTACAGTTCCATGACCAGGACGGAAACCACACTGTTGTTCTATATATTTATATATATATATATATATATATATATATATATATATATACATTGTAATATCATGGAAAAAAGACTAACTTGGTAGTTTTTTTTCACTTGAAAAAGTAAGAAAGGTGCAGGTAGTCATGGTTCATCAGATTTAGACCATATCATTCAGCCAGCATGTAGTCACACACAATCCTCTGTTGTCCACATTAACCATGACCACTTCAAATGTCTGACTAATCATACAAGAAATAAAGGATCTCTCCAGGTGATGTGCAGAAAAACAGTTTGACTCCACAAATGGAGACGTCATTCATTTCCACTCCGCTTTATCCCTTTCGGGGTCACGGGGTTGCCGGAGCCTAACCTGGCTACTCATGGGCGAAGGCAGGGTACACCCTTGGACTGGTCGCCAGTCTGTCGCAGGGGCCACAATCACACACCCATGCACACTCACATTCACACCTAGGGACAATTTAGAGTAACCAATTAACCTATGAAGCATGTTTTTGGACGGTGGGAGGAAGCCGGAGTACCCGGAGAAAACCCACGCATGCACGGGGAGAACATGCAAACTCCACACAGAAAGGTCCCCCAGCCAGGACTTGAACCAGGAACCTTCTTGCTGTGAGGCAGGAGCGCTAACCACTGCGCCACCGTGCAGCCCCAAATGGAGACGTGAGAAACTAATTATAAAACATTTCTTTAATTTGTTGCCAGCTTGGAGAATTTGCACGCTAAAAAAACCCCCGCAAAGTTTCACAAACAACTAAAGAGCACACAGCCGTCGTGCAGTTCACCAAGCCGATGATTTTATTTGTCAGACACTGGTATAGATAATGGAGGTTTGTTTGTGATATTTCTTCTCATTGCATCCTGTGTATCTGCTCTCCCTTTTTTTCAATAGCTCTTTGCCTGCACATTCAGTCTCATACAATCCCAAACTTATTTCCTGCCTGTTTGGGAATCAGACCTGCAACAGTGTCAGTTACACCTGATGAGCTGCAGAGTACAGTTTTCAAGGGGCCAGAAATGAGTTGTGTCAGTTGCATACTTTTCTCTAGAATTCATAGTGACATTTTTGAGGTTTCAGTCTTTGGAAATGTGGGAAAAAATGGGGCTCTACATTCTCATTTTGAGTAGTCTCATATGCCTCATCTGTCAGTTTTTGCCACAGTTTCTGTCCATTGCAACCCTGGTATTTGCTGGACACAATTACTTTAGAATGAGTATTAAATACAAAAATTCACAGATAAAACTTAAAGACCCATTCCAATCATCCTTTCATCTTTACAAGCCTTCCTAGTGGTCTTTTAATTATGATGATGCCATTTTTAGCCAAAATCAAATAAACTGGGTCTTACATTGCAAAAAGAGGGATCCTAAAAATTGGAAAAGAACACTAATCTTGAAAAGAAAATCAGTAGAAAGCAGTACATTATTTTGTCCATGCAGCAAACAACTTTAACTCCACAAGTAATCTTATAAGAAAACATAAAAATTTAGAAAAACAAATTTCCACACAAGGATTCAAAAAAGGAAAAAATAGGCTAAAAAGCTAACTGTTAGATAGAATTACTTTGAACTGAATGTCACACGGCGCAATAATAAGTGTTTTTTTGCTAGTTTGTATGTTTTTTGAGTTTTTAATGTACCTTATTGTAGTTCATTTGATTACAGAGACAAAAATGGGTGTAAGAAGTGGAAATGACTCATTTTAGGATAAAATGTGTCAAAAAGAGAATGGATTCTTAGATGATGACATCTAAAACCAGCCCTAATTCTAACAACATTAATCTAATCTAAGTTTTCAAAAGGATAACAATGAATGCCAGCCTAGCTTCTTAATATTTATTGAAATATGAAATAACATCCTTAAAATTTAACCAAAAATTACAGTGCAACTTTTTTGTCTTAAAATAATTTCCTTATTTCTAGATCCTAGATCTTACTGAAACAAACAATTCTCAACTGAGCTGATTGTGAGAAAAGCTCGGAAAGATGTAGAACAAAGATTAGTTATAACGACTTTGAACCTGGTCAAATATCTTTAATATCTGAAAATAAGGTTTAATATCTTTGCGGGTTTCCAATGGTTGCAGTGCTGTTTCTGCAGAGCAGATGTAGTTCATTAGAAATTCATCTCGGAATTGGGGGCAGGACCATTGGCACATACCTACCCAGCCACCCTATCCTGTGACCCATAGCTGAGAGCGCTCCTATTACAAGCTTTACTGCTGGCTTTCAGCCCCTCACACTACCAACCTAACATTAGCGGTGCAACAAAAACAGCGAGCAATATCAGAGCTTTCCAGCCGTAGAAAGGCCAGCTTGGATGAGGAAAGCAAAGACGGTCATGGATCTCATTGTCTGCAAGTGGATGTATCAAAATGAAGCGGAGTATCCTCGAACACAAATATGCTCTTTTTTAAACGTCATGTTTTTGTCTGCTTCCGATTCGCAACTTTTTGAACAAAAAAATACTCAGAGATGCCATTTTTGTACTGTGTTTTGTTGCCGCCTCCCATACAGACTTTTTTCCAACCACACCTTCCCCCACATCCATTTTTCGGTGTATTCGACAGCCCCCACATTTGCTATGTGAACGGCTTCACCTTTTCAGTCTTGCTTGGAGCTCCATGTGAGCTCCGAGATCTGGATGTCAGCGACAAACAGGAGTTAACATGATAATCCCAGCAAATGCTTTTACACAATGTGATGAAATAGCTGGGGACAGCCTAGAACAAACCCGAAAAGCTTCCATTTGTGGAGTTTCTCAAAAGTATCTTGGTGCGTCTCCGTGTGGCACACAAACACCGCGCTCCCTTTGAGCCCGTGGAGACAGGAGACCTGCACTTGCTTATGAGCGAGTGGGAATATACATTTTTCAGGTATTTGAGGAAAAAACCTCATCCAAACACACACAGACACACAATTGTCTGTCCATGTGCAGATGGGTGCATCAGTGTGGGTATGTTATGTGTTTGTATTTTGATTCTAACATGAAAAGGCACTTCCACACCCATATATTACGTTCTAAAAATAAAGTCATGACGTCAAACAACAGTTATTTCAGTTGGTCAGCTAACATTTTCCCTCCCCTCTCAAAACACACTCAATAACTGAACAACTTTCAGACCTAAAACATAAAAAACTACACACTGTGGTTTTTTTTTAGTAAGCTTGCATCACTTGATATAAATATTTAGCACCTTTTTTGCTTCGATAATCCTTCAAAGCATTGAGACAATACTCTTTTGACTTAAGTAAAAAAAATCATAAAGGCAGATTCATGTTTGTTTTTCTTTTTCTCTGTGCATCTTCATGTTTTCTGAAATGCAAACATTTTGCTAATGTACTTCATGTAAATGTACTTAATGCCTGTGTTTCTTACGGATTACAAGAGGCTGAAGTGTGGAAACAAGTTTAGGATTGTTGCCTTGATAAGTATTCACATCACATATAACTCTCTGCAGTGAAGCTTAGATATGAGTCATAGTCTAGAATGGTAGGAGGGCACATTAACAGGCTGACTTTTTATCCGCTTGAAAACAAATGTCTTCCATGACAAGAAGAATAGCAGAGCACTTGAACAAAAGAAACTTGAAAAACGCTCCAGCCAAATAAAATATTTAGAAAATTATAAATAAAACAAAATTGACTTGATCAGTGAAAAATTCAGATTTTAAGTAATTGAGGATTTCTTCGTTTTTTTCCTGAGCCCCTGGTAGCTGCACAGGGATGTGGGTGTGTGACTTTTTTATGTTAAGTGTGCAAGATAAATGACTTCTTATTTCATCCACATATTTTGGTGATTTCATTTGCAAGCTGTAGTGATTTCATTATGACATATTAGTCAGCAAAGCAGCCTTTCCCCTCAGACATTCCAGGAATTTTTGCCCCTGCTAATGAAGACACAACTCTCCCTGCAAAAGTCAGCCTGCTCGTTTTTCGAGTCAAAAGCGAGCGGCATGCCGTCATGTATCCCCACATATCTGTGACATAGATTAAGCATTAAGTTAACAATTAAGTGACGAGTTCCAGCCTTTCTGTGTGCACCGCTCTCGTTCTTTTCGATGCACCCTTCTTGAGCAAAAGTCAAAACTCCTTGAGTTCTGACAAAAGCACTTGGTGCCGTGTAGAAGGAAAGGTTAGGTGAACTGCCATCATTTAAGACAAGCGGGTCAGCTCTCACACCTGCTGCCTGCTTGGTCAAATAGCATTTTTAAGCCACTGAGGAAGCAGTTTGCAGCAACCACAATCAGGATCATATGGTTCAGGATGGAAACCAAAAAAGAAAACTAAATGGAGAAAGGTCCAGTCAGCTACAGAGGTTGAGGAATATTGATTAAATGTCTTTGCTTCTGTGAGCCAATAGCTCATAAATCCAACTTGAACTGTGATAACTTGAAATAAATGGTTTCTCCTTAAGACAGAATGGTTGACACATCAACATTAGAGGATTATTTTGCATTTTTATTCAACTGTTGTTTCTCAAACGACTCTTTCAGGTGCTGCAGCCAAACCTCCCCGCTGGCTTGAGGCTGTAGAATCAAGCTTGTTTCAGAATTTACATAAGTCTCTGCTTTTAGAAATGTCTATACGACTCAATTACATTTTTAATCTGGATCTTCCGCAGCATTAAGCTGCAACTTGAACTCATTTGTCTTTTAAGTGTGGTACTTATCATTGCCCACATATTTTATTTGATTTTGACAACATTTCTAAAGCCTGTTTTTTATGTGTACAAAATTTACAGGATTAAAAGCGTTATCTGTAATCAAGGCTTTTTGTAATTTTTTTCTTAGATTTTAAATACTCATGTTTAAACTATGAATACAAATTTTGCCACAAAATGAGTTCCATATTTGAAACATTTTCATAATTACTGTTCATATTTTTAATAATAACATTTAAAATATTTTTTGAAGGAATTTGCAACCAAACACACATGTGTGGACTTGTGCAGGTGTAACATTTTTTTCTATGTTTTAGAAGCGAGTTCCGTCAAGCTCTCTCATCATTTACAATGTTATGACTTGTTACTTAAAAACCAAACCTTAAAAAAACACCAAGCCAATGCAAGCCTCTTTAAATGCTTCATTTCAGAATGTCTCCACTCTTTCTTTCATGGTTAAACATGTCCAAAAAGTTCAAGAATTAAACTTAATTCATGAAGTTAAAATTTAGGTCCTTTTTTATGCATTCAGATGCATTTTTGTTACTTTCATTTTGTGTTGTGAAGTTTTTTGGGAGTCTTATTTTGTTGTTTTGTTTTGTTTTTGTTTTTTCCAGGCAAATTCAAACCTTCACAGCCAAAACAGATCATGAAAGGCCTCGCATTAGAAAAACATTTGGATGTGATTGAAAAATTATGACATTCTGATGTAAATTTGAGTCTCAGTGGCAAGATATAGAAAAACTACAAATAAATAATATGAGAAAACAAATGTGAAAAAGTTCCATAAAGCAAGTGACTGAAATTCATAGGTCAAAAATGAAGAAAACCAGAAAAGACAAAAGAAACCTTAGAAAATAAAGAAGCAAAAACAAATGACAACAGCACACAAATTTCACTGACCAAACTCATAATTAAATGTAAAAAAAAAACGTTGGGGGGCCAAAATTCACTAAGTGTTATTGTGTGCAAGTATTGCACCACAAGAATGTCATCTTGTTTTTGTTGCCAAAATGTATCTCATTTAACCCCCTTTTTGATTTTTCTTTTGCAAGCTAAAATAAGTGAGTTTGAATGGCAAAAAGGAAAGGTACTGTCACTTCTACGAGGAAGTTAAAAATGCTCGCATCACATTTGGAAACTCCTTTGCAAATGCTTCTCAGTTTGTTGTGACTGATATTAACAAAATCATCTTCCCCCTTCTTTTTTTTCCATCCGGTCCAAAAGAAAGGATACAAACATAATCAAAATATATAAAGTTTAGTCTAAATCACAAAAGGGGTTTATACAAATATACCCCGTGTGCCCAAAGATTTATGAACCCCTATTGTAACAGTAAAATCTGTCCAACACAACAGGCTCTCAGTTCATATCTGTTTGCTCTGCTGCTGGACAGGACTAGTTAAAAAAAAAGTGTTACTCTAGTGTAGTGGTTAGTACTCCTGCCTCACAACAAGAAGGCCAGAGTCAAGTCCTAGCTGGGCTCTTTCTGTATGGAGTTTGCATGTTCTCCTTGTGTGTAGGTTCCCCAGCTTTCTGCCACCGTCCATAACATGCATTTTAGGTTCATTGGTGATTATGCAATGATAATGTAATGGTGTGTGTTGTCCTTCATTCATCATTCATTCGTTTTCTAAACCGTTTTGTCCCTTTCGGGGTCACAGGGCTGCTGGAGCCTAACACATACACACCTAGGGACAATTTAGAGTGACCAATTAACCTTTGAAGCATGTTTTTGGATGGTGGGAGGAAGCCGGAGTCCCAGGAGAAAACCTACGCATACACGGGGAGAACATGCAAACTTCACACAGAAAGGTCCCCCATCGGTGACACTGTTTCAAGTCCCCCCAGTCGGGACTTCTTGCCGTGAGGCAGGAGCGCTAACCACTGCGTCACCGTGCAACCCACCGTGTGTTGTCCTCTGCGACAGAATGGCTAACCATCCAGGGCATGCCCTACCTTCACAATGTCTGGGATAGGCTCCATCAACCCCGTGACCCGAAAAGCAGTATGATGAGTTTTGGAAATGTATGGAATTTGTGCAACTATTGTAATCTTACATGTCCAACAGAATTGCATGTTTATCGTCACTCTTACTTGCCAAGACTCCATGGTATGCAATGTTTTCTTTACTCAAACAATCAAGCAGGCAGCAAACTTACACAGGTACAGTGATTCAAGAACAATATTTCAGCTTACAATTCAGTTAACATGAGTAAAAAATGTAAAGTTTTTGTGCCAGAAAGATGTAAGTGAGAAATATTGACATCATAAAGTAATTAAATTTAAGATCAAGTTGAGCTAAGCTATTTGTTCTTATTATTTAGTGGAAATTCTGTCATCTTTTTCTGGTTATGGCTCTCACACAATAAAGGGAAGGGAATATGTAGAGCAGAAGAGGGAATCTTAGACTGTAAAAATGCAAAAAAAATGTCTTTGTGTCACGCTTTCTGATGTAAATATTGCTTTGATTGCTGTTCTCATGAGGGAAATCCCTGTGGGGAAGAACTGAGATTCAAATGTAGAAAGAATTTGACTTTCAGCTCTAACTTTTATCAGTGTCATTCCCTCAGTCTTTTAAGTTGCATGTTTTTATAAATGGATAATTTACAGTAACACTTACTAGTTGGCATTTACAGGACACATATGGTGATTGGTTTTCCAAAACAGTAACAACAGCGTCCCTTTGGACGTTAAAAAGCCAAGGCCTGAAAATGCTTCAGATTCCAGCATGTTCATGTCCACTTCAGGTGCTTTGATGAAGAGGAACTGTTTCCTTTTGGAGAACAAAGACGGAGCTCTGCTGTGTACTTATCCTGCCTTTGTTGAGTCTGCCACATTTTGGTGACACAGAAGAATGTAAATATTGAAACTGGTCCTGAAATGCTGCGGTCGTAGGAGTCAATGAATCAAACAGGACTTGCCAAGTCTGACGGCTTCAAGTCTCAGCCTTAGTACTTTGTCTTTTATATTAATTATAGTTATCATCTGATGAAGATAGTTTTCTGTGAATGTAAATGTTTTAACTAAAGAAACCACACTTTAGTTGTGACAAACAAGTCATGGAGGCCTCTCAGAGCGGAAACCTCTTGTCAGGTGGGTCAGAACATTGGAGATCATTAACACGTGCTTCAGTGACTTCAGCTAAACTGTGTGTCAGACTGACTTCAAAAACCTGGTGACTTTTCCAGGAATGTAAATAGACTTCTGCATCAGAGTTGGTCAATGGCAGTTTTACATCCTGGATGTTAAACGTACAGATGCTGGCGTTTTTTTGATTTGGAATTAATGACCCACAAGTTACCACATTTTCAAAACCTGAACTCTCTACGATGAAGAACCAGGCAGGCAGCTTGTGAACGTGACTGGAGTAGATGTACCCAGACTGTGAATGACACAAGGTGCTTGTAGCTACAGCAGGAGAGGAAGTAATAACTCCTAATGTTGGGGCACTTGGGAGATGCACGAGGTCTCATTATCTCCCTAAACGCTCAAAGCTTTCCGTTGTCCTCACCTTACACCCACCGCTGACCTATGACTCACCAACCCCTTACATCCTCATAGTAAACCATTATTACATTACCTTAATCGCAAAGTGCCATGTCGAAAGGTTGGAGGGCAAACCCTTGGCTCCTCATCATTTATCATTTCCTTTTCTTCTTATAACACATACACAAATTGCATCCTTTCTCTTTGGGAGAATACCGCACATGCTGTGCATTCTTGCCGAATGATAAATGAAAAGAACCAGGTCACTTTGTTTAGATTTACCGGATGGGGTGTTTATCTACAAGAATACATGACAAAAGGCAGGCATGTTCAGACACTGATGTAACCTCGTTCGCAGCATCAACAGAGGGAGTTCCGAGGGAGAACGGTATGTTTCTGCACATTACAGTGTTATTAATTACAGATTTTTGAGACTTAAATGTGAAGCTTTTGACCTTTGGTAAAAGTCAAATCCACGACAAAGCTGGAGAGAACTCTTTCAGAATATCAATTTAAAAAATGCACATTACATAGAGCACCTTTGATAAAGTAATCATGGTCTTGTCCTTAGAATTTAATATTCTTTTCTTTTTCTTTTTTTAATAAGAAGCCTTTTCCCTTAACCCAGTTTTCTTGTTTTCGAAACAGAGGTGTCCCTTTTGAAGCTGCCAGATTAAATGCAAATGCCAACCAGATTTAAATACAACTAAAGAGCAAGTTTAATTGACCTTTTTTTCACATTCAACTTTATTTATTGAGCACTTTCCCTGTTACAGAACACCAAAAATACTTTATATTAAATAAATAAATAAATAAAGCTTTATTTAAAGAGAATTTTTCCTGTTACAGAACACCTGAAAGTGCTTTACATTAAATTCAAACAAACAAACAAATAACTAGCTATCTAAATTAATAAATAATTGAATAAAATAGTGATGTTAATTACTCCCCCAGCACATAACATTATGCATACATACATTCTGCTCACTGCCATAAAATTATGAATATTAATGTGCTGAAGGAGGAACTAAAAAAGATTGAGCGAGAAGTCGAGGTTCTCTGCTGCATCTGTAACCCATTCAAAATCCGGGCAGAATTATGTTTATTCAGGAAAAATAAATTAAAGAAATAAAAATGTGAGGATTATTTATTTACCAAATATCCTTTAAAATGCAGATCTTTTTCACAGCATGTGGATCAACATTGATGCAATATCCACATATATATTAGGGCTGTCAAAGTTAATGCGTTAATGCACGCAATTAATTTAAAAAAATTAACGTGTTAATATATATTAAAGCTGATTAAATACACTCTGCAAAGCAACCGTCTTCTGTCGGTTCAGGCTTGCAGGTCGTGCGTCAAATTCTGAATGCACACTTCGTAGAGCACAATCCTTCTTCTAACATGGTCACTTACAAAATAAATAAATATTTAATTGATTTTTAGGTTTAGATTGCTTCTCACAAAAGGCAGAATATTTGATACGTAATGTGGCCTGTTGTCTCAAAAACACCACGCATTGCTGAGCCTGCAGACCTCGACTCTAGCGGCAAAGGAAAGCGATCTATATGGTGATCGTCACGATAAGTTCAATAAAGACACTGTTTCTTATGACTGTATATCAGCATCTTTGTTTTCTTGGAGTAATACTGCAGACATTAAAGTCTTTAGAGTTCTGCTTATCTTACTGTTGATGTGTTTTGTGCACAAAAATTAAACTTCTGAGTTAACACTATAAATGTAAACATTTCAGACAACAAAAATGAAGGAAAAATGTTCTCTCTGGCCTTTTTTTTTGTTCGAAAGCTGAATATTGTTGTATAAAATTTAACTTGTAAAATATTATGATTAATCACAATCCACAAGTGGGATTAATCTGATCATTTTTTTAATCAATTGACAGCACTAATATATATGTACAGAGATTTATCAAACTTAGGAAGTCAGTCATGAAATTGATTGGAAAAAAAAGAATGCATTCAAATACATGGGTAAACAGTTCAGCTATTGCTCAAAATCATGAATAGATTTATTAGCTCTTTTGCATACAGACCATGACACAAGGAAACCTTTAATTGTAAAGTTTGTCAAAATAAGTTTAATTCATTGCTTGGAAGGGAGTGGGAGGAAACCCACCTCAAATCCATTAAAAAATTTTGAAAAATACAACAAATATACACATTTTGAGATAATTTAACAAGCACATCTATGTGGTATGTGTGGTTTAAAATGGATATTGTAAAATACGTTGACAAAAAAGTTACTATTTTTCAAAAATAAACCTGGATTAAGTTTAATTGCAGACATGCAAGACTATTGCAAGAAATTCGTCTTTTTTTAAAGAACAAATTCACCCTCCCAGATGTTATTCCTGAGTCAACACAGCCATGTAAAAATCTGTGTTCAGACCGTCATGTAGAGGAACTCTGGGAGTTGAAGCAGTAAATAATAAATAAATGTAAATGTTGCAATAAAATAAACAACAGTTTAATGAATTAAACATAATCAGATATTCAACAGGATCTTTTGCTGTGTGTTTAACATCATCTGGGGATGGAGGAGCCGTGGAGAGTTATCATGATTTTAAAGGCTTGTTTATGTCTATATGCCCGTGTGCTGCATGTACCCGGTAAGTGCTCAGCATCAGAACCCGAATGGATGCTGCTGGAGGTGATGGTCATTGCCGAAAGAAACAAATCTAGCAAATCCTGTGGTCCTGATGGTCACAATGTAGAAAGATTTGAGATTTATAAAAAGAAAATTGAGTGCATAGATTTTCTGTTTTTGAATTTGTGGGAAAAATGCTGTCAACTTATGGAAAAGTTAGCAGAACAAAAAAGTCCAACAATCTGAGGGCCACCTGAGTGGCACAACCTTGTGTGTGTTCTCCTGAACTATAGGTTTTTCTCAGCCAGAGGCCACAGACTCCACATTTCTTATTTCAGATTCACACTTCAGCTGATGACTCATCCTCTCTGGCTTATTACAGGGAGAAGCACTCACTCTCTGTCAAACTTCAATGCACACACCTTACAACAAAATGGAGATGCAGATCCAGAAGGTAAAAGCCTGCGAGAAGCTAATTGCATGCTGCTGACATCACAGAGGGATGCTGCTGATTGGGTAAATGCTAATAGAAGTTTTTAGTGAAAGCAGGGAGAACATACAGTTGACAGAAGAAATTAGGCTTTAGAACCTCCGGGTGAGTGAACAAAGAGCTAGAGAAAATATAAGTGTGGTTATTTTTGGTCTGTTGATTATCCTGCTCGGATCAAAACTGAGATGGAATGTTGTGGAAAGCCAGAGGTGCTCCCAGAATCAAAGCTGTGCTGTTGTCTTTGCCAAACACTGGAGGTGAGACACACCCTCTGTTTATATCGCACTGCTGTTACAGCTCTCATCAGCTCAATACTAAACATACTTTTGAGATTGAAAGACTGTTTTTCATATTTGGAAGCATTTATAGCAATAAACATGTTATTGTAGGTAAAGCAGGTCAGTGTCCCCTGACCAATATTTACGTCTTTATTTTTTAGACACTGGCAGAATCCAAATCGCTTCCCTTGCCCTACGGCTTCTGCCCCTGCATTTATCCCTCCAAGGTGAGAGATATGGAAAAATATTGTCTTCAAATTCAAACGTTACTTCCACATGATGACGTAATCAACAGACACCGGTCATCTACCTTAGCTCGTAGCTACCAGTGCTCGAAAAATACATAACATCGGTTTTATAACTTTAAAAAGTCATGCAAAAACTTGTTTAAGTGTCACATTGATTAATTAAATATTTTCATTTAATTGTAAACATCTGTGCATCAGAGCACACGCAAGTGAAGAAATGCATTTATTCTACTAGCGCAGATCACCATACTGGCAGAGGGGTAACCAGCATTGACTCTAGAAACAGCTTTTCCTATGGCAATTGAATTGCAATTTGCTACTGCACGAGTGTTGTGGACTAATCATTTTTCACACACCTAAGTGAGCGGGCCAGGGTGTTCACAAGGGAGAGAGACTTTGGCACGGCCATTTCATTAGCTGCATCAGTAGCCCGAGCATTTTCTAACATGCGGTTTTCTGATCCAATCCATTTTCATTTCAGAAATACCCAGAAACACAGTTTTCATCGTAAATTATTTAAAATAGGTCTTCTATTATGAAAAATGCTTCAAGAAGATGTTAAAAACACAATAACGAGGATTTTCATCGGAGTGGGTCTTTAAGTCAAATCTCAAAAGCTAAAATTTCAGCATTAAAGTCGCACTCCCATCATCTTTTGATCCATTGTAAAATTGTTCCAGTGGCCTTTTGATTATGATTATGCCGTTATTAAGTAAAATGAAAAAAAAAGTCTCATTTTCTTGAACATAGTTTCTGCAGAGCGACAGAAGTTAGAAATTTGCCTCTGAGTTGACGGCGGGACTGTCAGCACAGAGTGAGCCTGCCTCCTGACTCCTGGCATCCTCTGCTTACATGCTCTCCCACTAGCTTACAACGCCTCATAACTCCAACCAACAAAAATGGCGGGCAATGCTGGAGCTATCCAGCCGTTGATCCCAGATGCCAGCTCAGACAAGGAAAACCAAGTTGTACATGGATCTATTTGTTTGCAAGTGGATGCATCGGAATGGAGCGGAGCAAGAAGCACGTTTCCTGCCGACTGTAGCATCCATGACACAAATATGGTCATTTTCAAATGACATTTTTAGATTTTTAGATTTTCACCACAATTTTAATAAAGAAAAACTCAGAAATGCACATTTAAGCTAAATTTTCTTTTAATATCCTTCGTCGTGAGAAAAATGCCACAAGAGCATGTTAATAACACCCAAAAAAATGTTTTTCATTAGAGTGGATCTTTCACGATAACTACTTTTCAACAAAAACATTTTTTTTTCCCCTAGCATGGGCGGATCAGCAGAAAAGAAGACATGTTCTTCGTGTGTGTCATCTGCTCTGCATGTGCTAGCCTTTTTGGCCATGTGTTGCTTCACATCAATCCCTGTCTCTCCACACTTTTATATCGTAAAAGAAAGAGGCTCAAACAGAAGTCCAAGGTGTTGCTTGAGGCAACCGAGAATTACCTCAACCAAAGAAAACAACAATCTCCAGATAAAAAGAATACAGTCATCTTTTCATCTGGCCTCCCCTGTGAGTGCAGTGGGTTGACTCTGCCTTTCAGTTCTAAATGTTTTTGCCTGTGATGCTGGTGTTCTGCTGCAGTATCAAACAAGATGAGTACAGGCAGAGCCCTAGCAGAAAAGTACATACACGTGCTTTCTAATGGGATTACAAGGTAATACCTCACATCTGATTATCATTGCCCTGCATGCACTGGTGAATGGTCCATCAGTCAGGTAGACTCCAGAAACCCCATAAACCCAAACAGAAATATGTAGTTATAGAAAATAGATGGTTATTATTTTCACAAGGATCCATGTTTAGACTTTACAAAGGCAGTTGAACCCTTCTCTCTCTTGTGAAGTCGATTTCTAAATGAATTTGTCTTATAAAAATGTAAGGTATAGTAAAAGATATTTCAAAAAATTGCAAAGAAAAGGTTGGAGTAAAGTGATGCATTGTTTTATCGCCAAATATAAAGTTCATTTAGCAAATTGTTGCACCTAAAATCTAAATTGAAATTTCTTGTTCATACTTTTTATAGCAACTTTGTTTAGTAACAGATGCCTGCTAATGATGTTGTCTTGGCAACAAGGGCACCGCGTCAGTTTAAAAAAAAAATCCTAGTTGGAGGGCGTGAAGTTAAATACACAACGCTAAAGGAATAAAACTGTATTTTGATGTATCTGTCTATGTTTACTGCATGTTTTTTTCCCTTTAACACAAGTAATCATTTTTTTATTAAGTGTTTGGGTTTGTAGTCATTATAGTCATAAGTTTGTCAACTTGTTTTGAAGTTCTTGTTCCCTCTAGTGGCCGTAAATCACTTACTGCATCTTTGAGTAAAAATAAAAATCTCTGTGGTCACTGTAAAAATAAGAGGGCTGAAATTCCTATCAAAAGACCTGCTTACTTCTCTGCATTCATGACTTACTGATGTTATAACTGCTCTGACATGACTTTTCAAATATGCACATAACATACTGCAAACAGCCACCTGCACAGACTGCGTCTCCTCCATTACTGCATTCCTTTTATTTATCACCAGCACATGCATAGGGACCATTATGTTTAATAATGCTCATTTTTCTCATCCTTTATGGTTTAATCAGTGTGTGTTGGCAGAAACTTAATAGCAAGGCCAGTGATGAGTCAGCCAGGCTGCAGATTTGGGAGCTGGAGGTGAGGATAACACTGAAGGGAGAAGGAAAGCAAGGACAGAAAAAAAACACAAGCAGAAAGGAAAGCAAGCAGAATGAAATCAAATTTGATCTTAAATTAAATTTAAAGACAGACTTTTACCTTAAACAGGACAATAGAACAGTTAGAATAAGAAAAGTTGTCATTTAAGAATGTGTTTTCAGGTTTTGGCGAGGATGAATTGAGCTTGCTAAAAACCATATCTGTCCGTCCGTCCATCCATCCATCCATCCATCCATCCATCCATCTATATGTATATGTAAGTGTATATCTATAGCTATGTCTATATATTAGTGCTGTCAATCCATTAAAGAAATTAATCAGATTAATCTGATTAAAACTTTTGGATTGTGATTAATCACGAATAATCACAATGTTTTACTAAGTAAATATTATATGACGATATGCAGCAGCTTTTGAACAAAAAAGGCAAAAGAGAACATTTTCCTCAATTTTTATTGTCTGAAATGTTTAAATTTGTAAAATGTTAAGTTAGATATCTCATATATATATTATATATATATATATATATATATATATAGAACAACAGTGTGGTTTCCATCCTGGTCATGGAACTGTAGACCAGCTCTACACCCTGTCTAGGGTGCTGGAGGGTTCATGGGAGTTTGCTCATCCTGTCCATATGTGTTTTGTGGATTTGGAGAAGGCGTTCGACCGTGTGCCCCGTGGTGGCCTGTGGAGGGTACTTTGGGAGTATGGGGTCCGGGGAGCCTTACTCAGGGCTTTCCGGTCTCTGTATGACCAGAGCAGGAGCTTGGTCCGCATAGCTGACACTAAGTCAGACCTGTTTCCAGTGCATGTTGGACTCTGGCAGGAATTTTTAGGTGCAACCAGGGGCCGGAGGGGGTGTGGTTTGGGAACCACAGGATTTTCTTTCTGCTCTTTGCAGATGATGTTGTCCTTTTGAAATGAGCTTCCTCTGAGCGCTCTCTTAGAGATAGGGTGAGAAGCTCGGTCACCCAGGAGGAGCTCGGAGTAAAGCCGCTGCTCCTCCACATTGAGAGGAGCCAGTTGAGGTGGCTTGGGCATCTAATAATAACATGTTATTTTTTTTAATGAATCGTGTGCGTCAAGGCGTTGATGTTGGCAGCCCTAATATATATATCTTTATATATATATATATAGATAGATAGATAGATATATAAAGATATATATATCTTAATATATATAAAAATATATATATGTATACCATCGGCCTCGAAGCTTGAGGGTCCTGTGCAGTATCTTAGCTGTTCCTAGCACTGCGCTTTTCTGGACTAAGATGTCTGAGGTCTTTCCAGGGACCTGCTGTAGCCACTCCTCCAGTTTAGAGGTTAATGCTCCAGAGTGCTTTCATTACTACGGGCACCATGGTCATTTTCACCTTCCAAGCTTTCTCTAGTTCTTCTCTGAGTCCCTGGCATTTCTCCAGTTTCTCATGTTCCTTCTTATTAAAGTTTCCATCACTTGGTACTGTCATGTCCACCACAACAGCTTTCCTCTGTTCTATATCCACCACTACATAGTCGGATGGGTTCGGCATTACCATTCTGTCCATCTGTATCTGGAAGTCCCACAGGACTCTCTCATTCTCTACCACTTTCAGAGGTGTTTCCCATTTTGACCAGTTCACATTCTGCACACATGTTCCTGTATAATATTCCAGCCATTTGACTGTGGCGCTGCATATATGCCGGATATGCTGGATTGTTTCAGGCGCCTCTTTGCACAGCCTACACACTGGGTCTTGTCTGGTGTGGTAGACCTGAGCTTCTACTGCTCTGGTGCTCAGGCCTTGTTTCTGTGGTTTAAGGGTCTTGCCGAAGGACCCTCACTGGATTATGTTAAATGCTCATTGCGCCCCCTGGGAATTGAACACTACGAATCAAACCCTGATTTCCTGCATGCCAGTCCTGTTCAAATGAGGCAAATCAAGACATACACAGATCTTTGTGGATTCGTCTATGAGTGGAACAATCAGAATGGAGTGGAGCAGGGAGCTTGTGGCCTGCTGTTTAAAAATGTATGAAACTAGCTTTTTTAAACAGAAGTTATTTTGGCCTACTCCTGATTCACATCAGTTTCAACAAAAAAATACTTAGAATCAAGCTTTTTTTTATTTAAAGTATTTATGTGTCCTCCATCATAAGAAAATGATACAAGAGCATGTTAAAAACACCAAATACACACATTTCATTGAAGATGGGTCTTTGCAAAAAACCAAGATTTGTAAATTTGCTGGATCAAAGTAACCAGGCTGTGTACGCACAAATTCTAAATAGAGAAGTTATCAGAGATCCCATGTTTTCTTCAAATTCAACATGACAACTCAACATATTGCAAAATCTGCATTTTAATTTACCACAAAACTTTAGAAAAAATGTTTTTAGGTAAGTCCAAACAGCAGAAATGTTGTTCTTGTTCTGTAGCCATTTTACACCTTAAAAACAATCTGCCTATTCTTCTCAAATCTGTGGAACAAATTTATTTCTTTTTATCCTCACAACGGCAGACCACTGAACATTTTTTTTTTTTCATTTTAGACAGTTCTCAGAAATCCCAGAAGATTTCCATTTTGGTGGATGGTACCCCAATCAGTTACATCAATATACATTGTATTCTATGCTGACTTTGAAAACATTCTTTCTTCATCTGAAGCAGCAGCCCATTTCCTGCCTTAAGAGAGGAATCTACTTTTTTTTTTACAAAAAAAAGCCTGGGCCTTTTTTGGAGCTTTTTATCTGTAAATTTACCACACAATTTTACATTTTCCTATTGCTTTGTGTAGACACAAAGAAACCATCAAGACTGAACTGAACATTTCTACTCAGGACATGGCAAAGGGAAGTTCTGAGTGACGCTCACAAACCTTTTTGAGCTGTAAAGTTTCTGCAAGAAACAAAAGTGTGTGTTTTCACTAAATCAAAGGCTCAAAGTTGAGTTGTTTACCTTCA
Source organism: Adrianichthys oophorus (assembly GCA_036245035.1). Lineage (NCBI taxonomy): Eukaryota > Metazoa > Chordata > Actinopteri > Beloniformes > Adrianichthyidae > Adrianichthys > Adrianichthys oophorus. The sequence goes on from BSAI01000104.1 coordinate 10,945,609, forward strand.
GTAACCTTAGTTCTTTTTCGATGTGATCCTCTGTGCGTAAGCAGTGTTTTGATGGGCTTGATTGGTTGTCTAATTCTAGTCCAAAAACTGACCAACGTGGTTCTAGTCCTAACCCCACATTTTGATTTAAGTTGAACTTATCTTTCTCCACTTACATTGTTAAGCTGAAAAACAAAGAAACACAGACCTTTAGTGGTGTTTCATTTTGATTCTCTGTGGAAAACTTAAACTACCCCATCCCCACAGGCTAGGTCTTTGCAGTTATTATGAGCTGTGAATCAAAAACAGTGTTAATGAATTCTATATTTCTATTCAGTGAGTGCTTCCTTGCAGCTGCATGTAGCATGTTATGTATATTGATAGAAGGAAAATGAAATCTGACTGGTATAAGTCACAGTCTTTCTTATGATATTCAGACAAAAGAAGCTTCCTCAATGATAAAATGTCACTGATATAGAAGTAAGAAAAACACTTTAAAACCACATGCATTCAAATTAATATGTATCAAAGACATGAATGAAATGTCAAAACAAAATTGACTGGAGGTTTCAAAGAAAAGAGGGATGCAAGTATTTAAATATTGAATAATGGGAAGAAGTTCCAAGTATTGAGAGCGAATGAAAAGTTCATTGTGTTCGAGAGTTGAAAATTGCTTGTGATGCTACATCTTTATCTGACTTAAGTTTTATCCATACAGTAGGGACAAATGAAAGGAATAAAGCTACTGATTTCAGGGGTTTTAAGGATTAACATTTACAAATGACATTTTCTTAAAAAAAATAAAATAAAAAAGATAAAAGGCGGCTTCTTTTCTTATAAGAGTGTCAACAAAATTAACCATCAAAACTAAAAATCCAGAAGGTATAATAAAATAGAAAACATTTTTAATTGATTAATGGAAAACTTTCAGTCCTCAAAGGGTAAAGAAACTATTGCAAAGTGAGTTATTGAGGAGACATTTAGTAATTTAATTGGTAAAGCAGTAAGAGCATCAAAGAGGCTTTGCTAATTGTTATGGGGTGATGTGCCGATAAACTGGTGGAAACCAGTTAAAAACCATAATGCATTACAGGATAACAACATACTGTTGGTGAACTTCACAACAAAAAAAAGACAAATCTGAACCAAAAGTTCTTCATATCTTTTTACACTCACACATTTTACTACATTTACTACATTTACTTCATTTTAACTTTATTTATTTTTTTTTCTTGTTTTTTTTCTCAGTTAAAATAACCTAGAAAAAAGTTTTTTCCTTTTTAACCTCAGAGTTGGGTGAAAAACTACCCACCTTTGGTTATTTTTACCAATAGAGATTTTAGTGTGTACAATACTGTTAGTGTGTGATTTTTTTGAGGTTTTTTTCCTAGTTTTCATTCATTTTCCAATCCGCTTTATCCCTTTCGGGGTCACGGGGTCACCGGAGCCTAACCCGGCAACTCATGGGCGAAGGCAGGGAACACCCCTGGACTGGTCGCCAGTCTGTCGCAGGGGCCACAATCACACACCCACACACACTCACATTCACACCTAGGGACAATTTAGAGTAACCAATTAACCTGTGAAGCATGTTTTTTCCTAGTATGAAACAAAATTTTTTAGGGTATATTTTACTTGATTTTCTCAGCTTTAGTAGTTGTCACTACTCAAAGCAAAAGGGTAGTGAAGGAAAAATTTTCTCAATGTATTTATTTTTTCCTGCTGCCTAAAATAATTGAGCAATTTCTAAACGATGTAAGTGTATAATGACTACACTGACGAGTACGTTTTTTCAGTGTAAGTCCCTGATTGGCCAAAGTTCAACCTGGTTTAACTGATGGCGCATTTGAAGGTGAGCATTTTGTATGTAAAGCCCAAAAACAGTCTTAGAAATGTGTGAATGCAAGATTTTTTAATTTGGAAGCTCAAAATACACACTCATGTAGACTTTTCATTGTTAGTGGATTCTTGAACCTGCGTTGCAGAGACCAGTGTAAATGTAGATTTATGCTGAAGATAAACAGCTGACCTTATGGAAGTTGACTAGACAACCCACTTCCATTTATTTATTGGGTTTTGCAGTAGGCTGACTATTTTTATATAAAGAAGCCTGCAGGGTTCAGAAAGCTGGAATAGGTTCACCTGAAACTTTGTAATCACAAAATCTGTAAACATATTTTTTTTGTTTTTTTTGTTGTTGTTTTTTTACGTTCACAAACAGTGGTAGTTTCTATCGTTTAACAATGATCCAAGTAAAATTCAGCCAGTAACATATTTAAAGTTCTTTTCTGAACACACATGTCTCAAAATACACTTCATGTACGTTAAAGGCAAAGGGCTTTGCCTCAGGAGTGAGTCAAAACAAAACAAAAAAAATGACAGGAGTAAATAAAGCCAGCTTACAATAAACATTAACTTTTTGAATCAAATCTGAAACTGTAAAAATGTGCTTAAAAGTGTAAAAGATTGACAAAAAAAGCCCCACAAAACATGAAACTGTCTCTTCAACAGGCTAGTGTCCCTCTTCATTCATGTTACCATTCTGTTTTTCACTTTTTTCCTGACTATGAATTAAAAATCTATATAAAGAGCTGCTAAGTCTGCAATATTTGTTTCCCCAGCTATATTTAAGTATGGTACTCATTTGAGCTTTGAGCTCATTTTTTTTATTTGCTAGTAATCTCACATTTTCTGTGATGATCGAGGGAACAAATTGTTTAAACTTCTTCTCTGACCTCTCCTTAGCTGCTGCTCTAAATCCTGACTATATCTTCTTTACGTTGTCTTGCTTTAAAGCTCCATTCCATGTAAAAATTGAGTTTTGGAAAGCTCAGCTCGCTGCTTTCACATGTAAACACCTTTCCAGTTGTCATGGTTATGTAGCAGATTTTTAAAAAAAGAATCAGAATTACCAGCAGAGATCTTTCAAGCAGCACAGCATGAAAAAGCATAAAAGAAGTAAAGTCGCAAACAGATAAAAAAAAAAATAAACACAAGCAGAGCTCCTGAGCTCCTGAAACTGACTCACAACAGAGTTGCCCTATTCTAGAATAATATTCTGATGTAGCAGTTTGAGCAAAGAGGAGGGGTGACATTTATACCTGAAAATATTCAGCTCAACTCACAAAACACTGTTTAACTTTTATCTATTGGTTGTAAGGGTAAAAAGTACAGCAAAGGGTCATTTATAAAGTAGAGAAAGAAAAATTAAAAAGTACTTGAAGGAGATAAGTACGGTGGCTCTTTTGATTTTTGGACATTACTTTTGTTTTCAGAAATGTTTCATTTCTCTTTTGTTTTATTTTATTTTTTTGCAGTTGTGTTTGGTTTCTGGAATTTTGTGTGGATTTTACAAAATCGAATGTTTTTTTTTTATTTCCTTCTTTAATTGTTGTGTTCCTTAATGTTTTGCGTTGAGTGTTTTGTTGGTGTGATTTGCACTTCAGGGCTACAGTAGATAAGCCTTCACAAGTATGGGATAAAAAAAACTTTAACAGTGATGTAACAAATAGGTCTCTTCAAGGTCAGGTCACCAAATATCAAATAGTTTATACATTCAGAACAGACCATACTGACGGGCAGTTTCTTTAGGAGAGTATCAAACAGGCAGTTGGCTGGTTCCACGTTCAGCAGGTTTTATTGACTAAAACAGGCAGACAGGAGCAAAGCTCAGCTAAAAGTCCACAAAGCTAAATCAGGGTCAGAGTCCAGGCAAAGGTCAGGGCAGGCAGCAAAGAGGCAGAGTCAAATACAAACAGGGTCAGATCAACAGATCAGGCCAAACCGCTCAGTATGCAGACTGAATGGCACAAACAATACTTCACACTGAGCCAGGCTCTGTGTATTGCTAATGTGTCCTGTGGATGATTGTAGACAAATATTAGGTGTGCGGTATATATCCTGGATATGTGCGCTGTGAAAGCTGGGAGATGTAGTGTCAGTATTCAGGAGATGGCTCCCACTGGTGACCAGAGGGGGAGACAGAGCTCAGACTCCTGACTGCGAGTTTCCACATGTTCTAAAGAAACAAATCAAACAGAGCTGAAATCAGACGGAAGGGTCTAGAATGAGTTACTCTGTCAAAAGTTGGTTAACAAGTCAAGAGATAGAGGACACACAATGGTCGCTGATCTAGAGGATTGATGGTAGAGCAGAAGCTGGTCTGGTGGTAAATGCTATAAATGATACATTTATACAAATGATTAGTTCAGCTATTTTTCAAAATAAAAAAGATATATAAATAAACAAAGAGACAGCAGCATCTAGCATCTGTAAGCCGCAGAAACAGTTGCACAGAAGTTATTAGCTTGAATTAACTTGCACTGCGAATGGGAGGTAAAATGATCTTTTTGAATGTGACAGAAGATGAACATGGATTACTTCATGTCAACTCTTATGTGAAACTCTCCTCTGTGCATTTGATTTTCATTGTCTTAGGCATGCGCTTCACCTTTTTCAAGTCATTTTGCATCTTTTGGTTACATGATTTCTCTCCTCAAATATAAAAATACCAACAAGACTCTAGAAAAGCCTTGCTCAACTCTGCTGGCAAAAATGTGTGCGTATGAGAGGCTCAGTGACGTACTTCAACCCTCTGAAGTCTCTCATAGAGGACATCAGCTGAGAAATTATTAATTAGTTTTGCTGATGAGTCGTAAGCTTGAAATGTTGTCTGCTGTACTTGGATTCTAGGCACTGCTATCTCCGCTCTTAGTGAACAGGGAGGACTGTTTACACCTATTCAGATTTAAAAATGAATTTAATTGCAGTTTTTTTTAATTAAAAATGTCCAAATATAATGAAAGTACTTTTTTTTCTTCTTTTGGAGATCAATGTGCCACAAAATGTCCTGTGTGGTCTCGATTCAAGCACAAAACAACTGTCTCAAGCTAAAGTGAAATCTGTAAAGTGACTGAAAGTACAGACTTTTCTCATAACTTGGCAGGGGCTGAACCCACTGCTCTGGTTCAGATAAAGACCGGGGGATTTTATTAATCCCACTAAGAGACACATATCCTTAAACATAAAACCAGATGTCAGTCTTTTAGCAAAACAGTTTCTTATCTAAGAAGATTACAACATATATATATATATATATATATATATATTACATTGTGTTTATAACAGTAGCAATTTACAATAAACATTACAGTAACCTTGTAATAAAATAAAAGGCATTAAAATTCTTTAATTACAGATATTTCACATTTCCCATAGTCAGAAGCCAGAGGCTACATTGCAAAAATTAAAATGGCAATAAAATATAATTCCAATAAAAATCATAGAGATGTGCATCCCCCTCATTTACATATGAAAAGGTGCAACTTTGATTTCCTTACAGTTTTCCTCAAAACAAAATATGTGCACAATTTTGGCTAAAATGAAGATCACAACTCTCCAACTTTTTGCGTTTTTATTGATTTTTAGAAATGTTGACAAAGTAAAAATGAATGGTTTATGTATTGGGGTATAAAATAAGTGTGTATAACTATACTTTTCTCAGAGAAAATTTGCAACAAAAAAGAAACATGCTGATGATGAAGAACCATGAGATTTCGTTCTAGGTAGAACAAAAATAATTCTGATTACAGCAATGTTAGATCACTGAATGTTTTGCGTCATTTTATTTTCTCATTTGCTGCTCGAGGGAGGAAGTGAAGAAAAAAAATCCCTTTCTGAGTGCTTATTTGAACCTCGGATTATCAAGGACAGTGTCTGCCAGATTACTATCTTTGAATTTACATGACCACAGTTGAGTCATTGTGCAATCATCAGCATAATCTATTATCAAGTGTTTAACTTCATTATGCACAAAAAACAAAGATGACACACTGAGCATAATGTTTTTAATTTGACAATGAAGGTAGGTTTCACGCTCCTATCAGAGATAGCAATGTCGGTGCAGGAGCAGCAGGAGCCTGTCGATTAGCAGATGAAAAATGAGGAATTAGCCACTTTAAATAAATGTAATGCGTCACAGTGACTTAAAGTTGAATTAATTTTAAGTGTTTAATATTTCCAGTTAAACTGCACTTAATAAAGACTGACAAATGAATAGATCTGCATTACCTTTATTAACAAAACGACATATTTCATGACAAACAGCTTTTGTTAACAAGGCATACTTCATGTTTCACTTAATTGTTTTTAAAGTAGCATATATAAATCAGGTCAAAGATAAAACTCTTACAGAATCATTCTTTATCCAAACATTCATTTACTTTAATTAATCTTCACATCACAGAACCAGCTGTTAAATCTGACTGACTCACATTAGTGCGTAACCCCAAATTATATGTTTGTTTGCTGCATTAATAGCAACACGTTTCAGTGATTGTGTGCATGCTTGTGGAGGGTGTGGTGACTCATGTCTTGTTGACATGGACACCAAAATAGATGGAAATGGAAGAGGACATTGGGTCTTTGCACATTTGAGACTTTGCACAATGCTGAAGAAAATAGACAGAGAAATACAGAATGCAAGAAATGACAAAAGGAGGGAGGATGGAAGCAGAGAGTTTAGAGGAGTATGAAGTTTTGTGTTGTATAATCCAGGGATGAGTCAGTCTCTGTTTGGATCTTGAGAACTAACAGAAAATAATTTCTGTTTTCTTTCACCCAAAAGTGGGTTAACTCTGATCAAAACAGGAAAATTTGGTTGTTTTAGAACAAGGTAGATTAGCCTTTCTCAATGTATCATGGTTATTTCCATAATGCAACAGAATTTGGCACACTATTTACATAAACTGACCTAGATAAAGACTTTTAAACCAGTTTTTGTGAATCAGAAGCTTACAATCCCTCACAACCCCAACATAACATTACATGTGCAACAAAAATGGTGACCAGTATTGGAGCTATCCAGCTGTACAGTTTTGAGCAAGAGGCCAGCTTGGATGAGGAATATGAAGACGTTTGTGGACATAGTCGTCTTCAAGCAGATGAATCAGCATGGAGCGGAGCAGGAAGCTTGTGGCTTGTTACAGTAGCTTCTGTGTTATTGCCACAAGCTTTTTCAAATAGCACTTTTTGTCTGCTTCTTATTCACCACAATTTGAATTAGTAAATAGTCAAAAATGCAATTTTAAGATTAATTTTTTTTTACATATACTCTCCATCATGAGAAAAATGCTACAAGAATATGTTAAAAACACCAAAAACACTGTTTTCCTAGTGGGTCTTTCAACATATAACAGGTTTAAATATATGTAGTCATTATGAATATCTGCAAATGTGATATTTTACATTTCTGGGTTGCACGTGGGGATATCGTGATTAACACCCCAGTTCGAGTCCCGACTGGGGCCTTTCTGTGTGGACTTTGCATGTTTTCCCTGTACATGTGTGGATTTTCTCAAGGGACCCTGACTTTCTGCCACAGTTTAAAACTTGCTTCATAGGTGAATTAGTTACTCTCAACTGTCCCTAGGTATGAATGTGAGTGTGTATGTGTGTGTGATTGTGGCCCTGCGACAGACTGGCGACCTGTCCAGAGTGTTCCATGCTTCTCCCAACAGTGGCTGGCTTAGGTTCCGGCAGCCCCATGACCCGGTAAGGGATAAAGCTGGTTCAGAAAATGGATGGATTTTGTATTTCTGGGTATTTTGTCTTGTTATATATCGTCATGCTCTTTTAAAATAAAAAAATATATATATTGTCTTTTTTTGAAGTACAGTTGTACATTCTCTGTATTTCTGCAGGTATTTTGCATTTACTCTAAATGGAGAAAAGTGTGGTGTCAAAAGTCTCACTTGAAAAATGATCTTTGTTTTCTGTTTTCCATTTTTCAGAAATGTCTTGTTTTCTTTGTTCTTTCTTCTTACTTCTTGTTTGATTTTCCTTAGGTTTGTTCCCTTAAAATCACAAACTGACTTCAGAAGGTGCAATATTCACACATATCCCCCTGTTTTCAACTTTATCAAACACCAAGGACAGGAAATGTTTTGGTTAATAATGCTTCTTCTCAAACAGGTAGGAGTTTTTTCTTCAGATTTTCAGTGTTGGCCATCTGTGTGCTGCTGTGATCAGATTGCAGCAGCTTCCTTTCATTGTCTGCATCCAACAGACTTGGTTGCAGTAAAAGAAAGAAAGAAAAGAAGAAAAAACAGCATGGTTTTGTGGTGTAACACCTGCTGTAAATACAAGTCCAAAAAAAGAAGGCGGCATAAACCAAACTCTGCCACCAGCGGGACTTGCACATTGAAAGGTTGAAAATTAATCTGACAGCACACTTTTAAAAGATGACCTGCAGCTACAGGACACACATACCGCAGGACAAATGTGTGTACCTGGATTTTTAACTTGTCTCTGTGATTTTCTGATGTGACATTTTGGGACTGTTTGAGTTTAGTTTCACACCGACTTGGTCTTTGTGTCTCAAAAAGTTGTAGTTTATTTTATCATCCACCGGGTGTTTTTTTTTTGCTGTGTTTTTCCTCCGCTCATTTTCCATCATCCCTTGTTTTACCTTCTCTCCTGCTAGCTTACAGCCCCACAACCCCAACGTAGACATTACTGGTACAGCAAAAATGGCGAGCAATATTGGAGCTTTCTAGCCATACATTTTTTAGCCAGATGCCAGTTCAGACAAGGAAAAGGAGGATGTACGTAGATCTATTTGTCTTCAAGTAGATGCATGAGAATGGAGTGGAGCAGGGAGCTTTGACCTCCCGATCATAGTTTGTACATAACAGAAACAAGCTTTTTCAAATGACATTTTTTTGTCTGCTCGTGATTTGAAAAAGAAAAACTCAGAAACGCAGTTTTAATCTTCATTTTCTTCATATATGCCCTCCATCATGAGAAAAATGCCACAAGAACATATTAAAAACACCAAAACCACAATTTTCATTGGAGTGTGTCTTTAATTTACACCCACAACTTTATTTTTTTAATTCAATTGTTAGTATAATAACATTTTTTACTACCACAATATATTTTACCTTAAACGGTTTCATCAAGCAGCCATTGATGTTGTGAATCAAACTCTGTAAATTGATCCACACATTTCTTTGGCATGAGAAATACTGGAAACCACAGTGGCACTCTATATGGCTGGCAAACCCCATCATGAATTTCCCTGTCACATATGATCATCGACAAAACAGTCTGTGTGATGAAGGCCTGTCTTGTTTATTGGAAAGGAGACTTTATATCTGACGTGTCCCCAACTGTGGGAAAACAACAGTGATCACTGTATGGATGCTTTTTCTTTCAAACGCTAGATTAGCTTGAGGGGACAGTATGACAATGAGCGTTTATACAGATGAAACGGGTGAGTGACAAGACCACAGAGGCTGATCATGCAAGAATGCTACGGCTGGGCATGCATTGAGAAACACGTAAGACATTTTGACCAACAGGAAATGTATCACATCCTTCTTTCTTTGAGAGTCTTTCACCAAATCATCAAATGGAAAATGCTATGAAACAGAGAAAGAATGTCCTCGTGAACTTTATACCAACCATTCTCTGATACCCAATCTAGAAAAATGTGCCCCATCCTGCATGTGAAGCCATCATCTCTTCTTGTAAGTTTCATGGGAGATTTCAGTCTTCAGACTCAAGATGTTTTTTCTGAGCAATTTTCGGTCTAAAGCTGCTGGAGAGTTATATTCACGAGTAACCTTAGATATGAGATTCTTAGATGCTGGCCTTACTAGTTTTCATTGCTAGGTCACTATTTCTGCAAGCTTCCCTACTAGCTTAGATGGTGCATATAAATTAAGTGAGTAACACGGCAACCGTTTTATTGCTCCTCTTGGATGTTAATTACACTGTGAATGAGAATTGAAATACAAAACTACATACACAAATTAATTCTATAAATGAAACTGTCAATGTGTAAAGATGAGCCAGTGCTTAAAGACTCCTTTCATGGGTTTTGCAGAACAAACTGAAATGTTGCAAGGTTGTTTATAAAAGAATCTCTAAAGAAGTGATAAATGTTTCTGACCTTACTCATACTTTGGGCTACATTTGTGATCTTCTTTGCTAGAGAGCATCTGTGTTTGTCATCAACAAAAGTTGCTCTATTGTTGCATGGGAATGAGAAATAATGGCTGCCCAAGGCCAATACAGACGACAAGGATCATTCTGACAACTGTTAGTTGATGCCGGCAGATAGTGTCATTTGGTGTTGTGGTCACATTGTCGCTTACTTGTTCATAACTTTTCAAAACTCGTTAAGAAATTCTTCTTTGTATTTAGTGGTTAATCATTTATACCAAGGGGAGGGAGACCAAAGAGCAAAGCAAAACATACATTTCAGAAGGTTGGGTTTCTCATGATAAGTGGGTAAACAATGTAGTAGTAGAAGAAACGATTCATTTGAGTTTAAAGGGTGTATTAGGTATCTTTTTGCAGTTAACTTCATATTAACAAAGACCTGCATAGCACTGAACTGATTGGCTAGAAGGTTATCATCTGAAATATTTTGTGGGATATCAGGAGTCAGGGCTGTAGTTGTGTTTCCAGTTTTAAGTTGTTACCTTCTGTTGTTTCTGGTTTTTGCCTTCCTTTCATCTCCAGGGTGTTGACTTCTCTTCCAGTCTCTTTCTTTCCTCACCTGCCCTCTTATTGTGTGCACTTGTGTTTGATTGTTAACACAATCCGCGTTTTTCCTCCACTTGTCGCCAGATCGTAATGTCAGGATCCGAAGTCCCAACGAAAAGTCCTTGTTTATTTCAACAAACTCTGGAAACAAAGCTACAAGGCTCATGGCACACAAGAAGGCACACAAAATGATCGGGCAGCAAGTGGCAAGGAGGGAGGGCAAGACAGTCAAACACAGGCGCACACAATAAGAGGGCAAGACACCCAGGTGAGGAAATGAGGAAAGAAAGAGGATGTGGAAAGTCATTAACACTTCAACTTCAACTTTGAAAGACAGCATTTAAAAATACAACCCAGCAAATTTTATTTTGAAAATATTTACATTTTCAAATCATATTTTTTTTTATGATGCAGAAAATAAGGGTTTGGTCAATAAAAAAAAGTTCACCTCAATATGTTGTAATTAAGCCATCATTGTCAATATCAGAGGTCAAATGTTTCCTGTAAGTTTTTGTCAGGTTTGCACACACCGTCGTTGCTATTTTGACCCATTGTTTTATGCAGGCCAAAAGGAGTTTCAACTTCCTCCACAGATTTTCTATTACACTGAAGTCCAGAGACTGGCTAGGCCACTGCAGTACAGAACCTTGAAATGCTTCTTACGTAGCCACTCTTTCGTTGCCCAGGCGATGTGTTTGGGATCATTGTTATTGTGGAAAATACACACACATTTTGTTCTTATTGCTCTCACCAATGGAAGGAAGTTTTGCCCAAAATATCACTATACATGGCCACATTCCTTCTTTCCTTAATACAAATCAGTTGCTATGTCCCCTTTGCAAAAAATCAACCTCAAATCATGATGTTTCCACCTCCTTGCTTCACAGTAGTATGGTGCTTTTGGGATGCAACTCAGCATTTTTCTCTCTCCAAACACAGTGGACGGCATTTAAACCAGAGTTCCACTTTCTTATCTGACCAAATGTCACTCTCCCGATCTTCCTCTGGATTATCCAGATGCTTTCTGGGGAACTTTAGACGAGTGTGGACATGTGCTGGTTTAGGCAGGGGGATCTTTGAAACAACTCAGGATTTAATCAATTATGGCATAGTATGTTACTAATAGTAACCTTTGTTACTGTAATTCAAGATCTTTCAGGTCAATGGAACAGTTTGTCTGTGTAGTCCTGGGTTTTTTCCTCACCGTTCATAAGATCATTTGTGCCCCTTGACTGTATAGGTCTTAAAGGTCTTTTTTTAACTAACCTGCCTTCGAAGCTACTTATGAGCAAAACACATCTGATCCAGACAATATACAGCAGATGAGGCAGGATTTTTTAAAACCAGCAGGATGTCAGCCCTCTAGGCCTGAAGTCTGAGACCCCTGGTATAAGAGAATTGGACTAAGTTATTGTGATGTCAGCTACAGAAAACAGCTTACCGGCACTTCTGCTCCAACCGAATTAAATCAATTCAGTTTTTTTCACAATACGGATGTCGACAAGTTGGAGCCAGACGACGTCAGTAAGCAGTGTTTGAGTAAAATTTTAGACATTGTTGCAAAGCTTAAACATTTATCAACAGAGTCACATAAACAAGTTGCTATTGAGGTTTACAGACAGTTTTTAAAGATTGTAAATATAAAAACAAGGGGGTTAACAGAACTCTATAAGTTCAGAGTAAAAAAATAAGAAAATAATTGGTTATACCCCAAAATATGCATAGATAGAAGTCAGCTAAGAGTCTGAACAAAAGTTAAATATCTAAAAAGAAAAAACAGCAAGCAGTCCCTTTATGAGCAAAGAACAGGCCAACATAACAACAAATCTGCATTGAAAAGATGTGCAGATGTGCAGATTGGCTGTGTCATGCTGACTTTTTTTTTTTGCTTAGACAATAGAAAACATAAAAATTTACATGACCCAGATCAGGATCAGCAAGCCCCGGTCCTCAAGCGCTTCAACCCTGCCTGTTTTCTAGCTCGCCCTGCACTTCTTGATGCTGACAACCTAACTCAGGTGTGTTTAGTCTGTGGGATTACTTGAGTCAGTTAGTCAGCAGCAAGCTGGTCAGGGAGGATTGGAAAACAGGCAGGGTTGACCTGATCTAGATGATATGATGAACCACAAAAAATTGAATAATCAAATCTGAAAATTCAGAATTCAATAGACTTTTAAAGCGACAGAGTAGTCATTGAAACAGGTATCCAAGAAAGTGCACAACTGTGGCATACAAGTACTTCAAATGAAGATGTAAACTAATCCATGTTACAGCTTTAGCTGGGATATGTCTTGCTTCCTCCTAAATTACATCAGTTAAAAAACTACAAACTTGAAACTACAATAATTAGGATGAAATTAATGTGAAAAATAATTGTAGTTTTTGTCAACATGAAGCAACTATGTTGTTATGAAATTTAGGCAATTCTAAAAACGAATCATGTTTGATTTTTTTCAAGTTTTCCTAGCTTTTTACAAAGAAACAAAACACTGTTTAACTTTCTGAAATCCAATTTCAAATTTTGACCCTCCATTGTGTTTTAAAATATTTCCTATTTTAACTTTTTATATATAGGTCATTTAAAATATTCCTAATTTTGTATGTGCATTGCTTGGAAAACAATTAATTTAAATTGTATTCCTCCTGCTTTAGCTTTTCTCCTGTAAGCTTTTAAAAGTTGCATCTGACTCCCTGCACTTCATAAGAAGAAACCTGTTTGTAATGTGATTTCATGTGAAACCTACCATACTACAATCTGGTTTTCTGAAACTCATCCCAAATGAGAAAAAGGGCTAGAAATAGTTAACAACTGAGTATGAAACAAAAATAGTTTCAAGTTTTGAGCACTGCGAAAATCTAACCACTGTGGGGTACTGTTTCCCTACAGTAGAGCTCGGCTATAATATGAACCGTGTTGATAAATAAACACTTAAAGAAAGTGATGTGAACTTAGATTTAGAACTTTTGAGCAAAGATCTTAGGACTTTTTTAAAAAATTAATCTTTAACTCAGTTTTTTATTTTCTAATAGAAATAAAAAGTGAAGTTGTTCGATTCCTGCATGCTCTTACCTATGAAGATTGATTCTGAAAGTCCCATAGTTTTCTTTTTTTTTTCCATAGAGAGCAAGCTTCAGGTACAAGCTTCAAATCAAGTACACATGATTACATTAAAATGAGATGGATCAACTTAAAAAACATAGATTCAGATGACTAAAGACAAGTAAGAACTACACATCGGCCAAAGAAGAATACAGCTGAAGTTCATCAATCTGTGAAAGGAGAAAAGAAAACTGTGGAGGTTAGTAAGACCACTGTGAAGTCCAAATGTGAGAAGATATGGAGCCATTGGAGGCTTGCAAATAAGCTGGACACTGAACATGACAACAGCCTGGAGAGCAAATGCAACACTTATCTATAAATTGAAATGCAGCATATTCTATTCCTAAAAAGAACTCAGGCTATAATGCTAAACACAAGGGACAACACTAGATTTTCTGAACAAAATACCAATAAAAACACAGTACTTCAGTCACAAACTTTAAGTGAAGTTCTTGAGACAATAAGCCTTTATTAATATTTAATTTACATATGAGTTTCTGTACATTAAGCACATTTGTGAAAACTACAATCACATATGGTAAATAAAATACATTTAAAAAAGCAGGACATATATCTTAAACTCTACAGAAATCAGTAGTCAAGCAACCAAAAGAAGGTCACAGGAGTGCAGTTGTAAATCATCAATCATAAAATGTTGCTCGCCAATTTTAACTGCACCCTTTATTACGCACACCCTTCAACCACAAGAAACACACCTCAACACACACACAAATACATTACACAAGGAAGGTGGGGCTACTGATTTTCTGTCCCCTACCCCATCCCTGGTGGAGGGAACAGGGCCTTCAGCAGCGGTGGCCTTGTCTCCTGGGGGTCGGCCTCCTGGGCCCGGCGGCCCCCTCCCCACGCAGGGAGAGGGATCCCTTTGTCCTCTGGCAAGTCCATGAGCGGGGGATCATATTCCATCTGAGCCTGGAGGGTGTCTGTGTCCTTGTGGTGCGGGTTCTGGCCCTTACCCTCGGGTGCCGAGCCCCTTCTGGGTCACAACATTAGGAGAGCCTGGTCAGGCAATGTACACCTTCGGGGACCCCCACTGCTCTTGGTCATCCCTTTTCTAGATGGGGGTAGCTGACCCCCATCGTGCTCTCTTCTGGATCTCCGCAGCTGCCTGGAGCTTTGGAGCGGGTCTCCCGTGGGGGGCCCGGGCTCGTACCCGGGGCTGGGGTGGGGGGATGCCCAGAACTCCTGGGTGGTGGTGGGCGGCTTGTCTGGGGTGGTGGGGCTCTTGGGGGTGGGGCCCCGCGCTGGGCCACCTGGCGCGGTGGGAGGGCTGCTCTCCTGACTGGGCTGGGCCTTGCGCTCTGCGCTTCCGTACCTCACTGCGCTCGGGTGTTGGGGGCCCGTGTGGCTGTCCTGCGGGCCCTGGTCTGGGTGCTTGGCCGGGCTGCCTGGCGGGTGGATCTCCTCCATTGACCCCACAGTATGGGTGCGGGGGCGGGCCCTGGTCGGCGCTGCCGCCTCGGCGGGTGTCTTGGTGTGGGGATGGCTGGGGGTTCTCCCTCCTTTTTTGTGCATTCCATCATCCACTTCAGCTTAACATAAAATTCACCTGAGCACAGGCGTCAGCTCACCTTTACACCTTCAAATAGTGTGCGTGACAGAATGTAATGCTTTACATGTGTTGGTTGGTATACACAAGTGTGCGTGTGAACTGGATGTGGACAAGTTTGTGAACACTCTTGGAGCCGACAGGTATGTAACAGCTGAGTGTGTGGACAGGCCCTGCCCATTTTAGACCAACACTCACTATTGCAATGGGTATAAGCTCCAGCATTTTGTTGCCTGTAGATTAACAAATCTACCTTCCCTTCACAGTAGTCCTTCTCTAACTTCTATAATCCACCATCTCTCTTCCCCCCCTCCAACCCCCAACTCTCTCCTTTTCCCCCTTTCCTTTTCCGTCCGGTCCAACAAAAAAGACACACAAAAAAATAAAAAAAATACAAAATAAAAAATCAATATTAATAAAGTTTGGTTTAAATTACAAAAGGGGCTTATACCAACATACATTTTGTGTTCGCTATGATTTATAACCCCCGATTGTAAGAGTAAAATCTGTCTAATACAAGAGGCTCTCAGCTCATATATGTTTGCCCAGCTGTTGGACAGGACAAGTAAAAAATAAATAAATAAATAAAATGTTGCACAACTTGAACCTATTCAGTTGTCAAGTGCAGATGAAGTATGATGCGGATGCTAGCATGGTTTCAGGCATTTTTAGAATGCCCTTCTCAGGACAGGTCCTAATTAGTATTTGCTTTATTTGAAATGAATTGCCTTTACTCTCTTGTTCTGTGTTGCAGCTGCCTTTGTCTGCTTTTATTTTGTCTTGGTTGGTTTCGTTTTATGGTTTCGTGAAGTGCTTCCCTTGTGCATTTTGTTTCCTTTTTTTAAGTTTTATTTGTTTATTTGGCTCCCCTATCTCTAACTCTTTCTTGACTTCTGTAGTAGTTTTCTTTTTTCCTTCAATAGAAAATGAAACTAAACCAGCATGCCATGTTTGACTGATCTGAAAGGGGCTATTGCAACTCTACATGGGTGTTCTACAACACTAAATTACAACTTTGTTTGAGAAGAGCCCTTAGACTTAACTGAAAGCCAGGTTCAGGCCTCAAAAAAAAGCTACTAGAGAATTGTTTGAAAATACAACAGCTAAAAACATTTCCTCAACCTGTTTTGGTATCATAAACTCATTTTATAGTGTGGTATTATCCACGTCTACGATGTCTTTATACACGTTTCGTGCACTTTGAAATTGTCTGTCCTGCAGTGGTCCAATACTCTGTTCTGTCTCTGATGTGCCTCCAGAAGTATTCTCAGAGGCAAATCAGAGGCAGAGCGAGTGCTAGCCTACAACAAAACAGCGTAACATCTCAGTAAGGCTACAGACTTGATGTTGCAATCATGTTCTGTTGAAAAATTCATGTTTTTAACACCATTGACAATTACTGATGGAGGAGATTCAGCTCTCGAATTAGATATTTTTCAGCAATAACACCATGAAAGGGTTGTATTTCACAGATTTGCAGTTGAGGTTTGCAGGACAATAATAGCTGAAAGTTTTCAGCCCAGACAATCTAAAGCAGACTGCAAGCTGCCAGTCTCAGGTGTGCTGCTGTTAGCGACATGTCTACTAGAACATAAACAGGTGGAAAATGTTCAAATATGAGTTCAGATTCCCCCTACATCAATTGGAATGCAGTGTCATGGTGTTGAAAAAAACGTGGCGAGTGCTATGTTGATCGCTGTAGTGATAAGGCCAACATCTTTTAGTGTAGTAGGGGGTGGCATGGTGTGGGGGAGACATCTTCCTTACTGGAAAAACTAGGCTTGTCGTCATGCAGAGGGATATCAAGATTCTGCAATCAGTGAAACTCCCGTATCTCCACGGTCTGGGAGCAAAGTCTATTCTCTAAGATGACAATGCTCACCCTCACATAGCAGGGTTTATCAGAGACTACCTCCAGAATTTGGTTGGGTGTAGCAGACTACCAGCAGTCTTGACCTCAACCTCAGGTTCTGCTGCTCTTTCCAAAAATACACTTGCTTAACAACTGTGGCAACATTTAAAATGAAATAAAAAGACATTTAAAGTGCTATGAACCTTATTTACAAGAAGTATCATATCACATACGACCTTTCTTTTTGTGTTTATGTATTGCATTTTGATTGTATTACTTACTTAAAGTTATCAATATTGGCAATTACTTTTATCACACGTTAGTCTCTTCTTAAAAAATACTACAGGAGAGGAGTTATTTTACTCTTTATTTAGCATTTATTTTGGTTTTTGAAGTCAACAAGGCTCATAAAGACCTTCGTAAACTCAATATTTCAAACAGTAAACAATGGTATTGCAAGTTTGTTCATGCAATTCCTCCGTGATCCAACAGATCCAACAAAAAACTGGCAAAGAAAAGATACATACAATAATGGAAAGTTTCCAGCGGTCAGCCAGTTTGATTAAGCTACAGTTTGTCTTCAGTTTTTTTCTCTGAAACAAACTCAGGTTTAAGTCCCCACGCTTCTTTACACTCTTAGAAAAAAAATGCAGAATGATCAAAGTCTTCAATCATCTTGGAACAGACAAAGAAGAGTTTGCCTGTAGTACTGAGGAAATATAAACCATAAATATATGTGTATTTTCTACCATTTGCCTTAGTTCATGCAAGTAAAACTAGAAACTTAAGGACATGGTTTTATGCTGACATTAAGAAACAGATAAAAACAAGTGATTATCTTGCAATTATTGGTGAGTTAACTTTTGATGTCATGCAATACATTTTAATTCGAATTTATAATTAGTTGAAAGAACCAAAAATATTTGTAGTGTTTGTCTCTGCAATGCAAATAAATTTGTTTTTTCCACAATGTTGCATGTCGTTTTGTGGGGATCAAAATTGTGGGCACCCCAAGTAAAATGTTATATTTTTTGTGCATAAAGAACCCAAGGAAAGATTGAAAAATCTCCTAAAGGCATCCGTTTACAGATGAGACTTTCTTTTAACATGACAAAAAATAGACTTTATTTCCCTCATTTACTCTTTCTAAATAACAGATAAACAGATAAAATAATGCCTATTTTTTAATAAAAACAATCAATTTTAGTTGCTTGATAAATTATTTAATTCTTATAATAATAATAATAATAATTGAATTCATTGAGAAAGGTCATTTGATAGGACAGGACATTAGTCATTCAAAAACTTTTGGTGACAAGACAAGCTAGTTTTTTTTCTTTTTTACAGGTATTTGCCCCAAAAGACAACACTGGAAATAAGGGTTTGTCTAGCGCACTCATGAGTCAAAGTGCCCTTGGGCAAAGCACAGAACCTCACATTCCTCCTGGTGGGTATAGGTTGATGCAAGTGTTTGGTAGCAGCACCGACGCATGATACACATGGCACAAAACGCATGCACATATTTAGTGTGTGAATATGTGCATGCACGAGTGAATGGGACTGTAACTGCAAAGCACTTTGGGCCATCGAAGAAGGTAGTAAAACGCTATACAGATATACGCCATTTACCATTTACTAAATTCAGATAAGCAACAAGGATAATAACATTATAGAAAGCTCTGTGTATGTCAATATAAAAATGATCCGAATCCCACACAGGATTTGCTTACCATATTTGTTTGATATTTTCATGCATGATGCTTTTGCAAAGAATCTTCACTGACATTTCAGCTTTCATTGAATTTTCAGACATCAATGTTTGCCCTTCACTGCCTCAAAAAGAAAGTCAAACAACTAAATTTGCCTTAATTGAAACTTTTAGGAAATTTCTAAAACTTTTTTTTTCTTAAATGCAATCTCTCTTCAACTACTGTCAGGAGTCAGAGCTGTCTCCCCCTCTGGTTTCCCATGGGAGCCATCTACAGAGTACTAGACACACTACATCTCCCAGCAGCCCCAGCACACACTCAACGGATGCCACTCATTGACAATCACCCACATGATACGTAAACACTGCACAGAGCCTCAGTCAGTGTGAAGCACTGTTTTGTGCCACTCTGCCAGCATTGCTGAGTGGTTCTTTCTGGACCTGATCTTCTGTTTCTCACCCGGCTTATTATTGATACTGCACCACAATGGTCAATCCTTAATGAAGACCAAAAAAAAAAAATTAACTGTTGTCACCTGTATTTTTGTTTTATTAAATTTGTTCTGAAAACAAAAAACTCTTCACAACTCCAAGCTAACATTAGCAGTGCAGCAAAAATGGCGAGCAATATCTAAGCTATCCATCTATTTGGATTTGAGCCAGATGCCAGCTCAGACAAGGAAAACGAAGACGTACACGGCTGTATTTGTCTGGAAGTGAATGCATCAAAGTGGAACAGAGCAGGGAACTCGTGGCTTGCCGTAGTACCTTATATGTCACACCTACAAACTTTTTCATACAGCCTTTTTTTTTGTCTGCTCCTGATTAACAACAATCTAAATAAAGAAATACTCAAATTGTATTTCAAGCCTTTTTTTCTTTATATATATCATTCATCAGAAAATGGCACAGTAATGTATTTAAAGCACCAGAAGCACAATTTTCATCAGAGAGGGCAAGAGCAGCAAGAATCTCATCAAACACTAAAGCTTGGTTCAAAACACATTGAATCCAACTTTATTTGTTTAATGCAGTATGGATTTATAAAAGCCATTATTTAACATTTTCTTCAGGGGAATTTCTTGGGAAAAGAAACGTTTTGATTGTTATTAAGTTAGGAATTTATAATGCTGTGAATGGAAATGTCAGTTTTTAGTTTAAATCACTTTAAAAAAAATCATAACCAAACAAAATTGACTGGAACAGAAGATTGAAAAGTTGCATTGAGTTTTTTTTTTCAATGGAACTGTGCATTGAATATAATATTTATACAACAAACTATTTAACAAGTTCATACATATATTAATTTCCATTTTAGGCAACTATTCATATGCCAGTTGTACCCATAAAACTTTGTGATTAGTTCAAACAAGTGTAATTTTTTATATTTTTTCTGACTTTAACCAGATGGTGTTGTATTTTTAAAAAAATATTTTCTATGTGAAAACAGTTTTATTTCATAGCATTTGATAGGAAAATATCGCATTAATACACAGGTTAAATTCTAAGACTTTACATCCACAGACAGAGCAGGCGGTATCGCGGGTGCTTGTGGGAGACAGAGCCCCGCTCAGATGTGCAGGTTTCTGTTGCACAGGCCGGGGCCCCAAGTATTGCGGCAGGTTGTCCAGTAGGGTGCCTGTCGAGCAGAAAGCACGCTGTTGATGTCAGAAGTGGAAGGAGGGGAGGGGAAGGGAAACGTGAGGAATGGCTGAACACTGGCGCTGCTCTCCTGCAAGGAAAGAAACCAGGACGTGAATTATCGTCCGGTTAGTTTGGCTAAACATTTAGCTGCCACAGACGTAGTCTTTGTGAGTGAAGCTTTACCCGGCAAAGCTATTGAGTTTTTCTTGTAATTTAATGGGACAACGAAAACGCAGGAGAACGCAAGGTAGGCTGCTGCTCCTGTCGTCAACGCTGTTCGTTTATTTTTCATGGACTAATACGACAGAAAGCCGTTGAGAAATGTCTCTCCGAAAGAGCGCGCGCCTCGGAGGCGGCGTAAGCTAGCTTAACGTAGAATTTTCTTTTTGAAAAGCGACGGGCAGCAGTCTTCATGTGTTTATGCCTCAACTGACCAACCACATGAGAAGACAACGTCCGTAGTGGAAGAAATCACAGACGAAGGCCCTTCCTCTTCACCTGTGCCACCTGAACCGACGTGAGGAAAATGCGTGCGGATTTGTTTTGGATATGTTTGTGGTGGTTCTTTCGCCCGTCTACCTCCGGCCAAGGGCAGTCGGCGGCTGTGTGTTCGCCCTCCTGCAGCTGCGACGAAGATGGGGGCGCCGACTGCTCCGGGAGAGGACTCACCACCGTCCCGACAGGGCTCAGTACTTTCACATACTATCTGTAAGTACTACTTCCATCGAATTAACCAACTAAACTTAAAAGTTTGAGTATGCTCGTGCAACTGTAGAGAGAGGTAAATGTCCCAGAGCAAGTTTCCTCCTGGTTAAAAAATGTCTCATTTTGGATGGAGTTCCAGCCAGTGTTTGAATGCAAAAACTTGCAGCACTCAGAATGGGTTAGTTCAATCAGCTTATGTGTAGAAACCTGACAACTATATCAGTACAGCTAGAAACATTCTTTTATTTGTGGAGAAATATAGAAACTCTCATGTTCATGTTATTTTGAAAGAGTTTGCCAGATGGTTAACTATTAAACACATCGATTACTTTTTTTTAAGCAAACAGAAGTTTCATAAAGCTTCACAATTAAAAAAAAAAGTTAATTTATTGTCTCGACAAACAGCACAGGGTTTTAAAATGAAGCAATGTTCTTTCAATTAAGCAGGTTACAAATATAAATATTATGTGTTTATTGAAAATAAATTAAGTGAATTTGTTAGTTTAAAAAATATATATTTATCCTAAAAGTTCCAAATAATGAAAGGAAAATAACCTTCCCTTTTCAATAGTATTTTCTGAAGTGCAGCAGGTGTTAATCAGAAATTTGCTTCTGGGTTGTGGGCAGGATTGTTGGCATGGAAGTAAGTAAGCCTCTGCTGATATCCCAGCACTCCTTTGTTTACCTCACCGCCCCAAGCTAACATTAGCGTAGCTAAAAAAAAAAAAAAATTGCAAGCAATATCAGAGCTATGCAGCTATATAGTTTTGAGCCAGATGCCAGCACAGACGAGGAAAATGAAGATGTTAATGGATCTATTTGTCTGCAGGTGGATGCATGAGAATTAGAGCTGAGCCCATTTCAGTTGCTGTCACAAACCTCAACTTTTTCAAACAGCGGATTTTCATTTGCTCCTGATTTATTATTATTTAAATATAGAAACAGTTTTAATATTAAATCATTTTATATATGCTCTCAATCATGATAAAAATGTCAGAAGAACACATTAAAAATACAAAAAACATGATTTTTGTTGTAGTGGGTCTTAATGCTACCAATATTTTTAAAACTGATAAGCTTTGACTCTTGATTCACTACCATTAATGATTTATCATTCCTCCTTTTTATCAGGAATGCTACTATAGATAAACAAAGAGAGTAATGAAACAGCTCTGACTATCAAGCTGGTATTAATGGATACTAAACTATTAGTGGAAGGCTTGTAGTTCCGAGCTTCACAAAGATATTATGCTTGAATATGAATAATCTATTTCTGTTGTGTTAAATGACAAACTTCTGCAATTTTATGCATGTTTTTGAAATGAAAATGACTATTCGCTGGTAATTTTCTAAACACGTGTGGCCAGTGGTGAACTTTTTTCTTGTCCGCACAAACCTAGAGTAAGGGTTTTGTTTATGTGTGTCGAACAACAACATTTAGCCTTGGACTCGCTTAACATACGTGCAGGCAATGCAGCAATGTGTATAATCTGTGCAGCCAACATGAATTTCCATCCATTTTTGGGCTTGGTTGCATGTAAATATGTGCAAATAACATCAGCCTTTTGAAATACTTGATCACTAAATGTATTTGATAAACTCTTCCTTATTTTGTTTGAATGTCTCATTGCAGGTGAACAAAGCTTGCATTTGGGATTTCCAAAAATATCCCAAGAGACAACTTTCAAACTGACTGCAAAAGAAAAATATTTCTTGAGATTTGGTGCATTGTATGTCTGAGTCACCATGTCTTACACAAAAACAACAACAAAAGAAAATAGGACATTTAACAAATGATAAAAGATTTTTGTTTGTCTTTTATTGTTTAAAAGGTTTGTTGCTTTGATTAAAAATGCTATGACGCTCTCCCATTAAGAGTTTTAATGACTTCATCAGGACAAAGAGCTTTCCCAAATGTCCCATAAATAGATACCAAGTAGGTTAGGACTTTATGGACTGTGCAGGTACTGTTGATGATTGTCCCCCAAGTAAATGTTTATTTCACAATCGCTGGGTTAATCACAAACCAAAGTAAACCTACACCGATTGCTGTTACTCTAACCACAAAAAAGAAGTAATATATTTTGCTCTATTGTAATTCACAGAGCTTTTAAATCTCTGACTAAAGTCGAAGAAAAGCGCAAAGGTTGCCTCATGCTTTGTGGAAATGTTGGGTCTGTTTTTCCACACAGGCATTGTTACCAAAGACTTGTTAGATGAGAACCAATCTTGTGCCCCTAGAAATCAACATTGTCAAGTATGTGTGAGGTAAACTAAACAGACTGAGTGGAAACTTGTCACACAAAGCCTACCACTTGTTACTGCAGTTCTCAGCATGCCTTTCTCTGTTGTCAGAGGGACATTTCATTTAAAACATAGGGAACTGTTTCACAAATTATCATGCTGCCTTTGTGTAACCAATTTTCTGCCGTTTCAAAAAACTGTTTGATTTAAAGTATTTGCAAATCCGGTTTATGCACTTTGCATTTTAATGTTGAGGGGTGGGACGAGCTTCATACTCCACTTCATGATTTCATCTCAGCTTCTAGAAGTATGTGAAAGGTTGTTTGTCGCTCTCCCTGTCGCACACTCATTTGTTCTTTTAGTCTCTTGAACTTTAGTTGTCCTCTTCCACTCCCTGTGTCTTTTGTATGTGGACCAGTGGGGTTAGGGATCATGATGGATTAGCAAGACGCTCTGCAGCTGCAAAGGCTACTTCTTTTGGGGCTAATAAACCCTGCAGTGGTATTCTATGTGTTAAAAAGAGATCTCATTTTATGTCTTTACATCACCTGGAATGTTTTTTTTTCTCCACATTTCCTCATGTTTTGAAGAAGTGCAGCACTGAAAAATAGAAGTCTGCAAAGAGAATAAACTGAATGCCAGCAGTAGGTTGTGTAAATTTAAAGAAGGAAACACTTCTTGTGAAGCATTTTCAGTTGTAAATGCTACATAATTTGACTTTGTTTCAAGGATAAGCATTACAGCCTGTTCCTTTTGTTGTGAATCAGCAGTGGATTTGTAGGAGAAAACTGGTTCCAGAAGACCACACATTTGAACTGGAATTCATGAGACAAGGTTGGCCTGACCCTTACCTGCAGGCCTTTGGGTTTTCAGTTGTAGTTTTTGTAGTTGAAACAGGAAAACAGCTGAGGAAAGAGGTTCAAATCCTTAACTGGTAACTGAAAAAAGTAAGATCTGCCCTGAAATGTTAATTTACTTTTTAATTACTTCAATTTTTTTCGTCCATATTTAATCTCAGTTACACTGCACGTGACACTGCAAGTGACATCAAAGAATTGTGAAAAAGTGAGCTGTGGGGAGGACATAGGTCTTAAAAATTATTGGAACTTGTTGCATTACTATTGGTAAACTTGATGATGAAAGAAGCCAGTCAGTCAGCATCCCCTTCAAAGCAGAATGAGCTGTTATGGGAGAATATTAACATTGTATTGACTCTTTCTCTGCTAATCCTTAGCTTTTTCTTCCATTTATTACACCCATTTTTATGTTACCTGAATTTAGTGATAATTTTTTAAGAAGCAAAAGCCATCCCTGAAGTTGACAGAAATTAAGGCTTTTTTCATGAGGTGGGAAAAACGTATATGAATTGATGTATATAATAGGAAAAATTGAGGTAAATTTTAAAACTTGATTCCAATCTGATAAGCAGATTTATATAGGTAAATTGTTAAAAGTAATTTAAAAAAACGGTGGAAACAATGTTTTTTTTTGTGTGTGCTGACAGTTCAAAATTCCCACCTATCCTTTGAAAAAGTGGAGGTGATTAGGAGGCGAAACTATAAATATATATAAAGTTTAATGAAAAAATGCTATTTTAAAAAAATGCAACAAAAAAAAAAATTCACCTATGAGTATAGTTTTTATCATTTACAAAAAGTGCCTTTTGTTATTATAGACCTAAAACTGAATAGGAAGCCCCGCCTACCTAAATTTCTTTAGTTCTATCAAAATGAGTTCCCTTACAGGAAGCTTCAGGCTATTTGAAAAGCGTCTCTTGGCATCTATTGGACATGCACATTTTTACATGTCTATATTTTTTTCTCGGTGGTTATATTTTAATAATTTTTTTGTTACTAAACTGCTCGTCACAGATATAACTTGTAGTTTGCAAGATAGGGTCAAACATCTTGTTTCTTCAAAGGAAAAATGCACAGTTGTTATTTTTTTGTAACATTCTAGATGGGAATATATTCTTAAAGGGTAAAATAACAGGACAGTTGGAGGCTGATTCCTCTCTTAGCCCAGATTTGAAAAATGCAACAAAAAAAAGGGGGAGGGACTAGGGCAGGTGGGCTGAGCGGAGGAGGTGTGGTCTCGATCTATGATTGACAGTGAGGTTAGCTTTAGGTAATGTACCATGGATCTTCAATAATAGTGTGACACTTTCTGTGGAGGTTGAGAATTTTTCTCCTCCACCTTCTCCCAAGGCAGGCGCTCATAGTCCATAGTTATTGTTTTGAGCCACTGACGCAAGACGCTGCCTCAGCAATGCCCGACAGCGGGACTGTAATATGAGTGTCACAAAACAAATCAATGATGCCAGTGACAGAGGATAAAAATTCTGGCATTGATGCATATCTTAGCACAGCTGAGGGTCTGTAGGACTAAAAGGGACTCATGTCTGATTTATAAAATGGTGCTAGCATCATAGCTCATAAAGGTTAAGCAAAGAATCCCGAGTGAGATGTTCATTGTAAATGGTAAATGGCATATACTTATATAGCGCTTTTCTACCTTCCTTGAAGGCCCAAAGCGCTTTACAGTCACAGTCCCATTCACACACACTGATGGAGGCTCCGTTGCCCAACACTGGCGCCAACCTCCCATCAGAGGCAACGTGGGGTTCAGTGTCTTGCCCAGGGACACTTCGACACATGGGCGGGCAAGGTGGGAATCGAACCTGCAATCTTCCGATCAGAGGACAACCAACCTAACGCTGCACCATGGCCACCCCAAAATCCCGTCACCAGGGCAGAGTTCACTGGATTCAATGCCAATTGCATCCAACCTCTGTTGCCTAACTTCCAAGTCCACAGGAAAGTTGTGCAAGCCAGTAGATTTTTGACAACCAAAGGCAGTACGCCTATGAGCCTTGCTAAAGCTAACACAATAACGGCCGACTGTTACACATTTAAAGATGAGCGGGGCTTTTATACTGGAGTTGCAGAGGATAATGACGTGCAACTTCTGATTCCTACACCAGTTGACCAAACCCAAAATTCAACTTTTTACTTCTTCGTTTCAACCTCTAGAGAGCAGCACACAAACTGTTTTGGATTATATTTTCAGTAATTAGACAAATTTATTTTAAATGATCAAAAATTTGGCAAGGACCAACATTCAGCAGCATAAGTTAAAGCACCATTTGTACAGGTAAACAGCCAAAAAAGATGATTTAGTGTTGTGTTGCCCTTTAAGTAACAAACTTGACTTGTTTTAAAAAGGGCTTAACGTACATGATTAATAAAAGAAAATTAATGCGTTAATATTTATTAACGCAAATTAATTACGTCAGAAGCGACCGTTTTTAGCTTGGGTCGGGCGGTTTAGACATGCACAGCATGCATTAATTTCTAAAAATGTACACTTTGTCGGGCATTATCCAAATTATACCGTACACTTACAAAATAAATAGATAATACATTTTTTTGGTACTTTATTCTTGTTATTTATTCGGCTTAGATTGCCTTTTCACAAAAAGCTGACTATTTGATTGGTGGTGCGGCTGTTCTCAGCTGTTCGACCTTGTGTTTTGGATTATTGTCATGTTGAAATTTTCAATGCGCAGCCTCTGAACTGAAGAGTACAAGTTTTTCTTGAGTATTTTATGATAACATGCTGCATTCATCTTGCGATATCATTGTTGATCACTTGCTCTATGAAAGCTTCTGAAAATTACTTCTTTGTACTGTAAAAAACAAAGTAATTGAGTTTAAATGAGGGATTAAATAGCATAGGATGATACTAAATGACATTAAATACATACAGTTCATTTAAAAAAAAGTGCAAAAAAAAACTGTTGTTGTCTAACTCTTTTACAAATGTTTGTTAGAAAATGAGTGTTCTGTAAAATTTCTTCTTCAACAAAAACATATTTTAGTTTTTTTTTTTTTTCTTGTCCAATGGTTACATCTTTCACATTTAGTATGCACACAAGTCTGCAAACTACTTTCTAGAATAGACAGCTTTTTGTTTAATAGGGCATAAAAAGAAAAACGTTTAATAAGGCATTCATGTCCTAATATATCTGACAGTTTGGAACCTTTTGTTCAATTGTTTTATTATATTTAATGCTGTATCTGCTCCCAAAAATTTGAGTTCAAATATTTGCGATGTCCAAAATTGCTGACAGTAGTGTAAAAATACAATTTGGGAGCAATGTAATTATTTATTGGAAATGCAGAGTAAAATTAGATTTTAGGTTTATAAACTAAAAAAAGTCAAAAGCGCAATGCTATCACTGTAAGTAAACAAATCTTTTTTAAAAAGTGTCGGTGATGCTTGCCATTTTCTAAGTAAAAGTATCCAGTAGTACTGGGCAATTAATCTATTAATCAATTTAATCGATTAATTCAAATTTGTTACTTTAGACGATTTATTTTGGGGACATTTTTTTTTTTCTCCCCAGCTCTCTTTTTTTATTGGGTTTCTTTTGTTCGGAGTACAGTCAGCCCGCCTGTCTCTCCCAACGAGCAGATAGGAAAACGACAGCAAGCAGAGGAGCTTCTTCCTCAAGGCTGAGAGAACACGTAAAGCACCCCCCCACCCCCACTCCAGTAGCTTCTGTACACCTCTCCATGTAGCATTTAGCTTAGGCTGATAGAGCAGCATGACATGGAAGTTTACGGTATCTAAACAGCCATGGGGGATAAACCAGCTGGACTCCAAGCGGCAACAGAGAGTTTGATAAAAAGTGTTGATTTGGAGACAGTGATGTTGTTACACACTGATGCTATTATGCAACGACCAATGCTTTGCCAAAGAGCTGTGCTGCTTGCTGCCAATTTGTGACCACAGACTAGTTTAAAGTCAGAGAATATTTTCACGGAGTGGACTTTAAGATGTGACGGATAAATACAACGAACTTAATTCACTGGACATTAATAAAAACCGTATTTTCTAAATACAATAACAGACATGAATCCACTTTGAATGAAACTTTATCAGCAGAATCTAACATTACAGAGCTTGTGTTGAGCTGAAAAAGCCCCCCTCATGAGAGTGTTGCATCTTTACTGTACATGGCACAAGAATCTAAAACATAATGTTATTAGGCTTTTTTTGTTATGATTACATAAAAAAAATAATCACCTTGAGGCAGAATTAGAAAAAAAGTACATTTTCTGTCAATCTGCAGTCCTATAGTAACTCTGTTCTTGTTTTCTCAGCATGTTTTAATTTGAGTTTATAGTTAGATGACACACACGACACACAAGACATGTTCAAACTATTTATAAATTATTTTTATGCAATTTCATTTTCTTAAAAAAAATGAAAAAATAATTTTCATTTTCTCTATACATATCAATGGTTCAGACTAAAGGTGCATGACTGACACCCCTCCTCATAGGGGTCACACTTTTTAGCTGTGCTAAAGAGAAGAAACAACTCATTTGTGATAGAAAACAAAACACTTAAACAGTGTGAAAATGCCTAAAGCATAGAGCAAAGGATGATTAGAAATCTGAGTGACTTGAAACAGTTGTTTTTATCTAATGTTTTTGTTATGTTGTCACATTCACAGTAATTTGATCAATTGTCATTAAAAGCTTTAACTAGAAGACACAATTATCACAGGAGAAGAAACACAAGATTGATTTTCAGACTTTCAGAGGAAAGCTTTTAACTTTAAAAATCCTCCATTTGTGCTTTAATCAAACTCTGCCACTTTCTGAAAATTTTTTAATTACTGTCACAACAGTTTTTGGGTTTTAATTCTTACATTTTTGGAGTAAAAGAGTTTCCTTTGTGAGCGTGTCAAATGCTTTCCTCAGAGAAACTTCCTTGTCTAAATAAAGCAAATAACACATGGGTTTGGAATTTACAGATATGTTTGTAGAATCATTTAGGCTTGTCACCATTTATCACAGTTGTGTTTTCTGTGTCCTCCACTGTCTGTTTTAGAAAGGCAGGCAGGAACGTTGATGAGTAAAGCAGCCGGACACAGAGGGAAGGAGGAAGTGTGATAGTGATTTAGGTTTCAGTATGGGGTTTACACCAGTCAACAGCCTAAAAACGATCAGGACAAACATTTTGAAAATGTGGTTAAAGATATTTGTATCACTGATATTTGTATTACTGATGGGGACAGCCCATGTTGTTTGGAGAAGAATAAGTTGTGTTAGTCTATAAATGTTAAATACATTTGTAATAGGGTATTGCGATTATTGGTGAACTAAGGGAAAATTGCTTCCTGGGGTGATGTAAATTTTATTTTTTGAGTCTGCACAGACAGTACTGTTTTTCTCCGAATTTTGGGCCACACACAAGGTTTAAAAGAAGACATGGAATGGAAATTAAGATGGCTAGTTGGGGAGTAAAGAAAGGGAGGCAGACATGCATCAGGATTCCTGAATTATTTTTGAAAACTCTTTTTGATCTGAGAAAGGGAATTAATAATCAAGGTCAGAGATTTAAATCTGAGTTTGGCTCACTTTACATGTTTCTTTAGTTCTTGAAACTTTTATTTGATTTTAAAGTTGAGAAACAAACTTGAAAAAGAGATTACTTCTGAGGAAGCAACAACAACAATAATCTTAGCTAAGAGGATAATCTCAAAGAAATCCAGAAATTGCTCAGTTTCACCTTGCAGAAATGGGCTAAAGTTACAAAAGATGTATTAGCGCCTATGAAACTGGTCAGATTGTGGGAAAAAACAATGCAAACAATTTTAACAAAATAAGGAGCAAATATTCGGAAAATGTTGGGAAATCTAGATCGATATACTCAATTCAATTATTAATTATTATCATAAATAAATCAATATTGTATATTGAATTATATTGGACCTAGAGTGAATGTCAAATCTGCATATGAGGATACAAATCTTAAATGTCAGTGAGATGCTAGAGCAAGAAAGAAACATGGATATTCAGTCAAACAGCACTTTAGCTGCTGTAACATTTTATTTTGTGAATCATAAGCATAAAAGTGTTCTGCTAAAGCTGGGCTGGTCAACCCTGGTCCTCAAAAGGCTCAACCATTCCTGATTACCAGCTCTCCCTGGACTATTTGATGCTATTTATCCTAAACCAGGTGGGTTCACTCAATCAGGATGTGGAATCACTTGAGTCAGCCAATCAGCAGAAGCATGGTCAATGAGAGCTGGAAACCTGGCTGGATTGTGGTTCTTGATGACCAGTGTTTGCCAGTCCTGTGCTAAAGCAAAAGAACAAGATTGTGTCTGCTGTTCAACCACATAAAACAATGATCCAATTAACCGATAAAAATATCTTTCCTGGAAAGCCACCTACCTGACAGAAAAAAAACAAAAACATCACCTTGTACAAAACCTATATTGCATTAACATTATGTGGTTCTGTACTGGGTTCCAAACACTTTTCTCATAATTAAAATTGGCATAGCATACTAAAACATTGTGTATTTTTAACAGCTATGGAACATATTTGGAACAAATTCTGGAGCCTACATGCTTATGAAGTGATATCTCTGTAATGAATTGAATATTTACTATCTGTGAAATTAAATGGAAAATGCCAAACAATTAATGATTAGAATAAAAAGAAATGGGATTGAAAGGGTGTTCCATAACATACTATGGCTGATGAATAACTAAATCCATATCCTCTTTCAAATATTTAAATATTATTAATCTATTCAAATCAAAAGTTAATTCACATGTATTTGTGGTTTCTTATTCCTCCATTTATTGTGAAGAAATGTAGAGATGTAATTGGAAGTCAACATGTTCGCGAACTAATCCAAGAACCAATCAATAACCAATCAAATAACCAATTCTTCATTACACGACAACTCTTTTTTTTAAACTAACCTTGTTTCACACAAGGATATATTGACTTGGTTTGAAATGATGGGGAATGTCAATACAGTTCACATCTTTGTCTGGTTTGGCTTGTTTTCACATGCAGCCTTCTCAAAAGCAAACCCAAGGCTGAATTGTACCAAACTTACTGGAATAATGTATGCAATTCCAAACATCACTCTGTTGGGGCTGATGCTAGTTCCTCTAATCCTCTGATTAAAGTACCATTAATTGTCACACACCTAGGTGTGTGAAATTTGTTTTTCGCTTGGGGAAGTGGTGAGCCACAGACACAGCTGCTCTTGAGAACCATTTGAAGATCTAACCTCCCAATCCAACACCTTTATGCTGAGTGTCAAGCATGGAGGCATTGGGTCCCATTTTTAGATCGTTGTTGTTCAAATTAATTCCCTACCTAACAATATTACTGTCTCAAAATTATGCATTTCAAGAGTACCGTATTACTTTTGAAAAATATACTTTTTTATATCTCTGGAAGTAGAACATATTTGAAAAGACAAATACAGGAAAAAGTATTTTTCGTTGCTATGTTGTCGTTGTATGCTGTAGTAATAATCACTGTATGATATCTTTTATTTTGGTAAACCGAAAACTCAGGAAAACTTTTTTAGGAGCAACCCTCAGTTATTTTAGTCCATAAAAATAAAATAACTATTATAAAAAAATAGGAAAACATCGAGCAAACAAAATCTGAGGCCTGTGAGCCTCAGTCAGAAATGGATTCCTAATAAAAACATCTTAAATTGATTGCACTTGGCTGACAGTAGCACCAAGACAGCTTTGTGGAAACTTTCGGACTAGACACATTTATTACATTAAACCCAATAAAGTTAAAAACCAAAATTACATTAAACTGTTTGGTTTTATGAAGTTTAACAGGAAATTTAGCACAGTAATTTAAGTCCACATGTAGTGACCAGCCACAAGAAGAAAATAAGATTTAGTTTGTGGTATTTGTTGATCTTTAAAGACTCACTCCAATGAAAATTGTGCTTTTAACATGTTCCTGTTGCATTTTTTCTCATGATAGCAGACATGTAGAAAGAAAATGTAAAGAGTTTTAATTTATTTAAACTGTGGTAAATCAGGAGCAGACAGAAAAATGCAGTTTGAAAAAAGCTTTTAGTTGTTGCTTACACACTACAATCAGCAGACCACAAGCTTTCTGCTCCGCTCCATTCCAATGCATCCACTTGCAGACAAATAGACCTATCAACATCTTCTTTTTCCTCGTCCGTACTGGCATCAGGTTTAAAACTGTACGGCTAGATAGGGCCAAAATTGTTTGCCATTTTTGTTGCACTACTAATGTTAGCTTGGGGTTGTGAGGAGCAGCAAGCAAGCGGGAGATAGTGTAAACAAAGAGATGATGGGAAATCACTCCAAACTTACTTTTCAACAGTCCTGCCCACAACTCAGAGGTGATTTTCTAATGAACTCCTGTCGTTCTGCAGAAACTATCTGCTAGAAAACAACACAGATTTTTGACTAAAAAAGGCATAATAATAATTTAAAGACCACTGGGAACGTTTTACAATAGATCAAAAGATGATTGGCGTGGGACTTTGAATACCTCATGGCCTTGCCCCTTTGAACAATAACATTTTGAGTGGTTAGTCTGTTGTAAAACCCAAGTTTCTGCATATGAAATAACTACAATATTATCCAAAATTCACAAGTAATGCCTTACACTACTTTTTTGCAACAAAAAGTAATGAGATGGTTGCAATGAAAATATCTTCTCTCTATACACCACACTTATTCCTTTTAGACTTATTACAGCTTTTCCTTGCCAGTCACTTCTGTTAAGCACTGTGGGCAGTTTATGTTGCACGTTTCAACACACATTAATCATTTACTCCCTTTATTTAACTTCTGCACTTTATTTCACTCTAACGTCCCTCAAAGGGGACCAGGGTATTACCCATGTTACTCACACCAGAGGTCAGTCAATCTTTTACAGTTCCCAAAATGTGGATTCTTCGACCTATTAAACACTGGTGTAAATCAAACCTGCTGGTGTAAATCAGGATCTTTTGTTTTTGACTATTACCAGGAGATAGCAGGACAGAGAAAAAATGTGACATTTGAGAAGATCTGCCACAAAAAATGGTGCAATCTCACTGTAAATGTTCAATTTTTTTCCTAAAGTTCAGGTATAGGTCTAAACGTAAGCTGTATTTGCGTATGTTTACGAATCTAAAAATTGAGGTTGCATAAAGCGATTAAGACAATTTTAAGAATGTATTTAGTAAAATAAAAAGAAAAAA
This sequence comes from Adrianichthys oophorus, assembly GCA_036245035.1. Taxonomy (NCBI): domain Eukaryota; kingdom Metazoa; phylum Chordata; class Actinopteri; order Beloniformes; family Adrianichthyidae; genus Adrianichthys; species Adrianichthys oophorus. The sequence goes on from BSAI01000104.1 coordinate 10,979,039, forward strand.
AAACATTGGTAATCTTTTGGTAATTTTGTGAGCCAAATAATCTTAGTATGTTCTTCTGTAAATGTAAGCTATTTTGTACATGTTCTGCTCTTGTCTGGCTTTTTCTATTTTTTTTTTGGTCATAACTGTTGCTTGAAACATTTTTGACAAATAGACATCAGCTTAAACTAAAGCATAAACCCTTTTTTCAGTTTTTTTCAAAGATCAGCATAAACTTACTAAATAAGTCTGTTCAGAAAACTCATTGGTTTGTTCTTGAAAATGTAAACACGCTGTGTATATTAGGCTTTGTGAAGAAGTGAATCAAGGGCTCTGCATATTTTTCATGCAGCTACATGCCTAACTTTACTTCTTAATTTGAACAATGAAGATCCTTGAGGCTAAATGTTAGGGCATTTTCCCCTTCAGTTTAGCCTCATTCTAATAAAGTCATAGATATAAAGCAGTCATAAAAACTGCATGATTAAAGTACCCAAACTTTTTTTTTTTTATTGAATCAGTGCTGTGTGCTGTATGTATGTGATTGGAAAAATGAAAGTAAAATTAATTGAAATAAAAGTACTTTTTCTAAAGTAATGTTTGGTTACTGTTCCTCAACAATTGTTGTGCTTTCTGTTGTGCTTGTTTCGTGATTAGTTTAATTTAACTTAATCTTAATTGATATAAAGAAAATCAGTCTTGTTCCTATCAGTCAGGTTTCTGCAAAAACGTAAACATACTTAGCACTGTACAAATTCTAATCAAGTCTGTCTTTTTATGATCCTTCCCACAGGGACCTGAGCATGAACAACATCACTGAGCTTCCAGCAAATGTATTCAAGAACTTCCCCTACATGGAGGAACTGTAAGTATCTCATTTATTTATGGGTTTGTGCATGTTTTTGTTTCACCTTGTTGACATGAAGACATTTTTTTATGAGCAACTGAAAATGCAAAAATGACTGTTACAACGGGCAACATACCCTTCTTCTTAGGTAAAGACAATGAGCACGAGGTAACAAATCACTCATCATTCATGGGTTGAGCAAGAGCAGTTCTGAAAGATGCTGTAAAGCTCAATTAAAAAGGCGTGGTGAGACACACTTGTATTGAAACAACTACCAAGCAATGTCCGTTGTGGATTTGAGCTTTTTAAAGGATTATGAGGGTAGAAAGAACATGGACTTTGATGAATAGCTTGCATCCAGTCTGTGTGGATGTTTTCACTGTATCCTGCCAGTATGCTGCTGTCTTGCTTTGTGGTGCTGCTAGCAAAAGATGAAAATCAGTCCATCTAAAAGAAGCTTATGTGCAATCCTTGTGAAAATAAATGAGTGAGTGAACGTACCCTAGCAGTTTTGCTAGTTTTTATTTTGTGGCCACGCTCTTTGAGTTTGTCTGCATCTTTCAATCTGACGAGTCTTCAGCCTTTTCTTCTGCTTACAATGCTGCAATCTGCTTCGTTGAAAGGCAATTTACTTTTCATCACATTGTGTAAAGGAATGCAAGACAGGAAGTAAGAGGGCAAAACAAAGGTTTCCGTGGCAACAAGGCTAAAAAACTGAGCCAATTTGAGTGAAAAACCTATCTTGTCTTAAATCATCAACCTTGATAGACAGTTTTTGAAGGGTCTTTACCGCACAATGTTATTTTGGTTGACTTAAACCCTTAGTTGAATCTTGCGTGTGTTTGTTTAACCTTTCCCTGAAAACGAATCAGAAGGCTTGTCTCAATGAACTTTTTGGCGGGTGACTTTTTTTTTGCTGTAGGGCTCCAACAGTGTCAGTGAACCAGAGCATGGGCCCTGGGGGAAAAAACAAGGAGAGGAAGAGCTGGCAGAGGAGATCTTTGAGGAAAAAAGAGACTAGATTATTTTAAAACAAGAAAAGAGAGGAATATTCTTCTTTTGTCACGTAATATGCTTTACTGTTTTTTTTTCTTCTTTCAAACACCTAACATCTTTTGAGGTAAACTAATCTGAGACATTTTTCCTTCTATTAGAGTTTCCTAATACCTATAATACCATAATACCATAATATTGGTACACAATGTTTGCCATTTGGAGAAATGCATAGCATTTAACTTGGTTTCTTCAAAATGGTTATATTTCACTGTATGATGCATGGTCTGCCATTTAAGTCTTTTTATTGTCATGTATTTTCTTTGTGGAAATTTGACCTATGTGTAACACAATCACACAAGCAGCTCCTAAGTGGCTGAAAATTGTCATAAAAGGTGTCTTAATTCTGACTAAAGCAGTAACTATTTTAAAAGGATTAACCACTTTCTACTTGTATCAACATCTAGGTGTTTTACCTTTGTCCAGCTGTCCTGTATGGATGTTGGCTTGAGTGTCTCTAGGTTATACTTTAACTCTGCTTTGTTACCAAGCAGCAGGTTCTTCTGCCATCTAAATGTTAGCCTTAGCTTGGCCACGCTATGTGAAATACTGTCACTTAACCCCATATTTTCTTTTTATTTCACTTTATCATACAAGTTCGATGGACTCAGCTGCCAAGCTGTCCTTCAGCAGTGAGCATGCTTGCCCTGAAGCCTGCCTATGCACGCACAGGAGTGAATGTTGAGCAAAGTTGCATACCAAGTGTGCTTGGTGCTTCTCGAGCTGGAAAACATCTAGGCTGACATCAACAGCTCTGGCTCCTGCAGTCATCATGCCCCAAGGGCTTATGTTGACAGCTGGCCCAGCAGACCAGCTTGTCGGAATGAATCCAGTTTTTAGTGTCACTTGTTTGTGGGAAGTTGGAACATAAAAATCCCTTGTTCATCCTAATCATGTAACAGTCAGCTCATACCTGTTATCTGCAAAGTGCATGCACACATCTACTAAGTCTGTTCTCAACATATGCAAGAAGTTGGTAGGGCATTCCATAATCATTGGCCATTAGTGATGCCTGCAACCTTACACTCCACCACCAAAGAAAAAAAAAAGTCTAAAACAAAAAAGCTAATTGACTTCATAAGTTGTTTGCCTAGTGTCTGATAAAAATGATGCAAGAGCTCACTTTTCCACTCATGGTGTCCCATCCCTATGTATCTACATAGAAAATATTTATGGGTTCAAGTCAAAGCATGACAACACATCCTGCCTGGCATGTCATCGGCCAAGAAGGTGATTGTCAAGTGTTCCCAGGAATCTAAGTTTACCTCTCTCCCCCTTATTTGTCAGACACTGATATCACAGTTTAGAAACTATTGATTCCAAACTTTGGTAGCTCTTGTTGCTCTGTTATTGTAGTGTCTTACAGAGGAACTTGCAGTGATCTTCTGTTTGAGAGTGGGCGGATAGATTAAGAATGCTAGATCAACTTTTTGCTATCTCTTTAAAGAAAAAAGCTTAAGATATGTTGTTCACATTCACAACAAATTTACTCCAATCATACTCAATCATACATACTCAGACAAACAGTTGGTGCAAAGAATAGAAAAAATGGAAACGAAAAAAAAAAGTTTCACCAATTCTTAAAACTAATAAACATTAACTACTACTACTGCATTTTAGATCTGAATGTATTGTTAGGGTTGGATTGTGTTTAGCCTATACAGATATTTCAAACTCAATTTTCTTTTTTTTTTTTTTCTAAGCATTTAGTAACTAATATGAACGTGTATTTGAAGCTTGAATAATCTATGAGTAAGTAAGATCTTTGACTTTCCAACATGTCAACACAATGTAGGCCAAAATCAGTAGGCCTGTTTCTGATGGCAGCTTCTTGAAATCAACTTTATAGGTATTTTGTTGCGTTGTTTTAATTTTGGGATTAAGTAGAGAGATCTCTATTCTACAAACTGATTCTTTGACAGTTTTTTCCACTATTGTTTATTCAAGAATATTTGTAATAGCAAACACAGTGGTGTTTGGTATAAAGCTTTTAAACTATTAAAGTACAAAAATATTTATTATAAATAAAACTTTTATGTTTATTTCCTGATCAAAATAAATACTTGTGTTTGAGCAAGTGCCATGTGTTACCTAATTAAAAAATATAAAATGTAGCATGAATTGTTTAAGCACTGGCTTGTAACAATTCATTTTTATTACTCTATTAAGGTTACTGTATGGTTGAAACTAATGTTTATTTTGGTTGTGGATTACTCTATTGTATCAAACCACATCAGTTTGAGCCCTACAGTTGCTTTAAATTTGAAAGCACAAAGTTGGTTAATCTGTATGTGATTTAAATGTGTCTTTTTGTACTGTTTAATGTGAAATGCTTAAGTGAGTGGTTTGTGTTTTTTTTATATATATATATATATATATATATATATATATATTAATTGCACATCCGGATTAAACTTTTCAACAAATATTGTGAGTCTGGCAAAACAGAAAAGATGGTTTTAGATTTATTTTCACTTTTATTTGTTTATTATTATCAGTAGTAGCAGTAGTACATTAATCTAAAGTAGTATTAGATTGTTTAATTCATCAAGAAAGCAGACATTACTATGCTGTTAGGTTGCCAAGCTGGACAAACACTATTTTACATATTCAACTAAATAGCCTCTAATCTTATTAATGTTTGCACATTTCAGAAATATTTATTTATGAACTCATCTTGAATTGCTCTTTATGTAAACCCCTATGCAGAACCATTAAGCAGACCAAAGTGTGCAGCTAAAAAATGGGAATGAAAGAAACTCCAGTTCCAGTCCAGGCTTTAGGAGATATCTATATCTATCTATCAATATATATATATATATATGTATATGTGTAT